>OY720312.1:7919567-9169567 GCA_963082785.1 Philonthus spinipes
AAGGGAAAGTAGATCATGTAAGTACGAGAAATAAAATAAGTAATGTAGTTATTTTAGAAGCTTGCGATTGAATTTACAAGTTGTCACCTGGTTCCTTATCCTCTCACGGCTAGCGGTGGTCGTGGCTATATATCAGTTGGTTCAGTATAATTAGTTCAACCATCCAACGTCACGTTTAACGCGGCGATGTCTTCTTCATCCGATCTAGGATCGATAGTTAAACGGTTTTTTTGTTGTGATTAAATAACCCGATATGAATCATAATAATTGAAAAGATCACACAAGTGCAATCTATTGCACATGAAACACACTGGTCTGATGAGGTTAAAAAACAGAAATGGCTATCATCAGTTATTGCACAAGAAACACACTGGTCTGATAAGGTTAAAAAACAGTTATCCGTACGCTAATGCATGTTGGTTGAAAGTTTTATTAAATGAATTTCGTTTCATGTTCTCATAAACAGGACAAGTTCGACTTCCTCTAGTGGATGAAACAACGATTATCTGTCGTCTACCTTGTAGACTAAAATTGTTGACGATGCTAAAGAAATTAGGTGCCACATGTCACATTGAACGCGATACCATGATCATGAGTTTGGCAAGCGGTTTACCGCAGTCACCAACATCGTGCGATTTGTCCTTACTAGACTATTTTTGGCGGGGGTATGTGAAGCCACTTGTCTGTAGGAACATGCAAACCACTATTACTGCCTTGTAAGACAACATTAGTGAGATACCGGCTGACATATTTTAAATATGCCAAGTGTACCAAAATTATACTTTTAGAATAGGCCACGTAAGACATAATCGCGGGCAACATTTACATGAAATAATCTTTACAAAAAGAAAAGAGGAAAAGAATATTCATTCACTTGGTCACAGTTATTTAAATAAATTAAATAAAAACAATTTTAAAATAATTAATAAATTATTTCCTCTTTTGCTACTGTGATATCGGAAATAATTTATTAATTATTTTCAAATTGTTTTTTTTTTGTAATATTTAAGGGTGCGGTTTAGAAGAAAGAGGTAGCTATACAAATATGGGCAATCACTAATTTGAGTTAGATTGTTGTTGTGATCAATGAACAATATTGTATTATACATTAAAATAATCTTAAAATAAGCAGGAATTTCATCAGATAAATTAAAAATTATTTTAATGTTTAGTTTCTGTGAAAAATAGTTATGAAAAACAATGAAAATTGATCAAATTTATAGCAAATTTTAAATTAAATTTTTGCTAATAAAAACGTGTGCAATGAAAATTTAAAGGATTTCACTAAATTCTTCATTCAAATTACTTAGCAGACATGAGCTATTAATTTCATTATATCTTACAATTTTCTTTTCTAACTTAAACTAGTAAATACACGAAAATTAACGATTTATTTTTTATTTAGACTGATACTTTATACTTGGTAGATAAAAAAATGTAAATACACATTCATATTATGAAATCCAAAAGAATAGCTCTATTTTCAAACAATTATTTCCATTTTACTATATAGCTATCTCTTTCCACTAAACCGCAACTTTAAAAAGAGAATGGCTAGGGTTGTTTTATCCATTTAAATTAATTATTCATACAAGTTTATAAATTTTCTGCGTTTTCTTTAATTTTTAAGAATCAAAGACTTAAAAAAATCATCGTCTACATATAACAATAAGTTATTGAGAAAATAAAAAGTGAGAAGAGTATTCCTTTATTTATCTCAACGTATACTCAAAAGTCGCATTATATTATTTGCTTTTTCCGCCAAATTGAATATTTTTATTCAAAGTTTAATTAAAAGTGAACACACAAACCGAGTCTTCAATAAATTTCTTTTTCATCATTTTCTCTGCACCGTTCATAAATCAGAGGTATTAATCTATCCGCGTATGCAAAAAATGACACAAAAGAAGAACTCAATTAAAACCCTCTTGGGGAAAATACAACATACAATCCTATAGGACGAGTCCCCAGTGCAATGGAATCCAATCTAATATCATTCGGATAAAAAGCGGCGGGGTATTAAAAAAACTGCTTCCATTTTTTATGTTTCGATTAATTTGTCGAATGTTGTTATTTATTCGCAACTAGCTATAGCTTTATCACGAATAAAAATATTGGTAGTAAAGTTTACCTATTTCATTCCAAAACTATTATTTGATTAATCTCTATTTTTGTTATTATATAATCAAAATCCTCGTTAAAAATAACAGGAATTTAGTTAGCTTAATTTTTCGTTAGCATGACGCTGTAATCTCAAAAATGATGTTACATTAGATGCTCGTGAATTGGAGCTCGCATTCGCGTCTGAGTACCAAAATTCACTTGGGTATTCTGCCAGTTTTTTTATTTGACGGAAGACACTTTAAAATGGTGCAGTTTACAATCGCGGAAAGAGTCGACATGCTTTTTGTGCATGGCGAAGATAGATGCAATGTACTTGCTGCGTGTGCTTTGTACACAGAGAGGTATCCTGATCGAAAACATACGTGTCGCATGACTTTTCTCCGGACGTTAACTTATTTGCGGACACTGGCAGCTTAAAATGAACCAGAAATCGAAGACGCACTGTAACCCAGGAGAATACCGAAGCTGATTAGCTAAGATATCGGTATTAGTGAAATCTCCAAATAAGTTCCCGTCAACTTGAACGGATTCTCCAAAACAAATGTTCTGCGAATTCTTCATCGACATAAATTTCATCCTTATCATGGTATCATTGCATCAATAACTTCATGGCGACGATTTCCAAAATGAAGTTTTGCAAATGGGCTCAACAACGCAACAAGCGTCACTGTATTTAAATAATTCTATTTTTAGATGAAGCGAGTTTCACCGGCATAACATGCATTATAGGGTTGAGGAGAATCCACATTGAATTCGGCAAGTGGATCATCAACGACCGTAGCACGGCATTCTAGGAGATCATGTCATTAACCCATACTTCATCGACAGAAATCTGAATGCGCAAAAACACAGTGAAATTCTGACCACTCGTCTCCCTGCATTACTTGAAGACAACCCTTTGCAGACCTGACTAGGAATGTGGTTTCAGCACGATGGATGCTCCGCACATTTTGCGCGTCTAGTACGGGATATTTTGAATCTCCGGTTTCCGGTGCCTTGGCAAGTTCGGCCAAGGCACCTATTTCGTATGGGGAATGCTGAAGGACAAATGCTATGCTGATATACCGACGACGCCAGATGATATAAAGCAGTATATTCGCAATGCCTGTGCGAACATCAAGAGAGACTCCCTTCGAAAAGTTCAGAGAACATTTGAAACAAGGTTCTAGAAAAGTCTGGAAGTGAATGGCCATCATTTTGAGCACCTGCTCTAGAGATGATTTCAAGTAAATACAAATGCACGTCTACACACCCTTAGACACAATCTATTTTTTCTAAATTCTAATTGCTAGTTTATTTTCAAATTGTAATATTTATTTTAATCTTTTGCATTCCCAAAATTAAAATCTGCATAAAATGTGCTTTAAATTTAAGCCATATTATTTTTTTACAGAATTTAAACAATCGCATGATTTTTTTTTGAAAAATGGCGATTGAATGTAATGATCATTAGTGATTTTAGACGTGCATGGGTTGCACAACAACAAACAAGCGAATACGTCCGAATGCAACATTTTTTGCGATTACAGCGTCGAAAAGGTAAGCTAAGTTCTTTTTTTTTAACGAGGAATATGAATCTGTAATAAAAAAAATAGGGTTTTCATTTTTAAAATTGAGTTGACCTTGATTTAGTGAAAACAGCGCCATCTAGGACAATGTTACTTTATTATGCCCCCCTTAAATTTGTGTTGAATATGATTCTGTAATAAAAAAATAGGGTTTTCATTTATAAAATTGAGTTGACCTTGATATAGTGAAAACCGCGCCATCTAGGATAATGTTACGTTATTATGCCCCCCCTTAAATTTTTCTACGTAATATTTATTGTTTCCGAGATATTTCTTGAAAATACTTTAAATGGACTACCCTGTTTATACAATACACAACAGTTAAATTCTAAAAGTTTTAAATAATGAATAAATTATAAGTCCATAATATTTAGCGAGCGTCCTACGTGATACATTCTATACATAAGAGTTTGAATTTCGGTTAGTTTGCGTAGTTTCCCAAGTTTTGTAATAATTTTAATAATAGTGGCTCCTGTATTCTAAGTAGATTAAATCATTTGAATACCTAAGCTGCATAAGCCCTCGTTTATAATTATATCGCTAAATTAACTTCTGCAGGTTTAATGACTGGAGATTTCATTATGATTAAAAAAAGAAATCTGATCATTTATCTGAAATTGCAGTAATGGCTTGTATTCGACAGAGTTATTTGATGCGAAAACCGGGTCAAAGAGCTTTATAAGTGATTGTACAGGAAGTAGAAGAGGGATTTCTTAATAAATAAGGAACTATGTGCAATTTATAAAATTCTGTTGACTACACATCCGTACGGAATGCAATATTAGAAATATTAAAAAACAAAAACTATTTTTATTAATATAGTTATTATTTTAATAACTATAATATAAGCAACGATTTTAAAAACAATTTTAAATCGAGTTAAGATTCATTACGTTACGATGAATGCTCTATTTAATTCCCTTTGCAATTATTTATTATTTAATTTCAATTTATTTGTCTATATACAGGGTGGACCATCTAATGTGTTTTCAGGAAATATCTCCGAAACAAGAAACTTTTTTAAAAAATGACCCAAACAAAAAATGATTGTATCGAAGGGGGCCATAATAACATAATATTGGTTCTTTCATAGATGGCGCTGTTGTCGCTAAATTGTGGTCAACTTAGTTTTTTAAATGGAAACCCCTACTTTTTATTAAAAAATCATATTCCTTGTTAAAAAAAGAGAAGAATTCACTCAGCTCACTTTTTCGTCAGAGTGATAGATTGACTGCAACTGCAGCTAAAATATCAACTTCGACATTCTCCTGGGTTACGGTGCGTCTTCGATGTCTGGTTCGTTTTAGGCTGCCAAATGAGTTGACGATCCGAAGAAAAGTCATGTGACTCGGATGATCAAGTGCATTGCGTCTAGCTTCACCATACACGAAAATCACGTCGACCTTTTCCGCGATAGTATATACCTCACCATTTTAACGTCATGTTTTGACAACATAAGGACATTTATTTGAATCGTTCACAAGACGGCAGATGTTACAAAAATTAATATTCAAAATTGAAAGGCTGGTTATTAAATTTACGTCACATTTTTTTGCATCAAACGTAAACAATCACGAAAAATCTTTTACAAAAAAGCAAATTAATGTAACGTACATTATTGGTGATTTTAGACGCGCATGTTCGCGGGTGCACACACACACACACACACACATACATGCGCGCGAAGTTCGAATACGCAAGCGTCCAAATGCAACAACTTCTTTTCGCGATTACAGCTCCATCTATCACTCTGACGAAAAAAATGAGCTGAGCGAATTCTTCTCATTTTTTAACAAGGAATCTGATTTTTTTAATAAAAAGTAGGGGTTTCTATTTAAAAAAAAACTAAGTTGATCTCGATTTAGCGGCAACAGCGCCATCTATCAAAAAACCAATATTATGTTATTATGGCCCCTTCGATACAATCATTTTTTGTTTGGGTCATTTTTTTTTAAAGTTTCCTGTTTCGGAGATATTTTCTGAAAACACATTAAATGGTCCACCCTGTATATATATTTTGCTATGATGTAAACTTTCAGAATAAATTACAGGAAATAAAAAACATGTAAATTTTATGGTCACCATATATTAAAAATAATATTTTACTAGAATATTAAATGAACTAAAACCAAATACTACATACAACACACAATGCTTTTCAGAATCCATTTCCTGGCAATCTGGTCATAACTTGGATCAGAATAAAGAATTAAAAAAGAAACAGCTCAGTTAACTTTGGAAAATTGGAGTTATTCCCTATAGGAAAATTTACATTCAACGTGTACGTTATTAAATAAATTCACATTCTATTAATATTTATCTATGGCTGAAAAACCTCCGGTCGATAGCCGATTCATCATCTACAGAATATAATTCTAATTTTTGTATATTATTGTACATACATATACACATTTGAATAAAGATGGTTAGTTAGTTATTTATCTATTGCAAAAATTACTTAGATTGTCATGATAAAAACCTTATTTTTATCATCACAATCATTTCCCAAACTAATTTTCATTAATTTGTATATTTTCAGGCTGCTGTTAAATGTGATTGTTCTTTCAACAAAGCAATCATGATGTGTGCTGCTAAACCAAATTTGGATTGGCCTGGGGAGAAATAATGATTCGATATAAACTTTTTCGTCTTTGGATGTGTAAAGCAAATCATTGTGTGCAAATGTATGTTCCTCCATTCCACTGAAATGTCTCAATGTGTTATATTATTATTAATTAAGGTATATTTTACACTTTAAGTATTTCTGGTTTATATATTCATACATCTTTTTTTTTTTTCATATTTCAAGTTAATTTTTTATTTATTTCTCACATATTACTTTTTGGCAAAAATTAATGAGCTATTGACTTTCAGTAAGGTAAGTAACTATTCACTAACTAATCACTTGTGTTAAATGCCTTACTGAGAGTCAACAGCCGACAACTTAATTTTATACAAAAAGTATTTTTTTAAAAGATTGTAAAAAGCTAAAATATATTGTATTTTTCGTATAAATTATCGAAAAAAACTTATTGAAATTATGTAATTTTATCACTTATTACATGTAAAATAATGTTAAAAATATTGCTTTTAATATACAGGGTGTCCCACGAGGTAGTGGACAGCCGATATCTCGAAAACGGTTAGTAGTACGAAAATGAAATTTGGTGGCTTTAAATGGTTGGAAATGATGCCTTTTTCTGAATATATAGATTTCATTTCCGTCTCTCTATTTCTGTGAGAATGATATCAACTTCAGAATTTCAAATAGGACACCCTGTATATTTATAGATTTTTGGAAAAGTGATTGAAAGAAAAATACAGCAATACCATATTATTAGGGAGTTTTATTGTAAAATATGCTGAAAATAAGTTTCTTCCATCAAATGCGGATAAGATAAGATATATAAGCAGCATGTCGACATACTCGTCATACGTAAAACTGGGAGATATTACTTACACGTAAGCAGAAAGTATTGTCAACTTGACATCACACATTTGACATGAAGCATTTTCAATTTTTTACGCTTTTTTGTTAATCCATGCCACCGCGATTATCTATTTCAATTATTACTTCAATAATATTCCCTCATTTTATAATAAAAACTCCCCAATATTATGGTATTGCTGTATTTGTCTTTCAATCACCTTTCCAAAAATATATAAATATACAGGGTGTCTCATTTGAAATTCTAAAATTGATGTCATTTATTCGGAAATGGAGAAATGGAAATGAAATCTATCTATAGAAAAAGGGGCATCATTTCAAACCGTTTAAAGCCACCAAATTTCATTTTCATACTACTAACCGTTTTCGAAATATTAGCTGTCCACTACCTCATGGGACACCCTGTATAATTCTATTGTTATTATTAATTAATTGTCTAAAATTATGTATATATAATGTAGAATATCACATAATTTTTGTGTGATTAATTGTTTTTAAATAAATTTGTTAAATTGCTTATGAGCATTTTTATTTAACTTTTCACCCCCACCATTCCACTAAAAAAGCGATCATTGCGTCAAAATCACAACTGGTGGATTGGGGTGAAACTAATCGAAACGCGGTATGAAATGTTAACATATGAATTATGTATCTGTAATAATCTATGTGTGAAATACCATTTAAAGAAATTTGTAATAATGTATTTTTTCGTTAGTAAATAAATAAACAAGCCGTCGTTGTATGAACAACACTTCGCAGCTGCTAGGCGATCGAGTTGGAGAGATCTGCGACGAAATCCAGCCGAAGGGATCGATCCGTAATGATCGACTAGAAAATTCCGTTTTTACATGATCGAACGTTTTTTTTTTTAGTTGGTTGCGGTAATTTTTATGGGAATGATTGATTCGGAAGGGATTTTTAAGATCTTTTTTGGGGGATGTTTTTTAAGGGAGGTGATATTTATGGCGACAGTTGTTTCGGAAGTCTGCAAGATTTTTTTTTTGAGGGGGGGGGGAGATGGTGGTTGATTTCTTTCGAGGGTTGGGGAAGAGATGCGTTTTATGACGATAGTTGTTAGGGAAGTGGTTTTCCGGAAAAAAATGTTTTCAAGGATTTTTTTTGGGGGGGAGGTGGGGTGCGGTTTGGGGTAGTATTTATGGTGATAGTTGTATTGGAAGTGGTTTTAAAAATTTTGTTCGGATGGTTTATCTAGGAGTGTTTTTTTTTGGAATTATTATTTAGAGGGTGTTGATTTTTAAGGAATATTTTGTCGGTAATATAAAATATTTATCCACTTTTTTTGAGTATTTCAAAATGTGCATTAATTTCCAGGAATGAAAATATATAAATAATATGTAAATCAAATGAATGAAATATTCTCGAGGCCCCACTTGAATGATTTATTTCATTCAAGTTGCTGTTCTTGTGGGCGGAGTTTATAAGCAGCGACTACCGTCTTCTCCGCCGTGGCACCACTTTCCGGAACGAAATGTTGGTTTCGTGCAGACAAGATTTCGCAGTTATTTTCCAATAAACACTCAATCTAATTTCAGAATTGTATTTAGAATAATATTTAGAAAATAATATTGAGAGCAGATTTTATTTTTATTTTTAAATTAAATTTTAAAAATTTAATTGTGAAGTCATGCAACCAGCAAAAAAAATCCCTTGCAATATTAGTTTCTAAATATCATCTATAATCCATTTCTTCGAAAAGAAATTATTTATCATTAACCGTATTGGAGATATCTTGTCTGTACGTTCCCTTGTAATTCCTAATGGCGTATTTCGTTTTTAAACCTACCTCATGTATCATTTTATAATATTTAAACTGACAGGAATTCTACACTAACATATAAATTTCACCCGCAATTTATAATAAAAACACCGTTTCCTTGAGTGACAAGCACTTCCCAAATTCAATCACCCCCCTTATACATTATTAAGACAACATCAATTCCGCAGCGGATGTATCAAAAAAAAGGGTCCATCAAAATCGAATCAGTCTCGTTCCCGATAATTTAAATGAACCGCCCCTACGGCAGCCAAGCAACGGTTTTCCAATTTTCATCTGGAAAACTCACGATTAAAATATAGCGTTGCGGTTATTACGTATATTCATTCGGCGCTTTCATTGTTTCGCCTTCTTTTTTTTTTCTCGTAACGTGATTACATAAAAAAAACTTAATTACTGGCAAATTGTGTTTAATCGAAAAATCCTATTGACTTTAATGACTTTGCTGTGGCACTTCGGAACTGCAATTTGCGGGGTTTTGAAATGTTTCGAATGGACCGCAAATAAAATTTAGTTTTAGAGGGGATAATGGAACGGTAAACTTGCAATGATTTGATCACGCTATTACAATGTTACGGGGTTAATTAGTTTTAGTGTATAAATTATCCAAATCAATAAAAAAAATCACTTGATTTAGTTTTACTTATTCTTAATAATGGCTATAAGCCCAAACTATTTCAGGTAAATTTAAAAATAAGTAGAAACAAAATCAATTATTTTTAATTGTTTTAAATATTAAATATACTTTAACATTAAATTGAATTAAAATAATTTGAAAGTATTGTTTTAAGCTTTATATAAGAGAAATTGTGAATTTACGAAAACAGTGCAGGAACGCGCATCCTTGCTCCGCCCGTCATTACTATCAGAGCACGCAGCGGTAAATGATCGCTCTTTTTATTTAATTTAATTCAATTCGTTTCATTAAATTTTATTCTGTTTTGATTTAAATTGAATTAATTTGGTTTGATTTAATTTATTAAAAATCAACCAATAAAACACAGTTTAGATTGAATAACTTTAAATTCTCGATTAGTTTCGTGTTATTATTATTTAAAGTTATTCAATCTAATCTAATTAGCCTCTTGAAAATGTGCTAATAACCCGAAACTAGTCGAGAATTTAAAATTATTCAATGTATTCAATGTTTTATTAGTTGATTTTTAATAATTTATTCATATTTATATCATACAATAGGAACTACCAATGTCTAAATATTAAAACCATTAATTAAAAAAAAGAGTTAGTTTGATTTGATTTAATATATTTGATTTAATTTTACGGAGTATAGTTGAATTAATTTATTTGATATATTTTAACATCTTAAAGTTATGTCAGGCAGAGCTGTACTGACGAGGGCTAGATCCTGAAACACGTGTATATAATATACGCCATCCCTTCTAATCAGTAACGTTCTTTTTGCTTTAAATGTTTCTCGGATCAAAATTTGTTGCATTATGAAATGTTTTATTGATATGCAACAGCAGGTGTACATTATGTAATTTAATGTCCGGCGGGGTATTTGCCCAAAAAGTAGTTGTTTTAATGTGCATATGTTTAACGTATTTATGTAACGTGTAAACTAAATGTGGAAATAATTTATTAATTATTTTCAAAGATTTTTTATTTAATTTGTATAACCGAATTTTATATTTATATGTTATACAAATAAAGTTAAAAAACGTGTTTTATTATAATCTTACACAATGTATAACGAAGTAGAAGCTTCAGTGATTAGTAAGTTAATTATTTATTAATCAACAATTTTCTTTTTAACTACTGCGACTTTTCAATGTACATTAAAACAACTACTTCTTGGGTTATTATACCTCTCCAGATTTTGAATTACTTAATGGACATTTGCTGTTGCATAGCAATAACATATTGTATAATGCAACAATTTTTAACTTAAGAATATTAATATTAGTACTTAAATCATAACTATTACTTTTGTTGGCTTATTGTTATTGTGTTATAAAACAAATACATGAATTTTTATTCGAAATGGTATCCATCCAGTAGACAATAAAGAATATTTGATTTTTCAAGAACGTCGTTTCTGAAAATATAAACATTCTTGATGCAAACTGCGTTCTTTTGTAATAAATATTCTTGATTGACAAAAGTTGCAGTCCTACTACGATGCGACGACAAATATCTATTTATAATCCAGCATACGGCGAATTATGGCCTGGATATTTCTTTCATGTTTATATTTTACACGAATAATATTGCAGGTGCAATAGAGAAATAATTAATATTACTAATTGTTTTCAATATTCCGTTTCTATTTAATCCATTGTTAATTATTTCCAATTTCAAATTTCATGTTTCGTGCTCTAGCTGGTTGGGCACGATAATTTATCAAATATTTCTCCTCTCCTTCAGGTGTATAATGTACAATTTAATGCAAATTAGATCAATGCCCCACTGATTTCATACATTTGAATTAAATTATTACACAAATCAATGAAGCTCTGATTAATGTTGGTATTTGATAATTAAATCATGTATATTGCAAATAATAACTAGAGTCATATTTTATATGAAATATGTATTTGATCAATTATTTATGTGTTAAATACGAAACAAATTTTAAAAATATATAACAAAAAATAATTACTTCCTTGTTATCCACTTCAACAATGATGTATAGAATTTAAGTGCTAAAAGAAATATCCATTTAAACAACTACTTTTCTGAACAAATACCCCAATGGACATTGGATTGAACTTTTTTTGTAAAATAGTTTTAAACTTTATGAACATTAAATATGCTAGAGGCAATTGAAATGCACAAACCTCTTAAATACATATTTTAGCCCGTTAGATAATTCCTTACTGGACCTTTCAAGAAAAACACATTAAAACAACCCCGCTTCATACTAATCCCCGCGCCCCTGTCTTGTTTACCTTAACACTAATGAAATAGCTGGCGCATTATTATTTGTAAAACATTCGCTATTGATAATGTACATTTAGCTGTTATTTATATATATATAACATCTTTATTTCTGCAGACAATTTTATATACAATAAATTAACAATATAATTCTTATATGTTATATGTTGTCCTTAGAAAACGGCTATTGACCATCGGTCTTTCTGCCGCTGTTATTTATTTATTTATTATTAAATAATATAATCACGGAAAAATACATTTCCTATACAAGATTGTATATCAGTTAAAACTAATTTAATTAAGTTTAACAAAAGAACGCAGAAATAAAATAATAATTATGAACCGTGCAATATAATTATTATAGAGTTAAAACATATTTCGGAATTTATCATATTGAAAATGTCAAGAGCGGGATCTACTAAAAGTAATTTGTCGTACGTATCACACATTGAAAATATAGGCGAATTAACTATAACATTTGTTTTGGGAATAGGAAGTTCAAAAAATCTATTATGTCTTAAACCATGGGGAACCTGAAATTGAATCTGAGCAACAATTTCTGAAGAATTAATAGAATAATTTAATAATTTGTGAAGTGCAGTAATAAGGTGTGCTTTTCGTCGATTTGTCAGAGATTGCAATTTTTAAGACTTTTAATGGCGATTTATAGCTTATAGTATCGTCTGGATACAGTCCTAACTTCTTAAAATATAAATACTTAACTAGCCGTTTTTGAATGGATTGTATTAAATAAGCATATTTTGCATAACACGAATTCCAAACACAACATCCATATTCGAGCCTAGATCGGACGTAAGCCAAGTATAATGATAGTATAGCATTGGTACCTTCAAATAATTTTGGGTTACAAAAAATGAATCCTAAGAAACGATTGGCTGAAGACACTATACTTTCTATGTGAAATTTTAATGTAAGGTTCGCATTAAAAAGTATACCAATATCATTAAATTGGTTCACTCTCGACAATATGACGTCATTTATGTTATAATTATATGTCGTAGATGATTTATTTCGCGAAAAGGACATAACTTTGCATTTATCCGTATTAAGGAATAGAGTGCACAAAGAATTTATAATATCAATATTGTGTTCTAAGGACAGACAGTCGGCAATAGAATTTATTGGTTTTAGAATTTTCATATCATCCGCAAATAATAAGCAACCGACATCCAATCTCTCAACTATATCGTTTATAAAGCAGTTAAAAAGCAAAGGATCTAACACTGAACCCTTAGGAACACCAGACGTTGGAAAAAATAAATTAGATTTATAGCCCACATATTCTACAAATAGAGGTCTATATAAATAAAAAGTAAAATAAGGAACGAATCATTTTTTAAAATATTTATCAAATACACTTCACATAACTCATTAAGTAAACTTGATATTGTAAAATAGTGTTTACCGTAAATAAAAAAAATATATATTTTTTTTCCTCACAATCCTTCGGTACGTATATGTAAGTTATATGAACGAACCACAATAACTATTTTTTTTTTCAAAATAACTAATATCTTTATTTAAACTTCGTCGCAATTGCATCTGCAATATCCACTTATTGTTTTACCTTTCTTTAGAATTTTAATACATAAGTATAAAATTGTTTTATATGGCAACGAGGTGAAAGAAAAAACAGTTTGAAATGACTTTTTATTTGGAAGTGTTTTATTTTATTTTTTTAATTTTTAGTGACTGTACTAAGCCGAAACTTAGTTATCGCATGTGTGATACAAGCAAAGTGTTTTATTAATTTTCTACCTTCATATTAATAGCATTCGTATTTGTTTTTATTGAAAGAAATAGATAACAAAAACATTGAAAAATATAGTTTATTAAATACATTGTACCATAAATGTAAATATAATATTCAATTATATATACGCTTAAATCTACTAATATGAATTAGTTGAAACTTTGGCTTCAAATTTGCATAACATTTCCGTAAGCTCTATTAGTGATAATACGAGTTAAGTGTTGATGCATTAGAGAAAGTGTAACTGGTTATGTTATTAATTGCAAGTTAATATTTTTACGCATTAATAATTTATATATAAGGCTGAAAAACCTGAGGTCGATAGCCACTAGAAAAAATAATACTATATTTTATATTTAATATATGCTATTGTTATCTTCTTTATGTTGGTTGTTGGTTGTGGAGACTTTAATTATTTAAATAAAAATACTTGTCCTTTCTCCTACTTATTTTATGTATTACCTGGTTTATGAATTTTTGGTAAAGCATATAATTTTGGAAGCCTTGGATTATTGACTTTGAATAACATTAAATAAGTAGGAGAAAGGACAAGTATTTTTATTTAAATATGCTATTGTTGTTTCACGATTAATTTATTTATGTGTGTAATATATATTATACAGCAATATTTGTTAAGTATCTTCCTCAATTAATAAATATTGATAAAATGAAGGGATGATTTCTCTAGATTTCGCATTAAATATAAATTCCGTTAATAGTTTATTTTAGACTTCATTAAACAAACTTTGACCAGATCGTTAATCATAATAACCGTTAACGAGATTATTAGTTTAAGTTTACATTCAAATTTAATTCCGTTGTTTAACTAAGTTTCTCTTTTAAATAATATTAGTAAATTTAGATACATATTTCAATATCAAAGCTGCAATAAAGTTTCATTATCATTTCATTTATTTTAAACCTAAATAAGTTTTTAAATAATGGTAATGGTAACAATCAATTTAAAAGATGCATGTATTTACGATTTTATCATCATTACAGCTTTAATAATAATAATATAAATCATGTTTACTGTTCAGACGGAAAATCCCAATACAGGACAAAATCAAAGATAAATTTATAATAATAAAAATAACCAAAAATATTGCTTAAAAAATGACGAATTATTTAATTTTATTAAAAAAAATAACTCTAACCAAATAATAATAAAAGGGAAACCAACCATCTCAGCACTAACTGACCTCATTGGGGTTGTGGAGAGGGCCCTGGGGGACAGGAAAACAGCTATTTGTGCCTTCCTGGACATTGAGGGGGCTTTTAATATCACCTCCTTTGAGGTCATAAATAATGCATTGGGTCATAAGGGTGTGAAGCCAGTAAAAACGAGATGGATCAAATCCATGCTTCAAAACAGGGAAATAACGAGTAGAATCGGCAAGGATTCGAAAACCATCTTAACCAGTAGAGGCTGTCCTCAGGCGGAAGTACTCTCCCCACTTTTTGTGGTCTTTAGTGGTTGACGACCTACTATTCACTTTACAAAAGGAAGTCTGTTTACATAGGGAAGTCCGTAGTGGCTCAGGTAAAAAGAGACAAAAGTGGAAACAATCAACCTGATTGGGACAACAAACAAAATGAGAATATCCTTGCAATAGAGAATGCCGATGATGTGGTGCTGGTAGTAACTGGTAAGTTTGAAAGAACTGTGATGGAGAAAATCCGACATAATCTTGATACTATTGCTAAATAAATTTAATAAAAACCTGGGCATTAATCCCCACAAAACGATCGTAGTTCCCTTTACTAGGAAGAGGAAGCTAGATATGAACAATCCTTACCTGGGAGGGATAGAACTACCACTATCCAAGCAAGTTAGGTCTGGGAATTTATCTAAACCAAAAACTTACTTGGAATAGACAATTGCTGCATGTCAACATGTCAAGGAAAAAGCTCTTACAGGCTTATACAACTGTAGGCAACTACTAGGAAAGACCTGGTGGCTCAATCCTAAAATGACCAGGTGGATCTATGAGATGATAGTGAGACCCACTGTCACTTATGCAGCGTCCATCTGGTGGACGAAAACTCAGCAAAAAACATGCACTCAAATCCTAAACAAGATTCAAAGATTGGCATGTTTGTGTATTACGGGGGCAATGACGACGACTCCAACAGTGGCGAGGTGATACTAGACTTAACGCTTCTATACATACACCTACAAAGAGTCGCTCTCGAAGAAACCTTAAGAATACACAAAACTATTAACTTCAGGAAAGAAAAACTAATAGGTCACTTAAGCATCCTAAACAAAGCTCCTCACTTAATTGGGCTTCCCAGGGATGACATTGATGTCATCTACACATTTGAAGAAAATGGGTGCAAAATCATGATGCCTGAAAGGGATGACTGGTCCGGAGGCAATGTCCACACATAGGTAAGGGGATCTCTGGTATGGTAATATAGACGGGGCTCTAAGAAATGGAATAGCGGGTCCAAGGACTAAGATCACATGGCGCTTGGATCTGACTGCACCATCTTCCAAGCAGAAATCATAGCAATTTTACTATCTTCCAGACATGTCCTAATGAAGGGATATAAAAGGGCAAACATCAAAATAGCAAGTGACAGCAAGATGTCATGCGCGACATCGATAAATTGTTTTGTGCAAAAAATCTTTTTATTTAATTTATTTAAATAACCGTGATTAAGTGAATAAATCCCCCTTTTCTGTTATTATTTTATTTTATTTTAATGTTATAATTATAACGAAAAAAAAATTTTTTTGTTCTTATTTACAGTTGCCTATATTTTTTCATTATATTTTCTAATTCGCGCAAGATTAATTTATTATTTACACGAGATTTATTTTCAGCCCGTTAGACAAAACAGAAGAATAAAAATTGATGTGTTCTTGTGGGGAAGGCGAGGAAAAACTTTTAAATTACTTGAAGGGAATTTATAATCTCCGTGTTACGAAAAGAATACAATCAGAAAAATCTTGTTTTAATTTAAATTTAATACTAATTTGTTAAACAAGTATAGACTACTTCAAAATGGTGTTCTCATATTTGAGTTTTGCCCTCTCTGTCTAACAATAGAAATGGTTTTATATATTCTTTTAAAAATTGAAGGTATGATCGAATATTTGCATATTTAGAGAAAATACAATTGTTTTAATTTGTAACTTATAATAATTTGAAGAAACTTATAACAATATTAGATAATTACAATATTCAATTTTAATAAATGAAACACTTTTTTACTTCGTTTTTATAACACGGATTGTTTTATTGTTGACTTTCGGTAACCTTAACGTGTCATTATCAAAACAAAATTGTTAAGGGTGCGGTTTAGACGAAAAAGATAGCTATATTAATATTGGCAATACTAATTCGTGTTATATTGATGTTCTGGTCTATGGACAATATTGTATTATACATTGAAGTAATCTTAAAATTAGCAAAAATTTCATCAGATGAATTAAAAATTATTTTAATATTTATTTTTACTCCTATCCTGAAAGATATTCTCATATTGTTTGTTGTCCCAATCAGGTTGATTGTTTCCACTTTTGTCTCTTTTTACCTGGACCACTTCGGACTTCCCTTAACTATAAAAATTGATCAGGTTCATAGCAAATTTTAAATTATATTTTTCTTAAAAAAAATTGTGCAATGACAATTTGAAGGATTTCACTAAATTCTACATTCAAATAACTTCGTAGTCACTACTTATTAATTTCATTAGATCTTACAATTTTCTGTTCTAATATGAACCAGTAAATTGAAGTAATACGCAAGAAATAGCTGTTTTTTTTTTTTTAATTTAGACTGACATTTTTTACTTGATAGATAAAAAAAGTAAATACATATTCATATTATTAAATCCAAAAGAATGGCCCTTTTTTCAAAAGATTATTTTCATTTTACTATATAACTATCTCTTTCTACTAAACCGCAACCTTAAGGCTGTCGAAACTATAGTCAACAATAAAACAATTCGAGTTATATAAACAAAGTAAAATTTTATTTATTAAAATTGAATTACAATGTATAACAAACTACAAGCCTCAACAATTAACAAGTTAATTACAATATTGTTTATTATAAGTATATTACATATTTCTATTT
Organism: Philonthus spinipes; assembly: GCA_963082785.1. Taxonomy (NCBI): domain Eukaryota; kingdom Metazoa; phylum Arthropoda; class Insecta; order Coleoptera; family Staphylinidae; genus Philonthus; species Philonthus spinipes. Next base: position 7,937,269 of record OY720312.1, read on the forward strand.
CAAGAAAAACAGGCTGATGAATTTTTCTGAATCTGCAGAAATCATAAAAAGTAATTTGTATGAAGTACTGAAACACTTTACATATGAAAATAGTATAAAATCAGAGTGCTCTAGAGGGGATGATGTGGGTCAAGAATTAAATAAAAGGAATGTGAAAATAATTAATCAATTATTTCATCTTTAGCTAATGTGATATAATAACTTACATTATGTAAGTACTTTAAAACAAAGTACATTAAAAAACTACTTCTGGGGAAATACCCTGTCAGATGTGTAATTACATAATGGACACCTGCTGTTGCATGTTAATAAAATATTGCATCATGCAAAATTTTTTGATTCGAGAATATTTGATGCAAAGAACGAAAAACGAAAGAATCTGCAGACACGTGTTTTAGGATCTAGCCCTTGTTAGTACAGCTTTGCCTTATATAGTTTTAAAGATGTTAAATTAAATTAATCAAATTAAATTAATTAAACGTACCGTCTCCTTTCCAACCCCAGTTTAAATGATCGAGTTCGATGACAGACGCGAAAGATGCGCGTTTTATCGGTCTTCTCTTTTGTATTATTACTAATCATTGACTGAATTTCGTAGTTTTGAGCGTAATTAAACGATTATAATAGTTTAACCAAATGTGCAACAGTTTTCTTTTACATTTTTATTTTCTCCGGACCCCTGTCTAAGGGAAAGTATTGTGATCGTAAAAAATCGAATCGCAAATTTCTACATATATACACGTTTTGAGGTCCCTTGAATCCATTTCATCGATTTTTGAGACATTTTTCATTTGTTTTCATTTGTATTTTTGTGTGGTACATATACATGTGCGTCTGTATGTTTTTTCGATAGAGGAAAAAATGGCTGTCTTATTTGAATTGCTGTCATATTTCAGTAACGCAATAAAACTTTCGCGAGTGACTAAAACATGTTCAAGAAAAATAATGTGGAAACCATTGATTAATTGTTTTCATGTTCTTTTATTTAAAATTATATTTTTAGCATAAAACATAAAAAATTGAAATAATTAAAAAATAATAAATAATGTAAAGATACTTTAACAGACAATTTTTTATGCGTGTGCATTTTTAATATTTTATTATTAGATATTAAAAAATTGTTTCACGTCAAAATCAAACGGGGTCACATTTACATTACAGCGAATTGTAAACTCGGGTTTTATTGAGGGGAAACGTACATAACCAGCTCGGCCCTCAGGTTATGTACAGGCCCGAAAATTGATTTACATTTAGAAAGGATATATTTAATGTATGAAGGATATAATGCAATTATAGGCTTCCCTGTTAGCAACTTGATTTATGAATTAACTATTAATAAAGTCTCACCGAAAATGCATGCCTTTTATATTTGTTGCTGATATGTTTATATTTATTTATAACATATACGAGCCCATAATAATACATACTTTTGTTGTAATTAATTAGCCGGATTTGCAGAGCTCGATTAAAATTGAGTTTTAATGAAATCGATTTAAATTTTCTTAATTTAGGGTTAACTAAAATTTTTGATTCAATGAAATTAAACAAGGAAAATTTCTGGCAATGATCAATAAAATTCGATCAATCCCTTTTTCCAACTGCAAAAAATCATCGCCAGAAATTTTCCTTGTTTAATTTCATTGTAATTTAAATAACTGAAAATGTGTGAAACATCTTTGTTTCATTTTATTTAATTTTTTGATTCAGTTTGATAATTAGACTGATTAAAAAAATCATAATTGACTTTAAATTAAGAAAATTTAAAACGATTTCATTAAAACTCGAATTTTTCACTCTATTTTACCACGTTAATCTCCTTTATTTATGGCTTCACGGCAAAACAGCACAAGGTTATATTTTTGTGAGATGTACATCTTTTTTATTTGAATTTTCTTCAAAATAATATATTATAGCTAATAATGGTGCGATTTTTCAAAATCAGTGTATAACAGTGAATTATTTAATGAAACTTATACAGTAGTCAGAACAGATCGCGATAAATCTCTTACTTGTAAATCGAAGGGCGGAGGTGTACTAATTGCTGTCCGCACCATCTACAAAATTGATATTGTTCCAACTGATAATATTAAATTGCTCGTACCTTTCATAGACTTATTGATATGTCGATGTAAGCTTAAATCTTGCTGGCTTTATATGATTCTTATTTATATCCCACCAAGTATACCTATTCAAGATATAGAACTATTTTTTGATTTGCTATTGCAGATTGATTTCGGTACTAACAAAATAATTTTATTGGGAGATTTCAATTGTCCTACAATCACTATTAATTCTTATAATTTATCTCACAAAGCTTCATATATTGTTAACTTTTGTAATTTTTTAGGCATTCATCAATTTAACACAATACCTAATTCATCAAATAATATTTTAGATCTTCTGTACTCTAACTTAAATTGTATGCAGCTATCATCCTGCATTTACATTTACATTTACTGTACAATGTTCATTAGATATGTCACCAGTTAATGAAAACTCACTTAAATTTAACTTTAGAAGGGGTAATTATCCAGAATTGTACGCTTACTTATCGGAGGTTGACTGGAGTTATCTTTCAACTTTAACGGATGTGGACTTAGCATTTAATGAATTTTATACTATCATAAATACAGCCCTATCGCAATTTATACCTACATTTAATTTAAAACGTAAATTCAAATATCCGCCCTGGTTCACTCCAGAAATAATAAGGCTTATAAAAGAAAAAAATGCACTTAGGAATAAACTTAAACGTAATTCTCCCATGTGTTTATTATCAGAACAATTAAAAACACTAAGGTCTGCAATTAAAAACAAAATAACATATGCACACAAAGATTATATAAAAATAGTAGAAAATAACCTTATAACAAACCCTAAACAATTTTGGCCATACATAAATTTAAAGAGAACTAATTTATCTAGAATTCCTTCATCTTTATCATATCATCATTATATGATAATTATATGTCCTAGATAATCCTAATGATATCATGAATGGTTTCCAAGAATATTTTGAGTCGGTGCATAATCCCCCAACGAACAGTCATACTATCTCTAATTTAAGTTTAATTCCTAATTTCGTTTTTGCCTCTACATCAGATCAGCCTGTTTTCAAGCTATTAAGAAAGTTACCAAATAATTTTAAATCCGGGGGTGATAATATACCTTCATTTTTATTAAAAGATTGTGCTAGCATACTAAATGTTCCTCTTGCAATATTGTTCAATTTATCAATAAAAACGTGCACATTTCCGCGGAGTCTAAAAATTTCTGCAATTTGTCCTATACCTAAGACTTCTCTGAAGTTAAAGAATATTAATAACTTTCGTCCTATTGCTATCCTCCCGCATATTGCAAAAGTATTTGAACGTTTACTCTTTGACCAAATTTATAATCATATTAAACTCTATATTTCTGATAAACAACACGGTTTTATTCCTAACCGCTCAACTGTAACTAATCTCACTCTCATTACTCATGATATTGCTGAAACCGTTGATGGTAAAGGACAACTTGATGTGATCTACACGGATCTGTCAAAAGCCTTTGATGCAGTTCAGCATAATATTCTGTTATCAAAGCTAAATACTTTCGGTTTTTGTGCGTCATCCATATCTTTAATTCAAAGTTATCTTAGTGAACGAATTGCATACGTGGTAGTTAATGGCTTTATATCACACGAATACTCTCCAACTTCTGGGGTACCCCAAGGTTCAATCTTGGGACCACTTCTCTTCGATATATTCATTAACGATCTTTCGGAATCTTTGACTTGCAAACACCTGCTTTACGCTGATGATTTAAAAATATATAATAATGTTGAAAATGTCAATGATTGCATGGTCTTAAAAAACTAACCTTAACACTATATCATCATGGTGCGAAAGAAATGGACTCAATCTAAATATCGCGAAATGTAAAAATATGTCATTCACTAAAGTATCTATTCCACTTAAGTTTAATTATACAATTGACGGAAATATTTTAGAGTGCGTTAAAGTATTTAAAGATTTGGGAGTTTATTTTGACAGTAATTTAACCTTCAATCATCATGTTGACGCTATTGTGAAAGAATCTTCTAAATCTTTAGGTTTCATCAGTCGAAATTCCACCCAATTCCACAATCTTAATACACTCAAATCGTTGTATAATTCTTATGTACGATCAAAGCTGGAATATGCAGCCATAGTCTGGTTTCCTCAAAACCAGAGCCAAATTCGTCAAATAGAAGGCATACAACGTAAATTTTTAAAATTATTACATTTTAAATCAGAAGGTTTTTATCCAAACAGAGGTGTAGACCATAACTTACTTCTGCGCAAATTTGATTTTAGGAGTCTCGATACTCGTCGACAAAAAACGTGTATTTCCTTTCTGTACAAACTTTTGCATAATTCCATTGACTCACCGGACTTATTAAATACAATTAGGCTGCATATTCCATCTTTTTATAGCCGACGATCACCAACATTTAAGATGTTAGCAAATAGAATCGACATTGGGCGGAAATCACCTATCAAAATAATGTCAACTTGTTTTAATAAGATATCCGAATCTTGCAATATATTTCACGATAAATTAAATATGGTTTTAACTATTTTGGATCAATATATTAAAGAACTATAGTTATTGTAATGCGGCTATAATGTTATACTCCCATTTTTATATCTTCATATTTTCTCTATGCTATGTTTGTATTTGATTATTGTATATTTGTTCTGTAATTGGGACTTGTTTCCTGTTGGACAATAAAGATTTATTATTAAAATTATATAATCAGTGAAATAAAGTAACGCAACACCAAGGGATACGAATTTTTGGACCAAACTTGGCAGAACTGTTTTTCTGCATACATTCGGTAATTATCGTTTATGTTTACGCATGTCACTTTTATTTCCCTTTCCTTTCCTTCTTTTTTTTTATTTTCCTTTCCACCAACCCGCTTGGATCTCACTAACATTGGAAGAGCAAAGAATATATGAGACGAACTCGCTGCACGAAAACCGCGTGGAGTCCGCGTGTAGTCCGGTAATTAGTGCCATACATAAAAAGGTGAGCTTTTACCAATTTCCCCTGTTTTTATAACGTTGAAAATCAACGAGGGCGTTACAGCTTGATTCAACTTAGGGATAATTTCACAACAGTAGGAATTGATTAGAATTTCAAAAAAAAAAAAAACTATATAAAAGATAAACGTATTTTTTATTATATGTTGGACCTTTCCAGGTCTATTTCTTCCTAAGGTATTGCATCCCAGGTAATCTGTAGTTCATACCTCAACAGGCTGAGGATTGGCTAATTGCGTCTACCCATCATCTTTCATCTTGGTGGCCACAGCAAGATATTTACGGATATTACCCTGTTGGAAAATCGCGTCCTCCAGTTCCTGGATGAATGGAAGGATATTGGGTTTTATCATATCATCAAAATATCGGTGGATATTTATATTACCTCAGATGTATAACCGAAACCGAGCCAAGTTTGGTCCAAACATAACATATAACAATTATTTAATTTTATGGTTTAAAATTTAAATCACAAAATATAATTTAAAATATGATAGAATTTTATTAATATTCAATTTAATGTAAAAAATGTACACCCTGTATTTACTATATTTTATTGAAAATTAACTTGATCTGAACCTTGACGATAAGACAAGTTGTTATTTTTATGTTAGGGTAGGTCGAAGAGCGGAATTATATGTGCCAGTTCCAGCCATAATATAGGTTCAATCGAATGGGATTCGGATTTTCTCGTTAATCGCATTTAGTCAGTTGTTCGTAAAATTTTATTTGATGTATAACATTCATATAAAACAACGACCTTTTAAAATTGAATATATATTCCCGTGTATATCACGAAAGGAATTAATATCGCAAATGGATATGGATATTATTTTTTATTGCAAAATTTCATTTTGCAAATAATAGAAGGATTGTGTTTATACCTGTTTTATTATCGAGTGTCTTCATTTTTGGTCTCAAATTATTATTATTTCAACTCAATAACATAAAAAATTATTTAAGAAAGAAATGATTCATTTTCAGAAAATGGATTTTCTGTCGTAAGAATTGTTTTGCAGATTAGAGAATTAAATTTCCAACTTTTAAAAAAATCCGAGTAAGAAATAACTAATGTTTATTGACGAACCGTTACTACGTGGTAATCCAAATTAAATTTTCGTTGATACTAAATTAAATAAAAATTATTCGACAATAAATTATTTCCACATTTAGCTCTGTGACATTTTGACTTACGTTACGCTAGAATTTTAGATAAATGCACATTAAAAAATCTACCTCACGGGCAAATACCCCAACAGACATTGAATTACATAATGTACACCTACTACTGCACATCAATAATATGTTTCATCATGCAACAATTTAATGTAAAGAGCAAAAATAAACAATACTTAATATAAGTACTTGCGTAACGTAACTCTCACAAAGCTAAGTATGGAAATAATTTATTAATTATTAATAGTTTGAAATAAATATGAATAAATTATTAAAAATCGACCAATAAAACACAGATTAGATTGAACAACTTTAAATTCTCGACTAGTTTCGGGTTATTAGCCCATTTTCAAGAGACTTTAAAATTATTCAATCTAATCTGTGTTTTATTGGTTGATTTTTAATAATTTATTCATATTTATTTCATACAATATGAACTACCAATGTCTAAATATTAAAACCATTAATTATTAATAGTTTGACTATATGCTTACAATTCATTAATATGTTATTTTTTAAATTTAATACGTTTAAATAAATTAAACCCTTTCTGCAGTAATTTACGTAATAACACGTGAACTATTGCAATAAAAAAGTATTTTTGTTTCAGGGCGTTATCTTAATTTCATAAAGTGAAACGTATATTTATGAAGATCAAAGTTCAAGACAATAAACAATTCTAGTTTTAATTAAATAAGAGTAGATGTGGTTCTAAGGAAGACGAACATCAAACACAGGCAACGTTGCACAAATTTTTTTTTTAAATTTTGATAAAGTTGCTATTATCACTAGAATAAACGCTGAATTATTATCGAGATTTTATACAATCCTTATGACCATATCGAACTCAAATCAAATACATTATTCTAGATTTGATCAATATGCCGAAGATACTGTTATACTTTACATTTCTCTCTATGGATGATCTGTACCATCCTACAGTACACAAAATTTTAATTCATGGGATTATATTTGAAAAATGTCTAGTACTGACAAGGGAATTTTCGGAGGAGGCGCAAGAAGCAAGTAATAAAATTTATAATCGAGTGCGAGTAAATCATACGAGGAAGAACCCCAAAAACGCACCCACGGAGAAATGAAATTTTGAGGGCAGTTATAGAAAACATTTAACTATTTTTTTAATATAGCCGCTACCCTCATAGATTTTCCAGTTTTTGTATAATCCTTCATAAAGACGAAAATTTTGTTTTAATTAGTTTTCATTTGTAATTTATGTTTTCTTCTGCTATAAACCATTTATTGATTCAAATTTAATAACATATCACTTACACGTCTTGTGAATAAGTGGCAATAATATTATATTGATACTACAAATACAAACGATGTGAATAATTATTGTATCTTGCGCATGATTTAGCACGTTTACGCTAAATCACGCGCAAGATACAATAATCACGTTAAATCACGCGCAACATCATTTTATAATTATTCGACTTTAAACGTTAATTGCAAATTATCAAAGGGCCTAAAAATCTAAATAACCCGAAACATAGGGGTTTCATGTATTCACAACCAAATGGTCATGCTAGTTTTTCCAAATTTTGAGTTTTTTATATGAGTTACAATGCACACAATACGGTGCATCTTCTGCATGCAACTGTAATTGTTGAATCATTTTTGAATTATTTTTATTTCAGTGGCGACAGTTATGTTTATTAACGTAACCATTTAGCCAAAAAAATCCGCTTCGTCGCTAAACAAAATTTTGCGGTTAAATTCTGGGTATACTTGCAATTGAGCCCATTCAGCGAACGTACGACGCAAAAGAGTTCTTGGACAAGTTGGATCGTGTAACGCACTAGACCAAGATCTCTACGCAGAATTTTCCAAGTAGTCGAATAACAAAGCCCAAATTCTTGCAAACTTGGGGCTTCAACACTATCAGCAACATCGACGATAGTTTCTTAGAAACGCACAGTTTATGTATTGCTTGCTATTTTAAATATCCAGCACCGTGATATCCATTCGAAATTTGTGGTGGATACATCGTTCGGTTCGGCGATTATGTGCCCCATAAAATTGGCGAAGTGCTCTGTAAGTTCGACGCCCAGAACACTGGTTTTGGTAATAAATTTCGACAATTGCAAGCGTTTTTCCGATGTTAAACGTTCCATGATTATTTACCAGACTATACTGAACGTGTTTGACACTAGAATCGCGCAAAGAGACAATTTGCTTGACAGCAAATCGAAAGTTCGGACACTGTTCGCGCCAAAACGCGAAATGTGTGTTGTATATATGTATATTTTATGTTCGCATACACAATTTTTAACATTTGTACTTTTGCCTGCATTTCTAAATACACTGCACCGCAACATTAACGCAAAATTCGAAATTTCGTTTAAAAAATTAATTTTATTGTTTTTATATTATTTTTTCTCCATTTTTTCCCGAAGTGGTTCCTAATAGCTACTTATAAAAACTAATTTGCTTATTTGTGAACAAAAAATGAGAAAATAAACAACAAACTGCAATAACACAAAAAATAATGATTCTTCTGATCCGCAAAATAGCGTGTAACAGTCGTACAGTTGGTCTTAATAGCGAATATTGCCTCCTCGAGCATTGATGACAGCTCGCATTCTTCGTGGCATACTGTCAATCAAACTTCTGACTTCTTGCTGCTCAATTTCTTCCCACACTTGCGTTAATCTGAGTTTTAACTCTGGAAGATTTGCAGGAGGTTGCTGCAAGTCTTTAATCTTCTGCCCTACAATGTCCCACAGATGCTCTATAGGATTGAGGTCGGGACTTTGTGCTGGCCAGTTCATACGAACAATTCCCACATGGTCAAATTACTGGTTCACAATTCCTGCGGTATGCGGCCTGGCGTTATCTTGCATAAAAAGGAAATTATCCCTAATAAGTGGGGAACATGGCACAACATGATGCTCAAGCACCTCTTCGATGTATCGATGTGCATTTAACCGACCACCATTAATGTGTACTAACGCTGTTGTTGCTTGTGACGTGATGCCTGTCCATACCATGGCAGAGCCTCCACCATATTGCACCGTTCCTTGTATGCACGCCTGGCTGTATCTTTTACCAGGGCGTCGATATACTCTTCTACGACGGTCGTCACTATACAGACAAAATCTGGACTCGTCACTAAACATTACTCTACCCCAAACAGCATTGTTCCAATTTAGATGTTCCTGTGCAAACCTTAAGCGCTCTCGTCGGTGCTCTCTGGTTAACAAAGGACCTTTAGCGGCTTGATAGGGTCGAAGATCAACTTCAGCAAGTCTTCTTCTGACCGTATCCTGACTTAGTCGACGACCATAGGTTAGAACAAATTGTTGCAGGTAAGTGCTCGTTAGGAATCGTTGCCTTAAATTTTGAAGTTGCATAAATCTATCTTCTCTCGGCGTTGTCATTCTCTTTCGACCCTGGCCGCTTCTTCTTTCGTGACGTCCTATTTCTCTGAAGCGGGAAAGAACTCGCGATATTGTGAAATTAGCAACATGCTAACGTTGGGTCATGTAAGTTGCAGTAAACCCTTCTTCTTGCAGCGCCACTACAACAGCACATTCTTCACGTGTAAGATTTCTTGAAACTCGTCCAGTGGGATTCATTGTTGTTTTTTTTTTCTAAATAAACTTCCAGAAATCAAAGAACGTACTTATCAAACGATACTCGTCTTTTTTAACTAGAAAACAAAGACCTGTTTGACAGATAATAAGGTTTGTTTTTAGCCTACTAATACATATTTCCAGTTTTTGTGATAAACAGAAAAAGAGAAGAAGGTTCAATTCAGGAAAAACAATAAAATTATTTTTTTAAAACGAAATTTCGAATTTTGCGTTAATTTTGCGACGCAGTGTATTTTGCTTTTGTTTGGAGTTTGAACCTTTTTCTTTTGTATGTTTCGGAGAAAATTCTACAACGATTTTTTCTTTGTATTAATTTCTTTTGTTTTACGACATTACGCCTTGGTAAGAATTATGCCCTTCGCTGACGGAAAGCGTGTTGAATCGTAAAACGCAGTCCAGTCCAAACGTGAGGAATAGGAAAAAATCCTGCTCTATCCTCTATTAACTCGTGTCAAAATTATCCCTTTTTTCCCTTTACGTATCCCTTAACTTTCTCCACTGATCATGTGGTTTCTTATGCCGTCCTCTTTACATTTTCCTGTGTCCTCAATCACTTCTTGGCCAACGCTGACACGAGTAAGTAATCAATCCATTCTTAACGTAAAACTTTGTGACTGCAAGCTTATTTTAATAGTTAATTAACAGAGCGGCAGTATTCTGTTTCTGATTGTTTCGAGGAATTTCGAAATTAATTTCCCAATCTTGCCGTTGATGATAACTGTGTTCGATGTACTCTTCGGCGTGCTGTACAAGTCTTTCGTGACACTGGAAGTGTTGGTAGGAAGGAATCAATTCTCCCATCGATATAATTATGAGATGTATTAATACACTTAATTTATCTCGTAAGTTTGACATTTTCTATAATTCTTTTACATCTTTCAAATCACTTGTTATATCGCATTTTCGTTAAATGTGTTAAAATAAATATCTCAGAGTGTTGTTAATATATGCTTAGTTGATAATCATGCGTTGTTAATATTTGTGATATTTGCTACTTAAATCTTATCTCTATCGATTATGTACAAGGTTTTGTTTAATTTTAAGTATAATTTTATATTTTTCTGTATTTACATTTTATGTTGTTGTATAAAAAGGTGAATCCGTTAAATAAATAAATAAATTAGCAACAAAACGTATTCCAGAGTTAATTTAAAATGTGCGACAAATAATAGAAGATTCACCTAGAAGTTCGCTTCGTATGCTTTCACAATTAACTGAAGTATCAATTGGTACCTGCCAGAAAATTTTGAAGAAGGATATGCATTTGTTCCCTTAACGATTAACTTGCCTACAAGAACTACATGGAATTGATTATCCTAGAAGAGTTACATTTTGCCGATGGTTCCTTCAAAACTTTGATGACGATCTCCTTGACAAAACCTTTTTCACAGATGAGGCATGGTTTTATTTAAGCGGGTACGTTAATTCGCAAAATATGAGGATGTGGAGTGCTGCAAAGCCCGAGGATTTTTATGTCGAAGAACCTCTACATCCCCAAAAAATTGGCGTTTGGTAAACGGTATAGAGAAGAAATTCTGACCCCCTTTATCGAACAACTTGATGATGAAAAATTGAGATATGGATATTTTCATCAAGACGGAGCAAGAGCACACACTGTTGCAGATACTATTGACATGTTACACGAATTCTTTGATGACCGTATTATCAGTTTAAATTCCCTCTTAGATCATGTGATATTGCCATTTGTTACTTCTTTTTGTGACAATTTTTAAAAAGAACTCCATATATCAAGTGCGTGTTAACAACTTGGTTCACCTGCAGGAGAGAATTACAGAAAAAAATAATGAAATTAACCTGAATCCTTTAATGTTGCAAAATGTTTTTACTTGGGTAAGACGAAGGAATGAAAGTTGCCTGGATAGTGGCGGTGGGCATTTTCAACACTTACTGTGACTATTGTAATTTAAAATAAATTTAGTTTGGCTACCTTTTTAACAAAATTAATATCTGACATGTCACTGTTTAACCGCAACCAGCATTTCACTCGTGTGATCTGAGTACAGACATGACTCGAGACTTCCAACGCCAACTTCGTCGTCGATTTTTGTTATACGCTCGATACTTTTTAAACCATTCAAAAATATAATGTGTAAAAACGATAATAAAGGGTGATTATTACCAACTGTAACGATTACGTACTGTTAATTTTTGGCGGGGTGATTATCTATCCATGTATTCATACTTAGATGAAGCAGATTGGAAATTATAATAATAGTTTAGGATGCCTAGGTATTTGCAGTGGGTTGAGGGATAAATGGTTTGTTTGTTTATTGATATAAAGAAGGGAGGGTTATGTGACCGGCGGAAAGGAATTAAAAGTTGGGATTTGTTGGGATTTATAGATATTCTCCATTTCGCAAACCACGTTTGGATGGTGTCGATAAGGCCCTATAGAGTGCTTTGGGTAGGGTGGGGGCATGAGCTTTCAGTGCTGTATCATCAGCATAAAGGAGAGGGTAAGCAGATTTATCTATGTGTTTAGGCTCAGGATGGTAAATTTCATGGACTAGTATATTGTAAAGAAGAGGGGATGAGGGGGAACCTTGAGGAAGTCCTTGTTCGGTGGTGAATGGATTGGATAAGGTCTGACGTAACTTTACTTGAAGGGATCTATTCTTAAGGAAACTGTCGAGAAGCTTAATAAGGTGTGGCGGCATATTTAGGGAGTAACATTTGTACAGCAAGCCTCGATGCCAGACAGAATCAAACGCCTTTTTTATGGCTTGCTGTCTGGCAGTTAGATGTAAGGATAGCTAAGGGTAAGGCTGTGGATCTGTGTTCAAGGAATCCGAACTGGTATGGAGGGATAATGTCGGTTACTAAAGATTGGAGTTTATTTTTGATTATGGATTCAAACAGCTTTCCCAGGATAGGGAGTAGGGTGATAGGTCGAAAGTTGTTAGGATCTAAGGGGTTATTGCTGTGATAATACCTTTCTTCCATTCACTCGGGAAAATTTGGGAAGCGTAGATGTGATTGAAGATTTTGATAATGTATGTATGGATATTGTTTGGTAAGAATTTCAGAATCAGTCTGGGAATGTTGTCGTAACCGGGAGCAGTATTTTTTCCCTTTACGAGATTTTCAAAATATTCCTCCTCCTTTATCTCATCATTAGGGATTAAGGAAGTTTGTTTAGACATGAAAGACATATACCAGGAATTCACATGGGAAAGGAAGTTTATATAGTAGTCTGAGGTATTACTGAAGGAATAGGAATTTTGGAAATGGGAAGCAAATATTTTTGTAATCTCTTTGTCATCAGATACTGTTTTGTTTGTTATTGGGTCTGTGATCCTCTGGATAAAGTAATTCTTTCTATATTGGCTTAGTTTCTTAATTTCCTGCCAGTATTTTCTGCCATGTAGACTGTTAATGCGTCCACACGACTTTATCCATAGGTCACTTTTATATTGGAATATGAGATTGTGAGTGAATGTCTTTATTAGTTTTGTTGAATTTTTGCTTAAGGGTTCTATCTTCCGATAGTTTGATATCTCTGTATAATTGTCTTTTATATTTAATCAGACGGAGGATATATTGGGGAGTGGGTTAGGATGGATTTAGATAAAGTATCGGTGAAATTTGATATTGTGTTGGGAGTGATAGTTGGGTTAGAGGAGATAAATGTCGATAGTTCTTCCGATACTTTTACTGTGTCACAATACTTAAAATTCATTATAGTTTTAGGAGGAGATGAGAGTGGCGAGTCGATATTGAGAGAAAATTGTATGGATAAATGGTCGGAGCATAAATCGGGGATAAGTTTGACGTTGTGGATTAGGTGTTGGATATTACTGGTACAGAAAAGGATATCAGGGGTAGTGGACTGGTTATTAGACATAACAAATGTGGGTTTTTTGAGGATACGGACAAAGTTAGAGTTTGAGGTAAAGGAAGAGAGCTGTCTAGATTTAGTCTTGTTAACGTTGAAGTCTCCAATTACGACAACATGATCATAGAAGGAAGCTTTTATCAGGATAGTATTCTCAATGAAATGGGATAGGTATATACTAAGAAGATATGAAGTGGAAATTGAGGAAAATCGATTATGCAGTGGAGACATTCATTCAACTGGTTATTTATTTTTGGGGGATTTGCCTTCAATAATTTGAATTCCTGTCTCACCGCGATAATAGAGCCTCCTCTTTGATTATGTAAGGGAGTTGAGGAACGGATTTGGATAAAGGGCCACTTATGAAATTTGAAAAGTTTGTTGGTTTTTGTTTCTACTAGTGATACAGTGTCAATTGGATTGTTGGAAAGGTAGTTTGATAAAAGATGGGATTTTTTAGGGAAGGAGTTGATGTTGCCATATAAGAAATTAAAGGTACCCATTTTTATTTGATACATGGGCAAAACTGGTTTGGATTCCGGATCGAGGAGCTACTGGAGGAATGACATTTGGGGATTCCAGGTCAAACATGACGATGAACATCTTGTTATCAGAAAAGTTGACATGGGTGTCAATATTGTATGATGCGATAAAACGATGTTTTAATTTTTTGATGAGTTCGACTCTGTCTGTCACTGTCGGGTCGTTAATCATTGTTGTGTAGATTTCAATGATGTAGTCGTGTGTAGTGATGGGCTGATGGATACGTGAGTTTTTGTTAAGTCTTTGTTAATGTCGGCAGTTTTTTTGTTTTGGCATACAATTTTGATATTTGGTCCGTTTCTCCGCATCCTTTGCACTTCCCTGGGAGTGTAGATTCGCAAGCCGCAGTTGGGTGCTGTTGTCCGCATTTATATATATTTTCCTGTAATTGTGTCTTTTGTTTCCAGTTGTGCGATAATATTTATTTATTTAATAATAGAAAAAAATCAGTAAAACTAGAGTGTAATACCTAAAAAGAAAATAATTAAATTATGTGAATAAAAACTCTTACGTTCTATTATTTTATTACCAGTTATCTGACGCGTGTTTCGGTTTTCACAGACCATTATCAAAGGTAAAACTAAATTGAAAACGGAAGGGTGTAGGGTGTTTTAAAGGAAAATAATTTAATTGAGTAAATTAATTAGGTTGAAATTATTATATTTTGATTTATATTAGATGATGATGAATCGGCTATTGACCTGATTTATATTATTTGTTGCTAATTCAACAATAAATACAATAGTAGCTAAAATCAAACCAATCCCATACACCGCAAATATAAGTAACAGGTGAGACAAAGTAATTGCTTGAAAACTCTTCGATTTCTTAACCAAAACATTATGGAAATCTTTAGGAACAATTTGCTTCATCATACCATTCTCGATAAACTTCGTATGATACTCATTAAATTTCGCTGAAAATGGCGAACCTTTAGTAAAATACATATGAGTCGTCAAGGCGTTGTTGCCATCAAAATTCAAAACGTAAGGCACGAATCTATGTTTATTTGTCATATCTTCAACCAAAAGCTTGCTGGTGTATATGGCGGCCTCTTTTTTTAAATACACCCTTTTCCAGGTATCTAAATCAAGATTTTGCGATTGCACCCTTTTGGCAATTTTATCAATACCCTTTAGTTTTACTACCTGGCTAACACTTACAGTGGTCCCAATAATTGTTAATTTCGAATCGATTAAATCATCAATTGTGGTAATTTGTTTTTCATAACTGGGGTTGAACATGAAGGATAGAAGCAAGCTTTGGTAGCAGCTTGTTATTATCATCACGTATAAAATCCAGAATATGTATAACATTCTTGTTTTAAAGGCTTTCGGTTTCCTGTCGCTTGAATTTAATAGGGTTTGTATGATATAAAAGAACGAAGTTTGAAACGAGCAGACTGATTCGTTTTTAATGAGCAAAATCCATGTGGGAATGAAAATTAGTAAGGTAAAACCAATTGAAACCCACACGAGCGGTTGAAAAACTAATAAAATATTTTTCCAGGGCTCTATAGGACTAGCAAGGGGGACAAAGAAAGTCATAACCATATAACTTATAGGTTGAGTGTAATCGTAATCAAATGCTGCTTCCGAAAGGGAGGAGGGATTCACAAGTATATCAGCTTCTCTATTCGCTAGATTAATCAATATACCAACAAAACTTCCATTGGGCAATTTAAAATGCATAGTATGAAAATCTCCGTTAGGAAGTTCAACGGCAAAATGTGAATAATTGTGTGGTATTATTGTTGGTTTCATGTTAATTTCAGCGCAAACGCTTCGCACTAAAACCGATAAAAATCCTTCGTCCTCTTCAAAAGGTTTTTGTCCTACATACGGCTCGAAACGAAATAAAAAAATTCTCAACGGGCATCCGTTCATGTCATTACCAATTTTTTCAGTCGCTATTTTAATTTTATCATTCTTGCAATTACTTAGTAAACTCGGTTTTATAATTTTGCACCGACCTTCATTTATTGGATAATAAGTATATATATTTAAATTTTTATCAACTACAATCGCCGTTATTAAATAAAAATTCCATAAAATTTTAAAAATTGAATCAACATCATTTGCTTCAACCGATGTTACGATTGCGGTTGCTTTCGTGCTGAAATATGTTTTTTTGGAAATCAACTCAAGAATTTTTCTTAAAATTAGTGGCTGCACGCTGAAAATATATGCATCGTAATTAAGAAGATTTTTCATATTTGCATCTATAACTAAATAATCAGAATTAAATAACGTGACGGTTTTGTTCGTAAAATTGTTTCGAATTAAATTGAACTGTGTTTCTCTAAAATACAATATATTTTTCAAGTTTAATTCATGGATAATTAAATCAATACATTCTTTGAATGTTATCGAATGGCAATTAATTGTTTTTAAAAACAGTAAAATTATAAAGTAATGTAAATACCTTTTAAATAATACCATTTTTGCATACTTAACAATAATTTTAACGTTGTAAAGTGTTTTATATTATTCCAATAATCCAAGAAAAGTCGTTTGCTCTACATGGACTCTGCAGTTTATTCCACAAAGAGAAAAATAAGCTTCATTTATAAATATTCATGAAATATATTTTTGCTATGCAACAGCAAACGCCCATTGTGTAATTCAATGTTTGGAGGGGTATATCCCCGTTTAAAAGTACTTACTTAAGTCGAAAAAGTCGTAATAGGTAAAGAGAAAATAATTTATTAATTATTTTCATTTTTTTATATGCAGGTTATTATAGTCCTAAAATATTGAACAGATTAATGATTATTAACTATTAAAATAGTGTCGTTTGCTTGAGTTATATCAATTTATTCCTTGTTATATTTCATTTATATTACTTGTGTTTTTCTTATATTATAACCTGTAATGAAATTTTCGTTAGGTATGATTTTAATTATTGTTTTTGTATTGTAGAATTATGTTTTTTGTATTTTATGTAATCCTTAATTAGGTCTTAAAACTGTTGGGTTGTTAAATAAATAAATATATGTAATTTTTTTTTTCGTTGTAAAGTAAAAATTATTATTAATGAATGGACAAAAATTTATCCTCCTAGTGCGCTTTATTCGAAAATTGTTCGAATTGTAAGCGACCAAAGAAAGCTCAGCCTACAGCTTCGGCTTCCGGCATCCAACTGTAGAGTTGAACAAAAATAGTGATAAATACATTACGTTAAATTAATTAGTGTTATTAATTAATTAGTCTGTTCAAACAAACAAATTAGTTGTTATATTTTCTCCGAGTATTATGAAACTCAAATTTGTAACACTCCACCTTCATTAACTTTGAATATGCACTGATTTCATACTTAATTTATTCGATTTTTTATATAAGCTATAATTGTTATTTACATAATTAATTTGTGTTATGAACAATGTATGATACATGACTACATAAAAATGAAATATATGCGTGGATAAAAGCCCTAGTGTGTAAAGCTCTTTTTTTTAATATTCACGCCGTTTATCGTAACAAAGTAATTTGTGTTAATAATGGGTTGTCATAAATGGACTTTATCTGAAAATAAAATAATTAGCTGTTATGGTAATTAATTTCACAAAATAATAAATAGAATGAACAGTCACCTTGAATAGAAACTAATTAGGCATATTGACGAAATTATATTGTTTCAAATGTAAAAATAATGTTTTACATAAATTGAATAAATAATAAAAATAATGCTTTATTGACGGATGAGCTCTTTTACAATATAAGATATAAACACAATAAATATAAAAAGTAAAGGTGTAATAGAAGAATAAAAATTCAGAATTTAAGACATCTATCAATAAAAATTATAACAAATTCGGCATTTGAGGTCAATTTACATCCTCAGTACCTTCTCTTTTGTGATATAAGGTTTAAGTTTTAATTTGTTGTAGATTTAAGTTTAATTTAATTTATTTAAGGTTTTAGGTTTTATTTTATTAATTTATAAGTTTTATTTGTTTATTTTAGTTTAGGTTTTTTGTAATTGTGCTGTTTGTAGGACTCTAATATCAGGATCTTTTACAACCCGGACACTATCCCTACTGTGATATTAGTGATATTTATGGGCAATGCCTGACATAACTATAAATGGGTTTCACACAAGAAAAGAAGTCAGAGCATAGTTTAAAACTTGACCACGGGTTAATGACCTTAGTAGTCGAAGCCGATAAAGTGGGAGGGGTTTTAGTGGGTAGGCTTCCAGTTAACATCTGATGGGAGTCCCACACTCCGTCCGTAACTGGATTACCCCTTCCGCAGCCCCCCCCCCCAAAAAAAAAAAAACAAATTAAAACTTGTCTCTAAGTTAATTCTTCTTAAAGATTATTTCGATTATATTAGGTTGTCAAGTATGAAAAGGAGTAAAATTCATATTATTAAATTCAATTGCACATGACCTAATTTAGACGTCGTATTTTGGCAACATTTGTTTTTCGTGTGAAAGGTACATCTTTTCTACTTTTTAACACACATTTCACTTTAAAAAAATTGCATTTTTTTGTATAAGCGATTAAGTGAGATCATGAAAAATCAGCGAAATTCGTGTGCAGACAGTCGCCAATATCAATAGTGTATTCGGCATTCAAGTAGCTACAAACGTGACTGTAGTCCGTTGGTTTAAGAAATTTCGTTCGGGGGATTTTGTCCTGTCTAATGAACCACGTGGTCGACCCAAGATTAAGATTGATTAAGACGTCTAGTCATTTCTATTTTTAAATTGCATATATTTTATAAATCCAATTGAATGTCTTCAATTTGCTTAATAAAGTTACCAAATGCATGAACCATATTCGAGATGGAAATGGAAAATATACAGTTTGAAAAGATTGAGCCGTTAAATTACTGGAATTAACGTTTTATATAATCAAGTATTTTAGCTAATATATTTAATATTATAACGAAAGTGAAATAAGCAACTGGAAAGAACACTCTGGAATGTTCCACCGAGTGCGCGAAAGTTCTGGAAAATTCGAGAAACAAGCATTCTATATAAACGCGCCATAGCGGCGAGGCTGGATAAATATTTTTTTATTATTTTTACACATTGAGTCCGGGCCTTAAAAAACGAATACTATTTTAATTCAATTCAATTTATTCATTTACGGTAAATCACCTTTATACAGAATAATAACAATATTCAAAATGTTTAGATAAATAGCATGACTGTAAATCACATATAAACAGAATAATATAATTTTACGTATATAACATATTTTAATATCAGCAGCGGAAACTGTAAAATAAAAATTAACCCAAGTGGTCAACTCTAGCGATGAAAAAATAATTGAAATATCAAAAAACGGTAATCTCAGTGATATTAGACAAATAAATTATGCTATAAATTTGATTTATTTATTTAACGGTTTTTCCTTTTTACAAATTTACAATATAATTAATAATGTTTATGTATAGTGGATTGCAGAACAAAAATAAAGAAATAATAGCAACAAGAAAACAAGTAATTGGCGTCGATTTAATTATTAGTTGATTGAACTTAGTGAATTATTTTTTCTATATTGAAAAAAAAAAAAAAAATGTGAGACTTATCAAAAGCCTTAGCAAAATCCAAGGGAACTACATCAACTGATGACACACTTTCTAGAGAATCAATTACATTTTTTTTAATATCAATAAATTCATATAAATGGTAAAGAGTATTCCTTCACTTGGTCACAGTTATTTTAAAAAAATAGATAGAAATTATTTGAAAATAATTAATAAATTATTTCCACATTTAGTTCTGTGACATTCTGACTTATGTAAGGTAAGTACTTTAAATAAATACATATTAAAAAAACTACTTCCCGGGCAAATACCCCGCCGGACATTAAATTACATAATGTACACCTGCTGTTGCAAATCAATAAAATATTGCATCATGCAACAAATTTTTTGATCCGAGAAAAAATTAATGTAAAAAACAACAAACAACGCTATTTAATATAGGCCATCTGCAGACACGTGTTTCGGGATCTATCCCTCGTCAGAACAGCTCTGCCTTACATAATTTAAAAATGTTACAAAATGTGTAAATAATTTATTAATTATTTTCTAATCATTTTTATTTAATTAATTAATAAATTCGTTGTTGTTAAACGACCCGTATGAAAATCGTGCTGCTAATTATAAAATTATAGAGGCATAGCACTCATGGGTAAATAACACAAGATTGCGCTCAAAAAACCGCATGTCATTATCTTCATTAATAAACTTTGTAAACGGGCGGGCAATTGTTAACAAATCCCACAAGAGAGCTTTAAGACCAATCCGTGACGAACACTCTTAAACAACACCTGACTATTCCAATGGTTTCAATAAATAATTATTTTTACTTAGTACTTATCTACCTCAGTCTATTAATTGCACGATTAATTAAAAATTATTGATTAATTCATTCAAATTATTTTCTATTAATTTAGAGAATATAAAACTTCCCTAGTAGAAACGTATCTTGTAACAATATTATGTCAATATTTATATCTTGTATATACATTGAAACTGTTATTCAAACTGCATACAATATAGACACAATATTGAATGTCAAGAATGATACAATAATAAAATTCAATCTAGACACAATAATGTCTAGAATAAAATTAATGAATATTCAAACTCTGTAGAATATAGAAACAATATATATTTTAAATTTTGACACATTATTTATAATAATTATAGACACAATATTGTTTATGCCTTGAATAACAATACTTTGTGCATTTGTAATGGGAACTCGTTGATTCTTAATGACAGATCGAACGCGCGATTTTCGTCACACGTGTGGTTATGTGTGATCAATTGGATAGTTTGCTTATTTCTGACGTGAGTACTTATAAAATATAAATAAAATTCTGTGCTTGTATATAATTAGTTTTATTGATTAGAATAATAAGATAATCGTGTAAAATAGCGATGACGGTCTACCAAAAAAATCAATCAATTTTCAGATTATACTCTGCTGTAATTTAAAATTAGCTATAAGTGGAAAATAGGCTTTCAAGATTAATATGTAATAATTTGTGCGTGTCTAGTGTTTGTTTTAATGTTGTGTTTTGCTTTTGTGTAATTACATTTTTCGAGTACACGAGTAATTCATGGTTTGTAGAACCCTGATTTCAAATTAATTATTAATATCAATATTAAGTTTATTTTGATTTATTATTTTCGTTACTTCTTTTATTTTGTGGTTACGTGCATTTTTGTTTAAATGAGTGAATAAAAAAACTGATAGATGGTGATCGAAGACTGATCAGTTAATGCAGACCCAAACCTGTGAGAACAAATTCATGAAAATGGTTACAAATAAGTGCTTAATTTAATATAATAAAATATTTATTATGATAATGTTCTTTTAGTTTTAGCTACAAGGTGTAATTTCTACTAGGGTTATAAAATAAATGAAGTTGTAAATTAAAAGAAACGGATCAAAAAATAGTGACGCGGATGGCGTTAATGTAAATGAAGCTGAAATACGTGATATATACAAAATTACAAAGGGTAGTTCTAAAATAATTAGAATACTTTGTCTACGTCGTCCAAAGAAACAGTGTAACACCAAGAATTTCCTCAGGATGTAAATAGTCCTTGAATAATCTAAATTCAAATCATAATAAAAGAATTAAATAGACGAGATAAAAATTAACGTTTAATAATTTTTTACGAAAGTCCTAATATATACATTGCAAGTGTATAGTCTGGATCTACCGCAATAAATAAACGTTTTTGAAAAAAAAAATCCTCAGACATGACATTTTTTTTTTCTTAAAGGAGACATATTTTTCTGTAATTGTCACTTAAGAATCGTTTTGAGATATGAGATATGACATAAGCGGTATTTTTTTAATAGAAAGATTATTTTTATGTGGAATTTGGAAAGAGCATAAACTTCTAAGACCAAATACGCTAAAAGGTATGATACTGTATTTTGAAATATTTGAGATAATTGCTGGTAATGTTTTAAAACAAACAAAAAACAAAACTGTCCATCATGGTACTTTCCCTAGTGAATTTGTTCAAATACGTTTTTGAATGAACAATAGAAAAGGAAAAAATGATTAATTGAAATAATGGATTGTTGTCTTTTAAAGTTTAAAGTTAAAGCCGAGTACTTGGAAGGATTTTATAATTTATTGTGTTATTTCTTACCTTACAATGACTTGATAACATTTCTCCACATCCATTTTAAATATTTTTAAACTGGAGGCGTTTGACGGCACTTTGATTTGTCATTAAAATAATTATTTCAATAATTAAAATCTCCACAGCCAACATAAAATAAGGGAATTTATCAGATAAACGAAATTCTTCCGCTTATAAAATGAAAACGGAAGGTCCTACAATAAAAGTTTTATGACAGAAATTATTTATTTTCCAAGATATACAACTTCTATTTGAAACATCTTTCTATCCGAATTTAAAAATGAAAAATCGCTAAAAGTAAAGTTGCACATAATGAGTTTTGATTCTAGCCAAAAGCTTTTCAGATCATTCCACTGTTAGAAAAAGCTTAGATATAAAGTTTGAGCTTAATCCATTTAGCCGTTTATGCACAATCGCGGAAACTCACACACATACATTTTTCAAAACTCAATAGAATGGACACAGGGGACCTCAAAACGTGCATGTTTGTTGAAATTGGCGATTCAAAAATTTTTGGACAAGGGTCAGGGGAAAGTAAAAAACGAATAAGTTTGTCCAATTATACACCATTGTTGAAGAACATAATTAGTAATAACTCCTGATTATATGTGCAAAAGACCCCTAAGCATTTTTTACAATATTCTTCTCTTCAAGGCGATACGCGCTTCGTGGATGTAATATTTTTTTTAAAGAATACACTATTTGAGTTTCATGCTCGCAATATCCGTGTTCATGATACTTGGTATTCTTAACATTCTCTATTATAAAGACAAATTACTCGTGCTTCGCTCTCGCAATATTCTCTTTTATAAGGACATACTATTTGCGCTCCCAATATTATTTATCATAATATTCTTCTTTTTTATAAGGATTAACTACTTCGCACGCAAGATTTTCGTTTATAGGGACATGCTACTCGTAGTTCGCGCTCCCAATATTCTTCTTTATAAAGTCATATCACTCGCAACAAGAAAAATAAAAAACATTTAAATTTTACATTTCTGCAAGAAAAGTACTGAATTGAATTTATCAGAAGCGGTCGAAATTACAATGTATGCAAATAATCCGGAGACATATTTCTTGACAATGAGAGGAGTACTGTCGAAACTAGAATCGTAAATATAAAGAATCTTAAATATAAAAATGGTGATGGCACTTTCCCCGGTGAATACGGTCAAATAAGTTTCTGATAGAAAATTTAATAGGGAAGCAAAATGATTAATAACAAAAATTGATTGTTATCTTTTAAAGATAAAGCCGAGTATTTAGAAGAATATTGTAATTAAGTGTGTTATTTCTTACCTTACAATAGGTTAAAATCATTCCTCCACACTCTTCTTCATTTTTGCAAACTGGAGGTGTTTGCGAATGATAAGTTGAATTTGACGGCACTTTGACGTTTTATTTGTCATTAAAATAATTATTTCAATAATTAAAATCTCTAAGGGAATTTATCAGATAAATGCTTATAAAATGAAAACCGGAGGTCCTACAATAAAAGTTTTATAACAGAAATTATTTATTTTCCAAGATCTAAAACTTTTATTTGAAACATTTTTCTATCCGAATTAAAAAATGAAAAATTGCTAAGAGTAAAGTTGCACTTAATGAGTTTTGATTCTAATCAAAAGCTTTTCAGATCATTCCACTGTTATATAAAGCTTAGATATAAAGTTTGGGCTTAATCCATTCAGCCGTTTATGCGCTATCGTGGAAACACACAGACACAGACACACAGACACACAAAAAATTAAATAAAAATGATTAGAAATAATTAATTAAGTAAAAATGGTTTGAAAATAATTAATAATTAAATAACTGTGACCAAGAGAATGAATACTCTTTTCTATTTATAAAACAAACAACTTTATTGTCCAATACATTAAATCAAATATATATCGGAGTCCGAAGATAGTTTAATCCTCTTCTTCTTCGGCTGCAGCTTCACCGCCACTTCCCGTGAGGAGGTTTTTCCTCTTCACACGTCCAGCCCCGTCACCACCGAAGGGCGACTTTATCGAGAAATCGATATGATTCTGTGAATCCGACCTCACGACATAGGATGGGACTTGCTTGCGCACACGGATGCCTCTGGTGGATGAGGAAGTCAGACGTGATGGATAGACTTGGTTAAGCCGAGCTTGAACACCTGGATCTGAAGGCAACGTTCCAAGAAATCCTCGATCTTCAAATCCAACACGTAAGCAAGCTTTATTCTGCTCTCATCGAGTACTCCGATATGACGAAAAAGTGCTTTGCCTTCGAATAACTTTTTGTTCGGAACCGATAAATTCGCTTAATGCGCGCGTCCTTCACCGCGATCACTTTCATTCGCGATCTCGTTGAACGTAAAAGTTAATTAAAAATTAACTTTAAAAATTAATTACCCCGACACCAATTGGTAAAAGGGGACATCGATTATATATATATACATATATATATATATATATATATATATAAAATTAATTAGTTGTTAACAACTAAAGGCTTACGAGGCAGAGCTGTACTGATGAGGGATGAAATCCCGAAACATGTGTCTACAAATAGCCTTGTAACAATTATTTGTTTATTTGTCGTTTCCTTTCATTAAATAATTTCGACTCAAACCGTTGCAATTCACAGTAGTACTGCTATGCAACAAACAAATATCTATTGTTTAATCCAATGTTCGGTGGGGTAAATTCTCGGGAAGTAGTTGTTTCTATAGATATTTGTAAAATTTACAGTGTAAGTAATTTTTTGCAGTTGGAAAAGGGATTGATCGAAATTTATTGATCATTGCCAGAAATGTTCCTTGTTTAATTTCATTGTAACCTTTTCGGGTCCTTCTCTTCCAACATGAGCAACTCACAGACGGCCTTATGGATCTTGGCAAGGGTAAACTTGATGCACCATATTTTTCTCTTGTTATGGAGACCGTATTCACCGATTACTTTAAACTCCCGGTCCAAACGAGCCTTCGACGTGGGTTACGTACGTTTTCAAACATACCGACGGTGTACGGCCATTTTGGCGAGATTTCAGTGCTCGCCCGATACAGGTTAGGAAAGAAGAATATGAACATAATGTAATTAAATATACACAGCATTTAAATAATTACAATGCTACGTAAACACAAAATTCTATAAAATTAAATGGAAACTATATTTTAATGAAAAGTAAAATTGATATAAAGTATAAATTCTCGAGGTGGGAATAAACGTCCACAAGCTTCGAGGTGAAGAAAAACTCATCACATGATGCATTACTTATGTATGAATTTGTGTATATGCAAATCTATGTATCAAGCGTATAACAAAAATCGACGACGAAGTTGGCATTGGAAATCTAAAGTCGTGTCTGAACTAAAATCACACGCGCACGCGTAAAGTACTGGTTGTCATGTTGACAAGTCACGCGTGTGATCTTAGTATAGACATGACTCGAGACTTCAAACGCCAACTTCGTCGTCGATTTTTGTTATACACTCGATATAAGTATATTTAAATGTTATGTAGAATTATGTGATTAAAGCTGTATACACAATCAAAACTCCACACTTATTTATTCAAAGATATTTTTAAGCAACTTAGTGTTTGTTAATAATTCGACCAAAAACACGAATGTAGATATAATTATTCCAATTCCATATACGAAAAATATAAGTAGTAAATGAGACAAAGTAATTGCTTGAAAACTATTCGACTTTTTAACCGAAACATTATGAAAATCCGCAGGAACAATTTTCTTCATCATACCATTCTCGATAAACCTTCTATGATACTCATTAAACTTTCCTGAAAACGGCGAACCTTTAGTAAAATAAAAATGGTTCGTCATTATGTTTTTCTTTTTAAAATCCAAAACATAAGGCACAAATTTATGTTTACTTGTCATATCTTTGACCGAAAGCTTACTGGAATATATGGCGACCTCTTTTTTTAAATAGAGCCTCTTCCACGTAGCCAAATCAAGCGTTTGCGAGTGCACCCTTCCCATAACATTTTTAAATTCGTTAAAACTCCATATCTGGTGCAAACTTACAGGGGATGATAAAATTGTTAACTTTGAGTTTATTAAATCGTCAATTGTGGTAATTTGTTTTTCGTAACTCGGGTTGAACATGAACGATAGAAGCAAACTTTGATAGCAACTTGTTATTATCATTACGTAGAAAATCCAGAAGATATATAAAAATCTTGTTTTTGCTGTTTTGGGTTTTCGGTTGTTTGAACTTAGGTGGGTTTGTATGATGAAAATAACCCATGCTTGAAATGAACCGTCCGATTCGTTTTTAATAAACAAAAACCATATAGGGATGAAAATCACTAAGGTCAAACCTATTGATACCCAAACAAGCGGGTGAAAAACTAACAGAATATTCTTCCAAGACGCTATAGGGTCAGCAAGAGGAACAAAGAACGTCATTACTATATAACATATCGCTTGTGTGTAATCATAATCAAAGGCTGCTTCAGTAAGTGGGGAGGGGTTCACAACAACATCAGCTTCTCTATTTGCCAGATTAACCATTAAACCAGAATAACTTCCGTTCGGCAATTTTTCATGCATATTATAAAGACTTCCGTTGGGAAGTGCAACAGCAAGAACACTATAATTATGTGGCATTATTATTGGTTTCATATTAATTTTAGCGCAAATGCTTCGCATTAGAACCGACATAAATCCTTGGTCTTTCTCAAAAGGCCCCAGTCCTGCATAAGGTGGAAAATGCATTAAATAAATTCTCATTGGACACCCGTTCATGTCATTTCCATTTTTTTCAGTTAATATTTTAATTTCATTATTCTTGCAATTGTTTAATAAACTCGATTTAATAATCTTGCACCGGCCTTCTTTTATTGGATAATAAGTATATATATTTTCATTTCTATCAACTACTATCGCCGTTATTAAATAAAAATTCCACAAAATTTTAAAAATTGAATCAACCTCATTCGCTTCAACCGTTGTTATGATGGCGGTTGCTTTCGTGCTGAAATATATTTTTTTGGAAATCAACTCAAGAATATTTCTTAAAATGATTGGCTGGACACTGAAAATAAATGCATCGTAATTAATTAAGTTTTTTATATTTGCATCTATAACCAAATAATCAGAATTGAATAAAGTGACGGTTTTGTTTGTAAAATTGCTTTGGATTAAATTAAACTGCGTTTCTCTAAAATACAATATATTTTTTAAGTTTAATTCCTTTATAATCAAATCAATGCATTTTTCTAATGTTCCTGAATGGCAATTAATTGTTTTTAAAAATAGCAATATTAGAGTGTATTGTGAATAATTTATAAATATTCTCATATTTTTATAATATTTAAATTACAAAATCAGTTTTTCAGTTTTAAAAATATTTTTTTATAATATTTTAGAGAATAATAGTAAACGAGAGAATATATATTTTTATTAGATACAATAGACTTCATTGGTCGCAGCGCAGAAAGACTGAACAGCCAAACAACCCCGTGCATCGATTTTTAATGGCGTTATTAATTGTTCTATAATAATTTTTTTATAACGGATGATGCTAAATAAAAATGTCACTTGTGTTATTTTAGAACAGAAAAAGTTTGTATATTTTTTTTTGTTTGTTTTGAAATACTAAGAGATTTTTAGCTGAGCTGTTATGTGTCAATGATATTTACATATGAACGCCCGAGAAAGTCCTCGCTTTTTTGGATAAGTACATTATGCTGGTGATATGAATTTCTCTAACACGGCCATAGCAAATTTTCGAAGGTAATACCACGACTACTACTGATGAAGAGAATTTCACTAATGCCACAATTTCTGGTCACTAAAAATTAAATATGTATATTAATTCCTTACAGGTGAAATTTTTCATATTTATATTTGGTATAGGTATAATATCATAAATTACAACCGTTTTAATAGTTTTAAGCTGTTAACGTTTTAATAAGTAAATCGTTATTAATAATTAATCTGGCAATGAATATATACGTATCATTTAGAGTGAATATAAATATAAACTCAGAACGGTAGATGAAATTATTGCGCAAACTATGCTAGCAATTATAAAAAGGCGCAGCTTTGGCAGCCTATATCAACAAAAATCAGCAGAGCTTAATAGAATAGCGATAGCAACTATGGCGTCAAATCAAATAGTGTTTTTAGTTAATAGAGTCATTATAATTAGAAAGATAATACAAGATAATTTCAAGTGGCGTAAATAATTTGGGTCTACAAGGTAGACGACCGAGAATCGTTGTTTATTAAAAGTTAATAGAGTGTTTAAGTAAATAACTATTTCGTTATTATTTAGTAATCTGCCTGATAGTGTCACTGTTTTGACGAAACAATTGTAGCAGTGTTTTTTCAACAAAAACTGTGAAACTTATAAAATATTGTATTTTAATTTAAGTGAGAATATTTAATTTTATCAAATAACAAGTTTCAACCATTTTTTTTTAATTATTTAGTTATTAAATATTTTTTATTTGTAACACTTCGAAGGAATACTCCACTATGTTGATATAGTATAGAAAATGAACTGAATCTACTTTTAATTTATTCCTCGCTTTATAACAAGTATCATTATTTGCATTATTTATATTTATTATACACACTGTTTCACGCAAACTGTTACAGAAATAAAATATATACATATATGGATAAAAAAAACCCATTCCGTAGTTTTTTTTATGCCTGCTGTCTATCGTAACAAATCAATTTCATTTAATAGTCCGTTATTATAAATGAATATGATTTCACAATGAAATAATTTAGCATTATGACACATAATTGAAGAGTAATTTGGCCATCCTATTTCTATAATCATAATAGAAATATATTATTTCAAATGATAAATAGTTTTCATGAAATGGATACAAATTGGAAATTAGTTAGGGTGCGGTTTAGATGAAAGTGATAGCTATATAAATATTGGCAGTCACTAATTCGAGTTGGATTGCAGTTGTGATCAATGAACATTATAGTATTATACATTAAAGTAATTTTAAAATAAGCAGGAATTTCATCAGATGAATTAAAAATTATTTTAATGTTTAGTTCGTGTGAAACACAATTATGAAAAACAATGAAATTTGATCAAATTTATAGCAAATTTCAAATTATATTTTTGGTAATAAAAACTTGTGCAAGGAAAATTTCAAGGATTTCACTAAATTCTGCATTCAAATAACTTAGCCGACATGACCTATTAATTTCATCATATCTTACAATTTTCTTTTCTAATTTGAACTAGTAAATTGACGTAATACACGAAAATTAACTATTTATTTTTTATTTAGACTGATACTTGATAGATATGTAAATACATATTCATATCATTAAATCCAAAAGAATGGCTC
This sequence comes from Philonthus spinipes, assembly GCA_963082785.1. Taxonomy (NCBI): domain Eukaryota; kingdom Metazoa; phylum Arthropoda; class Insecta; order Coleoptera; family Staphylinidae; genus Philonthus; species Philonthus spinipes. The sequence goes on from OY720312.1 coordinate 7,966,990, forward strand.
TTTTTTTCAAATGATTATTTCCATTTTACAATATAGCTATCACTTTCTATTAAACCGCAACTTTAAACATAGAAATGAACATAAAAACTTGTGCAGTTAATCAAATTCTTCTTCGTTTTCTCGATTAATATTCCCCTTGCAGGTATCGGATGGTTAGTTAAATTAAAATTTTATAACTAAGGAAATATGTTTTTTCCACTACCCTTTATAAACACACTTTTCGTTATCGAATACTCGAGCAAAAATTAAATTCCTGTAACTAATGAGAGAAAGTCTCATAACGTTAACTTTCGTTACTAGAGATAAAAATTAAATACGCATTTTTAACCTCTAGTTTCCTGCTACAGTCAAGGTCGTGTCATTATTAAAGCATTATTAATTAATTAGTTAATGCTGTTTGTGCTAAGATCCGAATAATACGCAACACAAAAATACGCACAATACTAACAGCGACCACGATAAATCAATACAATGCACTACCAACATATATATAAAAAAAAAACTTAAAATTGATTCCCTTTAAATTGAAAATAAAAAATTTAATTAAAAAAATGATATTAAGTAAATTGAATATGATATATCATTAAATAATCCAACAGACCATCCCCCAATACCATTAGCCCGGGCGGGAATTAATCCAGGAACTCGAGGTGAAGAAAGAAGGATGGAACTGCTATACTTAGTCGTAAATGTTTTATGAATATGTATTATGATTATTTTTAATTTGATTAATCTGATTAAGAAACTGATTTAGATCTTTCCAATACTTACTTATTTTAATGATTTAGGTATAACAATAAATAATAGAGAGCCATATGCAATTGTGCATACAAAACCCTGGGCTACATTCTTCGTAATACCAAATCATTTAGTTCTGTGCTTCGTTTAATACGATTTTACCATGCATTTATTCAAAGCAGATTGGAATATGGGTCGACAATCTGGTATCTTCATCAACTATTATATACGGAACTTCTTGAAAAAGTACAAAGAAAATTTTTAAAAGCACTGTATTACCGTAAATATGGTTCATATAATAACTTAAACATTTCATTAAATGTGAATATGGTTCATATGTTCAACAAGGATTCGAATACAGGTCTCTTTTAAGTATATTTAACATGCCCTCTCTGGAGTCCAGGCGCATAACTGCGCAAATTATATTCATTTTCAAACTTATTCACGGTTATATAATTGATTCGGATTTACTAAATCAAATTCATTTTTTTTTGTACCCCGTATTACGTCTAGAAATACAAAATTGTTCTATATCCCCAATCATAAGACAAATCACAGATCTTCATCAACTTTACTTTTATCTTGTAATATCTTTAATATGTGTTGTTCAAATTTTGATATTTTTAATTTATCATTACGTCAATTTCTCGGACGGCTAAGACGGCAAAAAATATTTATTTATTTAAGATATATAACTTTTATTTGAAACATTTTTCTATCCGAATTAAAAAATACAAAATCGCTAAGAGTAAAGATGCACTTAATGAGTTTTGATTGCGACCAAAAGCTTTTTAGATGTTTCCACTGTTATAAAAAGCGTAGATATAACGTTTCGGTTCAATCCGCTTAGTCGCATAGTGTCGCAGACACACAGCACACACAGAAATTCTTCAAAACTCGATGGACCTCAAAACGTGCATATTCGTTGAAATTGGCGATTTTTACGATTACAATACTTTTCCTTGGACAGTAATTAATTATAAATTAGAACTGTTACTTGAATTTAGTCAATTTTATAAAAAAATATAAGGATTGTTTATGTTTCACTTGTAGGACCGTTTAAATGAAAATTTATACTTGAATAAACTTAAATGTATATTAATAGATAATACTTACAAATTACAATAATCTTGTCGATGTTGACTGTATGAAGTCTGTTGTTAATCTCCTGCCTGTTGCGCTGAAAAATGTTCCTCATCTTACGAGGGGGTAAGGGGGCGAAAGGGAGGTGATAACGTTCTCCTTTTTTTTAAGCGTTGCTCTGGTCACCAGATGTTGGTTTTTGGATAAAAAAAGATGGTCGCATATTTCATCCGTCCGACCGTTCCTAGGCCCATTGTAAACACGCAAACTTATGTTAGTGAGGATTGGGTTACGACTGAATATCAGATAAAGCCGTAGCAAGGATAAATTAGATCAAAATAAACCTTGTGGAATTTATATACTAATTGTAATGACAGCCCTAAGATATACAGAGTGATTCTTGACTAATACGCATAATTATTAGTTCCTGATGTAGAGTTATAAGAAATAAAAAATGCAGTTAAACGGAGATAAATGAATATTAATTATGTTGAGATTGGTGAACTGATATAATTAGCGTATTACTGCACCTTTTTCACGTGCTCTACTTCAAAGAGATTTACCCATTCGAATAGGGTTTTATGAGTGGGTTTTACAACAGGATCAGGTAAAACCAAATTTGACTCAAACCATTTTAGTTACGGATGAGGCAATTTTTATACGTAACGGTATGCACATTTTTCATAATACGCATTTTTGGGCAATTGAAAACCCACAAGAAATTCGACGTACCAACTTTCGGCAACATTTTTCACTGAATATTTGGGCTGGAATTGTGAATGGATTACTTGTTGGGCCGCTTATTTAATTGGATTTACCAGAATTGCTGGAGGAAGTTAATCTTAACGAATGTGGTTCATTCACGATGGTGCGCCACAACATTTTGCGATAGAGAAATTATCTTATTATTTTGTTTCGGAGAAGATGTATTGGTCGTGGAGGTACAACTGCTTGGATTCATAGGTCACCTGTTCTAGATCCCTTTGACTTTTATTTGTGGGGACACTTGGTGTATTCATCCGGAGTGAACACTGAGAAAGAGTTGCGCAATAGTATACAAGCTTCTGCCGAGATGATTCAGCAATACGCTGGTGTGGTGAAGGATGGAAAAGACGCACTCAATTATGCATTCAATAAGGAGAAAATCACTTCGAACACTTACTGTGATTACTTCTGCTCAAGTTACATAATTAATTTAATATCTCTGTTATTAATAAAATCATTTACTATAAAAACGTTTCGTGTACGATTTTATTTTTGCAAAAAATAGGGATATAATATATTAAAATATATACAACATTTAAATAATTCAATTTTATTAGAAATAGAATAAGTTGAATGGAAAAAGTAAAATTCGAAACAAAAATCAAGTATAAACTCAGGAGTTGGGAATAAAAGCCCACATTCTTCAAGGTGAAGAAAAACCCATTATTTATGTGTGTATTTGTTCATAATGTCAATATTAGGAACCGCGGCCGTCTATCACCACCTAACCACAAAACCAGCTTATATGAAAGATCATTTCATTATACGTTAGTTGATTACCTTAATAAATTAGCATTCCCTGCAATGCTCTCTAATCAAAGTGTAAATTTAAAAAATATATATATTTTCCCGATTTTGTATACTACACAATATTCAAACAATGCACCAGTTTCATAATAATTGGAATTGGAACCTGCTTTTGCTTATATATTTTTTTTTAATTCTGTGCCATCTATATCATTATTTCATTAAATTTATCAGAATAAGATGTAATGGAATATTGGTACACATCTCAATTTCAATTCCAATTTCAATTTCATTTTCACTTTTATTTCCAAATTACAAATTAAAAATTAAAAATTTTACAAGAAAAGTGTCACGCACTAAAAACATTACAAAACATATGTATAAAGAAGGAAAATTACCAATCAAAAATTACGACAAAATACATAATAAAAATAATACACATCATTTTGTTTTTCTGTATCAGAACTAATCTTAGGATTCGTTTAAATTTTTGATCTGTTCTGGAAAATAAATATAGATTTTATATACAAATGTTTGTATATATGTATTTAAATGTTATGAAGATTTATATGAATAAATTTATATATTCAAATAAAGCTCCACACTTCTTTATTCAAAGTTATTTCTATGCAACTTAGTGTTTGTTAATAATTCGACCAAAAACGCGATTGTAGATATTATCATACCAATCCCATATACGAAAAATATAAGTAGTAGATGAGACAAAGTTATTGCTTGAAAACTATTCGACTTTTTAACTGAAACATTATGGAAATCCGCAGGAACAATTTTCGTCATCATACCATTCTCGATAAACCTTCTATGATACTCATTAAACTTCCCTGAAAACGGCGAACCTTTAGTAAAATACAAATGATTCGTCATTATAACTTTGTTTTTAAAATCCAAAGCGTAAGGCAAAAATTTATGTTTACTTGCCATATCTTTCGCCGAAAGCTTACTGGTGTATATGGCCACTTCTTTTTTTAAATAGAGCCTCTTCCACGTAGCCAAATCAAGCGTTTGCGGTTGCACCCTTCCCATAATATTTTTAAATTCGTTCAAGTTAGCTATTTGGTGCATACTTACAGCGGCTGATAAAATTGTTAATTTTGAATTTATTAAATCGTCAATTGTGGTAATTTGTTTTTCATAACTTGGGTTGAATATGAAGGATAGGAGTAAACTTTGATAGCAACTTGTTATTATCATTACGTAGAAAATCCAGAAGATATATAAAATTTTTGATTTTGCTGTTTTTGGTTTTCGATCGTTTGAACTGAGGTGGGTTTGTATGATGAAAATGATCCATGTCTGAAATGAACGATCCGATTCGTTTTTAATAAACAAAAACCATATAGGTATGAAAATCAGTAAGGTAAAACCTATTGATGCCCAAACAAGCGGGTGAAAAACTAACAGAATATTCTTCCAAGACGCTATAGGATCAGCAAGAGGAACAAAGAAAGTCATAACTACATAACTTATTGCTAGTGAGTAATCATAATCAGAAGTTGCTTCAGTAAGTGAGGAGGGGTTCATAACTATATCAGCTTCTTTATTTGCCAGATTAACCATTAAACCTGAATAACTTCCGTTAGGCAATTTAACATGCATTTTATAAAGAGTTCCGTTGGGAAGTACAATACCAAGAGCAGTATAATTATGTGGCATTATTGTTGGTTTCATATTGATTTTAGCACAAACGCTTCGCATTAGAACCGACATAAATCCTTGGTCCTGCTTGAAGGGTCCCAGTCCAGTAAAAGGTGGGAAATGTATTAAATAAATTCTCATTGGACACCCGTTCATGTCATTTCCAATTCTTTCTGTTGCTATTTTAATTTCATCATTCTTGCAATTGCTTAATAAACTCGATTTAATGATCTTGCACTGGCCTTCTTTTATTGGATAATAAGTATATATATACTCATTTCTATCTACTACAATCGCCGTTGTTAAATAAAAATCCCACAAAATTTTAAAAACAGAATCAACTTCGTTTGCTTGAACCGTTGTTACTATGGCGGTAGCCTTAGTGCTAAAATATATTTTTTTGGAAATCAACTCAAGAATATTTCGTAAAATTAGTGGTTGCACACTGAAAATAAATGCATCGTAATTAACTAAGTTTTCTATATTTGCATCTATAACAAAATAATCAGAATTAAATAAAGTGACTGTTTTGTTTGTAAAATTACTTTGAATCAAATTAAACTGCGTTTCCCTAAAATAGAATAGATTTTTCAAGTTTAATTCGTTAATAATTAAATCAATACATTTTTCTAATGTTCCTGAATGGCAAATAATTGCCTTTAAAAATAGCAAAATTAGAAAGTAATGTAAATAATTTGCAAATATTGTCATATTTTTATAGTCTTTACAAAACCACTTGTTTAGTTTGTGATATTCATCAAATAACAGCCTCAATATTTTTTTTTTAATTATTAATTTATTAAGAAAAATCTTTTATTATTAAACTGGAATTCGTAACGCTCCGAAGGAATACTCCACTAAGTTGATATAATATAGAATACGTACTGAATTTATTCTTAATTCATTCCTCGCTTTATAACAAGTATTATTATTTATATTATTCATATTTATTATACATAATATTTCACGCAAGCTGTTACATAAATGAAATATATACTTATACGTATAAAAAATCTATTCATTATTACGCGTTTTTGTGTAAGCATGCCGTTTATCGTAACAAAACAATTCTCTTAATAGTCAGTTATTATAAATGAATGTTATTTTATAATAAAATGATTAATCATTATTACGCATAATTGTAGCGTAATTTGGATTTCCGATTCTTTAATCATTACAGAAACATATTATTTCAAATGATAAATACTTTACATAAAAATGGATACAAATACGAAATTAGTTAAACATTGAAATAAACATAAAAACTTGTGCAGTTAGTCATATTGTTCTTCTTCGCTAATACTTATACACTTTCAGCTGTCGAATAGTTAATCAAATTTATATTGGGTATATTTTTGAGATGGTCGATCTTTTTATCACTGTAAATATGGCAATTTTCTTAATGTTATTTTGATTATTAATATTGGGATGTATCGCCTATTTGTTGATAAACTCCAATTTATTGTTTTTTATTAACTTTAGCTACTTAAAATTGGTTATTCAGAAATACTCGATTACTAAATTCACTCGATTTTGCCCAACACCAATAATTTTAAACACTTGTTTTGTTTCATGTTTTTATTTTCAGTTGCCTGACACGTGTTTTGATCCGTTACGATAATTTCCAAAGTTAAAACTGGTTTGAATTTGACAAATGTCAAAATATACAATATATACTATTTGAAAGATAATCCAGCGCCATTAAAAGTAGCATAACAAATATAAAATATATTAATCTAATTAAAATTATATAAATAAGGAAACATTTTTTTCTATTAATCCACAGTGCAAAAAATCAAAAATCTAGCGAAATTTATTAAAAAAAAGTAATAAATTTTGTTAATTTAAAAAAAAGAACTTTACGAGTCAAAACTTTTGGAAATATTAGGATTAAGTAGTTTTTGCTGCGTTTTTGTTAATAAACATGGCAACAAAAAGCGACAAATTGACAGGTTTAGTACTTGCAAAGAGGGTTTGTAAATTACATTGTTAATTACCATTTTGTAAACATTAGGACAAAATAAACACAACGTATAGTGACAAGTTAGCATTTTTATGTGAAACATCCACTTAAAGTTTACTTAATATTCCAATACTATTTTAGCGATTATAAATTTACATAAAACATTAAGAAATATTGGCTGGACAATATAAACTTATTTTCAAAATAGATGGGTTTGGTTATTAAATTAGTATATTATTTCAAATTATTTCAATTTCTTATATGATATTATTAATAAAAGTATTTCTTGACTATTTATTCCAAAAAAGCTTTGTTTCAGAACGCATCCAAAAATATAGGGCATTTTCGACATTCGGATAGATAAAGGTGTCAAGTAGTAAACTATGTATTGCTAAAATTTGACAATTTTCAATGTTTGGAAAAGAACTAGCAGATTTGAAGGCATGTTTGAGGAACGTTTGCCAATAATTTAAAAACTCATATCTTCAAAATCGATCCATAAAATTGTTTCTTGATGTTATTATCAAGCTAGAATGCCGAAAATTCATACTGTGTGCCTTTTATAAAAACACACTTTTTATCACCGAATACTCCCCGAAAAATTCCGTCACTAATGAAAGTCTCCTAACGTTAACTTTCGTTACTAGAGACGAAAATTACTTACGAATTTTCACCTGCGCCCAGTTGTCTGCTTCTGTCAATATCGTGTCATTTTTAAAGTACGCCAGTTTGTGCTGTTCAAAACGTTTTCACGATTTCTGATTCAGAAAATGATCTTCCCAATACTCGATCAATTATGGTTAACCAAGCTGAGAAAACCTATGTCGATTTATTACCAGCAAAATAGAAAAAAAGTTATGAAGAAACTTATGCAAAATTCGTGGACTTTTCTAATATGGGGGAAAGGCACCCTTCTTTATTGTATCAATCTGAATAAGTGGCAATCAGAAAGCGCTTTGTCTGGTAAGTACGCTGGGTACTGCAGACTTTCGCGTTCTACAACAGTAAGGTTAATTGTTTGCACAATTATCGTAACGGATCGAAACACGTGTCAGGCAACTGAAAATAAAAACATGAAACAAAACAAGTGTTTAAAATTATTAGTGTTGGGCAAAATCGAGTGAATTTAGTAATCGAGTATTTCTGAATAACCAATTTTAAGTAGCTAAAGTTAATAAAAAACAATAAATTCATAACTCTTGCAACGTGTGGTCGAACGTTGTCATGCAAGAGGATGACTTTGCGTCTGTTGCTAACTATTGCTGATCTTGTTTGCAATAATACGTGATTCAATTAGTCAATTGATGTTGGTAGACATATTCAGTAACAGATTCATTGTGTTTTAGCAGCTCTTACCACAATGAACCTTGCTGATCTCACCATTTGTATATCGAGATTTTATGGCCATGAATATTTCGTGTTTCGGCGTCGATGTGAATGGATCTCCTGTATTAATCCATGACTTTTTGCGCTTAGCATTGTCGTAGTTGATCCTTTTTTTATCACCATTCATAATACGCTAGAGAAAACTCTTCTTTTTCTGCCTTGCAAGCAATTTAATCACGATGTTGAATCAATTCGAAATGGCATTTTCAGTCAGTTCGTATGGCAGCCATTTTCTCTCTTTTGAATCTTTCCCTCTGCATGTAAACGTCTGGCAACAGTTAATTCATCAACCGATAATTTGTCTAAAAGTTCTTTGAGAGTTTGAGCTGCAATATTGTCTTCCTACTTATTTGTTTCCTCCAGGTCGTTCTTTGACATTGACATCAAAATCATAAGTTTAAAATCGCTGAAACCAAAATCAACAATTGGCATATGAAGGAGCAGCATCACCATAAGTTTTTTTTAGTGGGCCTCGGCAGCAAATTTCTTCAAATCAAACAACAGCAGTAATTAATGTCGAAAAGGTAATTTTAGCGTCCCATGATTAGCAATGAAAAAAAGTATAAATGCAAACAACTTAACCTAACTGTTAAATTCGACGGTTTTAATATTTTCTACATAAAATAATTGAGTTATTCTGTGTGTACACTGAATAACTCAATAATACTGAATGGAAAATTGTTATTTTTTACAGAAAAATATTAAAACCGTTAATTTAAACAATTAGGTTAGGTTGTTTGCATTTATCCTTTTTCATTTGTCCTCAAATGAAGTCTCTGATCAAAATACATGCAAGCATCTAATAATTGAGAGCAGGTTCCCTTCCTTAGTGTGAAAATCGAATGTAAAGATTTTGTTCCGGTTGCTCTATTTTTGAACCACGTTTGTGTTATTTATACTCGATTTATTTTAAAATAAAGAGAAGCGTCGTTATTGAATAACCCTTCTACACATACCCATGTAGTAGGTAGATTATAAATCCTTTAGAAAATTAATAAAAAAATCTATGAGGTTTCAAGAATCCGATCATAAATCGATATGAGTTAAGGTTACCGTTTAGTAGAATGAGATAGTTATATCGAAAAGTGGAAATAATCGTTTCGAAAAAAGTCATTGTCTAGAATTTAATAATATGAATATGTATTTCCATTTTTATCTGTTAAAATAACTATTACATTAAAGGATATTTAAATAACTTTGTTTGTATAACACAATGTTATGTTATATTGTGCCGTACCAAGTTATTTATTTCAATTTACATTAAATTAACATAACGAAGTAGAAGATTCAACCATCAAGAAATTAATTAGTTTAAAATTAGAAATAATATTCACTTGGTTTTGTTTTACTTAATATATTTTTATAATTAATGGTTTTAATATTTAGACATTGGTAATTCATATTGTATGAAATAAATATGAATAAATTATTAAAAATCAACCAATAAAACACTAACCCTAAACTAGAATCTGTGTTTTATTGGTTGATTTTTAATAATTTATTCATATTTATTTCATATAATATATTTTTGTTTTAACTAGTTTCGGCTTGATGCCATTATCAAGATTAAACTAAGTGAATATTATTTCTAATTTTAAACTAATTATTCATAATGTTTTACCAAGTGATTAATGAGAAGAAAGTAACAGAAACATCAAGAAATTAATTATTGTGTATTATCGAAAGATTATTTTTTTAATTGTAATACACATTGTGTACAGAAAACTGGGACGAATATTTTTGAAAAATTTAATCCATAAAATGATTTTTAAATTATCTAAACTTCCTATATATTTTAGAAGTATAATGCAAAATTGTTCTGGTCAAAGGATATCATTGTAACACAAATTAGTTGTATAGTCTCCATTATTTCAGTAACATTTTTTTATAATTGATAATAAAGAATGGTAAAAATACATATGATCTTCAATGGTCTTCATGTACTATTTAATGTGTAATAAAATATAAATTATAAGTAATTTTCTGTGAATAAAGATAAAGCAGTAGTAATCAAAAAATATCTACTAACTTAATTGCAGATTAAAAACTGATCTAAGAATTATTAACATAGATATTGCACAATTTGAATATTCTGAGTTTCTAGCGGAAAATCCAAAGCAAATATAACCAGCATCGATTTTTAAACACCATGTCTGCACAAGAAATTTCCCTTTAAGATTAAAGTATATGTATACGGAAATTGAAAGATTCGCTTGGGAATATTTCCATTCCCATTTTGTAAGTTTAATCTATTCACGTGTGTAACGTCAGATTAAGAAAATGGATTCAAATAATAAGAAAAAATCGTGATATTGAAATCAAATACCCATCAAACAATTAAGGTTTATTTTAAATAAATTAAAAGAAATATTTTCAATCAATGAATTTATGACGGAAAATTTTTAAGTCTCAAAATTAATATTTTTAAATATAACAGTTACAATACAATATTTAACAATACAGTAACGTTCACAATATAATTCCAACTCTGAAACTGGCCATCGACCAGTGGTCTTTCAGCCTTTTAAATATATTTATGTAAAAACATTTAAAGTAATTAGTAGTAATCTATAATTAAAGAGTTATTTTTTATTTATAATCTATTGAAGATATTTTGTAAAATTGTTAAATATTACGCTGAACAATTTACAAGAATTGATTTAGCAATTGTAGAAATGTTCAATATACAATATTGAGGTATAATTTAAATTTAATTAAATATAAAGTGGAAAAGAAACATCTCTGATGGGATTTGAACCCACGTCCCCCGATTGTTGGTCAGGTGCGCTACCAACTACTCCACAGAGACCTGTGATATTAATTTAATTAAAGAAATATATTTACGTATTAATTCTACAATAAATAATTGATGTACACTTCACAAATTCTATAGATCAAATGTTTTTTTTTCTGTTTTCAGCTTTTATTTCTCCACAGTTGTTGTATAAATAACAACATTCATTAGTTTGATTTTGAATAAATTAGAACCAACTATTATAACGCATTTCCCAAATGTTGTATTATTTATAATATAAAAAGGATTTATTTAAATAAAAAATGATTTTAAAATAATTAATAAAATAATGCATTATGCAATATTTTATTGATGTGCAATAGCAGGTGTATATTATGTAATTCAATGTCCGGCGTGGGTATTTGCATGGGAAGTAGTTGTTTTAATGTGCATTTGTTTAACGTACTTACGTAAGTAAGTCAATAGTCACAGAGATAAATGTGGAAATAATTTATTAATTATTTTCAAATCATTTTTATTTAATATATTTAAATAACTGTGACCAAGTGAATGAATACTCTTTTCTATTTAAGGATTTATTTATTTACTTGGTTTTAAAATGATTAAAATTTTACATAATTGTTTTTTTATTATTTAATAATGATGTAACTGAAATGTTATCGTTGCAGTTTTAATTAAAATTATTAAAGTGAAGTTTGTAAGATCCTTTGATAGTAATCACTTTGGGTCTAAATGGAAATACAGTATTACCAGCTTATAATTTAACTCCCACATAAATTCTATGATGAGAATTTAAAATTGCGTAAGTCAGAGCTAAATGTCCACATTTTTATCAACACTTTCAATTAAATTTGTTCCTGTATTAGTAAATTTAAAATAAATTGGATGTATTATATAATTGGAAAGATAACACAATGCGCCATATTTTGCCTAACTAATAAATCAACAATTCAGGTCTAAAAGGTACGATTTAGATTCATTGTTTCATCCACAAGGAAGGCGAAGTTGTCCTGTTAAGCCTAGGAAGCAAAGTTCATTTAATAGTGCTTTATGCCATCTTTCCAATTATATGATTAATATTCCAATTCCAATCGCTAGATAAATTTTGGTTTAATTTTAATGTATTTAATTTTGCTGCTGTATTTTGTACTTTCAGTGTTTTCAGCTTCTATCCAATTGAGAATTGTATCATTTTAATATTTTTGCCTGTAAATAGATTTACAACATGAAAATATATTAAATGAAATGAAACAAAGATGATTCCCATATTAGCAGTTATTGAAATTAAAATTAAATTGTTAATTGGTATGCAACAAACAAATATATATTGTGTAATCCAATGTCCGGCGGGGTATATACTCGGGAAGTAGTTGTTTCAATAGATGTTTGTAAAACTTACCGTGTATTTTTTTTTTTTTCAGTTGGAAAAGGAGATTGATCGAATTTAATTGACCATTGACAGAAATTTTCCTTTTTTAATTTTATTGTAATTTAAATAACTGCAAACAGTGATTGATCGAATTTTATTGATCAATGCCAGAAATGTTCCATGTATAATTTCTGCAATGAAATTAAACATGGAACATTTCTGGTGAAAATAAATTATTGTTATTCTTAATTTATATTATTTTTAAATTTGCATATGGAATGAAAAAACAAAAAATATAAATAAGGGTTATTAATCATAATAAATTAAAGACGGCGCAAGCGCCATCTTTTGTCTAATTTCATTAAAAGGTTATTAATGTTTTACTTGTCAATTAAATTTGATCTTCACCCAACTTACTCAATCAATTTAATATTTGAGCATTTTAATGTACTTATGAATTCAACACATTCTCCTTTCCTAAGCCTAACAACACGTTCCAATATAAACAGACATGTATTAATCACATTTTTCCCCCTTATTAGAAAAAAGTTCATGAGAGTGCATCCGGCTTTTTTCCAGTTCCCGAAAATGAAAATGCAGAAGGAACTGAAAGGAAAAAAACACATACGAGAGTAGAGACTTTCTTTAATTAAACCATCCCTCCTCCAAAAACCGAACCCCTTGCGAGTCGGCGGCAGCCGTAAAGATAAACCTGCTTCTGAAAGGTATGGACCACATCAGTGCTCTCTACTGATGATTATCAGTAAAGCGAAATGGCAGACGTTAATTAATGCCGTTTGTGCGTCGACAACGGAAACCGGAAAATGCGGTCCTTTAATAAGAACACGAACAAACAAACTGCAAATTTGTGTTGGCTGTTTGCATGCGGGGATCGGGCGTTTTAGTTCATTGATACGGTGCAGGAGGGAAAGATGCTGGAATGGAAGGATTACGAGGAGGGATGGTGGATGCGCCTGGCGGAATCACGCTGTTTCTTTTACGATATTCAATTATGACTTGGAGTTATCGACGTTTTCGTGTGGGAAATCGCTTTCCTCCCGCTGTTAACTTTATTAATACTATTATGGCCCTTCGTGTTTCTTCATCCCTAAATATTGCGCGTGTTTTATTGTTTGTAGTACTTAGGTAACTTTTTTCTTGGGTAAGAAAATTTCTTTTATTTATAAATGATCCCTTAATCGTTAAAATGTAAAAAAAATAATCATTAACTTTCTTTTATTTCCAACAGAAATTGTTAGTTAAAGAAAAGGTAAAGTAGATTATTAATAATTATATTATTCACAAAATAGAAAGACTGTTATTCCTTACTTCACTTTTTATTTTTATGTTAATATGTACATCTAACATAAAAATAAAAAGTGAAGTAAGGAATAACAGTCTTTCTATTTTGTGATCAATCACTTCACGTAAACTCGAAAATTTACAGTTAATTATATTATTATTTATTAGTAATCAATATTTTATCATAATAATTGGAAAGATAACGCCAATGCCATTTACTGCATAAATTCAAGTGACATCGTCAACAATTTGTGTCTACCGAGAATTGTTGTTTCGGCCATTAAAGGAAGGCGAACTTATTCTGTTTATGACAACAGAAAACAAAATGTTCAACAACCATTCATCTGGCGTTATCCATAGGCTAAATTTTGCTGTTCGGGTAGTAGACATAAGAATTTTTTTTTATAATAATCGAGCAAATACAACACTTTATCTCAACTCACCCATCATGTCTATGTGTAACTCGGTAAACATTTTACCTCATGACATTGATATATTTCATATTCATGTATCAAAACTCATTGCTCATTTGACCATTTGACATCATATTACATGTTAAGTAACACATAAAATTATTCACTTTACGCTAGATGTGGTTATCGCTACTCTAGACCCAAATTACGCTACTTCATGTTTAATTTAATCCTACTTCTTTCTTTTTTTAATTTTAAATTTTGATAAGATCATTGTATTGTAAAATATATCCAGTGCTATATTATGAACGTATTGTGACTATTAAATATTTAGTGGTGGAGGCGATTACTTTGTGATACATTTTAACTATTGAAATTAATAGCTTTTTTGTATTCACTTTTTATGTTTACGGTAGTCGACTCGTCGAAACTAGTCACCGTAAAAATAAAAAGTGAATACAAAAACCTAACTAGTGTTATTAATTTAAATAGTATTGTGACTATATTATATTGCGCTATAATTGTATTTTTCTAATTTATTATTTTATTGGATCTTATGAATCTGTTGGATAATAAATAAATACGCTATTAATTAATATTTTGCTTTATCACTTCAATATACTATTCTTAAAATCACACTGATTTTACATCAGTGGAAAATTAGGGTTATTTTAAAAGACCCATTTTTGTAATTACTGTGAGATGCGTTTTGGTTTATTTTGAAATATCTGATTTTAACATTTACACATGAACACTTATATTTACACTATAATTTAATAGGCAAATCCATTTCTTCTGCTTGAGCCTATTTTTTGCATCTATTATTACTTACTATATCTCTCCCATTCCACTGAAGTTCTTTTTGTTGTTAATGCAAGAAACAATTTTATTCTTCCTCATTCACTTGAAAATAATTAACATGCAAAATATTTACACAAAAAACATCAGTTATAAAGTTTCGTTGAATAAATAATTTTTATTTTAGTAAATTAATTCATAAGTTTTTAAAATTGGATGCTACTTCCTTCTGTAGATCAGTCATTGATTTCAGGAAATGACTTTTGCTAGCAACACAGTATACAGTTTTTCAATTCATTTAATCTACTAGAGGATTAAATTATATATAAAGTAATCTAATAAAATTATAATTTAGTAATAGAAACTGATAACAGTTATATATTTAAATTAAATTAAAAAATATAAGACAGAATTGTGCATGTGGCTTTATATTACGAAAGGTTGTTTTGTTTGTTATTTGTATTAAATATTAATGAACCAAAAAATTGTTGCATTATACAATATGTTTTTGTTATGCAACAGCAAATAATAACTGAATATCCCACCCATTCTCATGCATACACAACTAGAAACAAGGATGATATTAATTTAACCCCACTCAGGCTAAAAAGAACTGAAAATGGTCACAATTATTTTGGTCCCTTATTTTATAATAAGTTAAGCTTAACAACTAGAACTAATCCATATATGGAATACAGGGTGCATATAAAATCATTTCTCGTGAAAATGGTACCCTACAGCTTTAATGATTTTCTTGATTACCCTTTTACAATTTAACTTATTATAATTTGTTGTATTGTGTCCTATATACCGATTATATTATTGATTGTTGTAAATTGTCCCTTATACAAACTTTATTATTATTTGTTGTATATTGTTCTGTATACCTACCCATTTTAATGTGTTATACTTTGTTTTGTATATTTTATTTATTTTTTACTCATTTTAATGCGTTGTGTTTATTGTCTTGCTTATTTTACATTGTATATTTTCTTCTGACGTGTGTAAAGTATATATGTATGTACTATTTGGCACAAATAAATGATTTGATTTTAAAAAATTTCCATTATATATCGGTACATGTCCAAGAAAAATAGAAATTTTCTCCACCCCAAACTAAAAGTTCTGGATCGTAACCACCCAAGTCCAAAAAGTACTGTCGATTCATAGCAAACAATCAGCATGAGTTGGACTTCTGTAATGCTCACTATTGTGTTTCCTACGATTTAATTCACGCTGTGGAACTTTGTTTTCCTTTTAAAGCATTCCTCATTTGAAAATCTCCCCGAAATGCTTTCCCTCCCCGGCCTCTACTCAAACGTTTTATGATCGATTTCATAGATTACCGGTACTGTCATTACCTGGCTATCCCTGTAAATAGGAACAAGAAGCGGTGGAAGCCAGTGTTGACTTCACAGTGCGCATCCAAAAACACGATAACTTCCCCCAGAGCCTCTTTCGCTCCTCAGGATCTAGTCCGGATTAACCCCTCACGTTTTAATGTATATTTGTTTTAAAGTGTTTACGTAACGTAAGTCAAAATGTCAGTAGCTAAAGAGAAAATAATTTATTAATTCTTTTAAAAGTCTTTTTATTTAATTTATTTAATATTAGAATAATCAAGGCCATGTACAAAAATAACAAAAATATAGTGAGAACTAACAATGAAGAATCGGAGGAATATGAAACAACAACAGGATTAAAACAAGGAAGCATACTAAGTCCATTATTATTCACGGTTACACTAGTTGAGCAATAAAAGAAGCAAAGAAACACATGAAACCACTGAACATAGGATATTGGAAAATGAAAGAAATAAAAGTAGTAGAGATGATATTTACGGACGACATGGCTATAGTAGTAGAATCGGAAGAAGATTTACAACATAACATGGACATACTCAATAAAGAACTAAAGAAAATTATTATGAGGATAAATCATAACAAAACAAAGAGTATTATAGTAGCAAGGGATAGAAGAACACATCAAATAAGAATACAAGGAAAATAAATAGAACAAGTGGACCAGTTTAAATACCTGGGGTCATATATTGTGAGTAATGGAAAAATAGACAAAGAAATCGAAGAAAGAGTACGTAATAAAAATAAAATATTTCAAATGATGAAAAATACATTCCTAAACAGAAAAGAGATATCAAAAAAGACAAAAACAGAAGTTGTGAAAAAAGTAGTAAGTCCAACACTGATGTACAGATGCGAAACATGGACGACAACAGAAATCATCGAATGAAAATAAACGCAGCAGAAATGAAATTTCTACGGAAAATAGATAATAAAATAATAACAGGTCGAGTAAGAAATGAGGTAATTAGAGAGAACCTGGAAATAGAACCAATAGACAAAAAAATAAAAGAAAACCAAATGAGATGGTAGTCATTTATGTAGAATGGGAGAAGAAAGAAACGTAAGAAGAATATATGAATCAAGAACTCCAGGCAAAAATCAAAAAGGTAGACCAAGAAAGGAATGGAATGGCGAAATAAGAGAAGAGTTAGGGAAAAAAGAAATAAAATAGGAAGAGGCCAGAAAACTCACACAAACCAGAAAAATATGGAGAAAAACATACACAGGACAAACAATCACCTCACATTGAGAAGTAGAGAGGAACATATAACGATGTTATATAAGACTAAATAAATAAATATTATACTCTGAGTAAAGGACTGAGAGAAGCCTCGGGAAATGGTATCAAGGTACTAAGGCCGCTGGGATAAGCTTTTGGCTGAAATTTATAGGGGTGACCATGGAAGACTTCCATCATGAAGGAAGCTTTCACTGTAATAAAAATAATCCTAACGTGCATCACAAATTGTTATTCTTTAAATGATTTCACATGTTTCTTAAAAGGGTCACGAAAACAAAACAAAAATATTGTAATATATTATACTATTTTTTTGTGTTGTAGGAAGGGAAATCCTTTTTCCGACGGATTTTCCCCTCCCACAAAAAAAATATAATATGAACTACCAACTAGACTAAATGAGCAACGGTCGATAGCCTGTAAGAAAACAATAAATGAAGTATCTAATATTTAAAATAAAAATGCTTATATGTGATCTACTACCAATGTTTAAATACTATTAAAATTAATCATATTAAATATAATGTCGTTTAAATAAACATTATATTTATTTATAAAAGTGTTGATTTAGTCACTTATAACGACTCACTGTGTTGCGGAATCGTTCACGAGCGGCCGCGGGGGCAGGGGGGACACGAAAAATAAATCTAAAAATTTAAAGAATCTATTAATACCATCTCATTCTACATTGATTAAAACGTGGGACCATAGGTTATAGTGAAAAATTACAGGTTCTCGCAATTAAAAAAAAACATATTTCCCTTAATTTTATCGATCTTAACATAAATTTCGTATCGTTTTATAGATAAATGTCTACAAATTATCATAATGTCGATCACATTTTGATAATTTCCCTACAAAAAGAATTAAACTTTTTCAAAGTTGAAAAATCATTTATAAAATTGAGAATTACAGAAAAATGAATATTGCTATCACTTTAACAGATACTTTAAAGAATCTTACGGCATTTTAATGTACAATGTACATACTCATTCAAATAAAAAAAATAGATCACCATCTTTTATAATAACTGTAATAAATATTTTTTTTGTGTAGCGCATTTTTTCGTAGTATTTTACTCATTGCAAATTGATCAACTTTACGAATTAATTGCGGGATTATTGTTTATCTAATCGTTTCTATAACCTAAGATCCCAGGTTTTAGTGTATGTAGAATGAGATGGTATTAACAGATTGTTTAAATTTTGAGTTTTACTTTTCGTGTCCCCTCTGCCCCCGTGACCGCTCATCAACGATTCCGCAACACAGTGAGAGAATGCAGTTCTCTATAATTTTTTGTTTTAAATGATTTATAATAAGATGCAAAAATATTTTTGCTTTTTTGCATTTTACCAGTATGATGCTGTATTATTTAAAATATTTTATTACAATTTAAAAATGCAAATAAATCCGTCTAAATGTTGAAAAGTAAAAAAATGTTATTATTCAATAGTTTCATTATTCTAAAGTTTCGTATGAATAGCGTTTCAATTATTCTAAATAAAGCGTACACGTGAATGATAAATGTCTTAACTCGACTGTTTAGTGGTAATGCATATTGTGTTCTCACAGTCACGTTGCGTTTTGAAATACATCGATATTGTACGATTTTCTTGAAATGGATTTACTGAAACAATTCATTAATGTACGTTTCTGTACTCATAAAATATATTTTAATTTAAAGGTACGGTTTAATAGAAATACTTATTAGTTATAAATATATAGCAGTTATTTTCAATCAATTGTTGCATTGCTGATCAGATCATTGAAAAATTTGTATAATAATAATTTTTATTTGCGGATTTCACCATAATAAAATATAATACAATATTTTTAAAAAGAAGCAAAAATACACATAAAAATATATACACCATCAATAGTATCACAGATAAATTATAGTGGTAATGCAAAAGCAAAATATCACAGACTATGAATACACATATATTTTAATATATAAGCTTTTCTCAAAGACAATAATAAACGAATATTTACAAATAAATAAATAGCTTTATTAACGGATATACCATTTTTACAAACTAAAATTTAAACAATAATTTTGAGGCATAAAATACATATATGAAAAAAAATATTGACTCCTTTTTGAAAAATCAATATTTTTTAGTATAGAGATCAATTATTTAACTAAGAATGAGAACAAATCCACATTGTAATTATTTGAAACATAGAAAATATATATATATATATATATATAGGGGAGGTGAAATAGTAGAAACACATTATTTTAATAGGCTGCTTGAAATACCATCTGGACTCACACTATTATTGCCTTAATTCCATTAAAAATATCAGATATAGATACATTGAACTTCATGTGCAATGCTTCTTTATCATATTGAATAATCGGTGTGTCATTTGAACCGTTAAAGTTATATACATTCAGTAAATAGTCAGCAAATAGGTGTGCGCAATGCTGTCCGTCCCAGCTGACATTTTCGTTATAAAATATTATTTCAGAATACTCTAATTCGCGATTTTTTTGTTTAAAAAAATTCCAAAACTGTATCGGGTTATTATTTACCGTTTGCGATTTATTAGTTGGATTAATTCTTTTAAGAAACAAACTGGAAAAGTAGAATATTTTACATGTTTAATTCGAGTAAATCTACTAATTCCATTATACAATTGTTCTAACAATGTATCAATATCCTCTAATGTTGTATCTAATATTATTAGCCAGTTTATAGAACCCAAATAAGAATTTATGGCAGTGAAATTTATTTTATTAAAATCATAAATATATTCATCATATTTCAAGTATCTGGTTGATTTGTAACAATTGTAGGTTACTACATAAGGCATATGATGATGTTTAATCTGAAATAATGAATTCGTAGCTTTATCGAATAATAAATCGTCTTCAACAAATATTAAATCAAGAAAAATGTTATTTTCGTTTGTAATGTTACATGCTTGCGATAAGTTATTATAGTTGAATCTATTGACAATGATATTGGCTTCAGAAGAAAAAATAGTGTTAATTCTATCATCAACGTTTGTAGTTGAAATCAATTTACATTGCGAAAGTTAGAATCTCCACAAATAATTAATTTACAGTTCTTAAATCTATTAGCTATGTTGTCAATAGTATCGCAATTACTCAATTTGGAGTAAAGTTTTTCAGAGTTAAGACTAATACACACAAACATTTGTTCAACAATAATAAATTTAATATAAGTGAGTTCTTTTCTTGTGGCAATTAAAACCCCACCGCCGCGGACTAGAAATTCATCAGCTGTGAAAATAATATTAAGACATATTAAAATGATATAAGTTTAATTCGCTTCTAGCCAATTCTCTATTATAACAATTATATCATAACAGCAACAATTTACATGATTCATTAATTGATTCTAATTAATTAGTAAGAATGTCTCTGGTTTTATGAAAATATATTTTTAGTTTCTTTGTAAAATTTCCGCTATAGTTAGGGCGTTCGTGAGTTTGCAATTTAATAAGTTTTGTATAGCCATCACATGATGATCGAAATGTACATCTGTTAATAAATAAATAAGTGAAAAAAGTGTACAACGTGTTTTCATATATATTTCAAATCTTCACGAAACTCACATTTATATTAAATATTTGGATAGCCGTTAATAAATTTGATCTGTAGATTTTCTTTTCCGTTGATGTTTCTTTCATTAAGGTTGCGGTTTAGTGGGAAGAGATAGCTATACAGTAAAATGGAAATAATCGTTTGAAAAAAAGAGCCATTCTTTTGGATTTAATAATATGAATATGTATTTACATTTTTTTATCTACCAAGTATAAAGTATCAGTCTAAATAAAAAACAAATCGTTAATTTTCGTGTATTACGTCAATTTACTAGTTTAAGTTAGAAAAGAAAATTGTAAGATATAATGAAATTAATAGGTCATGTCTGCTAAGATATTTGAATGCAGAATTTAGTGAAATCCTTTAAATTTTCATTGCACAAGTTTTTATTAGCAAAAATTTAATTTAAAATTTGCTATAAATCTGATCAATTTTCATTGTTTTTCATAATTATTTTTCACAGAAACTAAACATTAAAATAATTTTTAATTTATCTGATGAAATTCCTGCTTATTTTAAGATTATTTTAATGTATAATACAATATTGTTCATTGATCACAACAACAATCTAACTCAAATTAGTGATTGCCCATATTTGTATAGCTATCTCTTTCTTCTAAACCGCACCCTTAAGTTTCTGTACACATTTATTCAGCTCGTATTGTATCCAAATTTGATTACGTTTCAATCGAACTGTTTTGTTTTATTGAAAATTAATTTTTACAGTTTCCTGATTATCCAAAATGACATTTATGGGTCTTGCTAAACAATTTAATTGGTGTAAAGTTGACGTTTCGAGGATCATTGATTGAAGCAATTTTATTTTGCTGATTTTCCTTTAAAAAAGACCCTAGTTGGTCAGGTATATTATAAATCATAATATTATTTTTGTGTTTTATCCGCTTTTCAATCTCATGAAATATATTGAAGTCATTTGTATTAACATTTGTGCAAATTTGTTTTACATTTTAATTTTCCAGAAGTGAAATGCGTTCCTTAAGATTTGTAAATTGCTCTTCTATCATGTGAAGTTTCATGTTAATATCGTTTTCCAATTCTTGAATTTTTAATTTTTTATTTAAATATAGAAAAAAATCTTTTCTGAATAATGTACGCATGCTGTCTAAGATTTGATTATTATTGATATTTTTCTCTTCTGTAGTTTCTATATTAGAAGTAGGTATTACATTTGTGCATACTGATTTACTGGCAGCTTTAGACAGTTCAGAATTTTGCTTTAAAAACACGAAAGAAAATCAATTTTGCATCGAGTAGTTACTGGCGACGAAAAATGAATTTATTTTAAGAATCATAAACGGAAAAAATCATGGGTTAATCTGGGACAACCTTCAACATCAACTGCAAAACCAGATCGATTCAGCAAGAAGGCAATGCTGTGTGTTTGGTGGGATCAGAAAGGTGAGGTGTATCATGAGCTTCTAAAACCTGGTGAAACTGCTAACACTAATCGCTACAGACTACAAATGATCAATTTAAAACAAGAATTGATCAAAAAACGCCCAGAATGGGGTAGAAGACACGACAAAGTAATTTTGTTACACAACACAGAAAGCAAAACCGGTTCAGGATACAATCAAAACACTTGGCTGGAAGCTGCTACCTACCCCACCCGTTATATTCTCCAGACTTGGCCCTCGGCATTGTCTGAGCAACACTTCGATTCCTACGAAGAAGTCTAAAATTGGGTGTCTGATGGGTTTGCTTCAAAAGACGAATATTTCTATTTGCGTGATATCCATGGATTACCATAAAGGTGGTTGAGGTGTGTAGAAATCAACGGTCAATACTTATATCTTTTTTTTTTAATTTCCCATTAAAAGTTAGTGTTTCTTTTTAAGAAAAAATCGCTCGTTTTATACTGGAACACCTGGTATTTCATAATATTTTGTAATTTTTACTCGAAATTACTCCCACGCAAAACATATGATAGCATTCCTTCCAGTATGGAAGGTTTTTAAACGTTTCACTGTTCAAATTTAATTTTCAGAACTTTTATTCAGCAAATAGCTGTCATGAATAGTATGTTACTCAGTTTTTGTATTGAATTCATAACACTTTTCTGGTAAATTTACGTTATAATTTGAATAGAAGATCAGGTAAACTTCGGTACAGATAAATTCACACCTTCTAATTTCTCCCAGTAATGCTTAGTATGTAACTATTGCAATATTTTGTAACGAGCTTGTATTTCTTGATCTATCTACAATTCCAATTGCAATTTTAACTTGCGTGTGTTATTATTTTTAGTTGCAATAATATCGATATTGTATTATTTTTGTTAATGTTAGTTTTTCATATGAATATTTTGTTAAAATGGTCTGTAATTGGCCTTTTTGTCTGTTGGGCAATAAAGTTTATTATTATGTATGTAAATATCATTTTCAAGTTAAAGCGTTGAAGCAGCAATTAGTGGAAATAAAATAGATCCGAATTAAATTACTAAAATATTCTAAAATATAGGAATTGTGCTTAATTTAATGAATAAAGAATATTAGGTGTTAGAAACATGAAAATTTTAATGAAAATATATATTAAAAATGTAGAAAAGATGATAATGAATATACTATAGAGAATTATAAGAAACAAAAGCCACGAAAATTGTAAATATTTAGTTATATTAAAACTCCGTAAAGTCATAGTAAATTCCCATTATTTTTCTGTAACAATGTATCCCAAAATATCCTCTCTGGGAAGTAAACATCTCAATAAATCTATATTAAAGCATTTCCCCCGTCTGATTTGAATTGTAATTGAAATATTATTTAAAAGCAATTATTATTTAATAATATTAAAACAATTTGTAAAATAAATATAAAGATAATTAGCTCGGAATGTTTCAGTCATTACGGATGACAAATCGAAATAATTAACAAGTCAATTTAATTAATTTCGTCTATAGTCCTCCCGATCGAGTGTAGTCCCCTAATCATGCCCTACGGAAATTATTAATTCATAACGTAAAATCTGATTTCGGACCCTCTTAACTGGAATTTGATATTAACAATCAAGACCCTTTTAACATGAATTAATCTTCGTTATTTGTTGAAATATTTATAATTAAAGATAATATTTATAATAATAATATGAAATTTAAATATTATAAATACATAATAACTATACGGACTGAGGAGAATATTCTACACCAAAAACGAAAGTAGAAAAATAAAAATGTCGATCATAAGATTTAATAGTATAATTTTCAAGTGAAAGAACAAAAGAACAAAGACTGCCATTTCACCAATTTTATAAGTGTAATTGTAGTGCGATCTTTTGTGAAAGAGAGTAATTCACTTGCATTTACGTGTGTTAAAAAAATGTTTTTGGTAACACCAAGCATGAACAGATGACAGACATTCTAGCAGCAATTTACAGTCTTAAAAATAAGTTTTTTTTGTAATATTGTACTTTATTTATGTGTCAATGACTAACTTCACGTTATTGGGCCTATATTTATAACTTGATATTTATCAAATACAGGAAGGAATAACAAAGAAAATGTAAGAATTGTAGGAGGAATAATAAAAAAAATAGTTAATGTAGATGGATAAATACTTAATGCACAAAAAACATAGATGCTGACAACAAAAACGAACAATTGTCAACGGTAGATTACAACCGTCTAATTATTAAATGCGACACATTTTATTAATCTTTATCTAGAAAGCCGTTAATCGCAAAAATTTATAATTTTAATATTAGTATAATTCTTATTATGCTCTTAACAATTGTACTATTTAGGGTATGTTTACAAGCCGATCGCAGAATTTCATAATTGTTTATTGGTTTCGGAATTTAATAATAAATATAATGTATTCTTTGTTTCATGATATAACTTACAGATATTGTAATTATTATTATTATTATTGATAGATAGATACTTTATTGATGCAAAAAGTTTACAATTTGTAAACAATAATTCATTTTCTCATTGATTTTATATTTTTTAGTATTATATCTATTAATATTTAATAATTTCCTCTATGGTATATATATATATTTGTTTGTTTGAATGCATTTATATTCTAAATTGATTTGTTTTGTAATTGGGTTAACCTGTTGAACAATAAAGATATTATTATTATTACATATGTCAACAATTGAATCAAATATAATAATTATAAAATAGATCTAAACCTATTAACACATACATATACATAATAGAGCAAAACTATAAAATTGTTTAAACACATATTTCATAACATATCACTGCAAAATATTTTAAATTCATTAATATCATAAAATGCATTATCTAATAAAATTATCCTTAGATTAGAATCTGTAATCATTTTTGGTTGGCAGTTGTATAATTTTATACCAACATGTTCTGGCGACTTATAATAGAATGCGTGTAAATGACATTTTACAGCAATTAAATTATTTCTCGTATTGTATAGTTTATCTTGAGAACTTTTATTCTTTAAAAATCCTATATTTCTGTGTCTCATGAGCAAAAGTTTATAGATATAAATAAATGGGATTATTAAGATTCGTTGATTCGTTGAGATTTAAATGTAGGTTTGCAAGAAATCCTGAATTCCAGATTAAACAGCAGTCTAATAATTCGTTTCTGTGCAACTAAAATTAGTGCAATATTTGAACAATTGCTCCAACACGCAATGTTATAGCATAGATGAGAGTATATAATGCCATGATAAATCGTTCGTAGGTTTTTTGTGTTTAATACATTTTTTAGACTGAATAGTAGTAGATAATACAAGCTATTGATTTTTTAGCGACATACTCTATGTGATTATCCCATATTAAGTATTTATCAATAAACAATCCTAAAAACTTTGTATTATCTATGGAAGAACGATAGGTTTTCAAAATGAAATGTTTTTAGTTGAATTTTTGTATATTTTGTGGAGAACTGAAATATTATGGTTTTATTCGAAATTTATAATAAGCCTATTTTTTGTGCACCACTTGTAAAATTCATTTAACACACAACTTATATTAAATTCCAGTTGTTCAACATTATTTTCAATAGCAGTATCATCTGCATACATAAAAACAGAACCGGATTTAATATTTAGAGGGAGGTCATTCATATAGAGAATTAAAATGAGTGGCCCTAAAACACTATCCTGTGGTATCCCTCTGTTAATTGAAAACAACTCAGATATTCCGGAGTTATAATTAATTCTAAATGATCTGTTTGAAAGATATGAAGCGATCCAATTGTTAATGACGCATCTCAGTCCAATAACTTCTAACTTTCTAAATATAATTTCTATATTAATAACATCAAATGCACGCGACAAATCAAAAAATACACCGCCAACTTTTTTATTTTGGTCGAGAAGATTGTAAGTGCATTTATTTATTAATTTCAATCAACACACGAGTCCAGTTACAGATTGATTAGAAGATATGAAACATTGCAAAATAAAGATTAACACTAAACAATAATGGAAAAGACAGTAGACGCAAAAATACAAACAATATGAGCGCAAATTATTCTAAATACTCAACAATAAAGTCGAAGAACGCCTTTGATGATATGCCATTAAATATTTAAATATCCAGATGAAGTGATAATACATTATTATGAACACATTGAATGTACTGGTGACTTTAGCATAATATTTGTATTTGAGATTGATAACTGGAAAAGACGTTTATTAATTTGTAAACAGGCACATTAATATTAATTCGTGCAAGTAAGTCAGAGCAATCCATACGATTGAGTATTTTATACAAGATGGTCACTGCATGTGATTTTCGGCGATTTTCTAAGGAATGTAAGTTGTATTCACGCAACGGTTCAATATAATTATAATCAGTCCCAGGATATAAACTAAACTTCTTAAAATGAAGATATTTGACAAATTTCTTCTGGATGGCCTCGACCATCAAAGAATATTTTGCGTAGTTTAATGGCATCGATATTCTTAAAAGATTTAGTATTTCGTATTATGAAGCCCAACGAGCGATTAGCGGTCGATACTACTTTCATGACATGACTATTAAAAGATAGTTTCTTGTCAAATAATACTCCCAAGTCTTTGAAAGTCTCAACATGGGATAATACAGAGCCATTAAATCTATAATATATATAAATATATATAATCGAACGTTATTTGTGACTTATTCCAAGTAAAAGACAGTGTCTTACATTTTAAAACGTTTAAAGTGATGCTGTTGTTCTTGCACCACGTTACTGTAAGGTCGAAATTATGCTGAAGATAAACACAATCGTCTAAAGTATTTATAGGATGGTAAATTTTCAAATCGTCTGCAAACATTAATATGTTATGATGAACTACATCAGCAATATCATTTATAAAGCAATTAAACAGTACCGGTCCGAGGTTGGAGCCTTGGGGGACACCCGAAGAAGCAATAAATTAATGAGACTTAAAGCCTTTGTATTCTACAAATAACAGTTTGTTGGTAAAGTAATTGTAAAGCAAATTACAAAGGTTTGTTGAGATCCCAAATAGGCTAAGCTTATTTACAAGTATACCGTGATCGATTCTATCAAAAGCTTTTGATATATCTTTGTAAATTACGTCGACTTGGATACGGTTGTCTAAATAATCCGAGAGAGTTTGCATCATTTGCAAATAATTGGATAACGTTGATTTATTAGGTCTAAACCCATGTTGCCTAGATGATAATTTGCTATTAATGTAGGGATTTATGAATTTACATTATATCAACTCAAAACATTTATAAACAGCATTAATAACAGGTTTACACAATGTGAAACAGTAAATGATTTAGAGAAGTGTGCAGCAAATGCATTCACTATATAAAGTGGTGAAGATAGAGAAAGATTTTCATATTCCATGACAGGAGGGATAGAGGATTCATAGCGGATGCAATTGATAAAGTTCCAGAAATTGCCCGGTTCCTTGGAAATCTTGGTTTCAGTATCACTTACAAAAAAGGTATAATCAGCTTCAGAAAGCAGTTTTATTTCAGACTCTAATTTAGAATATCTAATTTTAAAGAACTGGGAGAGGGGATTAGAATTTTTTAACTTCAAATATTTATTTTTCTCCCGAATCTTACTTCTAAGCTTACCTGAAAACCAAGGCGGAAATTTACAAAGATTTATAGGAACTAAAGGGACATTGTCATGAAATACTTCATACAATTTTGTGTAGAAGAACGAACATGCATTTTCTACAGATTGGACAGTAAGAATATCACACCAATCTATTGCAAGAATTGAATTGTATAAATCAATAAAATTAGCTTTTTTAAAATTGAAAGAGCGACTGGAGACATTATTTTTGAAAATTTCTGATGAATGTGCATTACTTGTATCTACAGACAAACCGATATTAAGTTCAAGCGAGGGATGGTGTTTATCTTCAGCAATTAGAGGATCATGAACACGACTGATTACACAATGTGAGTTACTAAAGACTAAGTCTAAAATACGATCATACGAATTGTGAATTATATTATATTGTTCGAGTCCAAGAAACTGAATACAATTATATAAACATAAATTAGGTTGATTTAGAGTTGGATTTGTTACATACTCACTTACATTGAAGTCGCCGATATAATATAGTAATATATTGCTATTGAATAAAAAAATCAGGTTATCGAGAGTTGCAGTAATAGTGGCTACCTGATTTAGCGAAACCGGAGGACATACATAAATATTAATATAATAATAATAATAAATGTCTTTATTTACTTTTTAGATATTTACATAAAAATTATGGCGCAAACGTAGGCGAAGTTCAGTTAATTTTGCAACTCACTGCTCTTCCACTTAACCTACAAGTAAATGAAAATATAAAAAAAAAGATTTTAGAAAAGAGTGAAAATACTAATAATTAATTAAATATTAAATTAAATCTACAATTATATAATTTAATCGCTCAAAAAAACTATCTAATTGAATAAAGAAACATTTTGATTTAGAAGGTTCCTCATTTCCTGTTTAAATTTCATCAATGTGAGATGTTTTATATGTGTAGGAATTTTGTTAAAGATTTTGTAAATATTATAAGAGAAAGACCGTTGAAATATTGATGATTTATATCGAGGTGGCGAAATTATTCCTCTAAATCTCACATTGATGTGGTGCACATCTGATCGAAATACAATTCGGGTGTAAAGATAGGCAGGCTTGTGAAGGTGTATAATTTTTTAATATAGAACACTCAAATGTAATATACGTCGACTATGCATGTTTAGCCAGTTCAAGTCTGATAATCTATGCGAGATATGGTCATATTTACGAATTCCGTATATCAGGCGTATGCACGAGTTCTGAACTCTCTGAATGCGATCTCTTGTTTTTTTATCTAAACATGCGTTATAGACAGCATCTGCAAAATTAAATTTACTTAATTTACTTAAAACAAGCATATCACAAAGTTTACGTTTCATATTTATTGTTAAAAAATGTCTGCAAGAATATATTTGCTTTAAATTTTGAAACGACTTTGAGATACTTATTTATGTGTGATTTAAAACGCAAATCTGTATCAATTATAACCCCTAGATTTCTAGCAGATTCAACAAAGGGAAGTGTGTTGTCGTTAATTTTTATTTTTAATTCATTTTTTACGCTGGTTAAATATTTACGAGGCCCAAACAGCATAATGGAAGATTTATTTGGGTTTATTTTTAACGAGTGATTACAAGAAACTTTCATTAAATTGGATATATCTAAATTGATATTACGTTCTGCCGTCATTTGGTCTTGGGGTTTGAAAGAATAGAGCAATTGGGTATCATCAGCATACATATTGATGGTACAGTATTTTAAACAATCAGGCAATGTTGATGTATATATAGAAAATAAGACTGGTCCTAATATTGACCCCTGTGGAACACCTGACCCTATTTCGACGTAACTTGATTTGACACCATCAATCACAACTCTTTGGTATCTGTTGATCAAAAAACTGTTTATTAGATTTACAGCACTACTGCTAAAACCAACATAATGAAGTTTAGATACCAATAGACTATGATTGATCGTGTCAAAGGCCTTACTAAAGTCCAATAATATTAGACAAGTTATAAGTCCTTTGTCCGTAGCATTAAATATGTCGTCGAGGACGTTTAGTAATGCTGTGGTACAGCCATAGTTAGTCCTAAAGCCGGATTGATTTGGAGGTAATAAATGATTATTTTCAATAAATTCAGTAACCTGACGTTAAAGCACTCGTTCTAAGACTTTTGAAAGGACGGGCAGTATGCTTATCGGTCTGATGTCATCCAAGGAATCCGGTTTGTTAATTTTTGGAATAGGTTTTACGTCTCCTAATTTCTTTGTTTAGGAAATGTGGATTGTTCAATGCAGCAATTTACAATATGTGTCAAATATGGAAGTATGTAATCGTGGCAAAAATTTAGCATTGAAATATTTATGTCATCTGCTCCCATTGCATTCGTCTTAATATTATATAATATAACCGATATTTCTCTTGAAGTTACTAGTTTAAAGTTAAAAACGTTATCTTGCATATTGGAATGAATATGAAATATTAACAATGCAAAGAGTGGCGTTTGAAATGAATATTTTTACAATTAATAACTCGATTTTATTTGTAGAGAGTTTAAAGTGGTCAACAGGTATTTCTGAAGTGTTTATCGAAGAATGTACAGCCACTAAAACTCCACCCTCGCGTTTCTTCTGAGACAAGATACAATCACGGTCATTACGAAACACATTGTAATTATTTCCAAATATTTCATAACTGGACACGTTTTCAGACAGCCACGTCTCAGTAAGGGCAAGAATAGGGAAATCACTAACAGCGGTATTATGATAAACTCGGTTACTTTTAGAATTCAAACCGCGAACATTTCGATAGTATATTTTTATCAGTACACTTTTATTAACGAAAATTTGTAACTTTCGATCCATTACGGGTATCATAACGACGGAGTCCAGTTCGCGCAGAGATAGGATTAATTAAAGTGCTTATCAGAGAGTTATGCTGAATCACTTCGGAAGTAGCACCATCAGAATCAGCTGCAGTAGATTGTATAAACGAGCTCATGTCAAAATCATCGTTGATGTCATTGATGGAGAGGATCTTACCGACGACTCTTAAAGAATTTCCAACAATAAGTGCGCGATGACCAGACTCGCGGACAATCTTCTCGTACTTCCGAAGTATACTTCGAATTGATCGCTGCTCAGGAGTAAGATCTTTATTGATATAAATTCCCGTCCCTTTTAGTTTCATAGCATATTTTAGTACGTTGTGTTTCTTGTCTGAGTTGTTGTACCATTTCTGTTGCGCACTCTCTGTTGACAGCCCGGCTCTAAAGCCATGTTGCGCATTGCATAGAATATTATTTTATTTTAAAAAGTACATAATTCGTTGAAATACGGTCTTTTCGATATTTTTTGAAAATATACTTAGAATAGAGATCCGCCTGTAGTTTGTTATATAATTTAAATTTCCTTTTATTATATATAGGAATTATTATAGCTGATTTTAATAACGATGGAAAGGTCCCTTCTTGTAATGATTTATTGATTATTGTAGATATCAAGGCGATACAAGGTTTTCTTAATTAACATAACTGGAATTTCATCAGGCCTTATTTTTCAGTTGTTTGATTATAGCATCAGGTACTATTGGATTAAAGAATATTGATTTCGTGCAAACATTAGATATAGTACAATGTTTATATTAAATAAAAATGATTTGAAAATAATTAATAAATTATTTTCACATTTAGCTCTGTGACTTTTGACTTACGTTGCATTTTTATTTAAAATATTATCAATGGAATTTATAAAATATTTACCAAATTCGTTTGCGATATCTGAATTGTCTGTGTATATTGTATTATTTGATATGATTTACGATTGACCATAGTTTCTTATTTAAGTTTGGAGCAAGTGTTAATACGTTATCATAGTGAACGATTTTTTCTATTTTAATTTTCTTATCAAAGATTTTTATTCTTTCGTTTATATAGTTCAATGTTATTCGTGGCAGAACATATCCATTTAAGGTCTTGAAATGCTATATATATTCAAGTTCATTGGAGAATCTAATTTTATTACTAAATTTAAACTTGCCTTCGGAGATATTTTAAAGGGAATGAAATAAAGAAACACCATTGAAATGTTTTTATGAAATCACTGTATGAATTATTTATTGACTCTGCAAGTAAGATATTAAGATCAAAATATTTTGTAAATAGGAAATTAAAATTACATAGTCCTGAATCACTTAAAGAGCGTTTTATCAATACATTTTTATAAGAACGTTTGTTAGGGTACATATTAGGTATTTTTAATTTTATCAGCTGTGCAAAATGATCAGATATGTTTAGATCAAAATTTTAAAATCGCAAATTAAGTCTTTATCATTAGTGAGAACGTAATCTATTGATGACTGAGTAGTCCTTGTCATCTTAGTCGGTTAATTAATTAAAGATATTTATATTTATTATTGTAAGAGGTAAGGACATCCTTCAAGAGATTCCAATTATTATTTTGCTTTAAGCAATCAACACTTGAGGTCTCCGCAAATAATTATATATTTGAATTTTTTAACAAAAATTAACATTGAGCACAATTGTTTAAGAAAATCGCGAAAATTTAGTAAATCCAGGGGCGTATATATGCAGATTATACATAACGAATCACCCCATAACATTCTTCGAACGCACATTCAGATGAAAAACTATATATATATATATATATATATACAGGGTGGCGCAAGATTCCGATGAAGTCCAATATCTCAGTTATTTAGAAATTTACAAAAAAATATTACTGATATAATTTATAGCTACTGTAAAACTTCACATTTTAAAATTAGTTTCATATATACGGGGTGTCCAATAATCACGTGACGTATCAAACATATGATTTTTTAAATGAAATGCTATATTTTTTATGTCGATTTTAGATTCTACGCTTAAAATTAATCATTTTTGACATAAGGTTTATTAGGTCAATTTTTAATATTTTAAAAGTTATAAACAATTTAATGTTGAAATCAATGGAAGTTTAAGGCCTTATTTTTCAAAATTGAAAAACGATGTAAACTTTCTGTTAACGCAATTTAATTGAAAAAATGCTTAATAATATAAGGAATAACCGTTTGTTACCATAAAGCAAATATTGTGTACAGGGTGAAACAATACGCAAAATCATTTTTTTCTTTTTTCACTTAAATGGAACACCCTATATTTTTTACACTATTTCGATAGAAAATTGATTGTTATTTAATTTTTATATGATAAACTATACTCCTATCTGTTACCGTTTTTTAACAATTTCAATTCAAAGTAGAAAATTATAAGTTTCGCTTATAATCTATAATTTAAGTAGGCTACAATTAAAACAAATGCAATCGTTTTCATTTAATAACATACTTACTTCCTAACCTAAAAGGATATTCAAATGACAATCGATATTTAAAGGCACATACAAAATATAAAGAAAATAGTTGCTCGACGATTATTTAGCGAATTATAATGGTTATTGGGACACATTTTTTTTAAGAAAAAAATTGTAAAATGTTTGAATGCTATTGAATTAGAAAACAATGATGTAAATGCGTGAAATAAATAGATAAAAATGTTAATACTAACAAAATATAATGATATAAGTATTCTATTATTTCACTTAGTATCTATTTTCGTTTTTTTTTTCAGTCAACATGAATTGTTTAAATAAATAAATTTAATAAGCATATAGGAATAATTTAAATAGTTTTCTAAAAATGACCAAAAATATAGTTTTTTTTTTGTTTTTAACAACTAAATTAATCACTTATTGAAAAAGTATGTTTAACTGCACCAGTGTTACAAAATATAACGTAAAATGTACTTTACTTACTAAATATAATATTAAGCATAACTTTCACAACTAAATAAATTAGTTGTTCTGGCGCGGCCTACTTTGGTTAAAAATTCTATACCAAATCTGTATTTGAGGTTAAATATCTCAAAAACGGTAAACGGTAGCTATTTAATATGTTATATAAAAAATGAAGAGTGATCAATTTTCTATTAAAATATCATAAAAAATATAGGGTGTCTCATTTAAGTAAAAAGAGAAAAAAATCATTTTGCATATTGCTTCACCTTGTATATAAAAATTTGTTTTAAGAGAAAAAAATAGTATTTCTTTTATTATTAAGTATTTTTGCATTTGTATGGCGTTGACAGAATGTTTATTTCATTTTTCATTATTGAAATATTAGGCTCCAAACATCTATCGATTTCAACATTCATTTGTTTATAACTTTTAAAATATGAAAAATTGACCTATTAAATCTTATATAAAAAATGATTATTTTTAAACGTAGAATCGGAAATCTTCATAAAAAATATATCGTTCCATTTAAAAAAACATATGTTTGATACGTCATGTGATTATTGAACACCCTGTACATATGAAACTAATTTTAAAATGTGAAGTTTGACAGTAGCTACTAATAATGTAAGTAACATTTTTTGTATATTTCTTAATAACTGAGATATTGGACTTCATCGGAATCTTGCGCCACCCTGTATATATCCAAATTAGCCTTAAATAAATGTACTAAATTATTACGTATAAATATAGCTGAACCACCATGTATTCTATCTACAACTGTATATTTTCGAGTTTACGTGAAGTGATTGATCACAAAATAGAAAGACTGTTATTCCTTACTTTAATTTTTAAAAGGTGAAGTAATGAATAACAGTATTTCTATTTTGTATTCCATCTACTGTAAAAAACAGTCTAGTAACATGAAATTTTGGAGTATAATATTTTTTAAATTATAGTTATTCATCCAATGTTACTTAATCAATGATTTTAATTTTATTAGACAATGGCTGGACATTCAAATACATTAAATTTACTGTCATACCTTTTATTCTTATATACTCGGTTGAACTGGTTGTTTTAAATGAAAATTTTGCTCACTTATAAATATATTATTTGTTGAAATTTCTATTATATTTGAAGAATTTATATAGTTTATTTTTAATTTAAAGAGTTATATCTAAAATTATAATGCTTAAGGATTAAATCACTAAAACTTTTTAATAGTGTTTTAGTTCCAAAGTTTTGAAGTGATATATCGGAAAATAATTGAGAATAAGTTACTATTTCATTTATATCAATAAGAGATAGAAAATCTATTTTCAATGATAAAAATATGAAACAATATAATTTTTGGTATATTTATTACATAAATTTGCATAAACATTTTATAATATTTAGAAGACAATGGACGACATTAGCGATCAAAACCTTTTTGACACAGCAACTGACAAGGACAGACGCCTACAAAATCAGGCGGAAAGACCAACGGTCAATAGCCAATTGGCAGAAGAATTTATTTTTATGTTAGTTATTTATTGTATTCATTTATTATTATTACTTTGTTAAAAATAATCTGTCAATAAAGATTTATATATATATATATATATTTAGAATTTTAATTCAAAATATATAGAGTTAAAATTTTATATATTTTAAGTTAAAAAAAGTATTGAATATTAATTAATATAAAATTAATAAATAATATAAATTAATATTTGTTATAAAAATATTCATAAATCAATAAAGTATAAAGTAGGGTATTCTCGAAATTAGAAAAACCGTCAGTAAAACCAATAGGATTAAAACTTATCTACTTTCAAGTTTACAATCGCAACATCCTTGTCGTCCCATCTATGTTGACATTTCGCAAAAGTTTATCTTTAATGTGGATTTTTCCCATTTCTACAATTATTAACTCGCCGATCCGCAGAGACCTCTCCGCTCGACGTTATCCCCTGTTAGGCCGTAATTTGTCCTGACAGCCATTGCCGTCCTCTTTTTTTTAAGAGGAAATAAGAGCATTTTATTTACAACGCGACTTGAATAATAAATCGTGCGAGATTTATTAAAAAGTTACACAACTTAAAAGTACTGTTTAATTAGAAGTGGGTAGGTTTTACGTAAATAATGCTTGGGTTTATTTAAAGTTTTCCGGATGATAAAAATAAAGTTAAAATTTGCTAATGTATTATTCATGTAATGTATTTAATTTTTTTACGTTTTCAATTGTTTTGTTCTATTCATTGGCAGACTTTATTATAATTATGATGAAAATATTTCCATTACAACTTAAATTAAATTAAAAGAAAATTGTTCGAAAAACCCATATTCTAGCGTATATTAGATAAAACTAATTGAGTAAATAGAGAATAATTGTGAAACAAACCAAGTGTAAATAGAAAAGAGTTGTTTTTACATTAAATTTTTCTCGGATCAAAATTTTATGTATTATGCAATATTTAGTAGTTGTTTTAATGTACATTTGTTTAACGTACTTACGTGACGTAAATCAAAAGTCACAGAGCTAAATGTGCAAATAATTTTTTTAAATCATTTTTTATTATATAAACCACGTGTAATTTAATTTAAACCTTCATCAATAATCGTTCAAAATGTTTCACCAAGTGATACGTGAGAAAACTATTCAAGAAATATCAATACATTCATTTTACATTTTAAAATGATTTGTGGTAATATTAATAATTTTATTAAAAACAAATATAAAATTATAAATATTCTGTATATAAACTCTATATAAAACTGCATATAAATATTCTGTAGAAGCTGTTTATTTCACGTTTTGCGCAAAAATAAAATATAATAATAGTTTGACGATTATCCCGATGTTAATTGCGGTTCGATTTCCGGTTTGCATAATTGGTCCGTGGTGAAATAACCGCTTTATTGGATTTTATTCACAAGTGCGTGGTAACCCATTAATTATAATAGATTGCATAGGGGCCGGGCTTCAGATACTCGTAATTAAAACCCGTAAGTAATTGACCTTAGCTGGAGTGTATGGATGATTTATCGGAATTAACATGCACCTGATTTCGAGGTGTCGTCGACGTCGTTGTTGTTTAGTGACTTGAATGGATCCCTTCAGCGAGCTAGGAGTTAATTCACATAGTTTCCAAGTCCAATTAATTCACAACGCTGCTCTTCAGCCTATCTTGTATATTATCGCGGAGGGTCTGTGTCTGTATTGTCTGTTCTGGTCAAGAGAGATTCGGGATATACAGCCTACGGATCAGAGGACCGAAGGGATCATTATTTTATTGATAATTTTTTTATTAGTCTATTGTAAAAATTATTCTATCATCAATAATTTAATCAATTCTATATTAAATTAAATACAAAATATATTAAATAGAAAATAGTATTTATTCACTTAATCACAGTTACTTAAATAAATAAAATAAAAATGATTTGAAAATAATTAATAAATTATTTCCACAAAACCGCACGGTACATTGATTTACATAATATACACCATTTGCCCGGGAAGTAGTTGTTTTAATGTGCATTACTTTAAAGTACTTACGTAACGTAAGGCAGAGCTAATCTGTGACATCTTGCCTTACTACCGGGTAAATGGTATACATTATGTAATTCAATGTCCGGTGGGGTATTTGAACTGGAAGTAGTCTATTTTTATAAAGTACTTACGTAACGTAAGTCAAAATGCGACAGAGCTAAATATGGAAATAATTTATTAATTATTTTCAAATCTTTTTATTTAATTTACAAAATTTATTTATAATTTGGTTCTCATTGATCACTTCATGGAACATTTTAACTAATATAGAATTTGAAATTAAAGGCATTTAGTTGTTTCACTTATTTTTATATACACAACAACAACAAAATATAATTTGAATTTCCTACAAATGAAATAAAAAAAAAAGAATTGCGAATTTATATAATAAATTTTTCGAACTCTATTTACTCTAGACCTATAGATTTACCGGTTCATTCAAAAGCTTTGGGTGTTTCGCATGTCTGTACAATATTTCCCAATTTCTATAATTGAGAAATTTTGGATGTCCATTTTTCTGTAAAATAACACAAGCGACAAATGAGTAATTTGATAAACACCAATTTTTAACATTTAGCGTGAGATAATATTTCTTATGAAATATTTAACTAGGTTTAATAACATCAGTAGCAAATGATATAAATGATATTTTCCAGTTATTACATGATCATTTTTTCATTATTATTTTTTCTTCCTTATTCTGGTTTTATATGTAATTGTTTCGATTTTCTATAACCAGCATTTTTGATTTAAAAAAAAAAAAAATCACAATTAAATAACATGATGAATAAGTATCTGTTTGAATCAAATATCTTCATTGGAGATATATAAAATTTGAATTGAAAAATAATATTTGTCTTTGAATAAATAAAATAATTAATTCTGGTTGAAACGACGGGATCAAGGTAGATCGTGTGACACATATATACATATGTGCAAAGGTATGCTGAACTAGCGCCTCACATAGTTTCAACGCTCCCCTTGCTTTTCACCTCCCTTTCGGTCATTCAGACCTCGTGACGTAGACGAATTCGAATATTTTCGCACGTACACCGGCGAAAACAAGCATAACTCCACACTCTTTTAAAATGTGTGCAATATTCTTTAGGTTTTTACACAAACAAATGCACTTGTACGAAGAGGTAATCCATACTATGGTAACTGAGTAAAAATGGTAATAACTAAATTCATTACTACACTGTATTGTTATAAAAAAATAATATACTTTTTTAAGCATAGAAATGGTCACATCGTGACTCAAAACGAAGATGGAGCGATTCCAAACAACGGTTGATAGAGAGAAAACTCCGATTCGTATCGTTTAATTTATTATTCGATAGCTATTTCAATCATATTTAAGGCGTGCGCAATGAGTTAATGTAACGTCATGAGGTCTCCCATTAAATTCCCCCCACTCTCAAATTTTCTTTATACATATACTCAACCGTCACACAGTGGGACAGATCGATCGAAAATGTGATCATCGGGATTTTTATCATAAGAATTTGATTAAATAAACGTTAATCATTTGAATTTCTTAAACATTTTATGGGTTATCTAATTTTTTATACAGGGTGGCCCATTACTAGTTTCTCGCAAGATATCTCAGCTATTATCAAAAACAGGAAAAAAATGTCTGTCCAAAATTATATAGTTCGAAAAAAAAAATATTTTCAATTATACAGGGTTTCCTATTATTAATATATTATTATTGTTATAAATCTTGTTAATTTTAAATTTCATGCTTATATAAATTTTAGATATACATATTATCACAGTCACTTAAATATATATGATTTTCATTGTTGTAGGCTGCAATTTTAAAAATATATGCAAAAATAATTTGTTAGAGAATTAAGAAATTATTTTTTCACATTTTAAATTAAGATAATAAATTTTACTCAAGGAATAATATTATACTGTGGGTACTTTATATACAAATAATATGCAGAGAAAACTAATCTTAGTTTTTCCTTTATTGTTTGGAAAATATGAAGTAGAAGATTAATGAAATAAATATTCCTAAGAGTATAAAATAAAAAGAGTATAATTTATATAACGAAAACAGACTAATCAAATCATAACAAGGTCTGATTTCTCAAATTAATTCGTCATTGCTGTCACTGTTGTCTTCGCAATCTGACGCAATCTGTCTCAATCGAATGTATTGGGATTTTGACAATTCACAATCGAGACAAAGTGCCAATGCTATTTTTTATTTTCTTTGCTGTCATTATTTTTCAATTGGCTTTTGGTTTGTTCTTGTAATGTTTTTATAGCTTTTACTACACTTGATTTACCCTCCTTTTTCATATTCAAAGACGCTGCATACAGCAACGCACTACTCTTTTCTTTCGCAGTTCTATGTTTGCGTATGCAGGCGAGCCAATATTTGTTTTTTAATTAATAAGAAACTATATTGCAACATTTTTTTCCACAATAGCTCCGTTTTCTTTTGCATAATTCTCTATAGCTATAATTTTGTCATTCATTAATGACGGACCCTTATGGATATATTCCTTAGAGAAAAACAATCTACTAAGATCTAATTTGGCAAAATAAAATAAAAGGATAATTTGGTTCAAATATATTAACTTATGTGGCATATTTAATGTATTAAATATTATTCTTCACTTATGGATGAAATAATTATCATTAACTTCGAACTCACGAAAATGTGTATTACTACAACGTTTGTTATTAATAAGAATGCGTTTTTTATTTCAAACAAACAATTTGTTTTAAATTTGAAGTGACATCATATCATTGTTTTCATATATCCAACCCATTATACACTAGCTGTGATAGTATTACTTACATTAAAGAATTTATTATTAAAAATCATAATTGCTGTATGGATTTTAAGAAACGTATTCTTCTGTGAGCACGATGCCCAAGTAACGCCATTATTTCTACTGACAGATGACATTTCAGCACACAATTTTTAAGGAAGCATGAAATAAAAATCCCTATAAAATTTTCTCAAATAGACTCGAAATTTGATTCTATGCTACTGAACGTGTTAGTTTATTCAAGATTTCGATATAAAATGTTTATTACGGTCATTTTTTATCAAGAAAAACAAAATTATTATCAATACAGACAACGGAACTGCAACATACTTTTTTATGTCTAAGTCTGAGGGTCGCGCATGGTCGCAGATAGAAAAAACACGATATGAATATATATTAAATTGTCTATCATTTCTATAAATTATTTAATCCCTCTTCATCCCTCTCTGAAGTTATAGCAATTCAAAAATTAATGTTATAAATGAAGCTGTGCGATTGGTTAAAAAAATATACGAATGAAAAAAAATATATATATAAATTTATATTCAAAAATATTAGTATAGAAATATTCATCACTAAATGATTACGTTAATCGCATCTAATATAATTAACATAAAAAAATATAAAATCTTTATTTTGACATTATTGCAAATTACTGCAAATTATTAATATAAATACCGTCACCAATCAACAAATTTTCAGTAAAATTATTGCATAATGTGTATTACAATATGTTTATAATATTTATATGTATTTTTTCAACATTTTATTTTTCAGGCTCATGATCACTTTTTCTTACGTTTTGTCCCACTGTGTATCATTGCGACGGGATATACTCAACATATATATATATATATATATATATATATATCAAAGTGCTACATGTAGAATTAGCCAACGATCTCCATCCGGTGGAATTCGACTTATTCGGTGTTGCGTATTATATCCGCAGCAGAGTCAGTAAGATCAACAATAAGAAAAGTAACACTCAAAAGAAGAAATTGGAAAAACTTCTAACACAACAACAAGAGCAACAACACCCACATCAACCGCAACAAAAAAAACAACGTCGACAGTGCATCAGAAGGTACCCCAGTGTTTTGTAATAGACTTATTAACAAAACAGACATAGAATTCAAACAAAAAGAGAACTCAATATTGATGTTAGTACCAAAATATGCACCACATGTTAATGTCTCCTCTTTTAAAGAAACGCTAGTAGTAGAGTCAGAAATAACATCAATAAACACAAATATATCTCCAATTGACAAATCAAAAATAGCCAAACTAATAAAACAAACAGAAAACATTTCAGACTCAGACACCAAAACAATTAACAAAAAATAATAATTTAATAATAACAAAAGCTGATAAAGGCTACTCAATAGTCATTTTTTTTAAAGATGAATATACTAAAACAGTAGATAACTTTATTAACACGTCTAATATTATAGAAATTAAGAAAGATCAAACCAACCAATTAATAAATAAATTAAAATCCATTATTAACAATAACTCCTTATTTCCAGATAATATAACAAGATATCTTTTTCCTATGAATCCCAGAACCCCAAGACTATATGGTTTTATTAAAATTCATAAACCTGACAATCCCATCCGTCGTGTAGTCTCATACATAAACTCTCCAGCCCGCAAAATATCAATTAAACTTGACTAACTTTTAAAACTATCACCAACTTCACTGATCCTCATTCCATTAAAAACCCTGTAGAGCTAGCCAATAACCTTAAAAATTTTACCATTCCTAACAGCTGCAAATTAGTTTCATTCGATGTGTCAAATATGTTTACGAAAATACCCCCTGAAAAGTACAACTAATTTATTTATTTATTTATTTGAACGTATAAACTTTTTACAATTCTACAAACTTATAATAATGCTAGACAAATAATAATACAAAAATCACAAAAGAATGAAACAATATCGCATGCATGCTGAAATTATTTATAGAAACAAATATTCAAAATTGTTTATACAGCAAACAAAAACATTTAAAATAAAAGATTATGCATGAAATGAAGATGCTGCCAAAAAGCATTGTTTGCGAAATACATATCGTGATAAATTAAAAATATCAATGTAATTAGGCAATGAATTGAATGTGCACATTGCTCTAGATATTGGATTATTATAACCGTAATTCGTCGAGTGGTATGGGATTCTAAACAGACGGTGATGTCTCCGGAGGTGTGGTGGTAAGGTACTAAAGTTTAATTGGGCTAAAAGATCACTACAACTTATAAATCCGTTAACCAAATTATATATAATAAGAGAACATTTAGATCAAAATAATGTCAACCCAATAGTCAAATCAGATTTTATCGACCTAATCGATTCAATTCTAAAACATAACTATTTCTAAAAATAAAGTTTATATACAGAGAGAAGGCCTAGCAATGGGTTCACCCCTAAGCAAGTTGTTAGCCGACATTTTTATGAATAACATCACTAACAAAATATTAAAATCACCCCAAGGGATGACATCAAATGGTGATATAGATACGTAGATGATATTCTTGCATGTTTCGAAGCTACTGATAGGCAAATTAACCAGTTTTTAACATTTCTTAATTCCCCGTCCATTAAGTTTACAGTAAAAGCAGAATGTAATAACAAAATTAACTTTTTAGATCTAACACTGACTAAAACTAATAACAAACTTTCATTTCATATTTTCCGGAAACCCACCTTCACAGATACCATTATCCCGAATACTTCACGTCATCCATATAAACATAAAATAGCGAGTTTCTACTCGATGATAAACCAAGCTTTCAAAATTCCCCTTAGCTTCGAATCGAGAAAAAAATAAATAAACACAATGAAACAAATTGCTATTAATAACGGCTATTAAGAGCAACTTATATACGAATTAATTAACAATTTTCAATGCAAACAAATACAAAATTACATATACGCCCAAACGCGGAAGACAAGAACAAATCATTCAAAACTTTAACATTCTTTGGTTCAAACAGTTAAAAAATCAAAAATATCTTTAATAAACGAGACATTGTTTTTAGATCAAGTACAAAACTTTCTAACTTAATATTTAATTCTAAAACTCCGATAAATAAGATGTACTAATCTGGAATTTACAAATTAACATGCCAAGATTGTAAAGGAGTGTACATCGGGCAATCAGGTCGTAATTTTCAAACAAGATTAAAAGAACATTACAGATCTTACAAATTAAAACATACAAATTCAACATACGCAAATTATCTGATAGAAACAAACCATATTTTCGGCAAAGATGTACTTTCCATAATCCGCCTCACAGAAAAAGGTATAAAAATGGATTTACTTAAAATCCATAAAACAAAAATTAATCCGGGAATTTCCATTCTTAACGACCAGATTGACCTGATGTACACCCCCTCTTCGAAGAACTTTAGATGTAATATATATACCTGTACAATCCGTTTTTTAAGTACTTAGTTTGATAATGATTACCGTGTAGTTGAAACTAGTCACTAAAGTAAAATAAAAGTGGTATAAAAAAGTTAAGTGTTCTTTAAATAAAAATATTAAGAGATTTTATTAAGACAATTTGAAAGAAAAGTAACAGTGAAGAAAAATAAACTTGAAATAAATAATTAGAATAAGTGCTAGAAATGACCACCAGAAACTGCAAGACAGTAGCTCAAACGATCGCGAAAATTCTTCCACATTGTGCATTTCGATATTGTCATAAACCGAAATAGAAAGTTGTTTAATTGTTTTTTTAATTATCCTAGTTGAAGGAATCGATCGTTTGGGTTGTGTTATAGGCAACTAAACACATACA
Source organism: Philonthus spinipes (assembly GCA_963082785.1). Taxonomy (NCBI): domain Eukaryota; kingdom Metazoa; phylum Arthropoda; class Insecta; order Coleoptera; family Staphylinidae; genus Philonthus; species Philonthus spinipes. The sequence continues at coordinate 8,011,083 of OY720312.1, forward strand.
TCAATACGTTTGACTTGGGTATTTTACATGTATATATTGGGGATATATATACTGTTAAAAAACATCTCTGTATGTAGTAGCACTACAATCCATGTGGTATGTGTAATTGTTTCGATTTTCTGTAAACAGCATTGTTAATTTGAAAATAATGTCACAATTAAATAAACAGTTCAAACACACATCTTAAATCGAAGATATTTGTTGATGAGTACGTGAAGTTTTTTTTACATAAAACTATTGAAAAAGAGCACGCTATGCTTGAAATGTACATATAGTGATAAAAATAAAAAAGTGAAGAAAGGAATAAAATATTACTACATTATACACATCTTAAATTCTGAAAACCTCCGTTTAGAGCAGCACAAGTGTCCATTTATTTTCCTTCTCATATATTCCCCACCTTTGCAATTGTCAGTCAGTTTATATACCCCAGCTGCATTCTTCGACTTAGCCGATTGTTGGGTGACTGCTCTTTATCATTTTTTTATTCGTTTTAATTAAATACGACGAGGTATATAATCGCTGAACTGAATACAGAAGTGAATTACTATTGTTAATGAATTTCTGAACTGGCGACAACTAGATAGAGTTACGAGAATAGTTAAATACGAGAATAATAATACACTTGTTATTTACAACTTTGTTGAATGTTATGTAATTGCATGGCACGGACTTGTAGTGCACGTTCAAGAGCCACTAATTTCTGAACTAAACCGAATATGTTGCTGATAAGTTAGATAAGAGGACGCAGATCGATAAAATAATGAAAATTAAAATACTTTTTGGGAATTTCTTCGGTACCCAAGCGACTTATCTAATCCTTAATTAATTACTAATTAAAAACAACTATTAATAAGATTAGTAAAGTTTTTTTAATATGAGGACAAATTTTATATGTAAATTAAATAAAATTTTATTTATAATAAATTAAAGACGACGCAAGCGCCACCTTTAGCCTAATTTCAAGTGGCATCGTCAACGATTTGGGTCTAAAAAGTAGACGACCGAGAATTATTGTTTCGTCCACTAAAGGAACACACTACTCTGATGAGGTTCGAAAAACCGAAATGGCCATCACTTATTATCCATACGCTAGATGAATGGCGGCTGAACATTTCATTAAATTTATTTACCTTAATATTTATAAGTTGTTATTGTACCACTTTCGGATTCAATGCACCAATTAGATTTTATTTAATACTTTTTTGTAAATCCGTAAATAAATAAATAAAAGGCAGAAAGACCGATGGTCGATAGCCGTTTTCTAAGGACAACGTATAACATATTATAAGAATTATATTGTTAATTTATTGTATATAAAATTGTCTGCAGAAATAAAAATGTTATATATATATAAATAAAAAGGATTTGAAAATAATTATTGGAAAGACAGCACCAGCGCCTAATTTTCAGTAGCTGACGTTCAATTTATTATGATTCATATCTGGTTATTTAATCATAAAATAAGACCCGTTCAAACACCTTCATGAAGCCATTGCATGTTCCATTAACACACTGGTATAGCACGGTCCGAAACACCGAAATGTCCATCACCAGTTATATTCTCCGCAAAAAATACGTAGATTTTGTTTGAAACATTGTTTTTGTTTTTCAGTAGATGGCGCTGTAATCGTATAAAATACAAATTTTCGCAATTCTGGTGAAATTGCACCAGGGGGTGAAAAAAAGTGATGGTGTTTTTAAGAATCTTAGATAAGAGTGAGCACCCCACCAACTTCTGAAAGAGAGCTATAATATCGTTTATATCATTTAAAAGTGAATGAAATAGGTCTAAAAAAGTTATAACTCTTCCAAGATCTTATTGCTAAAACGTTCTGAAATAAAAAAACGAAAATAAGTTTTTGAAAATTTGTAAAGTTTTTAAACATACAAAATGAACAAATCTTGTGTACGCCAAAAAGTCCAACCATTTTTTTTAATTGCGAATCTTCACTCCTTGGTCTGTTTCCATTGCGTGCACTTCGGCCCTCAGTTTATGGTCTGCTTCCATTGGATGCTTATCGTTCTTTAGTTCCTGGTCTGCAACGATTGGGAGCACATCATTTTTTTTTAAGTTTTTAGTCCGCTTCCATTCGCCACGCACCGCTTGACGTCTTGAATTAGGTTACCTCAGATTTTGGTCTACTTTCAGTCGGTGCACATCGTCCCTTTTGAGTCAGATTCCTTCATTTCTTAGTAATTTTTATTGAATGCTGTACTGGTTACGATGGCGGCTATAACGTTGCAAGAGAAAATTGAAATGGTGTTAATTTATGGAGAAAGTGCCAGGAATCTTGATTATGCTGTTACTCTTTATGCTCAAGGTTTTCCAGACGGGGTGCGATCACACGCTTCATTTCACCGGGATGTTCAACAATTCTCTACCGAGGGAAGTGTTCAGCAAAAAAAACCGCCGAAGAACTAGTACTCGACAAATAAGTCATGGTGCGGGAATTAGTCATAGTACTGTTTGGAAAATATTGATGTTCAAGCTGAACATCAGCGCCCTTGGAACGTAAACGTGTGGCATAATTGGCGATAAACTCTTGGAGAACGAAGTTCCGTTATTGCTTGCAGACCTCCCCCTTAACGTGCAGACAAACAATGTGGTTTCAACATGATGGTTGTCCAGCTCATTATTAACGAGAAGTATTAGATCGCCTGCCAGATTACCAGATCTTACCTCTCCTGATTTTTATTTGTGGGGTCACTTGAAGGGTGAAGTTTATGATCAATTGCTAACAACACGCGAGAACATGATTGAGCGAATTACCGCTGCATGTCGTAAGACATCTTAGTTGTGTTCAATCTTTCCAAGTGCGGATAAATAAATGCATCGAAGTGGGTGGCCAAGTTTTTGAGCACTTGTTGAAATGATTATTTAAATCAAACACCCCGGCGGTGAGAGGCAAGGGGACTCACCTAAAACAAGCACCCCGACGGTGAGAGGCAAGGGGGCTCACCTAAAACAAGTACCCCGTTGGTGAGAGGCAAGGGCACTTACCTAAAACAAGCACCCCCGATGTTATAGCAGTTTGAAATTTGTTCGATTTGAAATTTACGATTTGAAAAGTTACCCCCCCCCCCCGCTCTCTATCAGTGGTTGGGGGGTGCTCACTCTTATCAATAGATAAGATTCTTAAAAACAATATCACTTTTTTCATCCCCTGGTGCAATTTCACCAGAATTGCAAAAATTTGTATTTTATACGATCACAGCGCCATCTAATGGAAAACAAAAAAATGTTTCAAACAAAATCTACGTATTTTTTGCGGAGAATCCGAATCCGCTATAAAAAATAGCGGTTCCCATTTGAAATTCGCAACTTGACCCACCTCCCACCACCAGGGAGTGGGGGTGGCAGGTCGAGATTCGTATCATTCAATAGGCCCCTCTGAGACAAACAAATTTTATTCGAAATATTTCTTGATAAGAGTTTTAGTTTTCAATATATTTAGTTGTCTCGAGATAAAAAAATCACCCTGTATATTTAGTTTAATAAAAAAAATAGGACAAAGGACAATAATTTTTATTTAAAAACTTAAAATTCTGTACACCAACATACAGAGGATTAAATTATTGATAATGGAAGCTTCTACTTCGTTCAAGTTTTTTTTTTTAAATACAGAAGATTATTGTATGGTCAATAAATAAAAACTGACTTTTTAAAAGAAAATGTAATTATCTTCATATGTTTTAATGCAATAGAAAGTTCCCAATCCGTCCGCTGGGACAGATGGAATATACCCAATTCTGCTCTAAGAGGGCATAGAGGAACTGGTGCTGAATCTATCAAAAATCTTAAAATCCTGCTTGGCTTGGGGAAATATACCAACGGAATGGCAAAGTGTAAGGGTAATTTACCTGTCTAAGATAGGCAGGATAATAGACCTAACTCCAAAGTCATACAGAGCAATCAATCTTATCAAAAACAATGAAGAAACTGGTGGAGAGATACATAGGGGAAAGCAACCATCAATACGCATACCAATCAGACAAGTCTTCGGTTTTAGCGTTGGATGACCTAAACAGTCTCATTTCAAAATCAAGAGATAGCTCACTTTCTTGGACATAGAGGGCGCGTTCAACAATGTGACGACGGACTCCTTAATAGAGCCACAGGCAAAAAAAGGAGTACCACCGAGCTTTTTCCGATGGATTAGGGCCAACCTAGAGAAAAGGACAATCATATCCACTCTGGGTGGACACTCCATTGAAGTCAGAGTATGGGGAGGCTGTCCACAGGGAGGTGTACTGTCTTCACTGCTCTAAGTAGACGACTTTTTAATGAAATTGTCAGATGAAGAAATAACCTTTCTAACTAATAGCTAAAGGGGGATTCGCAGGAACCATCTCGTAGTGAATTTTAAAGGGCTTTAAATATAGTCGACAAGTGGTACAGATAAGAACAACCGTCGGTAAATCCAGAAAATAAACGTAAATAATGGTCTATACCAAACGAAGAATGGAAGGACTTAGACCACTAACGCCCGGAAGTAAAGTAATTTCGTTTGCGAAATACCTAGGTGTATTTTTTTAATATTTTTTTCTTTCTACCGTTAGGTGTAAGGAGTTTTTGTTTAGTGTCTGTTTCTATATTTTTCTCTCCATGTCTTTCTGTCCTTGGTTAATTATTTAATGTCCTTCCAGTCTATGTCCTTTTTTTCTGCTTCTTCTCTAATTATGTCATTCCATGTTTTTCTCGGTCTTCCCCGGTAATTTCTTCCCTGCGCTCTTGTTTCATATATTCTTCTTGCTGTTCTATCTTCTTTCATGCGGCACATATGTCCGAACCATTATTAATAGGTCCTATCTGGTGTAATCTTTGACAATAAAATGTTGTGGAAACCGCACATTGCGAACACTACCAAAAAAGATTCAATATCATTGGGAAGGTGCGGAAAAACTGGGGATTAGACCCTAGTGACCAAGGTCGGAGCAAAAGGCTCCTAAATAGCACAAAAGGTGGTACGGAAGCCTTAATAACTACCCCGACCGCCTCAGAGGTAATCCTTGGTAATCTACCCCTTCATATCTTTATTCAAGGAGAAGTCAGATTAATAACATACAGATCGGTACCCATAAACCAATTATGCGGGAAACGCACCAAAGGCTAGATGAAGAACTGAAAGCTAATTCCATTACAGGAATGCCTAGCCATGCGAAATTTAATTTTGACAAAAAATACAAAATATTGATCCCGCTTAAAGTGGAATGGGCAAAATCAAACTAGAATACAGACGGTTCTAAAAGCAGTAAAGGGACAGCAGCATAACTGGGACAGGGATCGCGATAAGCCCAGCCAAAGATACCACAGTGTTCCAGGTAGAGGCAATCGGGCTTCACCATTTCATCCGAGAAATAGAAAGTCAATACTATAAAACTCGCTCTACTGCCATATTATCGGATAGCCAGACGCTACTGAGAGCATTAAGTAACACACATGTTTATTCTAAGCTTATGTGGGACTGCATAAATGCTCTCAACGAAATAGGAGCACATAAAAAGTGACACTGGTGTGGATCCCAAGACATACGGGTCAAATAAGCAATGATAAGAAAGACGAACTGGGTAAAGAAGGCGCGTTATTAATAGGATCGGAACCCTCCTGCAGTATTGCAAAAACACCAATCGAACAATCCATCAAAAAATGAGAGACTCGCATACCAGGTGCAGGTATTTCTTAAAGGATGAACGCCAAATCAAACAATAGACCTTAAACAACACAGAAAAATGGTCAGAACTATAGTAAATCCACTGACAGGATAATGTAAAACAAACACATGTGCAAATTAGGTCTATCAGAAGATGCGATGAATCTAAATTAATTCTCTGAAGAGGAGAAGACCACCTCCATATACTGTGCCAGTGTGAGGTCCTATCAAGAATTAGATACCTACGATAGGGGACATAAAACTTAGCCCAGAAAGGTACACCCAAGGCTCACTGCCAAGGTTAGTAGGGCTAATCAAGGAAGCACTAGTTTGCTAGTCATCTAAGATATATGGGATCCATAATATATCTGAAATGGTCGCAGTGGTATAAGCCAAGGGGCTACCCAATCAATATCTGTCAATCTATCCGATATAATTTTATTTATTGGAGGATTTTTTCACATTTTAAGCTGGTCTGGAACGCTTACATTCCAAATTTAAGGTTGCAGTTTATTGATAGAGATAGCTATATAGTAAAATGGAAATAATCGTTTGACAAAAGAGCCGTTCTTTTGGATTTAATAATATGAATATGTATTTACATTTTTTATCTACCAAATATAAAGTATCAGTTTAAATAAAAAATAAATCGTTAATTTTCGTGTATTACGTCAATTTACTAGTTCAAGTTAGAAAAGAAAATTGTAAGATTTAATTAAATGCAGAATGCAGAATTTAGTGAACTCCTTTAGATTTTCATTGCACAAGTTTTTATTAGCAAAAATATAATTTGAAATTTGCTATAAATTTGATCAATTTTCGTTGTTTTTCATAATTGTTTTTCACACAAACTAAATATTAAAATAATATTTAATTCATCTGATGAAATTCCTGCTTATTTTAAGATTACTTTTATGTATAATACAATATTGTTCATTGATTATAACAGCAATCTAACTCGAATTAGTGATTGCCAATATTTATATAGCTATCTCTTTCATCTAAACCACACCCTTAAATAAGTCCTTGTATATTAATTTATTAATAATTTGTTTACAATTTATTTTAAATTTAATTATATTTACCTTAAAAAAACAATATGTCACTTATAAATTGTTTTAGAAAGAGATATTTTAAATATTTAATATATTAAATACTTTAAGAAATATGTTTGCTAAATTTTAATACAAAAGAGGGAAAATCTATAAAAAAAGCGCGATGAAATTTACAAGCAAACTCTAATTTTATGGCGCCCGTGAAATGTGTTTATAAAGATTACGTACACATTTTATGTGCAATCTTTTCGTCATTACTAACGAAAATAAAATAAGTAACGCGACGTGGAAAAGATAAGGAAACACCTGTGGATAGGGCGAGGAAGGCATTAAGCTGACAAGGGCTTGTCTCTGCGTGGGATTACATAACGTGAAAGAGGGACGCGAAAGGGGATATTTATTTAGTGTAAAAAGCAACGGCAGGAGAACCTGTGCCGTGATATATATACTGAAAGTGAGGGGTGTGTACGCAACGCGATGTAACAAACGGAGTTTTTATGTAGTCCTGCGAAATTTCAGTAAATATTTCGGAATTAATTCGGCTGAAAGCGTTTCGTGCATTCCGCAAAGCATATTTGTGTTAGAAGAATGTTTTTGATGATGATTTCAGGAGATGGAAAAAATGCCATGTACAAAGCGCCTTTTAAAACAAATAAAAATAATCGACTAATGTTGAGGATTACATTTCTCATCATCTTCCTTCATAGATTTTCCAGTGATGGGCGATTTTATTTAATGTAAAAGAACTTTAATAAATCGTTCAAACGCACACTTTTTTGGATATTCGTAAAGAAAGTCGATTGCGAGGGGGGCTAAGCTGTGAGCACGTTAGCGTGTTAAAGAGTTGTCCGTGTGAAATCGATGTTGTGCTCCTTGAACCGTGTCTCCATCCAACATTCAATCATCTAATGAACCAGAATAAAACCGCTGTCGCCAACCTCTTCACCTCAACCCAAGATTCTACTTAGATTTATCAGATTTTACAATATATCATATAATTCTCAGATCATTTAATAATAAACTAAAAAATATATTCAATAAATAAACACTTTTATTTTGTTCGTATTGCCTATCTTTTAACACATCTTTATCAATAGAAGAATTGATACAAATAAACATTCAGTTATGAATGCAATTGAAAACACTTAGCTTTATGGATTTCCAAAATCTATCATTTTTTTATATTAATAATGGAAAAGAATTTATTTAATGTAGTAATATTTTATTCGTTTCTTCACTTTTTTTATTTTTATCACTATATGTACATTTCAAGCACAACGTGCTCTTTTTCAATAGTTTTATGTAAAATTGACAAATAAATAAATAAACATCTAAACAAAATTTAATATACAAATGTGATGTGTTATTAAAAAAAATCATATAAAGGTAATTTATTGAATTAAATCAATTAATTTTAATAAATTGTTATTTAACGGAGTTAAGTCAAAATTCAAAAGTTTACTAGAATTTTTAAACATGTCAATTGCTTCTAGCATATTTAGTTTTGGAGAATTTGACATTTTTAAAATTTTTAAATTGTTTAACGAAAATTTATGTCCAAATGTTATTATGTTGTTAGCAATTGCGGATTTTTCTCTTTTGTTTATTTTTGAATAATAAATGTGTTCTTTGTATGTAGATGGCATTTTTGCCATTATTAAAAATAACGTTAAAATCCATTTTTTTATAAATGAATTAAACAAAATTATTCCACAGTATCAATTTTACACACGAAACTGAAACTAAGGGCTGTCTTCCATTTTTAGACCTTTTAATTATTAGAAACAATAAGAAATTAAATTTTAATATTTATAGAAAATCAACTCACACGTTTAATTATAAACATTCGAGCTCTTTTTGTAATATAAAACATATTATTTCAATTTTTAACAGCATGATTTTTCGAACAATGAATTTACCAATTACAGATCAAAATAAAAATTTAAATTAATTCTAGAAGTTGCGAATTTTCTAAATTATGATGTTTCAATAATTAAAAAAAATAATTAACAAATAAAAAAGGAAATATTTAATTAGTCATATTACAAAATTAGAAAAAATCAATCATAAATCTAAATTAAATTATAGATTAATTAAATTATTTAAAAAATTTAACCTAACACCAGCATTTTATTCTAAAACTAAGTTATTCTAAAACTAAGACAAAAATTTTATTAGGAAATACATTTAACAAAATTAATTATTTAGAAAAAAGTAGCATTTATTCAGCACAGTGCTGTAACTCTGAGAAATTATATATTGGACAAACAAAAAGAAATTTAAAAACAAGATACAAAGAACACATTTATTATTCAAAAATAAACAATAGAAAAATCCGCAATTGCTAACTACATACTAACATTTGGACATAAATTTTCGTTAACTAAATATGTTAGAAGCAATTGAGATGTATAAAAAAATCTAATAAACTTTTGAATTTTGACTTAACTCCGTTAATTAACGATTTATTAAAATTAATTGATTTAATTCAATAAATTACTTTATCTGATATTTTTTAATGTTTTAATAATACATCACATTTGTAAATTAAATTTTGTTTAGATGTTTATTTATTTATTTGTCAATTTTACATAAAACTATTGAAAAAGAGCACCTTGTGCTTGAAATGTACATATAGTGATAAAAATAAAAAAAGTGAAGAAAGAAATAAAATATTACTATATTATATCAAGAAACTTCACGTTCTCACCAACAAATATCTTCGAAAGAATTTATTTACTTAGTCGCAATTACTAAAATGATTAAATATGAAAAGAATTTTGAATATTAATTATACAAACTTTTTATTTGTTTCACGTTAAATGATTGAGAAAGGCAATGTTCTTTTTTTTAATTTGAGAATATTTCATGCGCAGAACAAAAACGTGCAAAATAACGCCATCTGCAGATACGTGTTTCAGGATTTATATCTCATCAGTACAACTTTGCCTTCAAAAGCCCTAAAGACGCTTAAGGTGTATAAATCGGCAATATTAATTTTTGTTAATTACTTTCAAAATCATTTTCATATTTAAATTATAGTTTCATTCATTTAACATTGAATGAACATTTCATTAAATGTAAATTTTGTTCTCATAAACAAGACAAGTTCGCCTTCCTTTAGTGGACGAAACAATGATTCTCGGTCGTTTACCTTGTAGACCCAAATCGTTGACGATGCCACTTACAATTAGACAAAAGATGGCGTTTGCGTCGTATTTAATTTATTATCATTCATTTAAATCATTTTAAACTTTACGTAATGACCAAATAATTTGAAATTAGACAATTTTTCTGCTTTGCAACTATTTATTGTATTTATTTATTAAATTATTATTTCATTAATTTATTTATTTAACGGATTTACATTTTCACAAATCTAAAATATAATTAATATCATTTATGCATAGTGGATTTTAAAACAAAAATTAATAGTAGCAACAACAAAGCAAATAATTTATAATACTATACTTTGCTTAAATTGAAGTTTTCAACAAATATTGTAAATACGCAGGACTGTTACTACACAAAGCGAATAAATGATAGATTAAAATTATTTACAAACATTTAGTAATGATCAAATAATTTTTAATGAAACACTTTCTTGATATGCAACTATTAATTTTATTTCTTTACAATTGTTGCAGCTACTTTAAGTTAAGAATAATGATGATAGTTTTTAATCAGAAACGATGTTAAATTTAACATTATCGCGGATTTACAAAAACTACGTATGAAAATTACTAAAAACATCGAAATTATAGCACAATCAATAAAATACAAGCAAAGTGAATTAATGTTTTAGTCTTGTTTGAAAAGTTTTTTATTTAAAAAACTTGCTTAGTAAATACAAAAAATCAAATAAACTGAGAGTGTTAAAAACTGTGCACAAAAGTACGAACGCAGTGGTCATTGTTCTTAATGAAACAACCCTTTAAAAACTAATTAAAATCCCATCCGTTCTCTCTAAAATATTTAAACAACAATACTTCAAAGACAATTATGTTTGCTGCCCTTTGAGGGTACACCTGTAAGTGTTTAAACTGGCACTTCGTTCAATATTACGCGTTTTGTTGGTAAAAGCACTGAGACAGGAAAATATTAAAGAGCGACAAAATGATAAATAATTAAATTATGTTATTGTCATTGGGGAATATAATAATTTCTAATTAATTTGTGATTTCAAGAATGTTCACGCAATAATTAATTTATTATTTATAATGAAGAAATAATTAATATTTATTTGTCTTATTTAATTTTAAAAGCAAAATTGAAAATGTATATGTTATAGCCAAAGTGATTAATTCGCCAATTATGTATACAATTCAGCCATTATATAAAATGTTTGGCTGAAAGACCTAAGGTCGATAGCTATTTATAAGTTTAGATCAAATATATTGTATAATATGTGTATATGTAAATACCACAATAAAGATGATTATATATATATATATATATATATATATATATATATATAATGTTTACTAAAGTTACATAAAATTATTATTAGTTTGGTATTAGTCAATTAATCTAGCTATATATATATAATAACTAGTATAATTTTGAGAGAGTAATAAAACACAATAAATTTTACTTTATTTATGGTATATTGCATGTGAATCTACTTATCTACAATAAAAATAATTTTCCACTAAATTATAATAGAACGTCGATTTTTATTTAAACCTAAATACAATGTTATATTAAAATTCATTATATCACAGATGCATCATTTATATTTATTTATTTTAGCAATTGAGGCTATTGTGACATTTTGAGTTCGATAAAATATTGGACTTTTTACATTTGCATCTATTAGAAGTGCATAACAAGCCCGCCAATATAATTATAGTGCTGAAATCCTATGGCGCCTAGATGTGATTCTTTATGTGCATATTCTCGAATGGTTACTTCGCCTTCAGAAATTGCATCGAATAAAATGAACGTTTCTTTCCAGAGAATTAAGTGTACGGAGTACAGAAACTGATGGAGTGGGAGAAAGATAAACAGTTCGCTCCAAATTTATAACTTCGTTCAATTCATACTAACTATAATAAATAATAACTGGATGAAGTAAGAAATGTATTAAATTAACTAGAGATTGTATATACAGGGTGTTTCAAATTCAACTCTCACCATGGAGATCTCGCTTATTATAAGAGATAGAGGGTAGGTTTAAATTTGGCACTTTTGCAGAATTTCATGCTGATTAATATCCCGTTGAGAAAGCTGGCCTAAGTTTCTTTGTTTTCAAAAAAGAAAATGAAAAAAAAAAAACTAAAAAATGCGATTTTCTTTATTATTTATATCTTCGTTATTTGAAGCAATATTTCGATACAATGAAGACATTCTTATTGCACTTTTTTATGGTCTAATCGATAGCGTACTCAATTTTCTAATAGCATGTTTCGTTTCTTCTGGACCATCATCAACTTTCTTATAAATAAAAAAGAAAATCGCACTTTTCTCAACGGGATATTAATCCGCTTGAAATTCTGCAAAAGTGCCAAACTTAAATCTATCCTCTATCTCGTATAATAAGCGAGATCCCCATGGTGAGAGTTGAATTTGAAACACCCTGTATCTTATTGTATTTTTCAAAAACTAAGTGGATATATTTTGCGGAACTTAAAATTTGAGTATACAGGTTAATATAGCCGCTGTAATTGCCTAGCTCTTCATTTTTCTCCGATAATTTTTTCTGCATTCAATATAAAAGAATAAAGGAAGAGAAAATTCAAAACCGATTTATTTTGTCCATTTTAATTCTTTTACAATTAATTTACGAAACTTACCGCCGCCCAGAGCGAGTGCGAGAGTGAGTAATTAATTGAATTGAATAAAATGGGATGTATTTTATTAACAACATACCTGCGAAAGTGAAGAACGAAAAAGATAACCATATTGTCCATCGCCATTATTAAAAGTGATGGAAATATCATCTAATTATTAAAGCTATCGGTATCAAAAACCCGCGAGATAAAACTACTCGGACCAATCAGATCAGCCAGTGATGATTCATAAGAACCGGTTTTGTTTATCAAATCAACAATACAGGCGATAGAAAATATTCGTATGTATATTATTTAGTTATTGTAAATTATCGCGGGTGCTCTGAATTTATTTTAATCCAATTCCAACAGTTCATTACTTCGACAAAGAGGACGGCATTAATTGGGTAAGTGTTAAATTAATAATTAATTTCTTCATATTTCAAATTAGATGAAAAATCATTAAAAACTAACTCTTTTTTATTGATTTTAAAGCACTTTCTGGTAGAAAACATTTTTAATCCGTGTTTCTAAATAATTTGCGTTAGCTGACAAATCACGCAGATTTTAATCCTAAAGAGAGGCTATATTAACCAGTGTATTCAAATAAAAATTCATTTAAGCGGAATCCGTACCGCAATAGGTGCTCTCCGCACTAGTCCGTCGGATGCAGTATATTGTGAAGCAAATATAATGCCATTGGAAATAAGAAGAAAGCAGAAACTAGTATTTTATATTACGAAGATGCACAGGATGCCTTGGCATTTAAATGCACATGCTTTCAAGGAACTAAGCGACAATCCCTTCTCAAATCGTCCTACCGTCACCCGTCCAGCTAACATCGTTGCAAAAGAAATCCTGGTATCCTTAAATCTTAATTTACCAAACATTATCATAGACGATCCATATGAAGTACCGTATTGGAAAATGAGTAGTCCAAGTATTAATTTATCTTTAAATCAGGACAAAAAATGCGAAACATCCAGCAGATTATTGCTACAAAAATTCAAGTGTGAAATAAACAGATATAAAGATTATATTCAGATCTATACTGATGGTTCGCGATCCGCGAACGGTGTAGGATCTGCCTTCACTGTAAACGAAAGAACGTATTCCTGGACCCTCCCGCCATACGCATCAATTAACACAGCCGAGTTATATGCAATATGGCAAGCCATGTTGTATATCAACTCAAAAGAGAAAGTAAAAGCACTGATTATAACAGATTCCCTGGGCTCCCTTAAAACCATAAATAAGCCATATTATGCAACAGGGTGGGCACTAGCAATACTACAACAAATTCAGCACGCAAAACATGTAGGAAATAATGTCGAATTCATGTGGTGCCCTTCTCACATAGGAATAACCGGTAACGAGTTAGCAGATAAAGCCGCCGTTAGAAATAGGGACCAAACAATGGACTGCGGTATACCGGCGCCCCTCAAAGATTGCCAACTTTATATAAAACAACAAATCTCTAACGAGTGGCAAACACAATGGGACCGAAGTAGCACTCATTTGAAATCAATAAAACCAAAGGTGACTGAACATCTAGATTACAAAACGCTACCAAGACATATTCAAGTCAAAATTTGCCGTCTTCGGATAGGACACACCATTGCAACACATGTTTATTTGTTAACTGGAGGGGGCCGTCCTCACTGTCAATGGTGTGGACAGAGATTAAATATGACACATATATTTGAAGAGTGTAGAGAAATTAAAAGAATTGTGAATGATAACGATTGGTGTCTCGACGTAATCAAAAAACATCCCAAATTGGCAATTGAAATTTTAAATATATTAAACATAAAAATTTAAATACACTTCACTTCGTAGTATTGTAGTGTAAAATATGTAATTTACGAATTTAGGAAGATATCTTAGCGGCTAATAACCAAAGCAGTTGATGCCGCAAAAAAAAAAGAAAGAAAAGAAAGAATAATAATAATAATAATAATAATAATAATAATAATAACCCGTCTGGGATCGGATTAGAATAGTCCCAGGGTAAATCCTGCCTGTCGTAGAAGGCGACTAAAAGGATCCTCGGGGGTTATACCTACCTCTAGAGGGCGCGCACCCCTATATGGCGGATAGGGGGAAGCCATCACGAACCTCAGTTCGTGATGGTAGGAGGGTACCTTTGTGTACTCTCCCGCGGACCAAAAGGGTAAGGAGGGAGTGATGCGGGTGATGCCTTGGTATCACTGGCAAATCCTCCCTCAAGACCGGTGTGTCTACGCAAGTGGGCACATTGGATCTAGAGGAGAAAACCTCGATAAAAAATCCGAAATCCAAGGTGTCATACGAACCGTGCCGAGGGATGAATGGCCATGCGAGAGTTGGTCGTGAACGGTGTCTTCCGGATACCAGGCGCCCTCCGGTCGTATTTAGCCTTCCACCGGTATGGGAGCACTGCCGGTGGCGACCGTTTATTTCTGCCCTACTCGTGGGACCAAGATGACATCTCTTCCTACTATCAAACCCCAAATTTCCAACCCGCAACTGACGGGGGATTCCATCCCCCGGTTTTTGCAGGTTTCAAGGGTCGAAGGAAACTTCGACAAGGTGAGCCCGTTTGTCATTGACAAAATTGTGTATGGAACGGTCGGACAGTGCAAGTCGATCAAGAAAATAAAGGAGGGTTTACTGATTGAAACGGTCAGTAACGCTCAATCAAAGAAATTAATGGAGACGACGAGTTTTGGAGAATTTCAAGTGCAAGTTACCCCGCATAATACACTGAACTATTCCCGTGGAGTAGTTTACTGCAAGGACTTCCTGAATTGTACTATCCAAGAAATTCAGGAAGGCCTTGCAAGCCAGGGAGTAATAGAGGTTCGTAGAATAACCACAAGGAGAGAGGGTGTGATTCAGGAGACGCCTAATCACATCCTCAAATTCAACAAACCGACATTACCCGACAAAATTAAGGGCGGAATCCACAGTAGTCTTCCAGTCCGTTTATATATTCCTGCACCCCTAAGGTGTTTTAAATGCCAGGAATTCGGTCATACCGCTACACGTTGCTCTAAAGAGCAAATATGCGTCTGTGGGAAAAAGATTCACGAAGGGACAAGGTGCGAGGAACCGGTCGAATGCGTTAACTGTAAAGGTAACCATTCGGCTCGTTCCCGTAACTGCCCCAAGTATAAAGAGGAAGTAGCTATTCAGGAACTAAAAACAAAGGAGAAGCTATCATATTTTGAAGCTAAAAAGAAGGTTGTTCCTTCGTTACCCACGGCTGGAGTCTCTTACTCCCAAGCCACGAGCACAAAGGTAACTTTAGCTGAAGATCTACTGAGACAGCTACTTCCTCAAATAAAAGCTACCGTATCAGATGTAGTGAAATCACAAATGCGTGATCTTCAAACTCAACGGGAGGTGAGTAAAATGCCTCCCCCACTCGCCCCTCCGGCCAATTTGCCAAGGTCGACGGGCGAAAGACAGCAGGGAACCATTAAGGCACCCAAAGCTGTCGGACAGCACGGTGTTGCCAAGGCACCCCAAGCTGTCACACCACCGGGGACCAGTGCAATACCCCAATTAATTTTACAGCAGGGGATTTTGTCCCCTGCTGTAGAGAGAATCTTGGCATCTGCCGTGGCTGCAACATCAGCAACCCACGACACAAGTAGGACCCTCACAGAGGGTACTGAGTCCACAATAGATTTGGACTCATACCCTCTAACCGAACAATCCAACAAGAGAGGGGCTACTGATGCTTCTCTCTCATCCTCTGACGACTTCGCAGTCGAGGAGATTACTACGGATGGAGGGTCTGTAGATAAAAAACGGGTGCAGAAGAGAAAACCGGGCTGGAAGAAGGGCGTTCCTAGAAAATGATGCTTCTTGGAACAGCCATCTTTATTAATTTTAAATTATTTTGTGTCTCATCGTTATATCTGTTAATTTATTTATATTTATTATATTGTTTCGTCTATTTTATCGTGTCTATTTCCTGTATTTTTGTCCAGGCATTGGGGTTAGTTGCTAACCTCATGCTTTTAGTATTCTCAAGTGATAGTAACGTGATATTAGTTTTAGGTTTTTATTTTATTATTGTCTTGTTATTGTCTTTTAGGTTTTTATGTCTTCGATGTCTCTTATATGTTTCTAGGTTTAGGTTTTATCTTGTCGTTGTCCTGGTATCGGAGTCCTTTACAACTCCGATGCCTATTCGTGTTGCTAGGTTATAAGATGTGCTCGTCTTAGTGTTATTTATTTTAATTTATTATTACTTGTTTTGTAACGTCTTAATTAAAAATGGTTGAACAAGTTGTCCAGTGGAATTGCAACGGTTGCAGAAAACACTACCACGAGCTGAAACTGCTCTTGGCAAGGCATACACCCTTTTGTGTATGTCTCCAAGAGACACATTTCAAGCCAAATGAACAGTTTCAGCTTAGAGGTTTTGAGGTAGTGCGAAGGGATGTGGTACCAAACGTGCGAGCCAGGGGTGGTGTCGCCATCCTTTTGAGAGAAGGTCTCCCCTTTCGGGAGATCCCTCTCAGAACAACGATCCAAGCATTGGCGGTACACATAACACATCCCTTAAAGTTAACAATATGCACCTTGTATCTTCCCGAGTTCGATTGGACAACTCAAGAGTTACTCGAACTAGAAAACCAGCTTCCGTCACCATATCTACTGGTGGGTGATTTTAATGCCCACCATCCACTATGGGGGTCCCGTAGAAAGGATCCACGGGGTCGAATGATCGAGGTTTTCCTCGATCAATGTGACTCCGTCCTTTTGAATACGGGATCGCCCACTCATCTGTGTGCGAGAAGCTCAGAGTTTTCGGCTGTGGATTTATCATTTTCATCTCCCCGTATTGCCACGAATCTTGCGTGGCAAACCCTAAATGACCTGCACGGTAGTGATCATTTCCCGATCTTGATTAAAACCATCTCTAAACGGGTAAGACTTACTGTTCCCCGGAGATGGTGTCTCGACAGGGCAGACTGGCATGGTTTTCAAGCCAGTCTTACACGCCCGATACATATGTCCGAGGATGTCGAGACAGCCGTGCAGGAATTTACACAAAGGGTCTTAGAAGCAGCTGGCAAATATATTCCAAAATCAAGTGGAAAATTGGTCGGTCCACCGGTCCCATGGTGGAGCCACGACATTAAGGTGGCTATAGAGGAGAAGAAGAGAGCCTTGTATAAGTTCCGAAATAACTCTACCCGGGAGAACCTGATAGCTTTCAAGAAGCGGCGGGTTATTGCTCGCCGCAAAATTCTTGAAGGCAAGAAGCTATCATGGGAGAGCTACGTGTCGTCAATCACTGCTTCCACACCTATGAGTGAGGTGTGGAAGAAGGTGGGTGCAATAGCGGGGAAAAAATTCCCTGCAGTAGCATCCATCTTAAAAGTAAATAATCGTGATGTGACCGACACGGCGGAGATTGCGGACGCAATTGCGTTTCAATTTCACTCCGCCAGTAGCTCTCAAAATTATGACGCTACTTTCCTGGGTAGAAAAAGTAATCTCGAGGTCTCTCTGGATTTCTCTTCTATGGAGTCCTTGCCATATAATGTCAATTTTTCACTCAAGGAATTAGAGGAGGCAATAGGGTCAACTGGTACATCCAAAGCACCTGGTCCGGATGGGATCCCGTATCAGATAATCTGATATGGGACAGAGGTGTTTATCCCTCAAATTGGAAGTTGGCCATTATTTTGCCTCTTCTAAAACCTGGTAAGGACCCCACAAACGCAAGTAGTTACCGGCCTATATCAATAACCAGCTGCTTGGGGAAAATTTTAGAGAAAATGATAAATAATCGCCTGGTATGGATCCTAGAAAAACATCGTCTTCTGGTGAAATACCAGGCAGGGTTTAGAAAATTCCACAGCACGATCGATCAACTGGTCCATCTGGAGAACTCCATCCAGGATGCCTTCCTGGAGAGAAAACACCTCGTTGCGGTGTTTTTCGATCTAGAGAAGGCATACGACATGACCTGTGTTACCGGCGTTTTACCGAAAACGTCGTTTTTTTGATTATTTTAATTCACATTCGCGAAAACATCGGACTCCAATTTGTTTTGCTCATTTCATTTACATAATCATTAATATTCAAATGACTCAAGTTCGCACCAACTTTATTGTCCTTTTGTATAATTTTCTTCTTTGTAAATATTTGTAAATACGTTATTATCCCCCAATAAACAAGGCAACGGCTTACGACTGTTTACGACCGCCATAAACCTTGGGACGCGTAGGGGCGGGTTCCAGCGTTACGGCACCCCGAACAATCCCGCTGCGGCATAATCCCCAGACAAAGAGTACTGGGGAGAATCCAGGATGGGCTGAAAAACCAACATCTGGCTGCCAACCATCATCGCCAGTCGGATCGCCAGAAAGGATCGCGGTTTCAGGTAAATCCGCGAAACCGTCCCTTTCTGACAATTAGGCATCCGCGCATCCGCGTTTCCACCACCACCACCCCCACCAGTGGTGAGGGTTGGTAGAATCGGTGGTTGGAAAGAAGCTGTCGAAATCAGAAGATAACAGTCAGTGACCATCATCCAGAAAAACATCATCGTGAGTCAGTTGTCATCATTCAAAAAACATCATCGCTAGTGAGTTAACAGTGATCATCAAAGAGCCGGAAATCATCACTCAGCCAGAGAGCATCCATCATCGTAACCCTTCGAGTCCGAATACCATCACTCCCAGGAACCGCAAGTCGTAAGTCGTTGCCAACCCCCTTCTTATATTATTGTTTTTTTATTGTAAATACAGTGAAATGTAATAAATGTATATACATATATATACCATCACATTTTATTTGATTTAATAACCTGAGGTATCGGAGGTGTTAGGGGAGAACGTCAACCTTCTCAAATTTAGTCTCATGAATTCCGTTTTGACGTTCTCGCACCCCGTAACACCTGGAGGTATGGAGTTCTTCAGAAAATACATGAATGGGGACTGAGGGGCCGTCTGCCCCTTTTTATTAAGTCATTCATGTCTGATCGGTCGTTTCGAGTAAAGTTGGGGGAAACCGAATCCGCACCTTTTGTGTTGGAGAACGGTATCCCCCAAGGTTCAACCATAAGTGTCACCCTATTCGCTATTGCTATAAATGATATTGCAATGTCTGTCAAATCCCCTATTGGAAAATGCCTGTACGTCGATGACTTAGTATTATATATGGCAGGAGATACCATCCCTGCCATTACACGCCAACTTCAGGCCGTCATCGACAGAGTCAACAACGACGCTGAGTCTAGAGGTTTTCGCTTTTCCACTGCGAAAACCTCATGTATCCATTTTTGTAGACTCAGGCGACCGCATCGCGACCCCGGACTGTTACTCCGGGGCTCACCGATACAAGTAGTCGAAAGTGTCAAGTTTTTGGGGCTGAGGCTCGATAAAGCTCTGTCTTATCGAGCCCACATTGAAGAGCTGGTAGAACGTTCTAAGAAGGCATTAAACGTTATCAAGTGCTTGGCCAGCATCAACTGGGGAGCCCGAAGAGAGGTACTGCTACGTCTGTACACGGCCCTGGTTCTATCCAGGGTTGACTACGGATGTGCAGTGTACTCTTCGGCTCGAAAATCCTGGTTGAAGCCCCTCGATGCGGTCCATAATGCAGGCATTAGGTACGCCACAGGTGCATTTCGGACAAGTCCCACACCGAGCCTCTGCTGCGAGTCGGGCATCCCTCCTCTGAATGCACGCCGCAACCGCTTCGTGCTTCAGTACGCGGCGGCAATGCGTGCGAGGAGGGGGCACATAAACCGACGTCATTTTGTCAACATCACAGAGCAGCAGAGGAAATACGCTAGAAGACCTACCGTCAGTAGGCCGGTGTGTGTCCGATCGAAGGAGCTTATGGGGAGTTTAAATCTTAGTCTCCCGCGGGTATTCGAGGTCGGTTTCCTGGAGATACCACCTTGGCTAATGCCAAGCGTGTGTTGTCGACTGGATCTGACCTCACACAAGAAAAGCGATACTAGCCCCTACCTTCTTAGGGGCAAATTTTATAGTATTATCGCCGAATACCCTAACTCCCCGCGGTTGTACACAGATGGCTCGAGAACCGACCGCGGAGTAGGTTGTTCCGTCATTATTGACGGAACACCGCATTCGTGGTCGCTGCACGAGTCGGCGAGCGTGTACACCGCAGAGTTATATGGAATTTATCAAGCCCTTCGTTACTGCATCTATGACCACCACAGCTCATTCGTGATATGTTCCGACTCTCTTAGCGCCATACAAAGCTTAACGTCTCTATTATCGGTCGATCCGCTGGTCCAGCTCATACAAGCCTCGATATTCGAATTGTTCCGAGTCAAAAAGACGATTGTCTTCGTCTGGACTCCGGGACATGTGGGTATCGAGGGGAATGAGCTGGCCGATGAAGCTGCCCGTCAGGCAGCAGATGCGGATTCAGTTGATAGTATACCTGTGCGACCAGATGACGTCAAGCAATACATCAAAAGCGCTATAATGCATGATTGGCAACAGAGTTGGAACCGCTCTGAGAGCAAACTTAAATCTATTAAGCTCTCCGTGACATCCTGGAAGTCGCCGGTGGTCCTTACAAGGCGGGAAGAGGTTGCCCTATGTCGTTTACGCATAGGGCACACAAATATAACCTCTCTATACCTCCTTACCGGCGACGACCAACCAGAATGCCAATATTGTCACGACCTATTAACGGTAGAGCATATTTTAGTAGAATGTCCAGCCTACGCAATTCAACGCGATAGGCTGAGGCTGGGTGGTAATGTGGCGTACTTATTAAACAATGAAAAGGGGTCCGTAGAGAAACTTATAAAGTTCCTACGGGAAACAGATTTATTAAAGCGAATTTAGGGTTTGTCGTTGTTTTTTATGTTAATTTATTATTATTTATTCTTTGTGTCGTCCTGTGGTCGGTGGTATCGAAGTCTCTTTACAACTTCGGTACCACTTTTGTTTGTCGTGTTAGGTTAGGTGATTTTTATTGGTTTCGGCACTTGGGGTCCGTTTACAACCTCAGTGCCGTCTCCTTTTGTGATAGTAGGTTTAGGTTTTAATATGTCTTAGGTTTAGGTTTTAATATGTTTTAGGTTAGGTTCTTTTAATGGTTTAGTTTTAAGTTTTATTTAATTTATTTTAGGTTTAGGTTTTATGTTAGCTTTAAGTTTGTGTAATTGTATTGTCTGTGGGGCTCTAGTGTCAGGGTCCTTTTACAACCCGGGCACTATCCCCTTTGTGATGTTAGTTTTAAGGATAAAAGGGCAATGCCTGACATCACTGTTCAATGTTTATTACAATTCGAAATTAAGTCAGAGCATTAAAAAATCTTGAGACCGGCTAATGACCTTAGCAGTCGAAGCCGGTAAAGTGGGAGGGGTTTTAGTGGGTAGGCTTTCAGCCAAAGTTTGACTGGAAGGAGTCCCACACTCCGTCCGTAACTGGATTTCCCCTTCCATAGCCCAAAAAAAAAAAAAAAAAATAATAATAATAATAATATATGTACAAAACAAAAATCAGATAAACTAACGTGATTGTAATACTTAAATGAATTTATATCCTAATTTAATACTCTTCTTCTTCTTGTGGTGGAAGCAACCTTTTTCTTCCTTTTCATCCTCTACCAAATAGACAGCCTTTATTTACCGCAGTAATTGCGAGATGTCGAGCGTGTCAATAGAATATATCTATGGGTATCCTTCCTTGTGTTTTGAGGAACGAACGTTGCTTCCATGAATGATGCTATTTTTAGGTGTTCTTTTTTTTAGTTTATGCACTTTATTTACTATGCCACGAAGTCACAGACTTTCATGTGGCAGTCGCCTTTTATATATTAATTTACAAAGTTTATAGTTCAATAACCATTCTCTCACTTTTTTTAAACATGTTCATTTTTACTTCTGTTATTATGTCCCTAGGTATGTTATTAAACACTTTGCGTAGATATACTTATTTTCTTCTTCATCCATATTTATTGTTGTGTCTTTGTACTTGGAAGTATCCTGCAGTTTGTTCTCTTGTATTCTTTGTTCCAATTTGATGTGTCCCTATAATTATTTTTTATTCCTCGCCATAGTGATAGTTGTTTAATTGTCATGATTTCTCCATCTGAGTACACGTTAAAATTGTCGCCATTTTTCCGTCTGCAGTTTTGTAACAGTGTTTTGTGTTCTTTGTAAGTCGAGTATTAAGTACTCCGATGCGAGTCCATATACTGATATTCCGTAATTAATAATTGACTCTGGTAATGCATGGTATATTTTTTTAGTACGTGGTCGGGTAAAAAGTGTTTTAAATAATAAAATCGTTGGCCTAGATGCCGTAGCTTATCCTGTATATAACGTATGTGTTCTCTCCACGTTAAATGTTTGTCTATCCATAATCCTAGGTATTTATACTTATCCACTGTTTTAATTGTATCGGCGCAAGGACATTTTATTATGTTGTCTGAATTATTATGTAGGCAGTCTATAGTATGAAATGTAATATTTGGGTCAGGTCCTCTTCTTGTTTTCGGTGTTATTATGTACATAATTTTCGTCTTTTTCCTAGTTGCTTATCGTGCGACCATTTTTGAAATTATTTGAAGTCTGATTCTAGGTTTTTCTGGGCAATTTATGCGGTTTTATGAACTGAAATGAGCAACACATCATCTGCGAACATAAAATATTCTGTTTTTTTTTGCATGTTTCTCCTATATCGTTCACTTGTAGTAAGAATAATTTCGGTTCGAGGATACTTCCTTGTGCTACTCCATCCTGTGTGTTTACCTCTCTTCCTATATTTCCGCAAATTTTCACCTGGAATGTTCGTTCTTGTAGGTAATTTGACAACCATGCATGTACGTTTCCCCGAATTCCATATCTACTCATTGCTTCTATGAGACTACTCCGATTTATTTTGTCAAAAGCCTTGGAGAAATCGACAAAGAGACAAATGATATGCATATTTTCATCGAGTTTTTCACAAACAAAGTTTGAAAAATCTTCGAGAAGCTGTATTGTTCCTTTGTTTTTTTGGTATGCATATTGTCGATGATTGATTATTTTATATTTCTTGAAATATTTTGCTAGTCCAAAATCAATGTGCTTCTCTACAATTTTTGAAATGGCTGGTAATATAGAAATTGGTTTGTAGTTTTCACAATTGTCTATTTTTCCTGATTTGTAAATAGGTCTTATTATGGATTTTTTAAGTTTTTTTGGTATTGTTCCATGTTCCAGGGTCAGATTTAACATTTTTGCTATTGGTGTGCTAATGTGGTGTGATAATTCTATTATATCCTTCGATTTTATTCCATCGTGCCCTACTGGTTTATTTTTCGGCAATTTTTTTATGATTTTTTTAACATCCTCCTGTGTTGCTTGTCGTAGATATATTGACTGTATTTCTGACTTTGCTTTCGTATGGTATAGTATTTTTTCACATTTGTGCGTAGGTGTATTAAATTGTTGTTCCAATGTGTCTGTGACTTTATTTACCAATCTCAGTGCGTCCGATTTAAATATTTTTATTAGTTTAGCATCGCCGACGTCAGTTTCTTTTGCTTGTCCTAAAACTTCATTAATCATCTTCCATGTTTTTTTTTCATATCGTTATTAATTTTGTTAAATTCATTTTCATAAAAAACTTTTTTTGTGTTTTTAATCTGTTGTGTCACTTTGTTTCGCTGGTTTCTATAACGTTAATGCAGTTTTTCTCTCTCTTCGTGTGAACTTGTCGCTCTCTTCTATATTTTAAATAACCTATCTCTTTCCCTCATTTGTTCTGTTACGTGGGTGGTAATCCATTTTGGTTTTTGCTTCTTTCGTAGTTCCTGTTTCCTCGATTCTGATGCTTCAACTCTCTCTTTTCTAAATATGTTTTCAATTTCTGTTATTATTTGATCGGCATTTTTATTTACATCCCAATTTATTTTGTGCATTTCTTCTTTAATGTTTGATATCATATTTTCTCTATTTATTTTTAGGTATTCAGTTTTTAGTGTTATGTTTTCTTTTGTTCCTTTTTTACATTTTATTGCTGCATTTATAACGTAGTGATCACTGATTTTTGTAGTGAGTATTGAGGTATCTACTTCTATGGATGATCCTCTCACGTATATGTGGTAAGGCATGCTTGTACTAATTCTCCATTTCTCATTTCTTCCCTCTTATATTTATCAATTTGTTTGGTAAATCCGTATTCCGATAACATGTCTTCGTATTTATGCCTCTATCCATATTTTCTGAAAGAATGTCTATATTTACATCACCCGTTAATAAGATGGTTTTGTTTTTCATACTGTTTAGTATGTTTTCCATCTCATGTATGAATTTGTTAATGTTAGAGTTTTGTGGTCTGTGCATGGAAATTAAATGTAGGTTCCTATTTCCAGATATTTTTATTTCTATACATAACATTTCTGCAGTCTCCATGTCTCCACTTTAATTTGTTCATAGTTAAGTTTGTCTTTTATGTATAGTAACAATCCACCACCACAATTGATTTTTCTTAATAACTGAATTGTTCTGTAACCTTTTATATAAAAGTTGTCCATATTCGCTCCATGTTTGATTTTTACCTCAGATAAGGCTATTACGTCAAACGAATAGAGATCACTTCCCATTGTTAAAAGAAGATTATCAAAGTTTTTGTTGATTGAATTTATATTTAGGTGTAGGATAGTAAAATCGTGAGTATTTAGTTTTTGTCTAATCCATGCTGTAATTATTTCCATTTTCTCGCAATTTATGTTTTATTTTATTGTTATGTCATATTTGTCGTTCTGAGTCATTTCATCGTCATAATAACATTTATTATATTAGAGGCTGAAATGGAAAAGCCAAAGTAATGTAATATAGAAACCATCAAGTTGTGACTGATTGTGTCAAAAGCTTTACTATCGTCTAGTAAAATTAAGCATGTAACATTACCTTTGTCAGTTGCAGCTATAATATCATCTAAAACATTAGATAAAGTAGTAGTGCAGCTGTAGTTTGCCATACACCCAGATTGAGTAGGGGGCAGTAAGCAACTAGTTTCAACATATTCTACAATTTGATTATATAGTATCCTCTCTAATGTTTAGATACAATAGGTAAAACACTTATAAGGTCTAAGATTATATGCAAATAAGATTCGAACAAAAATTAATATAAATGACTAAATGACGCAAAAGTAATACATACTCAAAAATTACAATTTAACAATGTTAGATAAGTATATTTTCAAAATTTATTCGCCAAATACCACTTTTAAATATGTTAAATGATGTGCCAAATAATTCAAAATGAGGCGATGTACATAAAATATTTGCATACTTGATCATACGACATATTGATTTATTTTTACCGTAATTAGATCTATGGAATGTTTCTTTAAATATAGATCATGTTCTCGTAAGAGATGGAATACTGAAATTTAATGATGATAATAAATCACAACAAAGAACAATACCATTAACTATTTTATAGAAAAAGCATACGTCAGCCTCAATTCGTCTATATCTCAGGGGCACTAAGTTAATAGATCTTAACATAGTAGATCTGCTATAATTGGATCTCTCAATACCCATACGAAATGAACACTATAATAAAATCTATTTTGTACAGATTCAATCTGTTTAATTTTATTGTTATAAGTCGGTGGCCAAATACAGGATGCATACTCCAGTTGCAGCCTTACTAATGAAATAAATAGTAATTTTTGAGTGGTTAATGAGAAATCCCTTCCAAAAACCCAACGTCTGATAGGCTTTCGAACAAATATTATTAATAAGCATTGAGAAGGACATATTTTTCTCAAATGTCACGCCAAGATCTTTCACATATTGGCCGATAGGAATTTCCTTATTATTAATAAAGTATCACGATTAAGTCCAAATGAGATTGAATGCATTTATTATAATTAAAAAAATAGATTATCGCAACACCATTGAAAAATGCTATCTAAATAGTTTTGTATATAATTTGTGTCAAAATCAGAATTAATTAAACGAAATATCTTAAGATCATTAGCAAATAATATAAATTTTGAGTTTTTGAGTGAGATCCCTGTGGCACCCCCAGAGAGAACATTAATTGGTCTTGAAGTAAAATTATTAATTTTAACGATTTTTCTGTCAGTTAAAAAACTATGTAACCATTTTATGACCGAATCGCCAAAGCCCGTTCTTTGCAATTTATGAACCAAAATTGAGTGGGAAACACGATCAAATGCTTTAGAGAAGTCGGTATAAACTGCATCAACTCGAGAATTATTCTCTAAAGCGTCAATGTTTTATGATTGATACAACAACAAATTAGATATTGTAGATTTTCTGTTGCAAAATCCGTGTTGTTCTTTAGATATAATATTTTTACAATTGAATATCAATTTCCGGAAACAATTTTATCCAAAGTTTTAGAAAATACTGATTGAATAGAAACGCCTCGGTAATTCTCAATATAATTTCGGCAACCACTTTTATGAATAGGCGTTATGAAACTTTTTTCCAGACTGAAGGAAATATGTAAAGGTGTACAAAGGGAATAAATACATTTTTTTAAAGTAAAAATTTCCATCAGACCCGGTAGAGCATGAAATGTTCGGCTCGACAATTGCATTGAAAATATCTCTTAAATTAATATAAAATCAGATAGACGTTAAATTATTATGTGAGCTGGTTGATACAATGGGTGTGGACGTACTGACGATATCATTAACACAAACCTTTGAAAAATAATCCGCAAATAATTCCGCACGTCTCACTAGAATGAAATGTTTTATTATTGAAAAGACAGTCCTTGGATAGCCAGTAGTTTTCTTTCTATCATTAATATAATTCCAAAACGATTTGGCATTTGAATTAATAGAATTTTCTACATTAAACAAATAGTTGAAATAAAGACTTTGGCTAAGAGATTTACATTTCGAACGGTAAAATAAAAATTGTTGTTACAATTTACAAACAAACGGGGTGGTTTGTACTTTGTATGGGCCTCTTTCTTCAACTTTATTAGTTTATTAGTTCCTTATTAAACCATTTTGGGTATCTAGAAGTGTATATCCTTTTTAATGGAACAAAATTGTGTATAATAAATTTACAAACATAATAGAACTTTTCCAAATTAATATTGATATCATCACTTTGGTAATCCACCCAAGAAATTTGAGAGAAAAATCTGTTAACGTAATTCGCAGCCTTAAAGTTGTAAATGTAATCGCTAAAGCTAAGAAAATCGTTTTCTATGTTTGAGTCAATACATAAGTTGTATGAAATATGATGTAAGCTATCGTAAAATAAAGGATCAACAGAACGCGAAACAGATATTGCATGTATATTTGTAAAAATTAAATCAAGAAACACGCCACGCATATTAGTAATATAGTTAGTTTGCTTCAGACCATGTGACTCCAACGACTCAGAAAGGATTTGAGTATTTATACAATAGTTGTCGATTCGTAATACATTACTACCATTTCAATTTTTATCCCAAGATGCGTGGGGTAAATTTAAGTCGCCACAAAAAAGGAAACGAAATCCTGGAAATGAATTGCATATGTGATCAATGCTGGAGCAATACCGCAAGTAATATGTTGAATTCACACATGGAGGAATGTAAGCCGACGATATAATTAAATCGTTGCCAATTTTTCCAAAATGTTACCTTTTAGTTTTCGAAAATTCACTTTTAATGAATCGTTCAGCCACCAATCATCTAGCGTATGGGTAACTAGTGATGGCCATTTCGGTTTTTCGAACCTCATCAGACTAGTGTGTTCCATGTGCAATGCCTTGAAAATTACTTTAATTACATCCTAAAGCCACTTCATAACATATTGTTGCTAAATATTATTTCAGTGTTTAATTATGAAAAGTAACTAATTTATTAATTTATTAAACATAATACTTGGAAAAATAACACAAGCGCCGTCTATTGCCTAATTTCATGTGACATCGCTAATTTTTGTCTACAAGTTCGACGATCGAGAATCGTGGTTTCCCGGACAGACTAATACCTACATGTATTGTAGTTATTTATGTTTGTATTATCTGTTATCTGAATAAAGATGTTACACACATCTTTATTATATATTATTATATGTATAATAATTCAGATTTTCCAGTTTAAATTAACTATAGACGTAATTTATATTTACTTTAAAAATGAAGGTAAACCGTAAAAGTAAAAGTTCTGCAGCTTTGATATAACGATTTATTGGCGCAAAATTGAATTTAATTCTATATCCGTTTTCCACGATGCGAATCGCCTAACGACTTTCAGTCATATTTACGATGGAAAATTTTATTATTTAACATTCGCAATTTTAACAGCGTGGAACGGTTAGATAACTTATTGATTCAGTGCCAGTAATAACACGTTATTGTTGTTCAACTGTGTCACTAATTGATTGGCGCAATAATGTGCATTTGTATTGTCGTAAATTTGCGAATGGATCTTTATATGCGGTTTTTTTGTTAAATAATCTACAGAACACAAACTATTTGGTAAAAAATGATGGTAATTATTATTTTTAATTGCTCGAAATGTGTTAACATGTTTGTAAACAATGCAATAAAGAAAATGCAACGATTAAATATATTCGTCTCTCAATTCCATAAATATATATCTTCATTACTATCTAAATATTAGAGTGAATTGATGAGTGAATAATATTTAAATTATTTTGGAATTGATTAATTTGTCTATCTGTGCCTTTGGAGCAGAGTCGATATGTTTTTTTGCTCAAACGGGACTTAAGAATTTGGTTTCTGAGACTTTCCATAAAGAGTTTGGTAATTAGGAAGGCGCTAAAGCGAGGTAAACCAATTGTAAATAATATGGATGAGATTCGGAATCTTCCTATAAAGTCCGCACTTATTACCTGATTTTATGATAAGATGAATTTGTATATTTATTTGTTAAAAAAGTGTACATTCCTCCCTGAAGATAAACAGTGGTCGAAACTAGCCGGAGAAAATATAAATAAGTGAAACAAACGAAGTGTTTTAATTTTCATTAAATTATCCTGAATTAATTCGAAAATTAATTAAGCATTTCCATAAATACTTCTGCTAATAAACTAAGGGGAACATCCATTATTAAACCATCTTTTTGTAAGCAGAATTTATTTTTAAATGAAAGTATTTATGTTTAAACGTAAGGTTACGATAATATAACAAGATAACTAGTTGGATTAATCGAAGTAATATGAATAAGTTCTCTAATTCTCTATCATGTATTTGTATTTTCATCAAAATGATACAAAGTTTATTTTTTAAAATAAAAAATTATTTATTTTTGACAAATACTCAATTAAATTATAATTAATGTATTTATTAAATAAAAAAATATTCCTTCGTGTTTGAAAACCTTGCCCATAATGTAAGTCTTATAACTAACAAATATTTTTTTTAAACAATGTATTTTCATACTTAGTAAATAGAATGTTTGAGCAATCATTATTATCTGGATGTTTTCCAGACTGTTGGAAAAGTAGCTACATTTTACCAATCTTTAAAAATGGAAATAGATCAGTTGTTTCTAATTACAGAGGAATTTCTATCCAGTCTGTTCTGACAAAAATGCTTGATAATCTTATCTCACAACAGCTTATGTGGTCGTCCATCAATACAAATACTCTTCAACAACATGGTTTTCTTAAAGGTAGATCAATCTTAACGAACCTATTGTCATACAATTCATATTTGTCAAATGCTTTGGAAAATGGGCTACGAGTTGATTCTATATATGTGAACTCTTCAAAGGCATTTGATAGTGTGCATCACAATTTATTATTGCATAAACTGGAACTGATGGGAATTGGTACAAATGTAGTTACCTGGTTAAATAGCTTCTTACATAATAGGTCCGAATAGGTAGAAAGGAGTCATATCCAATACAAATGTCATCGGGTGTACCTCAGAAATCGCACTCTGGACCTATTCTATTCTTGCTTTTTATTAATGATGTCGGGTCGGTGTTAAAATCCAGTAACTTTCTTCTTTATGCCGATGATTTAAAACTATAATACAATTGACGATTCTTTGGAACTGCAAGAGGATTTAAAAGCTGTTAAGTACTGGTGTGAGACAAACAAACACTAAATATGAACAAGTGTGTTCACATTTCTTTCTGCCGACGTTCCTTTGTGAATAATGGCTACAAGATTGGTAATTGCGAACTGCAGCGTGTTTCTGAAGTCAGAGACCTTGGAGTTATTTTTACCTCCAACCTCGCATTTTCTAAACACATTACTACAGTTTGTAATAAAAGCTTAACAATTTTAGGTTTGATACGCAGATTTGCTATGGACTTCAGCCCCAATACACTAAAAACCTTGTACTTGGCACTTGTGCGTCCTCACTTAGAGTATAGTTCTTCATTGTGGGCTCTATATACTTCTACCGCAATAAGACAAATTGAAATTGTGCAAAGCAAATTCCTAAAAATCATGCATTATAGATTAGTCGAGCCAGGTACAGACTTTAGCCACAGCCAAAAGTTGACTAGGCTGAATATTAAATCGTTGGCAGAACGGAGAAAGTTTCTGGATATGGTGTCCTTATACAAATTGATTAATGGCTTGATTGACTGTAGTGAACTCGTAGGTGTTTTGAGTTTCAATATTCCAAGAAACCTTCAGTCAAGCAAAAGCCGTTATTCAGAATAGCGTTTCACAAAACAAACTACGGAATGTTCACATAAGCAACACCGAATTAATTCTTTTAACCATTTGGAAATGCACTTCTTTTACTTATTAATTATTAATATATTATATTATTATATAATGTAAGCAATTATAATGAAGAATTCCTTAAATAAAGTTAAAGTTAATTGCCTGTTAATGTTATACTACTATTAAATCTGTATTTCATTGGAGGAATAGATTCAAATATAATACTTATGTTCTTTTCGTATAAATAAGGTGATTTTTTTCTAGCGTTTAAAATTGAATAATTTGCTACAACACCGTCTTTCATTCGCTGTTTATTTATTAAGATATTAGTGGAGAATCGAAATCCGTCAGAAATTTGATTTGGGAAAATTATAAGGGATTATTTTTCGGGCGTTTAAAATGTATTTGTTAAAACAAAATTATCTTCGTGACGCCAGTTTTATACGTTCGTAAATTTATTAAAATCTTGTAATAGCAAAAATATTCTAGTATATTTAACGGACATGATATTTCAGCTACATTTTTAATAAAAAAATAACTTAATAAATTGAAAGTGGAGGGTTATGGAGTAAAAATAATTTGCATAGTTTAGGAGTTGTTAGGGTGGCGCCAGCTTTAAAATTGGTGCACTTGCTGGCGCTAGCTCTAAGGAACTAATATTGGTGCGCTTGCTGGCTCTAGTTCTAAGGAACTAGAATCTTGAAAGAAATAGAAAAAAAAAAACAAAAGTGGACAATTAGTATCAACTTGGTCTCCCACATTTGGAATCTTTACAATTTCCCTCCCCAATAAGCGCCAGCTATAAAATTTGATCCTCTTACTGGCGTAATCCGGTGCAACAAAGAAACTTTTTTTCCATATTGATTAATTTGATGGATGTTTATTCATTATTATTAGGTTTGATATATTAATGCAAATAAATGACTTTTTTAGTTTTTTTTTTTTTTTTTTTTACAAAAAAGACCTTTATTTGCATTAATACATCAAACCTAACAATAATATCGAGCGTATAACAAAAATCAACAACGAAGTTGGCGTTGGAAGTCTCGAGTCATGTCTATACTAAGATCACACACGTGAAATGCTGGTTGCGGTCAATATGACAACCAGTACTTTACGCGTGCGCGTGTGATTTTAGTTCAGACATGACTTTAGATTTCCAATGCCAACTTCGTCGGCGATTTTTATTATACGCTCGATATATAAACAAATCCATTCTCATTATAAATAACTATATACATTAATGTCACTCACACCTCGACATATCTTCTTTTCTTATTCCATCCCAATCTGACCACGATCTCTACGCCTGCCCTATCTTCACTTATCCATTCTTCAATCCTCCTTCCTTACACGTTTGCTTAAATGGCTCTATGTATCCCTATTAACCCCGCACAACATACATCAACCATATCCTTCTCCTATCCAAACCATCCATCCTCTTTCCTCCGATCCATACCTGGCCCTTGTCAGAATCACTTTTTGCTTCCTTGAGCAATCCTTCCTCAATGAGTACTCTGGCACTCGCCCATATACTTGCCATCTTCTATACTGTGCATTGTATCCAATTCTACCCTGTCGCTCTTGCCCTTCCACATCCAACCATTTCTCTTTCATAGACGCCGCCACATTCACCCCTCTTTCTAACCACCTTCTCCGCAACTTCCGCTTTTTCATACATCCTTCTCTTTTCTCTTCTCCACTCCCCCTCTCCTACATTCATACATGTTTCCCACACTTCTTTCACTAATCTTCCATTACTCAATCCACTCAATTTAATCTCTCGCCACTACATTTATACTTGACCTGTTTGCCTCCTGAAGCAGAATGTACCTAGGGGTTGATCTCTCCACCCCCAGCACCTGCCTCAGGAATATAGTCTGTTCTTTCTATTTGTATCACATTTTTACAATGAATATTACATATTGTAGGTAATTGAGTGGGTAACTGCAGGTATTTAAATTTTGATTAGCTCGATTTAAATTCGATTAGTTGAGTGTTTATGTGAATAATATTGAAAAATATAGAAAAAAGTAGTTTATTTATTTATTTATTAACTGAAAGTTGTCTCCAACATAGACGTGGTGTACAGAGTAATTGCACTTTTACTTGGCAAGAATTATTTTGTCGTGAAATAAATGTCACTGGAATTGTGGAGCTATAAAGTATTTCATAATATTTCTTTTTTTTGCGATCTGGAATTTATTATCCAATTATTCTTTATAGTCTACGTTTAATTAATTTCTCACTTTAATTGAAATTAAAACACTTGGTTTGTTTTACTTCTAACCAACCATCCTACCACCTTCTCTCTTATCTCTTCTCCATTCCTCCTCTCCTACATTTACACATGTTTCCCACACCGAAACACACACAGTGAAACAAACCAAGTGTTTTAATTTCAATTAAATCATCCTGAATTAATTCTTTATAGTCTTTGGAAGAATCTGTGCCGAACTTCTCGTCGAATCAATTATAATACATTTAAAATCGTTACATGCATTCCTGGCTACAGATACGTTATTTTGTAACTAATTGATATGAAACATCCAGAACTTTTTCTATTTTACTTAAATCGAGTATTATTCCTGATGCTCTCGGTATTATAAAAA
Organism: Philonthus spinipes; assembly: GCA_963082785.1. Taxonomy (NCBI): domain Eukaryota; kingdom Metazoa; phylum Arthropoda; class Insecta; order Coleoptera; family Staphylinidae; genus Philonthus; species Philonthus spinipes. Next base: position 8,044,801 of record OY720312.1, read on the forward strand.
AAATCGATGACAATGGAGTATATCAGGGTTAAAAGTTGTATTAATGCCTCCTATAGAAGAACTATTTAAGATCTTGTTAATGGTATTCACATCTCATTCTAAATCAGAAAAATATTTATAATCCAATTATTCTTTATAGTTCATTATAATTCTAATACTTAGAAGATTAGTATAAAAGTACAGTAACTGTATCAACTAAACTATATGAATGGTAGAATTTGTTTTTAAAGTAAATGGATTATAAATGTACATGACTGAAATTTTGTGTATAATTACGATCTTTCTAGATAATTTTCATATCTTTAAATATATTTTGATACAAACTTTATACGAATTTTAATTTATACACAATAAATTCGTATCTTGTGTTCCATTGTGGGTCTTAGAAAATCATAATATTGAGCAAACAAGCGAACATAAAATTTATTAATTGTTAAAGCTTTCACTTGGATATACATTTTGAGTTTATTAAATAAAACATTTTTTAACTTTGTTTATATAACTTGTTATTTTATTTTAGTGACTATAGTTTATATATAGTTATATAAACATATATAAATGTAGAGCTTCATTTTAGTTTGATAATGAAGCTCTATTCTTCGAAACTATAGACACTAAAATAAAAATAACAAGTTATACAAACAAAGTTAAAAAGTGTTTTATTTAATGAACATAAGATTTTTATTATGGAAAGTTACTTTTTCTACTAGTGTGCCCATTTGTATTGTTTTGAGAACTCAAATTGATTTTGAAAGATACACTTTCCCGCACTACATTGTTATTGAAATTACTTTCCCTCACTTCATTGTTGAAACCACTTTTCTGCTAAAGTCACCCAAAGTACCGTTTCACTTTTCTTAGCCAACAAAAATGTCTTCTAGTGAGGATATTTCTAACAAGTTAATAGTAACAACGAACTTACTACGTTCGCCGTTACTATTTGATAACTAATCTTTGGTGGAACTTCGTCCAAAAATATGAAGAAATAGTAAAACTTAGAATTTTTGGAATGGTGCAAGAATATGTCTGTTACTTCTACAAAGGAGCAAGTATTTATTGCGTATTTTTCAGAAATAAAACAGGTATGGAAACCAAATACTAGTGGTCGGTAGCGTTATTACACGCTAAAAATTTCGTCAAAATAAAATTAAAAAAAGAGTTTAAATGTAAGCAAATATTTTAAGCTCGTAGCATAAATTAAGAAGAAATAGGTAGGGTTTAAACCAAAAAAGGCACACATTGCTTTTTTTTTCGAAGGATTACGATTTGAAATTCTTAAATGAAGCTCCAGTTGACAGTTATGTAATAAATTTGCAGTATGATTTTAATTGTATATTTAATATTAATATATGTATATATATAACAAGTAATTGTGTTTTATGTAATTATATGAACGATATTTAACAGAATTTAAAATAATGTAAAATGTTATTAATATGAAAAGTTATTGTAGAAAAAATTTTGGTCCTAACTTATACATGAAGCACTTTCCCGTATTCAATTCCTTATCGAACGACGCGAAAAAAATTAATGTGGAAAGTGTCTCTTTCCATATTAATTAGAATAATTTTTATTTTCACAATAGTGTATCAAGTTTTCGGTGCATTTCCTATATATTAAATAAAGGAAACCGTTTGTAGATATATTATACTAAAAATCTTACCCTTTACTGATTAATTTTAATCACAAAATTTGGAAACCATACCTGAAACAAAAGGAAAATAAATAAATATCGTTACTTAAAAATATTATCACAATTAATAATGATTATATTCAACATCTTTATTAACATACAGCTACATACATATATACTTATTGTTATTATAATATTCGAACTTAAAAAAAGAAAATATGAAATTAGGTAATGTAACTGTAACAAATGGCTATCGACCAGAGGTCTTTTTGCCAAGGATTAATAATGATTGGAATGAATATTCGTTTATTAATTCACCGATTTAGTTTTAATTCTAAAAACACAATAAATTGCGAAAATAATTAATTACAATAGGAGAATAAGGTAGTTTTTTATACAATGTTATTTTGATGTATTTACTTTTTCACAAATTTATTTTATTGATTCGATCTATTTATTTGTGCTTTCTAATTTGTCCCAATGTATTTTGTCTGTTTTACAGGTTTTTGAAAGTTTTTTTAATATAATTACATTATAATAGTGATAATATAATAAATTATGCTTCCTATTTTATGTTTACTATACTTATAGTCTAAGAGTATAGTATAAAATACTATACTATAATCACAGTTAGGCTATGAGTATAATAATCATAACATTGAAAACATAATTAATTAAAAACAAAACACTTTCAAAAATTCAAATAGTAGTATCATCGAATCAATTAATAATAATACAGCAGTTAAGACATGTATCAATAAAAATATCACATTAAATAAACATTAAAATGTAAATGGTTAGGTACTTTTATTTTTTAACACTTTATTTATCTCTGAAGCTGAATTTTACAATCCGCAAATAAGGCGTAAGCAACGTCTTCGCGGAATAAAAGTTGATGTCTACGAGGCTCCCCATTTGATTATCAAAAAGACAGTGCTGCCAACCGAATTAAAAAATCAAGAGTTACTTGAGGTTTGTAAAATTGGGCCTAAGATATTACAAAATATAATTGACATATATTTAATTAATTTCTCACTTTACCCGTGGGGAAACATTTTTGAATTAATTCAGTATGATTTAATTGAAATTAAAACACTTGGATTTCTATTAAATCATCCTGAATTATTGACATATGTGAGAATATTTGACGTAGCATATAAATTCAAACAAGGACGAATAAAAAAGTATCACAAAGTGACTCAATAGTGAATTGGCTAAAAATATAAGTCTAGTGATAACAGTACTATAATATGTGCGATGAAAAATTATACGGAAAAGAGAATTACTACTGTATCGGTCGTCAATGTGAAAACTAAATTTATATTTAAAAAAATGAAAATAATTAATTTACTCAATTGAATAATTATGGATTCAGTCTCCCATAATTCTTTCAATATTAGATTTTACTTTTCATAAAATAGAAAAGGATATTTATTCACTTGTTATATTTATTATAATCTTATCTCAATAAAGATATATCAGCATAATATAGAATTATTTATAAATAAAATTTAATATAATATATTTCTTATTAATCATTTCATTTTAATCCACAATCAAACGGCAGCTACCATTTAATTTGTTTGATTTCCGCAATCGATCAAAGGGTGTTGAATAAAATGCCCATTTGGAGTTTTATTTTTAAAATAAAAAGTGAACGGGCGGCGTAAAATGTAATCCCTTTCGAATAATATATTAACGAACGTCTCGCTTTTCCCATCGAACATGCTATTACGATCCATTCGTTGGCTTTATTATAGCCTTGCGAAATTGCCCTTAACATCCACCCCCCATAAAAAACAATTCGCGCTTAAATGTTTTTAACTCGCTCAGTTTCTTATTCAAAAATCGCGTTAAATCAATGTTGGGCTTATTAATATTCTCGCAGCATTTTCTGCGTTTTATAGTCAATTGAAAATGGGGTGAAAAATGAATATTAATTCACGAAAAGAAATTATTATAATGTTAATGTCTTTCAAATATTTTAATTTTTAAGAGATTATCTATAATGAAATAAAATAAATTTTAATAAAAAAATATTATTAATAATAATAGAAAAAACGGATTTGATCACTTGGTCACAATTATTTAAATAAATTTAATAAAAATAATTTGAAAATAATTAATAAATTACTTCCTAATTAATAAAAGACGACGAAAGCGCCATCTTTCGCTTAATTTCATGTGGCATCATCAACGATTCGACAGAACAGAAAATCGTTGTTTCGTCCACTAAACAAAGGTGAACTTGTCCTGTTTATGAGGACAGGAAACGAAATTAATTTAATAAAATGGTAGAAGGTGGCTGCCTTCATCAAGGCATTGCACATGGAACACACTAGTCTGATGAGGTTCGAAAAATCGAAATGGCCATCACTAGTTATCCATACTATACTATATTAATTTTTTTTAATCTTTTTCCTTTCTACCGTTAGGTGTAAGGAGTCTATACTATATTAATACGATATTAAATTATTTCTTATAATCGAAATTGCGCATGGCAGTCGTGTCCGTTCATCAACGTCCTTTTCGATAATTTCCACCGGAAATATCAACGTACGTTTTAATGATTTAATTTAACAACTTTGTAATTATATAAGGCGCAGCTGTACTGATGAGAATAAAATCCCGAAATACGTGTCTGCAGATGGCCTTATATTACGTTTCTTTTTGTATTACATATTTTGCCATTACAAAAAATGTTGCATTGCACAATATATTATTGTTACGCAACAGCAAATATTCTTATTGAACATTTGTTTAAAGTACTTATATAACATAAGTCAAAATGTCACAGCAGTTAAAGAGGAAATAATTATTAATTATTTTAAATTTCTTTTTATTTCATGCTTCAATAACCAAATATTTTTTTTTAATTTTCTTGAAAATGAGCTGATAACCCCAAACAAGTCGAAAATTTGAAGTTATTCGTTTTAATCTATTCTTTTTATTTATTTTACTAGTAGATTTTTAATAATCTATTCATATTTATTATTACAATTATATTAATAATTAATAGTTATTTTATTTATTTGCACAAATGGGCATTAAAACGAAATACTTTGAATTATCGTGCAAAACCAAATGTCCATTGTAGTAGTTGTTTCAACAGATGTTTGCCATTTTTAAGTGCTTATGTTATGTATGTCAAAAGTTTTAGTAGATAAATAATTTATTATTTGGTTCTTATAAATTAATGATTCTCAAATTGTTGTTATTTAATTTGTTTAGAATAACTCTGACGGAATGAATAAAATATCCTTTCTATTACAAAATAAAAATGTTTGTATTTCATTTTCTTAAATATATAGAAAATCATTATTTCTGAGAGACACATTAAAGTACATCACAATATTTACAACATTGCTTACATAAATTTAACATACATAAACAAACATTTATACTTATATAAAAACAAATACTTATTCATTTATGTACATTAATGATTTTAATTAATATTAATTTTAATCACATAACGAAAGAAGCTATAGGTCATTCAACGAATATAATTCTTTTTCACATATGTAAGCATACAGACTCCGTTTGAAATGGTTTATATTGTCCACTTTTATTTTTAAATTTCATTATGTATTCGGTTATAATATTTCATTTTTTTGTATTGGTAGCGCATAATCTTTGTGGTGCCTTTTACTTATCTAATATCTATACTTATGAAAATTGTAGTTCCTTGTCGTTGTTTTGAGATGTAATAATATCAATTTATATATGTACATACCATATAATTTAGAAATTATGTAGTCGAAAATAACCTCGGCGCGATGTCGCTGATTTCAAGCTTAACATGATTCTGATCACTCTCTTTTGTACGATAAACAATCTTTGAGTTTGAATGATCCCACTGCCATCGTAATAGGTAATTCCATAGCGCATACTCGAACAAAAATATGAATTGTATACTAATTTTATAATATCCAATGGTGCCCCCGAGATTTCAACCTTTTTACTGATTTTTGTTGGTTGGTCTTTTTGTTTTAAAGTATATTAATTCAGTTTTTCTCGTATTTCAATCAATAATGCATGTTTTTGTAACCACCGGTTACATTCAGTTAATATAACATCACGTCTTACTGTTTGGAACATCACCGCAAGGAATCAACAGGTTAGTATTAGATTTTAGAAAAATCAATTCTATTCAGATTTTTCTTGTACATTAATTCCTAAAGAACAAAAATGAGATCTCTTCCAGAACCTGTGGAACGGAGAAATTTTAAGAAATTAATTCCGCTTAATTTCCAGAGCAAGTAAAAAAATACAATTATTAAAATCGGTTTATTGGATTATTAGGACTTTTTTAAGTAATAATATGTATATCAAGCAATTAAAAAAATATACCATAATGTTGTATCTCTTTTTTGAGACACCCTGTATAATCAAAAATATCTTCCTGAAGTAAGTCAAAAAAATTCAAAGTCCTAACTTAATTAGTAGCTGAGCTATCGGAAATGGGAGCTGAGATGTAGAACCTTGTATATACTGAATGCAAATACAAAAATAACTAACACTATTAAATACTATATAGTGAAAATAACTTTAATATAAACTATAAAATTTTTGATTTTCACTAGAAAATCAAGAAATATAATTATATCTCGTTATTAAAGAAGCTAATAACGAGATATAATTATATTTCTTCGCCGGAGGAAGCTACTGTGTAGCGAAAGAATTGTTACGAACAAAAAATTAAAATGAAAATTAAAAAATTAATAGTTTCATATAAAGTTCCTTGGATTTTAAAACAATTAATCAGCCTTCACAATCAACAAGTGAAAATAATATTTCTCATTCTATAAAATTTTGGTTTTTAATCTAAAAAACATATTTTTTTGTTAGATATATATATCTCAAGAACTATGAGTCCTAGAGCTTTCAAATTGAAAAATGGTAATAAAAGTGACCATGAGAAAATGCTGGAAATAATTTTGAAGTTCCTAGCTCTTCCGATATGGGGAGCAATGAACAGCCTAAAAGTAACACTGCGATTATATCAAAAAAGTTCTAATGAAGGCATTATAAGACACACTTTTATTAATTATGATCAGTTCATGAAACAAAAACGTTACAGATTTTTTTGTCTTACTCTTGAAATAAAGAGAGTTGTTTTTAACCGATCTTAATGATTTTAATACCATACGAAAGAACTTATTAAAAATTATTGACAACAATAACAAACACAATTAACTTTAAAACAAAAATAGTAAAGTGTAAAGTTTTTGTTTCATGAACTGATCATGATTTCAAAAAGTGTAGTTTTATAATGTCTTTATTATAACTTTTTTTGAAATAATCGCAGTATTACTTTTCGGTTCTTCCCCGACCGGAAAAGCTACGAACTTCATACTTATTTCCAGCATTTTCTCATAGTCACTTTTGTTAACATTAACGGAAGAATTAGGAATTTGAGAAATATTTTCTCATGGTCACTTTTATAAACATTTTTTTTTATTTGAAAGCTCTAGGACTCATAGTTTCCGAGATATAGCCTGTGACCTTTCTTATTTGGACACCCGGTACATTTTCAATTTAAAAACAAAACAAAAATACGTAAATTTTATACGACTTTTCATTTATACTTTTTCTCTGTAACTAAATCAAAACTAGCCACAGAAAAAGTATAAAATAAAAGTGCTATAAAAAAGCTACGGAAAATATATTTTATAGTTTTAGTGTTAATTCATTATATTATAAATAATAATAAATTGTTCTAATTAACTTTGAAACATTACATCAATCAATATTAAAAATATATTTCAATTCCTTTAAAAATTGTATTGACTGAAAAGGATTGCTCCATTTCCTTTGGATTCGAGGGATTTTAATATAAAACAAAGAACTCAAATATTTGTTTCAATTCTTAAAACGTTTGACCTATATATCCAATAAAGGAGCATGAGTGTTTTATATTTTATTATTTTAATAATAATAATAATACCTAAACACTTTACTAATTTCTCGTTGTTTTTTGTTTAATATGAGTATACTTCTCTGTTTTATTAATTATTATTAATATTATTATTATTATTTATTAATTATTTAATTAATTTATTAATGTATAAAATGTATAACAATTGTTAATATTCAAAAGTAAAAATTATATTAAATTATAAAAAAATTCTTTAAAGCGTAAAAATAATATGAGCTTTCTCAACTGTAGTTATTTAAAATTAAATGTAACACAAAATATATCACTAAGGCCCAATTTTACAATCCGCATAACGTATTCGCGGAATAAAAGCTAAAGTCTATGATTCTCTCCGTTTGATTATCAATGAGACAGTGCTGTCAGCGGAATGAAAAAAAATAAGAGTAATGTTACTTGAGATTAGTAAAATTGGGCCTCAGTAGTGTAAATATAGAAAATCATTAAGATATATTTTTTATCTTTAATTAAAATTAAAGACTGTCGCATTTTTTCTATTATCATTCAATTACTTAACAAACATGTAACTAATTTAAATAATACTTTTTACCACATTTTTATAATCTTCTTTATGTTGGTTATTGGTTGTGGAGACTTTAATTATTTAAATAAAAATACCTGTCCTTTCTCCTACTTATTTTTTATTTCACTAGATGTATAAATAATAAAAATTCAATGTTCGGGGAAATTCCGTAACAAGAAATTCTAATAAATGGAAGACGACGCAAACGCCATCTTTTGCCTAATTTCATGTGGCATCGTCAGATTGAGCAAAATATGACGCTTGCGTCGTCTTCCATTTATTATGATTCATATCAGGTATTTAACCGCAACAACAGATCAGATGGCCATCACTAGTTATCTATATGCTTCATCTAGCATGATGGTTGAATATTTTATTAAAAAAACGTATATGTTATTATCGTTAAAATATAAGTATATATTTCAATTAAAACTTGTTTAGACTGTGACGATACTAACGTGTACGTTACGTTTATCATTTCACGTAAGGAATAGCTCATATTATGTCATCTATTTTCAATTATATGTACATTTAGTACAAAATAAATATAATGAAGAAAGAATGAAAAGTGTCTATTAATATTAATCTTCACCGTTAATAATTTTCAGTAGAAATTACAATTCCGAACTATTCATTAAGAGAAATGTTAAGTTTAACATGTGCGTTATTTTTTATAATCACACTCTAAGCAGATTTTCTTGTAGATTTGCATTCATAGAATGTGAATTTAATTATTAACGTACACATTAAACTTAACATTTGTCGCATGAAATAGATCCGCTTATCTAATTTTGAAACGAGATAAGGCCGTGCAAATCATTCAGTTTGTAAATACGCTTGGTAATTCAGAACAAATCGGTTACATCGAATAACTTTCTAGATATACCTATTCACTATTTCCTTCGATTAAAATTGTAATCTTTCGGATTATTTCATATGGGCATCGCTAGGAAACGTAAATCTAAAATCCTATAAAGCAACGGATGTTCGGACGGCCGTAATTACTCTCTAATACGGAAAAGCGTTCGCTAAAATACAGCTGTCAGTCCCTGATCAAAGCAGCACAACGCTATCCAATAAATTAAATATCCAGGATAGTTCAACCTTCAACATGTTATGATTGTTAAAAAGAATAAAGACAAATATTTTAATAAATACAGAATAAATATTAATTCATCATATACAGAATATAATTCTAATTTTTGTATATTATTGTACATACATATACACATTTGAATAAAGATGGTTAGTTAGTTATTAAAAGAATAAAAGTGTTATACTAATTCTTATTTATTGTATACTACTAAATACATCCATCGCATGTTCAATTGATTTACGAAACCTCAGATCTGTTTAAAAGTTAAAATGGTTTACAGAAATCAGGAAAAAAAAAACGTTTATAGTTGAAAGTTATTTCCGAAATGGTACTAAAGTTGACGGAAATTGGGTATATTCATTATGCGCAGCTTCGAAAGAGTTTCAGGAAGAATTTCCCAACATTCCAATTATTTATGAAGATAAATTTGAAGAAATTAACAATAATCTAGTGTTGTTGCGGAACATACTGGAAGGCATACGATTAAGCTGTCAGGCTTGTGTTCGTGAAGAAGGAAGGCACATACAACATTTATTGTAATTTGAAAGTGAAACGTTAAACGTAATTATTAATAAATTGACTTTAATTTATTAATGTTTTAAGTTTGATTAGTAACATAACCACAGAGCTATAACTGACGTAGGTATACGTTAATTTCTAATATGTGAATCAACTTATTTTTTTTATTAAAAAAAATATTTAATGAAAAAAAAATGTAGTTTATTTTTTTTACAATTAATGAAACGTTCAGCCACTATTCATCTAGCGTATGGATAACTAGTGATGGCCATTTCGGTTTTTTCGAACCTCATCAGACTAGTGTGTTCCATGTGCAATGCCTTGATGAAGGCGACTGAACGGAAATTGTGTTGGGGTTATATACCCGATATTATTCATAATAAATTAAAGACCCAAATCGTTGACGATGCCACTTGAAATTAGGCAAAAGGTGGCGCTTGCGTCGTCTTTAATTTATTATTTTTTTTAATTGAAGATACTATACATTTCGACCACCAAGTGGACATTATCAATAGTTGTACTTCAAGCACTATTGATTATGTGGACGAAATGTACATTTAGTTGTACAAAATAAATAATTGTTGAATCAGAGTATTTGTTTAATTTTTTTATATTAATTCAAAATAAATTATATTCATTCATGGAAAATGTATTCAACACACACTCTCTTTTAAATAAAGCATGTTTACGAACCTTTACATAATTTCCGGACTCAATTTTGAAAACAATTAAATCCATATGTAGAGGAATGTCGGATCTGATTTGAAAGGAAAATGTAAATGAAAGCCGTTTTTAAAATTAACACGTCCCGATTGAAATGTACCTGCCTCGCCTGGGAAATATTTTCAATTAATCGGAGCGAAGAAGAGATAAATAAAGTAAAGCTAAAGTAATATATATGCAGATTCCGTGCAGGGATTATCAATCACAGGTGATTTTTTACCTTTATATTTTTATACGCGTGGGTGAATTGAAATTGTTAATAGGTGGAATGAATATGATATTGTTTCCAGTTCAGAATTATTATTGTTATTAATAACAAATAAATTTAACAATTTGTGACTGTAATTATCACAATAAAAGTCTCCTTATACCCATTTTTTTAACGAAATAGACGCTTAAGTTATTAAAAATTTACTATTTCTTTTATCTAATAGCACAGACTTTGTCTATATTTTTTTAAGTTTAATAACTTAAGCATCTATTTCGTTATAAACTGAGAATAAAGAGTCTTTTAGTTTGATAATTACAGTCACAAATTGTTAAATTTATTTGTTATTAATAACAATAATAATTCTGAACTGGAAACAATCTCATTTTCCTTCAACCTATTAACAATTTCAATTCACCCACGCGTAGCTTATATAAATAATTACAGTTGCAAATTGTTAAATCTATCTTGAATGGTTTTTTCACTTATCACTTCGTGCGATATTTTGAACTATTGCTCTTGATATTAAATTACACTTGGTTTGTTCTACAAATGTTGTCTATTTACTCGACTATTTTCGCTTTTTTACTTTCCCCACGGGTCCGGGGGGAAGGGAAAGTATTGTGATCGTAAAAATTTTCGAACCGCCAATTTCAACAAATATGCACGTCTTGAGGTCCCATCGAGTTTTGAAAAATATCTTTGTGCGCCTGTATGTCTGTTGTGTTTCCGCGATAGCGCTTAATCAGCTGAATGGATTAAAACTAAACTTTATATCTAAGCTTTTTATAAGAGTGAAATGATCTGAAAAGCTTTTGCTTAGAATCAAAACTCATTAAGTGCAAGTTTACTCTAAGCAATTTTTCATTTTTTTTAATTCGGATAGAAAAATGTTTCAAACAAAAGTTGTAGATCTTGAAAAAATAAATAACTCTTGTTATAAAACTTTTTTTGTGGGACCTTTAGTTTTTACTATATCAGCGGAAGAATTTCATCTACTTTATAAATTCCCTTAGAAATAAACAATTATTTTTATAATCTACTTCATGTCCCCTGACCTTTGGAAACATAGTTTCATAGTGCCTATATATAAATCAGGGAAAAAGAGCGAAGTCGAAAATTATAGGGGAGTGCCTTTTCAGTCCTAAAGTTTTTGATAAACTAATTTCATCGTAATTAATGTGGTTCTCAAGAAACTTAATTATTCCTAAACAGCACGGGTTTTGCCAAGAACGTTCGACAGTGACGAATCTATTGGCTTAGATGCCTTGGATAATGAACATCATGTAGATGCTATATACACTGATTTCTCTAAGTCGTTTGATAGAGTGAACCATAAATTTTATTTAATAAATTAAGGACTTAGCAATTTAATGTCGATGTCTTAAAGTGATTGGAATCTTCCCTGAGCAACAGAACTCAATGTGTAAAAATAGATAATACAATATCAAAATGTATAAATCTACCATCAGTGGTTCCACAGGGAACGCATAGTGGGTCCATCTTATTTTTACTTTTTATAAATGATCTTAGTGATTCATTTAAAAATTGCCAATATCTGTTCTTTGCAGATAATCTAAAAATATTTAAATCTATAACGCAGCCTTGTAATTAAATTGATATTCAGTCAGATCTCGCTAATTTACAAACTTGGTGCAATAAGAATTATTTATACCTTAATGTTAATAAGTGTAAACACGTCAGATTTGGTAGGAAATATAGTGATATTAATGTCATATATTTTGAATAGCTTATTTTTATAAAGGGTTCATTGTATTAATAATCTAGGTATTGTTTTTGACTCCAAATTAAATTTCATAGATCATATTGACTTAATTTCATGGACGGCAATGAGAACTTTGGGTTTTATAATTAGAAACAGATCTAAATTTAATATATCTACATTGAGATTACTTTATTGTTCTTTGGTACGCTTTAGGTTGGAATATGCTAGCATTGTGTGGTCTCCGTATTACACAACTCATATCTCGAGATTGGATCGAGTACAAAATAAATTTGTAACATATATTTCATTTAGATCTGGTGCACCTCATTCACATTGTGCTGCAAATGTTACAATAAATAACTTAAGTCTTAGCTCTTTAGAGTCAAGGAGGACTGAGCTTGACTTATGTTTCTTTCATAAACTTATTTCAGGTAGTATTAGTTGTTCAGTACTACTTGAAATGCTTGATTTTATAGCCAATACATATTTAGTTAAGTCGAGAAGTAAACTTGTTTTTCATGTTGGAGTTTTTAAACACAATTATTCGTTTAATGATCCATTTAAAAGAATAATGAGATGTGTAAATAAATTGAATAACTATCCTCACTTTAATGTTTTTGGAACTGACTTTTATTCTTTTAAACGGAGTTTAAAATGAGTTATTTAATGTTATATATACAGGGTGTCTCAGCGTGTACGCCGAGTAGCTTTACGGCTAAATGGTTTATTTTTTTCAAAATCGGCTTTCGCAGGCCTATGTAGGTCTATTAGGAACAAATTTTAAAATTAGTAGCAAACATACAGGGTGTCCCATAAAAGCATGGCGTATCATAGTTATATTTTTTCTAATGGAATGACCCATATTTTATATTTTTTTCAGATTCTACATCAAAAATAAAGTTAACTTTCATAATATGTTCATATACCTAAACCTAATAACTTTTTGAAATATTTATATATTTTTGGAAAAATTGACGTTTCGAAAAAAAATCATAACTTTCAATTGGGTTAATGAAAACAAAAGAAATTTTGTGTCAGTATATCTGACTAATGGGTGAATATTTCAGACTATTAAGAGGAATTTAAAATCTTAAGATGTTTTGATAGTTTAACAAATCTCCAGAAGCATATTCAAAGTCAAATTTCGTGCTTATTTTAAATGGCACACCCTATATCTAATAGGAAATATCTTGTAGGAAATTGTATTGTCTTTCAGAAAGTATAAAGAAGTTCTACACCTAAACCTAATAGTTTTCAAGATATATCCATTTTTGTTAATTTTCGTCATTATCATTATTATTTTAATATGGCAATGTAATATAAAGCGCCATCTATTGCTTAATTTAATAATCATTATTGCCAGTTATTCTAATAGGCTTTTTTTTTATAAGCAAATTTAATTGACACATTCGTATTATTACTAACAATTGAAAAAAAAAAAAAGTTTCCCTTAAATGAAAGAATTAACATGATTCTAGTAATAATGTGATGATGTTAAGATTGTCTTTTAGTGTACAAAATGTTCTCTGATGGAAGACATCCTAATAAGAAGACTGTAGAGGAAGTTTTAAATGCATTCAAAACTGTAGGCAGTATGAAGTATTTGAAAAAAAAACTACCTTGAATACAGTAACTAATAATGAGGAGACACAACTACAAGTTTAATGCCATTGATTATTCGTCAAAACAGATGGTTTAATAAGCAATAAATTGGAAGAGCATGGTCACCTAGATCCTCTGATTTAATCCCTATGGATTTATTTTTGTCAAATCGAATATACAACACTCCTTTCTCAACAATTGAAGACATAAAAGGCAGAATTAAGAATGCATTTAAAAATTATACCTAATATGCTGAGAAATGTCAAAATATCATTTAAAATAATATTGAATTATGTATTCGATGGTAGTATTTTTGAAAATTTATTATAAATTACTTTTAATTCTATTTCGTCAATTTATTTAATGTATTTCGTTATATTTGTTTTACAATTCTAACAAGTTTTTAGGAAATAATTTACACATGTGTAAATAAATAATGCAATTAGTATATTCACAATTAATAAAATTAGTGTATGTAATGTAGTTTTATATAAGTTTGTAATTTTTTTTTTTATTTCTATTTTCTTTTTTTCTCATGCAATTATAATTATTTTTGTATATTCTTGTAAAATGGGGATTTTCGTAATAAATATTATAATTATTAATATTATTATGTTGGCTGTAGAGACTTTTATTATTTAAATAATTATATTTATGTCAAAGAAAACGTCAAAGTGCGGCCATATTATATAGTCTAAGCAGCTTTTGTAATAGATGTATATACATATAATGTGAAAATGATTAATAACATACACGTAAAATTTAAAAGTTTCTGTACGGAACAGCCCCGATAGTGTTCGAAATGTACGTCTCGTGTTGAAATAATTAAACAGTAAAGTAAGGAATGTAACTTTCTTTAAATTTTCAATATATATATATATATATATATACAAACAAGTAATATATCACGTACAGTTATTTTTCTGTTTATTGCATTAAATATTTTGTCGGGCAGAAAGACCCATGGTAGATAGCCATTTAACAATTAATTAAATCTGTGTGATATACTTAATATACTTAATCATATATTGATATTTTCTTGTAAACTTAATTGTTATATATATTTTGTTATGCGACAGTAAATGTATATTATGAATTTCACTGCCCGGCGAGGTAGTTAACCCAGGAATTACTTGTTTCAATTGTCTTTTTTTTTAGTACCTACAAATAATATAAAATAAATATATATATAATGGTCGATAGCCTCTACCCAATGTTTGTAAACAGTTATTTGAATATATTAAATAAAATCTGAGCGAAGAAGATTTTTTTGTGATAAACGGCAGGTAAGGTTCGCTCTTTTTAATTAATTTAATTCGTTTCGTTTAATTTTATTCGGTTTTGATTTAAGTTGAATTAATTTGGTTTAATTTAATTTATATCGATTTGTTGCATTATGCAATATTATATTGATATGCAACAGCAGATGTATATTAAATAATTCAATGCGTGCGGCGTGGGTATTTCCCCGGAAAGTAGTTGTTTTAATGTGTAAGTACGTTAAATAAATGCACATCAAAACAACTACTTCTCAAGCAAACGTACTTACGCAACGTAAGTCAAAACTTACAAAACTAAATGTGGAAATAATTTATTTATTATTTTCAAATCAATTTTAAAAATGTAATTGTCTGAATAAGGATATTTCTATATATAAATAATCACAATATACGTAGATATTAGTCTGTCTGGGCAATCGACCAAGAAAATAATTATTTCATTTCTATTACTGAATTATTTTAAGATCTCTTTTAATTTAATTTATTTTAAATAAAAGTGACAAAGTGAGTTTCTATTATTGTTGAAACTAAACTCATTAAACATTAAACTCTATTATAAAAAGTTTTTAAATATTCAAAAATTGCAATTAAAATAATGAAATCACATACAAAAAAGTCTTTAAATATAAAACGGCAAAAATCAATCAAATCCATGCGTTTTAATTTCATCCTGATACGGAATAGAAATTCGTTGCATATGCAGTTGTTATATTGATTAATTTTGAAACATTTGCAGCGAAAATTCTAGCCAACGTGACTGTTTCTATAGAACTAGCAGTAATACCATTTGACAGGATGCGAATTCATTTCGTAATTGATTGCTTTTTAGAACCCCTGCAGAAATTATGGAGCTAGTATCGTGTTACGTATTTTCCCACTTCCGGTTGATGTTTGTTCCCTTGTTGTTACCCGTTCATGACAGTGAAAATGCGGTTATAGTCTTAAGGGAAGGAAATTAAATATAAATATTGTTTTATCTCACACATATTATTTATACGAATATCTTTAATTTTATCCTCTGTATACATTTTGCTAAAAGTACATGGATTATTAATAAGGCTATGTTTTTTTGAAAATCATTATCGATAGTTTGAGTTTTCAAGAAGTATTGTGAATTAATATAATAGAATAAAATGGATTTTAGTTTAGTTACTTCAACATCATATTAAATGTAAATAACACTTGATCCGTTTCTTAAAATTTATTATATATTTAACATCTTTATTAACACGCAGATACCTATATATATTCTAATAATAATAACAATAATTGAACTTAAAAAAATGAAATAAGGTAATTATGTAACAACTATCAAATGGCTATCGACCAGAGGTCTTTCTTGCAACGTTTTTCATGTTTATCGAGCGTCATTAATGAGTGAAATGATAAAATGTATTCAAAAACTGTGTATGGTGGGCTTTAGTGTGTTACAGGAATTTCGGAGTTTCTGTGCAAACAAAACAAGCATAGAATTTTGTAATTTAACTGATTTTTGGAGATTTTTTTCGAAGATGAATTGAAGGCGTTCTTCAATGGGAATTACAAAGGTAGCGTCGTAGAATTTGTTTGTAAGATTATATAGCGGGTTTGAAGCCGACATCCTTAAAACCCATTATATAATCTTACAAACAAATTCTACGACGCTACCTTTGTAATTCCCATAGAATTAGAGTTTAGTAATGGTTCTAAGGGCAGCTCGCTCACTAACCTGGATGCGGTGTAGGGTGGGATTCTGGATTTTGGAAAATAATCTAAAATTATTATTCATTAATAAAAAAATTGTTTACACCATTGCAATAGTATTTCTTCCCTCTATAATATGATATAGCAATTGCCATACCTTAATAATAAAAAAATAATAATTAACGTTAAAAATTAAAGCGGATTAAAATTTGAGAGCGCAATCATCGCAAAAAAAAGAAAGAAAAAAAAAACATTGGATGGCTCGCTCTGGAAACGCATTCTTGAGATAAGAAGATCAGTTGTACCTGGTCGGGCGGGCAGTCAAGTACATACGTTTTAAATTATTTTCGTGCATTTGATTCATTTGTGTTTGTGAAAACCGACAATCGGGGTTATTCTGTAGGGGAAATGTTACGTTATTTTTTATTATCACAGTCTAAGTTGCTTTAAATAGAAAATAGTATTTATTCACTTGGTCACAATTATTTAAATAATTAAATAATAAAAATTTTATTTAATTATTTCCAAATGATTTTTATTTAATTAAGTTGCTTTAGTAATAGATATACATATATATATATATATAATGTGAAGTTATTTAATAACGTACACGTTAAGCTGAATATTTCCTGGGCGGAATAGCCTCAAATTGGTGTTACTACGGATTTTATACGATGATGTATTTATATTACACAGCAGAAACAAATAAATGGTGAGTATTTTTTTCTTTTTCTTTTTAATTTATATTCATATTTTGTTTTAGTCTCTTATTTACTTGGTTCACTGTATCAATAAGATGACCTAAAATTTTTGAACTGTATTGAAAGCAATTCTTATGTTTGTGGTTGTATTTAATTGACAAAAATGAAAACATCGAACTAAAATTTTAAATACAATAGTTTTATAAACGAAATAAAGTTTAAAAAAAATCTTAGAAAATAAAATATTATACTACCCCTTCTTACAAAATTCTGTATTCCTCGTAACCCTAATATTCTTCCTAAATACAAATATCCTACAATCACCATTCATCAATTCATTTGCGCAAATCATCAGGACAGTTCAGCTAGCTAGCATAGATTTTTCTTTAACTTCATCATAAATTCACGACAGGGCAGAAAGACCTCTGGTCGATAGCTCAGGCAGACAATGCTTGACTATTCCTTATACCTTAAATGCTTTTAACGCAACTATAACCTATACAATTTCAAAAAATAAAAATAAAAATTATATGAATCCAGAAATATTTCTCCTATTAGGCTTTGATCTCATTTTATTAAAATTCGCAACTAATCCCGACATTTCTCATATTATTAAGCACCTGTATATATCCCTTAATCCAGTTATCGAACCCGGATTAAAATTCTCTATATGAACGATATCCATTCACATGGGCCATTTATCTGATTTTACCATAATGCCTTATCTTGAAAAAAACCTTTAATTAATTATAGAAAATAAAATGTTGCGTTATAGAGTATTCCAGATATAAGGAATGCTCGACCATTTCGTATACCTTGAATGCTTTTAACGCAACTATAATCTATATAATTTCATAAAAAATCGATTACACTTATGTGATTCCAGCAATATTCCTCTTATTAGGTAAAGCTTTGATCTCATATTAATAAAATTCGTAACTAATCCCGACATTCCTCATATTATTAAGCACCTGTATATATCCCTTAATCCAGTTACCGAACCCGGATTCAAATTCTCTATATGAACGATATACATTCATATGGGCCATTTATCTGAGCACAATGCCTTAACTTGAAAAACTACCTTTAATTAATTATAGAAAATAAAATGTTCCAGATATCAGGAATGCTCACAATAAACTGGTATAATCCGTTTAAAATCCACACGAACACCAAGGACGACGACCACAGACGCATTTTGATCTGAATGTATGGGTTAGTTTATTTGGCGATAAGATCACATTTACCAAGACAATTTGACTTTTTTAACACTTCCCTGGTTGCCTAAATGCTTTATACGTATATTTTCACGTAACTATCTATTTATAATTGTAATTTAAATATTTAAAATTATTAACTATTTCATAAAACAACATTTATCATCTGGCTCACTTATGTGAACTACTTTGATTAGTTGATTAAAAAGAATTTGAAAATAATTAATAAATTTTTCCCTCTTTAGCTAGTGTGATATTTTGACTTATGTTACATAAATATTTTAAAACAAATGTTCAATAATGGATACTTGCTGTTGCATAACAATAACATTTTGAATAAGGGAATGATTTTTCAAATTCTTTTTATTTAAATTATTTAAATAAATATATATAATAGGGCAGAAAGACCCCCGGTCGATAGCCCATGACAGACTATATTGTAAATATATATATATATATATATATATATATAACAATCTTTATTAAGTTTACAATAACGTAACAAACATTGATAATGTATACCACACAAAAATTAATTAATTGTTGAATTGCTATCGTCTATCTGCCAAATATAAATATTTGTAAAGAATTGTAATTCTGCTGTCTGAATAAAAATGTTTGTATATAAATAATAACTAAGAGAATAAATCCTTTTTTCTACTTTGATCAACTTCAAAATTTTGATGATGAAAGTAAACATTTTTTTAACATTTATCATCTGGTTCACTTATACAAACTATTTCGATCAACTACAAAATGTTGACGAATAGCTATTATAATGTAGTATATTACTAACATCGAGCATCAATATGAATGTTTCTTTCTAAACAAGAAGCAATGAGTCTTTTACTAGATATTATGTATTCCAACACCACCTTTTACCCAGAGAAATGATACATTTTTAGTAGACGTCAAGATTATATCATTGATGTAAATTAAACAAAAGTCTATTATGAAATTGAAAAAATTCCAATGTACCGGGTGTCCGAATAAGAAAGGTCACAGGCTATATCTCAGGAACTATGATTGCTACAGCTTTCAAATAAAAAAAAAAAATTAATAAGAGTGATCATGAGAAAATGCTGGAAATAAATTTCAAGTTCCTAACTCTTCCGGTAGGGGGCGCAATGAACAGTCTAAAAGTAATATTGCGATTACCTCAAAAAAATGTTTAATAAAGACATCATAAAACAACACTTTTTGAAATCATTATAAGTTCGTGAAACAAAAATGTTACAGATTTTTTTTTCTCTCTTGAAATAAAGAGTGGGGGAAGGTCAGAATTTATAAAGAGCAAATGTCAAATAACTCTTTTGTTTTTAACCGATCTTAATGATTTTAATGTCATACGAAACAACTTATCATGCTGATTATAATTATTGGCAACAATCAGAAAAATTACTAACTTTATCGCAGCTAGGTGGCGCCAACTTAAAGTATAGATAATTTTCCCATTTTTTTTTTAAATTTCAAATGGAATGATATATTTTTCTTAATGTTAACTGAAAGAGGATTAAAAAGTAAGAAATTTAGTGAAAACCGGAAGTCTATATCTAAATCCTATCACAAGTTATAATTACAAGAATTTTTATAATTAAAAATTATTAAAGTAAATTTTAAGAATTTTATGTGTTAATTTAAAATAAATGAAATTATAAGTTAAATAACAAAATTAAATTATTTTGTCATGGGTAGGGGGCGCTTTTTAATTTTAATAATAATTTTCTCATTTTTTTAAATAAAGAAATATTTCTTATAATACAGGAGAAAAGAGTATTAAAACCAAATGGAAACATCATTTTCAATGCCAAATTTATATCAAAATTTTGTCTTTAAAATTGTCAAATAACTCCACTGTCATAT
The DNA here is from genome assembly GCA_963082785.1 of Philonthus spinipes. NCBI lineage: Eukaryota > Metazoa > Arthropoda > Insecta > Coleoptera > Staphylinidae > Philonthus > Philonthus spinipes. The sequence goes on from OY720312.1 coordinate 8,065,513, forward strand.
ATACAATCACTTTTATACAATTAAATAAGCAGCAACATCCACTCTAGCAATAGCAGTCAGTATATCCATTGCTGAAGTTTTTGCATTTCAGATCCAAAAAAATATGTCTTTCCTCATTCTGGGCCTGGATTGATAAAAAATATTTTTTAATTTGCCCCAAAAATAAAAATCTGAACATTCGGCAAATCGTGGTGACCAAAAAAATAAGCATCCTCATCTATTCACCTCTCAATAAAGAGTATATCCAAATAATTTAGCACGCTGATGATAAGAAATTAATTAAATTTTGTTGTTTTTGTTATAAATTTTATTAACCTCAAAAAGTTTTCCAATAACCTTTGAAATTTTTAATTTGAAATTTCTTTTATATATAACTTATAATAGAATAAAGGTATTGAGATGCGGTTTTCACCAAATTTCTTACATTTTCACGCACTTCCTATTGATACTAAGAAAAATATATCATGCTATTTGAAATTTGTAAGAAAAATGGAAAAATTATATTCTTTTTAACTTATCACCACCTAGCGGCAACTGAATTACTTATTTTTATGATTGTTGTCAATTGTTTTAATCAGTATGATATGTTCTTTCGTATGAAATTAAAATCATAAAGATCGGTTAAAAACAAAAGAGTTATTTGACATTTGCTCTTTATAAATTCTGACCTTCCACCACCCTTTATTTCAAGAGTAAGAGAAAAATGTCTGTTACATTTTTGTTTTAAAAGCTCATCATGATTTCAAAAAGTGTAGTTTTATGATGCCTTTATTTGAACTTTTTTTGAGATAATCGCAGAATTATTTTTCGACTGTTCATTGCGCCCTCTACTGGAAGAGATACGAACTTGAAATATATTTCCAACATTTTCTCATGGTCACTTTTATTAACATATTTTTTATTTAAAACCTCTAGGAGTCTTAGTTCCTGTGATATAGCCGATGACCTTTCTTATCTGGACACCCGGTAGAACATTGAGATATAATTTCAATTAATTAAATATACGCGGAAAAGAAATATCTCTGATGGGATTTGAACACTTGTCCTTCGATTTCTAGCCAAGTGTGTTACAGACTACACCACAGAGACATGTAATGTCAAATCTCCAATCGGGATACTTGGATTGAAATCCCATTGGAGATGTTTCTTTTTCACTTATAATATAATTAATTTAAATTATATCTCAATGTTGCTCTCTGGAATTTCTTTCATTTCATATATACAGTGATGGACAAAATTATATACACAAACAATTACACATCTCCAAACGTTGTTATAATTTTATATAATTATTAATTGTATTATCATCAACTCTACGCTAATGGATGGCATTAATGAGATGTCTGTTTGACATTCAATAACTACACACAATGAGATAAGGAAAAAAAATAAATTAGGACAAAAATAATTCAAATATCAATCATAAAATATGTGTCTATATTTTATGAGTGATAATTGAATTGAATTTAATAGAAAAAGTGCTTTTGTGCAGTAAAGAACGTTAGTCTGGGCTCTTCTTATAATGCCTCGTGGTCGTGAAATTTCCTTTGCTATTAAAAAGCAAATAATTACATTATTTGAAAACGGTCAGCGTCAAGTAAAAATTGCAACCAACTTAAATTTAAATCGGAAAACAGTGTGGGCAATTATTAAGAAATATAATCAAGTAGGATCACTGAGTGAAGCTAAACGAAGTGGTCGTCCTAGAAAATTTAATGAAAGAGACACGAGAGTGATTAAAATAAGCATCGAGGGATCCTTTTAAAACACCTATCCAAATCAGAAATGAATTAAAAGGCCATTACTTGCTTAATATCTCAACAAAAACAATCAACCGAAGATTGAATGAACTGAATTTATTTGCAAGACGTGCAGCTAAAAAACCGTTGCTCTCAAATAAAAACAGGAAGGCCCGTTTAAAATTTGCCCACCATCATCTGCATTGGACTCCAAATGATTGGAAAAAGGTATGTTTCAGCGACGAGTACAAGTTTAATATGTTTGGATCTGATGGTACACGTTATGTTAGACGCCCTGTTAATAAAAGGTGCATCCTAAGTACACATTACCCACAGTTAAACATGGAGGTGGATCTGTTATGGTTTGGGGTTGCTTTTCCGGATTTGGTATGGGCCCATTGTATTAAATTCAAAGCATTATGGATAGATTTATATATCGGGATATATAGAAACATGTTATGCTTCCCTATATGGAGGATAATATGTCACTACGATCATCGTTTCAACATGGTAATGACCCCAAACACACGTCAAAGTTATTGAAGCAATTTATCTCCGAGGAAAAAATTTCTATTTTAAAATGGCCATCTCAATCTCCCGACCTAAATCCAATCGAGAATTTGTGGAATTACTTGGCTAATAAAATTAGAAACACAACTTTCGCAAAGCAAGATGAATTATTCAAAGGATTAGAAGAAAAATGGAAGAGGATAGTGCCTACACTAATAAACTTTTAGATGAAGAATTACACTTGTTTTATTCCATAATGTTTTTATTTTCAGTTTCCTGACATGTGTTTCGGTCTTCGCAGACTATTATCAAAGAAAGAAAATAAAAACATTATGGATCAAAATAAGTGTATTTCTTCATCTAATAGTAATATTTGTTTCCATCAAGAGTGTAGCGCAACAAACATTAACTTTACCAATAAACTTGTTCAATCAATGCTAAGAAGGTGTCAGGAAATAATTAATTATAAGGGATACCCTACTAAGTACTAAATACATTATTGAAAAGAAATCCTCTATTTTTTTAAATCATTTTTAATGAAATGTTCAGCCAACGTTCATCTAGCGTATGGATAACTAGTGATTTTTCGAACCTCATCAGACTAGTGTGTTCCATGTGCAATGTCTTGATGACGATGCCACTTGAAATTAGGCAAAAAGTGGCGCGTTGTCTTTAATTTATTTTAAATCATTATTATAATAAATATGTTTTTAGTTATGTCTATATATTTTTGTCGAAATATTTTTAAACAATAATAAATTATGTTTAATTAATTTCTCACTTAACCCGTGGTGAAACATCATGCTGAATTAATAATAAATTAGTTCATCGATTTATTAAAAAATGTTAATATTTTTTGTTAATATTTTACAACATAGTTTCATTCCAATGTATATTTATTTTAAGTTTCAATACACTCAAAAATATTTAAGAAAATATATTTGCTTATATACTTTTGTTCATTACAGTATAAGTATAATTTGATACGAAAATCAATTTAATTAATTAATTAAAAATGCTACAGTTGTATTTCCATTCCATTATTCAACTTCAGATGAAAACAGGTTAGCGCTGTGCATCGCCCATCACGAACGTCTATATAAATTGAATATAAGTGAACTAGAAGCACCGAATAGAGATTTGACATCATATGTCTCTTTGGTGTAGTTTGTAACACACTCAGCTAGAAATCGGGGAAATGGGTTCAAATCCCATGAGAGATGTTTCTTTTCCACTTATATACTTATATTTAATTAATTTAATTATATCTCAATGTTGTTCTCTGGAATTTCTTCAATTTCATACTTTTGTTTAATCTACAATCCAGGAATTCCGACAATCTTACATTTATATCACAGAAATATATAAATTTTAAAGAATAACAGTTTTCATGATAAACTATACGAAAAATAATTTAATTACTATAAAAGGCCATTTAGAGGCATTTTATGATATGTTGACGGAATATGTAGGTACAAAACTATACAACGGCTTACCAACAAAAAAAAGATAACAGTATCTAATTACAATAAATTTAAATCTACTCTAAATTAATTTTATTAGATAATGCATTTTATGATATTAATGAATTTCAAGCATTTTACAGCTATATGTCATGAATATGCGTTTATACAATTTTATGGTTATTACATTTAATTCAATTATTTTATCACTAGTAATTATCATTAAGGCATAGAGTAACTAGTATTTCATCCTCTTTGATTAAGGTCTAGTCCAGAACACATTAATGATAAATACATATTTTTTCTTTAACTTTGTATACTTTGCACATGTTATGCGTGCGCCTAATAATATTTTAATATTTTTATTATAGCCTAAGTCAGTCGGAAGCGTCAGTAAAAGATAGTTAATGATATATTTACTTTTTAAAATAACAAGACTCTTATAATAAAATAAAAAAAACTGTAATTTCAGTTCGGAATAAATGAAAGTGAAAATATATATTATAATAAATGAAAGAACGCAAGCACCATATTTGGCCTAATTTCATGTAGCATCGTCAACGATTTGGGTCTATAAAGTAGACGACCGAAAATTATTGTTTCGTCCACTAAAGGAAAGCGAGAACTTGTTCTGTTTATGAGAACAGGAAACGAAATCCATTTAATTAAATTAATGGTGGCTGAACATTTTATTAAATGATAATATATAACTAAGTTTTTCTAATCAAATTCAAGTTGACGTAATAGCGACTCCCATACAACTGCAGGAAAACATTAAAGAACATAGTAAAGAACGACGCATTAACATCTTGATGTTGTCAAGTTACAAAATTTGAAAATATTTAATTATCAATTAATAAAACCGCTTTTAAAAAATAATTAGCCTCAATTACAATTTATTTAATTTTTTAAAATATTAATTCTAAAACATGTACTAATCCTCCCACGTTGATAACATTTTTTTAATTGAACACCAAATCCGCGCAACAATTAATCACGCCAAACCAGACAGCCATATAAACACAAACGAGAAAAAATGTAATAAATTTTAATATTGGAACAACGCGCGAATTGATCAGATGTTATGGTGAGTTTTGCGGGTTTGCGTTTGATAAGGGGATAATTTCCAATTTCAATATTCAACTGTAATCCAGATTATTTATTACACCGTTTTGTTTAAAGAAATATCGGTGCGATTTTTTTTTTGTTCATGTTGAAATATTACGTCTTTCGCATAATTGGGGATATTACACAGAAATGGGCCGATGAAAAATATGCGGGTATTTAGTAAGATCCCTTTTAATTTTTTTATGCATTCAACCCCAAGTTCGCGACTGTTTTTAATAATTTGTAAGATGATTGGAATGAAAAAAATGTATTATGCATGAAAAAACACACTGGACTGAATTTTTGAAAATGTGATGTGTGTGTGTTAATTTTGTTGGTTTATTTAAAACAACATACCTGGTTAGTCGAATTTAATTATAATAATAAATATTTTTGTTGTATTACAATGAAATTAAACAAAGAAAAAATTTTGGCATCAAGGAAACAACATATAATAGTTACAAGGCTATCTGCGGACACGTGTTTCGGGATTTCATCCCTCATCAGTACAGCTATGCCCTGTAAGCCCTTAGTTGTTATCCAATTTTTAATTAAATCCGCTCAATGCGCGCGTCCTTCACCGCGGTCACTTCCATCCGCGATCTCGTTGAAGACGGTACGTAAAAATTAATTAAAAATTGTTTACACTTGTTTTAATGTTTTGTTTGTTTAATTTCATTGTAATTTAAATAACTGCAAATGTGTGAATCATCTTTGTTTCATTTTATTTAATGTTAGTTGTACAAAAATACATTTTATTTAATAAATTATTTGGATTTCCGCTTCCACAGCCCACCCCCCATAAAAAATAATAAATTATTTCCACTATACATCTAAAATATTGGGGGTTTATTTGAAACTTTTTCTCATAAAATAAGTGACTCACCCTGTATACATACTCTTCATTTCTGTTATGTTCACCAACATATATCTATCATTTTATAAATAGCCAGACTAATAATAATTAACCCTCGACACCCAAAAGAGGATAAGATTAAGAAATAAAGAAGAATAATAATTAATAATTTATTTTCCTTTTAACTGCAGCGACTTTTTTTACTTTAAAACAAAGTTTAGAGAGGTATAGGCCAGAGTTTTTTTTAATGGATATTTCTTTTAAAGTACGTAAATCAAAAAAAATGTAGTAGCCAAAGGAAAATAATTTATTATTTTAAGAATCTTTTTATTTAATTTACAAAGGTTAATATCATTTGTTGCCAGACAAATAAACGTCAATTATTTATTTATATATATATATATATATATATATATATATTAGGTATATCGTACAAAACTTCAATAACTGTTAAATGGCTAGATCTTTCTATCTTAAACGATAATATTTAGTTTGCAAATTTCAATTAAAGTGAATTTTGACAGCTTTTTAATGTAATTTATTGTAAAAAGGTTAATTAATTCGTTATTAAATTTATTATTATTATTTATGTTAAACTGTTATAACATTATTAAACAAACATCTTTATTCAGACAGCAGAATTACAATTCTTTACAAATATTTATATTTACAATACATATTGATAGGTTAGTAGTCTGTCATGGGCTATCGACCGGATCTTTCCGCCCAAAGCATTATTATTAATGTTACTGTACTTTAATTTTAAAATATATGTTTTTTCAATTGTATTTTACTTTACATCAGATACTGCCTGTTCGTTCCCAAGCGCGAAAATAGGGATTTAACATGGGTTTGGGCGTCTTTTGCTGATTCCTACTCGCCACCTTATCTTACGGACCAGCTAATAGTTTTAGCAGAAAGAAACAATTATTGTACATCCAATAACAATAACGAGATTTAAAATCGAGTTTTTATTGAAATATATTAATTTTAAATTTAATAGATTTTAAATAATAGTTGATATTCATTTACGTCATGGTGCATTTACTGAAAAAATAATAATTATATTAACGAAAAATGTTTTTTTTTTCATTTTTTTGAAAATGCTACTTTTATTTTGTGTAAATTATAAAAAAATGTAGAAACAAAAGAATGCTTCAAAAAAATATTATCAGGCAAAACAAATATTATTAAAAATAATAATGCTTTATTAACGGACGAGTCCTTTTAAAATATAAGATATAAACACTACAAATATATATAATATAGATTTGAGGTTCAGCTACCTAACACAGATTTTTTTAATCCATCGTCATATATTCAGCAGAAAGACCTCTGGTTGATATCCCATGACAGACCAACAAACTTTTATTAATTGTAACTATGTATATTACTAAAAGGAGGGAAAATCCTAAAAGCATGGTTTGAATTTAAAGTTATTTAACTTAATCTGTAATTTTATTTGTTTTATTGGTAGATTTTTAATAGTTTATTAATATTTATAATTATAAAGAAAGAATCAGAGGTCTTTGTTGACAGACCAACAAACATTTATAAATTGTAACTATGTATATTATTGGATTCAAAATCATTGTTTGTTAATAAAAATTTCTGTATATATATATATATATATACAGATTTAATTAAAATGTAGAATTTGAGTAATCTATCAATAAAAAAATAAAATAAATTACTTATCTCCAAAATACTTCTTTATTACTATTATATTATCAGAATAATAAAACATTTAATTAAATTTAATTTATTAAGCTTAATAAAAGCAACTAATATTTAATTGGATGGACACAAATTGTAATCGTAAAACACAAATTTGTAATTGTAAGCCAGCGATTGCCAATTATATTAGAATTTCTTCTACTAGATTCGCATTTCAAATTTAAGGATTCTCAGAGAATTAATTTAATTTCACAATAAAACACTTATTACTTTGTTTGTATAACACTTGTTTATTTTAATGTAACTGCAGTTTCGACAAATTTAACTTGTCATTATCAAACATCTAGTACTAAATTTGTCGAAACTGAAAAATAAACAAGTGTTATACAAAGTAAGAAGTGTTTTATTATGAAAGTAACATGTATAGTGAAGTAGAAGCCTCCACAATACAGAAATGTATTTTCAAAAGGTTACTATAATTTCTTAAAAAAGTAGAAAGTAGATAATTTTAGTAAATATGAATAAATTATTTTATAAACAAAACATACAATTTCATAAGATTACCTGATTATGCGGTTGAAATTTTAGTTTGTATTCGCCTTAAATTTCTGTATACCGTGTATTTATTAAACAACAAAAGCAATAAAAAACAAATCAAAATCTTTTGTCAGGTAACCAGGTACTAAAACTTCACAGTATGTCTACGGTAAATCCAAGTGTTTGGTGGTTTACCGTAGAGTATACATGTTAATTTCACAATAAAATACTTATTACGTTGTTTATTTTTATGTGACTGCAGTTTCGACAAATTTAGTACTACATATTTGATAATAACATGCTAAATTTGTCGAAACTGCAGTCACGTAAAAATAAACAAGTGTTATGCAAACAAAGATAAGTGTTTTATTGTAAAACTAAACTAATTCTCTGAGAATCCTTAAATTTGAAATGCGAATCTAGTAGAAGAAATTCTAATATAATTGGCAATTACTGGCTTACAATTAAAAATTCGTGTTTTACGATTACAATTTGTCCTTATTTTGAACTAAGATAAAATTCAGGATATTTAATTAAAATTAAAACACTTGATTGAGATTTTTTCTGCATTCCTCCCTGAAGCTGACAAAAGTTCGAAACTAGTCGGAAAAGATATAAATAAATGAATCAAACGAAGTGTTTTAATTATAATTAAATATACCACGGGTTAAGTGAGAAATTAATTAAGCATATAAGACAAAAATTATTTAAAATGTAGGTCAAAGTCAAATGCTTAAAGCATAATTTAAACACTGTGTATACATATTTCAGATGGAAACAAAATTAATTACATAAAATCAATCAAATACATAAGGGAGACTCGCTTTTATGAAACATAATATTTTGAATAGAATATCGACGTGAACGCGGCTTCGAGTTACATAAAAACTTTTTTATTTATAATTTCTTTTTAAATGAATTAACCAATTAAAACTTTTCAAATAAAAACATTATTAAAATTTAGAACAGGTTACAATGCTTTTAATTTATTATTTATAATTCTCAGATTTCCAATTAAGATCCATAAAAAAACGTGATATAATAAGTATGAGTATTATATTATGAAATTTTATGATAAAATTGTCAACTTAAATCGGTATAAAAGATTTATTAATTAACCCTTAATAAACGAATATCATCATATTCACGAGATTGTAAATATTGTATTCTTTTTTATAAGTTGATTGTGAAGATTTGTAATTATTTAAATAAAAATTATTGTCCTTTCTCTTACTTTTTATTAAACTAAATATATAATTCGTAAAGTTTAATAGTCCTCGACACCCAATATGGGTAAAAGAGGATAAGATTAAGAAAGAAAGAAAGAAAGAAAGAAAGAAAGAAAGAAAGAAGGAAAGAAAGAAAGAAAGAAAGAAAGAAAGAAAGAAAGAAAGAAAGAAAGAAAGAAAGAAAGAAAGAAAGAAAGAAAGAAAGAAAGAAAGAAAGAAAGAAAGAAAGTTTAATAGTGTTTCTTCACCTAAAGATAGAAAACTTTTGAGAAATAAATATTTAATTTAATAAAAAGAGTAAAAGAATGATAAAACACTGTTTATTTTAATGCCTGTTGACTAACCATTACAATGGATATTGTAATATTTTATAACCGTTTGTTATAATGAAATCACATGGTTTTGTTTTACTAAAACTTTTGCTATATTTAAGACTAGTAGTAGATATTATATGGTGTTTGTCAAGATCTTTATTGACAAATGCCTTATTATTATCATTAATAATATATTTATATGGTTATAAAATTAATTTGTATTAATTTTATCAATATTTAATAGTCGTATTATTTAAACACTTAGTTCATATTATATAAATAAAATATGAATATCATTAAATATCAACGAATAAAGCAAACAAAAGTACAGATTTAATTGAATTATTTTTAAATGCCTGACTACTTTCGGATTATCAGTCCATTTTTAGCAGAATTTTAAATTCAATCCATTGTGAAGAGAATTTAAAATTCTTGAAAATAGGCTGATAAACTAGTCGAGAATTTAAACATTATTCAATAAAACAAATAAAAACACAGATTAACTGTGTTTATTTACATATCTATATTTATATACAGGAAAAATGTTTTTAGTTAAAAGGAGGGAAAATCCTAAAAGCATGGTCGGGAATTTAAAATTATTAAACTTAATCTGTGTTTTTATTTGTTTTATTGGTAGATTTTTAATAGTTTATTAATATTTATAATTATAAAGCGGTATTTATTTTTTCTCCTAAAATAAAGCAATTATTTTATTAAAATTAAATTAATTTTGAAATCGACGAGTTTTTATTAGAATCTGAGTATCTCTTCGAGCATTACTAGTGCTCAAATGGAATATTATTGATCTGTAAAATGTGAATTGAAAGCTAGAAAAGTAGCAATAGAAGCCGATCTTGAAATCAAATACGTGCACGGAATATCCATAATTATAAAAGAGCCGGAAAACTAAATAAATCTAACATCAGCGATATTTCCTATAATTTATATTATCATCAAGACAGGGATATAAAAACGAAAAAAAAAAAAGATAAAAAGACCACTGGTCGATAGCCAGTTATGATCAAGAAATGTTTTCCTCTAGAGTGCTTTGATTCTTTTATTAAAAAAAATGATGTTGGCAATGAAAGTAACCACACGATATAAGTTATGTCATTATAATAAACTGAAGAATTTGATTTGGCATGCGACGTTTCATTTGTTTTTATTCACTGATGCTGACTAAATGTAAAGTAAAGATAAATGATTTATTCTACGCTTGTGTTACTTTTTTAAACATGTATTATGTATGCAAATAAGAGAAAGGACAAACATTTTTATTTAAATAATTAAAAGTCACCACAAGCAACTTACAAAAGAATACAATATTTACGATTTCGTGAATATGATGATATTCGTTCATTAAGGGTTAATTAATAAATCTTTCATACCGATTATATTATATGTAAATGACCAGTCTATAAATAATCATTATTATTATTATTAAAAGAAAAACTACTCTAGAGAAGAATTTTCTCGTTATTCATTAAATTTTGTAAATTCTATTATTTATTTTTTATATTTTTCTGTATATATCTTAAATTAAATAAAATGAATTTGTACATATCTTTTAATAAATGCGTCATAGAAATAATACAAAATTATCACTTATTAATTCAATGCATGTGGCATTGTCACAACAATATATAAGTACAACATTTAAAATAAGATTAATGATTTTATCGTGGAAACTACTGTAGTAAATGGAATTCGAAATACTGGAAATTCAATTTTATTGAAATGCTTCATCAATCGTCACCTTGCGATATTGCAAAGTCAAGTGAGGAAGGTATTTTTAATGGATATAAATAGGCAATGTTCTCTGATTTAATTTAAAAGTTCTGGGTGATAAATTGCATTTCCTTGCACTTGCATAATAATTAGATACACTCAGTATGCACGAATAAAGCGATTACAAGCAACAAAGCTAAATCCATAATAGTCTATCAACATGATAATTAATCTGGCTACTCACAATTTATACACTTATTTATTGATTATTGTAGCTTAAGATCAATTATAATTAAAAAGAAAAATCTTCTGTTTTATAAATATATCTTATTGAAGTATTATAAATAATACTCTCCTAACAAAATTTTGTATATTCCGAAATCCAAACATCCCTGCAAAATACACGTCTTAGTCTCTTCATATTAATGAAATTATTAATATGCTTCAAGACAGTTCAGCTAACCAACACAGATATTTTTTATTGCACTTAACCATAAATTGAAGACAGAGCAAGAGAAACTTTGGTCGATAGCTCAGGACAGACAAACACTTTCATTTTATTGTGTATACTTAATGTTGAGATGTACTGAGGTTATCCCTCCTCAGTCCAGCTATCCCGAAACACGTCTCTGAAGATGGACTTATATTACCTAATGCTTGTCTCTTGTTTTTTTTTGCATTAAATATCCTCGAATACAATTGTATAATGGAAGTTTTTTGTATTCGAGAACATTTAATGCAAAGAACAAAAGAAAAACCTTACGTAATATAACCCCTTCGCAGACACGTGTTTCGGGATTTATCTCTCGTCAGTACAACTATGCATTATTATTGCCATGCAACAGCAAGTGTCCATTATGTAATTCAAAGCCTGAAGGTCTATAGGCCAGCGAAGAAATTGTTTTAATTTATATTTGTTAAAGTAGTAATGTAATGTAAATAAAAATATTCATATATATTAAATTGTATAAATTTCAATATACAACATTGAGGTATAATTAAAATTAATTAAATATAAAGTGTAAAAGAAACATCTCTTGAACACATGTCCCCTGATTTCCGGTCGAGTGCGCTACCAACTACACCACAGAGACCTGCGATATCAAATCTCCATTCAATGTTGTACATTGAAATTTCTAAAATTCATAGATGTAAATATAATTTAAAAGGAATATTAATTTAATTTAATTATTTCTATAAAAATAATTTTTAATTACAGATATATACAGCAAAAAATACTAAATAATAGTTTAGGAATGCCTACTTAAATATATACAAATATATAAATTATTCTATATTGTAAACAATTATAATGGAGAATTCTGTAGAATAAATTTAAATTAATATTAAAAAATTACAAAATCAAATGTATATTTTTATCTGTTAATTGGCTATCGACCAATGGTCTCTTCGCCTATTATTTATATATTATATTCAAATTCTTTTTATTTAGTTAAATAAAAATAGTTTACTAAGTTTAGTAAACTCCTGTTTAATATAACCAGTAACAAATTCAATAAAAACTCTTCTAATAAGATTTTAATCAAAAGAGTTGAAAATATAATCTTAGACAAGTCATTCTATACATAGCATGAATATATTGGATACTGTAATAATAGTACCCAACTGACTTAATTTAATGTCATATAACAAAATATGTTTTATTTTACGTGTGGATGTACTGTTACTTGTTTATTATTCATTATTTAATTAATTTATTTATTATTTATAGGCATCCGTTTCTAATATGTTTAACACTTAGTTATGTTGTTTTATTATGTGCTGGTACGATATTCATTATATGTATTTGTTTCTATTTCCAATTTATTATAAAGGGTGTCACTAAATTAACTAAGTTAAATATAATTGAGCCACTTTACAATGATTGTTTTCTTACTACTATGTTTTAATTATATGAATTGAATATTAACAATAATTTATAGATTATTATTTCAATTATTCATGAACTTAATAAATAATATTTAAATAATGAATACTTCATAATGGTTGCAATGAAATAATTTGTCGTAGTGAAAAAAATTGAAATAATTTTATGATTTATTTTATCAATAATTTTTATTTATTAAATAATTTCGACTCAAACCGTTACAATTCGCAGCAGTGCAGTTATGCAACAACAAATATCTATTGTGTAATCCAATGTCCGGCAGAGTAAATGCTCGGGAAGTAATTGTTTGAATGAATGTTTCTAAAACTTAAAGTATATGTAATTTTTTGCAGTTGGGAAAAAGGGATTCATCGAATTTTATTGATCATTGCCAGAATTTTTCCTTATTTAATTTCTTTGTAATAATTTTCATTTAATTAAAATTAAATAAGTGTCTAATACAATATTATGATTGACATTAATAAATTTTGTAAAGAAATGGGACATAATCTTTTATTAAATATTGTTTCAAAGTTATGCGTGTTTTGAACGATGTTACCTTCAAGATAGGCGGAGTTTTGATGTCGAGGATGGCAACTTCTCGAAATTATGATAACATGGACTTCTAAACTAAACAGATTTAACAGATTAATATTTATATTGTTGCCATACAATTGTATAATTTAAATCATTCATAAATATATTTGAAGTATTGAATTTTAAGACTAACGAATAGCTTTTTCATGCACTTTACCATAAGCGGTTACTATAATGAAATCACTTAGTTTTGTTTTATTAAAATTTTAGTAAAACAAAACCAAGTGATTTCATTATAACAAACGCTTATTAAACATGTTTTACCAAGTGATAAATGAGGAAAAAGTAAACAATACACTTTACCATAGATCATTCAGGGAGAGCGATGGGAATGATAAAGATAGCAATGTACCCTTCAGAACTTAGTGATGCTTTAAATTTCATAATTTCATTGAGCTTTCAATTAATCTCTTCCTCCCTTATGAGAATCAAAAATCGTCACAAAAAACGAAAAAACGTATAATACAATAAATTTTATTATATTTTATTATATAATAAAATTCATTATTCTCACCTTTCATATATCTGTGTGGTTTTTGAGAGAGGACAGTGGAAATATTTTTTTGTATATATTTTTTATTTTAGTGATCTATCAGAAAAAAGAAAAAAATATCACATACAAAAGTCACGTATTCTTTCCTGGAAGATCCATGTCTACAATAAAAAATGGAGTTTATATTTAAGTATTTCATTTTCTCCATTTCCATACTTCGGTGATAGACGTATAAGATCTAGTTTCTGATGATTGGATGCCCTCCTATCGATTCTAATAACAATTAATACCTACAATTCTTGATTGATATACAATAGTATACAACGAATAAAAAATATTCCAGGATATACAGTGAAAGGAACAAATTCATTTAAACTCGAGAAAAGTGTTCCGACAGGTTGATTAGTATTTTAAACTCCACATTTATTTCACTGAAAATTTTATATACAGGGTGGCCCATAAATAAATGCCGATTTAAGTTATCTTTTTTTAATGTAACACTCTATATATATTTATATATTTGGATTCCTAAGAGAATTCTAGATACTTTCTGTATATAGTATCCTATACCTATCTTCAACTGTTAACGAAATATTGTCAATTGTTTAATAATTTTATATCAGAAATTGAACATTTGTTATTTGGCAATTATTCTTATATTGTAATAACTGTTGCTTTATATTTTTGTAATGGTTTTGAATTTAATAATATTATTAATATTCTTCCCCCTCTCCTCCGTCTCTCCACTGTGAAACTGATATAGGTATCCGCACACGCTCATCTTAAGAAAAGTTGAACGATCGCGAACAGCACTCAATTACACTTCCGTTTAATTATTATTCATATTATTAATGCTAACAAAAAACAATAATTCTAGGAAACGCAATCGTAAAAAATAATTTAAACAATTATTGGAAATTTGATTTTTAATTTGCCAAGTTTTTGACTTACATATAATAATCGCTCTTTCATTTTGTAAACAAATTAGAGAGTGAGTGAGAGTCACTCACTCTCTATTTTAAATCTACTTGATTTTATTTCCATCCTAATATCCCTAGATAATAATAATAAGCTTTATTTATGTCCACAGGTACATTCGCCAGAATAAATACATGAATATACACTTTATCTAATAATTACTTAAATATAAATCATAAATTGATTTGAATTATACATATGTTTTGTAATCTTTTTAGAGCGTCACACTGTTCTTATAAAATTTTTAATATGTAATTATAATTGTAATTTGGAAATGGAGATTCCGTTAATAAAGTAAATTGAAATTTAATAAGATATGCATCCAATGAATAGAATGCATTATCTAATAGTAGCAATTTGATGCCAGTCTAAAAATTAGCGGGTGTTAGATTTTTATATTTGGGTAGGATTTTCTACCATTTTCTCAATTACTGAATATATTTATATTTAGTAGAAAAGACTATTATTTCTTGAATTATAATAAAAAAGATAATTATATTACTAATCAGAGTAGCTTGGAATAATACAAATAACTACCTAATGATGCTAATAATGAAAAGATATACAGATGAAATATAAAAGGAGTACATTAAGGGTGCGGTTTAGACAAAAAAGATAGCTATATAAATACAGGCAATAACTAATTCGAGTTAGATTGCTGTTGTGATCAATGAACATTATTGTATTATACATTAAAGTAATCTTAAAATAAGCAGGAATTTCATCAGATGAATTAAAAATTATTTTATTGTTTAGTTTGTGTGAAAAACAATGGAAATTAATAAAATTTATAGGAAATTTTAAATATTATTTTTGCTAATAAAAACTTGTGCAATGAAAATTTAAAGGATTTCACTAAATTCTGCATTCAAATAACTTAGTACACATGACCTATTAATTTCATTAAATCTTTTAATTTTATTTTTTAACTTGAACTAGTAAATTGCCGTAATATACGAAAATTAACGATTTATTTTTATTTAGACTGATACTTATGGTAGATAAAAAATGTAAATATTTATTCATATTATTAAATCCAAAAGAATGGATCTTTTTTCAAACCATTATTTCCATTTTACTGTATAGCTATCTCTTTCTACTAAACCGCAACCTTAAAGCAAATTAATTAACTAAAAGGAATTTGAAAATAATTAATTAATAAATTATTTTTCCTTTAGCTACTGTGTTACATAAGTACTTTAACAAATGTCTAATAATAAACATTTGCTGTTGCGTAAAATGTATAATGCAACAACTTTTGAATCGAAAATATTTAATTCAAAAAACAAAGAAATAAAATAAAAGTTACATAATAAAATGAATTAATTATTCTCATTAATTACTTGGTAAAAAATATGATAAATTATTGTAAATAATTAATTTTACGTGGCTTTGTCTTACTTAAGTTTTTATTATAGAACTATTTTTTGTCGCATGAGGTGGTTTTGCTAGTATCCCAACACTACAGTCTCCGCTGTCTTTTTAGTATGCATGTGGATGTTTTAATTCATATAATTAATTAATAAATAATATATTTTTCAATACTCACATAAGACAATTCTCAATGAAATAAAATATTCACTTGAATAATCTAGAATTTAAAAATATATTATTTATTAATTAATTATATGAATTATCCACTATGAATAGAAAAAGGACAACAGACAAAGTAGTGCTTCACTAAGCAAAACCACCTCATGTTTATGACAAATTATGATTATGCATTGATTATTTTAATATACATGCAATAGATTGACATGAAACTGTAGGACAGGCAATGTTCATTTGTATTTTAATCACAGGAATGTGTAAATATTATAGACCTTACAATATATTTACTTTAAGAATAAATAACTACAAATAAAAATTGTGATAAAATAATGGTTTTATGCAGATAATTCAACAATATAAAAATAAATCTTTAATCTGGTTCTCATTATTCACTTCAATTCAATTCATTTATTTACGGTAAATCACCTTTATACAGAATAATAACAATATTCAAAATGTTTAGATAAATAGCATGACTGTAAATCACATATAAACAGAATAATACAATTTTACATATATAACATATTTTAATATGAGTGAATTAGTGAAACAAACACTACTTAAGTAGTGAAACAAATCAAGTGTATTTTTCAACATAGTAATAATATAAAAATATGTATTTCAAATTGTTGAATTACCGGTTTGCAAGCGGATAAACAGGGAGGAAACAAGTTTGCAAGTGTTCAAATTTTTATTTACTTTCACTATTACAACGGTCCATAAACTCGTGATAGTGCGAATAATCATGAATCAAACTCGTTTCGGAAATGAATCATCAATCGTGCTAGTACCGTGTCCGAATTAGCTAAAAGTGGAATAAGTGACCAACAAATAATGAATTCTAACGCAAAATCTTTAAAGTCATATTTGCAATTAGATTCAGATCACCATTCATCATTAGTAACAAACCTAAGAAAGGAGAAACGTGCAATAATTTGCATGCAATTCCATTGTGTATGAATATTGTTCTTACACAAATTGTACATTTAATAAATAAAAATGTTTATTGTCATTGTTAAATTCGTTAAATTATCTTAACAAATAATAATTGTACATTTAATAAATAAAAATGTGTATTGTAATTGTTAAATTCGTTAAATTATCGGTTACAATTTATGCAGGATACATTTTATTTTGATCACTTCTCATTTCATCGCAAATTTCTCAAATGGATTGCGATTAGGCAAAATTCCATCCCAATTTATTATCGAAATTTGTATCGATTCAATGACTCGTGCAAAATAAAATGTATCCGGCCAAATTCTAACCTCTCGTGGTATTACCCGCGATGAAACCTTAATCTAATAATTAATTCATTAACAGTAACAATCTCTTTGGCGAATTCGCCGGGTAATTACTGCATTTCCTTGTCAATTTTACTTCACAAAATTATTGTAGCAGTGTCTCCTCAACAAATTTTGTGAATCTTAACAAAAACTGTTGTTTTATTTACAAACAGTGTGTTATGGAGTTTCATCAAGAAAAACCCTCAATCATCGATTATTTAAAGTTTTCACTTTAATTAATATAATATTTATGATTTTCAACATTTTTTTATTTAATAAATAAATAAATAATAAATAAAAAGTGTTGAAAGTCATAAATATTTTATTAATTAAAGCAACTATTAATCAACGATATTAAACTGTTTTCAGGCTGAAAGAACGAAAATAATAATAAATTCAATAATTTATATCATATACCGAATATTAATTTCACAAGGAAAATGTGTATTCATTTACAACCCACAATTTTCCAGATCAAATCATTCCTTTCTAAATAATCTTTTAAATATTAAAATAAGACAGGTCACAAATAAAATACGCTTGTAAAATGTTAGTTTTAATTCTAGACGTAACCTTTTTAATAATTAATCTTTGTCTTTATGAAATTAATTATATAATTGCTTTATAATAAGCACGCAGATAATTGCTCAGAAAGCTATGAAACGTGATACTTCCTATGTTTAAAGTTCTGTTCAAATAAAAAATAAAACCGAATTAAACCTTCTTTCAAACAAAAGCAGTATTTTATAATATTTATATTGAACAATTTACAGGCTGGTAGATTAAAAATTGTAATATTTTTTAGTTTTTTTTTTTTTTCGAAAGAGAGAACGGTAATTAATAATAATAATATTTATTAACGGCAATCGCCTTTTACAAAAGATGGCATGATATAATACATTATATAATACATTATATAAATTTAACATAAGATTCAATATCAAATTCGTCCTGTAAAACTGAAAGGAGTTGGGTCATGCCATTGTTGTAATCTAGTTGTTGGTGACTGTTAAGGTTTTTTCTTTTTGCGTTTATATTTGCGTTCAAAGTGTTTACTATTGTATTTAAAATTAGTTAGTAATACATATAAATTTATTGCATTATATGACTTATAGTTGTAAAAATGGTATATTCCGTTAAATAAATAAATAATGCGGAAAATGTATTAATTTTAAGATCTAGTAGAATTAATGTTTGAAATTATTGAAAATAAAATATGCCACAAACCAAAAATCGCTCTGGAAAATGTTAGTTTTAATCCTATACTTTTGTAATAAATAATTTATGTCTTTGTGAAATTAATTATATATATATTTTATAATCAGCGCGCAGATAATTGCTCAGAAAGCTATCACGCGTGATAAGTCCTCGTTTTAAAAAGTTTATTGAAATGGTTAAATAGAGGATTAAATAAAATTAGTTGTTCTTTCAAACATGAGCAATATTTTATGATTAAATATTAATCAGTTTTCAGGCTGAAAAAAAAAACAAAGATTTTGAGCCAATTAAATATTAACAAGTAATTAATTGCATCAAAATACTATTTTAATGGATGGGTTCGAAAAATAGTAGAATGGATGAGAGAGGACGGGGCAGGTATAGAAGTCGTATTAAAATTAAGGGAGTGGGGTTAATATGGTATACATAAGAAGAATTTATTATAAATAGAAAAGAATATTCATTCACCCGGCCACATTTATTTAAATAAATTAAATAAAAATGATCTGAAAATAATTAACAATTAATTCTCTTTTATTTATTTATTTATCTATCTTTATATTTATTTTACGGAATTCTCCATTATTTATTTATTTATTTATTTTTATTCTCACATTTAGCTTTGTGACTCTTGAAATACGTGCATTTATTTAACGTACTTACGTAACGTAAGTCAAAAGTTACAGAGCTAAATGTGAGAATAATTTGTTAATTATTTTCAAATCATTTTTTTTTAAGGATTTATTAATTTTGTTCTTGTAAATATGTGTTTTATATACCAATAAAAGTCTCTTTTTACTATGTTAATGTTACAAAATGTCTCCAATAAGGATATTCGGAATAAATTCTTCACTTAATCCGTTGTGAAATATTTTTAATTAATAATGATATGAAATTAAAACACTTGATTTTTGTGTTTCAGAGATTTTACTTTATTCCTTGATAATGGCCACTGATCAAAACTTGTCGGAGAATAAAGTAACATTTGTGAACATAAAAAAAACAAGTGTTTTAATTTCCCATCATTATTCGGTAAGGATGTTAAATGGAATTAAAATTATATTCGTATTTTAACCCATCACTAGTCAAGGATAATATAATTAATTTTTAAGAGATATTTCTTTTCCACTTTATATTTAATTAAATTTAAATTATACCTCAATGTTGTACATTGAAAATTTCTACAATTCATAGATATAATTTAAAATGAATAACAATTTAATTTAATTAATTTTTAAAAAAATTATTTCGGTTAGTATTTTAACATGATTGATTTTAAATACATTTCAATAACTTTCATTTTTATTTTTTCAATGTAACTCTAAACAATAAAATTGGAGCGACGAATCCATGGATAAAATCCATAATAAAAGGTAAAACTAATAATTATGTTTTTAATATCGCGAAATGCATTAAAAGTATTAAATGTAAATAGAAAATAAATAGATGTGGAAATGATTTATTAATTATTTTCAAATCATTTTTATTTAATATAAGTATTAAATGGTTGATATATTAAAATTATCACTAATAATAGTATATTATTCAACGAGTGAGAAATTTTGTTATTATTTAAAAAAATAAATATTACAAAATGTAATTTATCTAAGTAAATAATGTCTCTTTCACGAGTTGAATACTATACTTTTTCAACTCGTATTAAATAATTTCACATTCGGGGTTATTCTGTAAAGGAAATTTTAGGTTTAACGTGTACATTATTTGAATAATCATAGTCTAAGTAGCTTGTAATAGATATATATTAATAGAATATGAAGTTAAATAATCATAGTCTAAGTAGCTTGTAATAGATATATATTAATAGAATATGAAGTTATTTAATAACGTACACGTTAAACTCGACATTTCCCTTACAGAATAGCCCCGATTATTATATAGCATTAAATTATATTATTAAAAAGTAATAACAAAATCAAAAATTAATTATACTTATTTAAATCAAACTGCTTCATATTTTTTTTTTAGTTCACTGGCTGTTAATTAAGGGTGATATTCTTCGCAGTTGTTTCAACATCAAAAATGGTTTCATTCTCAAAGTCTCTATTTTCATAAAACCGTACTTAACTGAAACTGGTCTGTCGGTATTTGACATATAAAATTAAATGTATTGACAGACATTGCTAGATTAAATGATTTTATAAAAACGAAGTAAACAGAAATTTAGTAATAAAATTCATCATTTGATTGGTAGACACTATAAATAATGAAAAAAAAAAAATCGGCATGTGTCTTTCTGTCCTCATAAAATATATTTAAATATAAATGTATTTGTCCTGCTTAAATGCCTCTTTATCATTGAAATAATAAATTTATAAAATAACACTCTAATGGCCGTAACAATAGTCGCAGTTTAATCCTGGAATAAATCTAGGATTCATGAATCGGGGATTCGCGAATGTTATTACTGGGTCCTCGGGTTGTTTTCATTATAGTCCAGGATTATGTCGACTATTTTATACATTTAGACGCAATCCAAGGAATATTATTCAATTCTAGATCAATCCATTACTATTAGTACGGGCATAAATATAATAAACAAATGAGCCATTCTATCTACGCCAAGAAAGGCGAAAAATTAATAACTGTCTGGAATTAGTCTGTATTTTTTCTAGTATTTAGGACAAATGTGAAAGAGAAAATTCATCGTTTTAATTTTTTATCACTAAAATATAAAACGTTATAATTTAAATAAATGTACGAAAAAGTGCAAATATCGTCGTGTGATTAAAGGCATTGAGTAATGAAATATTAATACACCATATGAATACAAATTTCTCCAATCAAAATACATTAGTAATGTAAATATTTTGTTTATTTTTTCCTCATTTATCACTTGGTAAAACATATTTAATAAGCGTTTGTTATAATGAAATCACTTGGTCTAAAAAAACAAGTGATTTCATTATAACACTTAAGGGTGCGGTTTACAAGAAAGAGGTAGTTATACAAATATGGGCAATCACTAATTTGAGTTAGATTGTTGTTGTGATCAATGAACAATATTGTATTATACATTAAAATAATCTTAAAATAAGCAGGAATTTCATCAGATAAATTAAAAATTATTTTAATGTTTAGTTTCTGTGAAAAATAATTATGAAAAACAATGAAAATTGATCAAATTTATAGCAATTTTTGAATTAAATTTTTGCTAATAAAAACTTATACAATGAATATTTAAAGGATTTCACTAAATTCTGCATTCAAATAACTTAACAGACATTACCTATTAATTTCATTATATCTTACAATTTTCTTTTCTAACATAAACTAGTAAATTGACGTAATATATGAAAATTAACGATTTATTTTTTATTTAGACTGATACTTTATACTTGGTAGATAAAAAATGTAAATACACATTCATATTATAAAATCCAAAAGAATAGCTCTATTTTCAAACGATTATTTCCATTTTACTATATAGCTATCTCTTTCCACAAACCGTAACCTTAATGTAAATATTATTTAATGGCTGAAAGCCCTCCGGTCAATAGCCAATTCATCTGCAGAATATAATTCTAATTTGATATATTATTGTACATAATTATAAACATTTGAATAAAGATGTTTAGTTATTATTTAATATGAGTAGAAAAATATTCAATATATGTGTATTAAATAATAATACAATTTAACGTTAAAGTATTATTTTATTGTATGTTATAGAATTGGTTGATAATAATTATTTCAACATATAATTGATTCATATATGTTACATAGTGTTAAAACAAGATTAAAACCACTTTTCAATAAAACCCTCTACGGGTCTCATTTATGGTGAATGCGCCGGGTGCGTTAGAAGAATAACTTTATTATAACATTACTGGATGTTATAAAACTGGCACAACATAAAACTCACCTTAATCGAAAAACGCAAAGTGCCGTACGAACTCAACAGGTAGTCGATCCAGGAAACCGTGTTTTTTTTTTCCAGAAGTGCCGTCTGGAAGTAAACTGAAGGGGGGGACTCGGAAGCGGGTACGTTTATTTACTTGCAGATTACTGGGGCTGGCACGGTCTGGCCGAAACGCGTTTCCGTCTTTTTTTGGTGTTCGCAATAAACTGATTATTTTAGCAACGGACAAGTTTTGAGTTGGTCGTCCGTTGTGAAGCGCAGCGCACGACGGTTGTGAGCGTCGCTGTGCCGAAGAGCGTCTTTATAGGCAACAGTGACATGCGCGACTCTTTGGACATCCTCTCATCTCTCTTCGCCACGTCCAAAAAGCCGCCCATCCATCGCCCACCATGGGTGCTTCAATTAATTCGTTCTGACTCGATAATTGTGATTTTTTACTCATCGTTTAGTTGCTTGATTACGATTTTAATTGGAGTTAAAATTACATTCGTGTGCGCTGCATCCAATATCGTGCCAGCATCATTTTTATTTATCTATTGGAAAAGAAATGAGAAAATGTCTAGAAAAATTGACAAAATATTCAACTCTAATATATTGCCAAAATAATATTGAATTACTTAACAAATTTATCGATTATATCCAGGATATACCTAACGAGTCATATATGAATATATATTTCAATGTTGGTAGGTAGAAATATTTTATCGCCTATTATTGGTGGAGGATTTAAACTCTTTTCGGCGTCAGGCAAAATATATCTTTTGAGTCCCTACGTAAGAAATTTTATTATCTTACATAGGGACTCAAAAGATATTTATATATATATATATATACAACTATCTTTATTCAGACAATTACATACATTTTTATAAACATTAAGTAAACACAATAAATTTACTAAAAAACCTAATAACAGAAATTTAAATTCCACCATAAATAACAGACTTTTACATAAATTTAATAATACTGGTAAACACACGTTCCGAACAGCAATGGGCAACCTCCTGTCCCCTTTTTGGCTGACATTTTCATGAATAACCTCAAAAAATTATCCAAAAGTAAAATACACAATTTTCCGACAGTGTGGTCTAGATTTGTGGACGATATACTCGCTATAATAAATCAGATAATTGAAGGCATACAAACTAGTTTAAATGCATGCAGCATTAACTTTACATACAAAACTGAAAAAAATCAAATCCCATTCCAAGATTTATTACTAACACATAATAAAATAAATTAAAAAATAGAATTAATGGTTTTAATATTTAGACATTGGTAGTTCATATTATATGAAATAAATATGAATAAATTATTAAAAATCAACCAATAAAACACAGATTAGATTGAATAACTTTAAATTCTCTTGTTATTCAATCTAATCTGTGTTTTATTGGTTGATTTTTAATAATTTATTCATATTTATTTCATAAAAAATAGAAGTTAATATGTTTAAAAAAGCCACTCATACATTTAATTATATTCACAATTCCTCATGCTCACATTTCAAACATAAACTCTCAGAATTTAACATCGTGATATTTAAAAACCGAAAACCGCCTTTTCCCATAGAAAATAGAAAAAACAAACTAACAGTAATACGAAAAATAGTTGTTTCATTAGGTTACAATGGATACACAATTAACAAACGAATTAATAAACACAAAAGAAACAATAAATCTCGAACAGCTTAAAGAAGAAAAAAAACAAATTTGCTAGGTTTATATACAATAACAAAACTGGTAACCAATTTGCAAATTCAATATGACTCCTGCATTCTATTATAACAACAAATTAATATCATTACTAGGCAATAAATTTACAAAAACGAGAAGAAGAGTCAGGAATTTATTAAATTACGTGCAATGAGTGTGACAGACAAATGTTGCATACGCCAAACCTCAAGGAATTTATTAAAAAGATTCAAAGAACATATATACCTTGTCACAAATTTAAATATAGAAAAATCCCCTTTAGCTGACCATAATTTAAAAACAGGACATTATTTTTCAAAAGATAATATTAATTTATTAAAACAATAATAATAATAATAATAATAATAAAGTTTATTTTCAATTGTAAATACATACAGTAAAGTTAACAATATGAAAATTCAAATGAAAAACGTCGTATCCTCTAAATAATGCAATTTATAACTAACTAATAAGATAATAACCTAAAACAATCTGTTAAACAAAAAAATCTTCAATTGAATATAAACATCTTTCGATCAAAAAACATTTGAGCTTTTGTTTGAAAATGAATAAAGATGGACTGTCTTTAATTGCTTGAGGTAGACAATTATAAATCTTGTAGCCATTATAGCTGATTTCTTTTTCAAATTGGGTAGTTTTATAAACTGGTGGTTGAAACTGATTTTTATGCCTAGTTAGATAATTGTGTTGCGGTGGTGAAAATATATGAGCATTTTGACGAACGAATATGGCTACTTCATATACATAGGTCTTAAAATTCCACAATCATTAAAACCTTGACAACATGAGTCCCTAGAATTTATAGAGCATAAAACTCGAATGACACGTTTTTGTATTACAAATAGACGTTGAAACAATATTTTTTTACAACGCCCATAATGTATTATGCCATAACGGATATTAGAATGGAAGTACGCATAGTATGTAGTCAATGTTATTTGTTTAGAGCACTTTTGATTGATAGACTTAAGTAAAAAGCATATTCTACTAAGTTTCAGTGCTAAAGTTTCAATATGCTGTTCCCAGCTTAATTTAAAGTCAATTGTTAATCCTAACATTTTTATCATTGTTGATATTTCTATGTTATAACCATCCAATAGAAAATTAGATGGTACATCCAAATTTTATCTAATATTTTTGAATAAGACACAGCATGTCTTATCAGAATTTAGAGTTAGTTTATTTTTTTGGCACCAGGTCAAAAAAAAGTAAGTGTTTTGTGTATCAACTATGACTCGATCAACTCGTTGACCACTGATAATAGCTGTGGTGGCATCAGCATACACAACCATATCATTTGATTGCATATTATGCGTATTGTATAAAACGATTTACTCAATAGAGTCATTTTATTTTTTAGATCGGCCTTGAGTTGATTACAATAGTCTTTAAACATAGGATATTTAGTAGCTAACTCTGCAAAAGCATTAAATCTATCTTTAAGTCGAATAACGTCAGCAGTTATCCATGTGTCTATTTGATGTTTTTGTTTATGTATAACTTTTTTCAGTGGAAAGCATTTAAAGTAATGTGATTTAACGATATTTAAAAAATGCGCAAAAGCTTCGTCTACAGTCGTACAATTAAAAACACACGTCCAGTCTTGTAAACCCAGAGATTCGGTGAAATTGTTAGTATTTGTTTCACTCAAAAAACGTTCATATACAGGGTGGACCATTTAATATGTTTTCAGAAAATATCTCCGAAACAAGAAACTTTAAAAACAAATGACCCAAACAAAAAATATATAATATATATATATATATATATATATATATATATATTTTTGATACATCCGAACTTAATTTTAATGTTATAATCTACGCACTGTGATCTGAGATGTGAAAATTTTTACAAAGAATTGATGAAATAGTTTTATTAAAATTTGTAAATATATTATCAATACAGGTTTTTGTATTATTGTAATGAACTCTAGTCGTTTCATTAATTGTGGGAGATAAGTTATAACATAACATTTTATCTAAAAGCTCCATTTTAGGAAGCGATTGCTCCATTATGTTAATATTGAAGTCACCAATATTTAGAATATTGGATAATACATTAAAAAAATCTTTGCTGGCACAAGGCGGTCGATACACAGATATGAAAATATAGTTTTTATACTGAATTGTGCAACATTAGAGCTCATTTTCCACGGACATTCTAGTGATATCATCCCTACTTATTGAATGGAAGTCAACACGGCAGTAAATTGCAGATCCGCCATGCTTTTTGACTTTCCTGCAATTTATAG
This sequence comes from Philonthus spinipes, assembly GCA_963082785.1. Classification (NCBI taxonomy): domain Eukaryota; kingdom Metazoa; phylum Arthropoda; class Insecta; order Coleoptera; family Staphylinidae; genus Philonthus; species Philonthus spinipes. Next base: position 8,092,533 of record OY720312.1, read on the forward strand.
ATTTTAAATTGTAATTAGAAATTTTGAGTTGCGAAATATGATTATTGGTTAACCAATGTTCTGTAATAAGCAGAATTGTGGGTGCAATATCATTTAATATTGTTTCTAAAAATAATATTTTGTTAGAAATACATTGTATATTTTGATGCATAATCGAAATGGAAGTAATTACATTGGATTTATTTTGTACATAATTAATTGCGCTACTTCTATTCTCTTGTTTTCTTGGTTGTGCTGTTGCGTGCAAGAAAAAACCGTTGAATCAAGACGCCTGTTGGCCAAAGATCTTATTTCTTAATATCTTCTAGGCGAGAAAATGGAATTGTAACTTTAAAAGAGCTGTACTCTAATGGGTATTTTGATGTAAGTTGTTCGCACTTCACATGGTAGAAATTATTTTTTTGTAGATAATCCAACATCATATCAACAATAGTAGATGGACTTAACCTAAAAATATGTAAATGTGCATTTTTTTTTTCAACTCCAGGTAATGGTAGCTTATCGGTGGTTCCTTGGACAAATTATCTTTTCTTGCGTTGGTTATATATATTCACGATTTGTTTCGAGTTATGTGAAGTAATAATCACTAACAAAACACTGTTTGATTTCCTTCCTTCACTAATTTATTGAAAGGATAAATATATTGAAATTACCGCCATGATAATCGAATCGAAACACAGCGATGTATAGATGAAAATTAGTATTAAGTTCTACACCCCACATATGTTCGAACAATTACATGAAAGTGAACATGATATACCTGTCAGGAAGTCCTCGAAATTATATGAGTTGGTACGGCGATATAAATCTACAGACTTATAACATTCAACGTCCTTTCTCCCTACAGACTCTATAAATATATTGTAATTAAACTTATGATTCGCGACACCGACAAATTCTCGGTCTCCGTATCGAAAGAAAAGCTCATTTCAAAATTATTATTATTATTTTACGATCACGCCCGAAATCTATAATCTTTCACGATATTTTTCTGTTTCGATTAATACCCGAATCTCAATACTAAGTTTTAACCCCCATTATAATCACGAATTATTTTTCCCGACTCTATCTTTCACGAACACCATTCAGACCCGAATACATTTTCTTTCCCTTCCAACTTCTTTCCCGATCAATTCTTTTCTTCCCCCAGCCATAACTTTTAAAAGAATCTTCTCAAGATATGATATATGGGAACGCCCGCTGAATTCACATTCTTTCCAACACATTGTTTTTTTTTGTAGCGCGCTCGTTGGAGCGAACCTCTTCAATTTGAGACCTTATCTCCAGATAAAAATAAACTATAACGTCTCCGTTTTATTTGTATTATCTTAAAATTAGGCATTCGCGTTTAAATTTAATTTAATCATTTTAGAAAAATTATAATATGGACCCTATTTAGATATTACAAATCTTCACATTTCCGGTTAAAGTTTTCGCCCTATCACCATTCTTCCTGTTTAAGTAAACTGTTAGAATCTATCCTTATAAATAAATTACCAACACATATTACAAAAATTATCCTACCTTATCAATTTGGATTCCTTGAAAATCGCTCCACTGTATTGCCCTTATTCATTATCACATCCAATAGTCGAAGTAATTTTTTTCTATACATCAAATAAGCGTTTTATTCGCATAATAATCCTCTACACATCATTAACCTTCTAGACAGTTTCCTGCTTAAAAGATCTTTACAAATAAAACTTTTTGATTCCATATCCTATTCCTATTCACTCCCGAACAATGTTTGCCACAAGGTTCCTCATTATCGCCGCTACTTATAACTTCCTAGTCTATGAAAAATCACAATCCTAATCAGGATAAACTAGAAAAATACAAAAAATACAATGATGGCGCAATATAATATACTCACAATACGTACATAATGTAGCATTGGATATACTTATAATATAATTGCAATGGTATTGACATAACTTTAAATTATGTAAATAAATCCGCGTAACCTTTCCTTTACGCCGACGATACTGACCTAATTGCTCATGCGTCCACCCTACCCAAAGCCCTCTACAGAGCCTAATTGATACAATTCAAACGTGCTGTAAATCCCGTCAAATCACAACTCCTTATTCCATTCCATCGATCATCTAATTCACCCTTTTCTGTCTCCATCAATAACCGAACTACCTATCCCTCAGATCTTTGTAAACACCTAGGTATCCATTTTGATCCCAAATTCACATTTAAAGCTCACTCCACGATCCCAAAAACTAAAGTCAAGAAAAGGGCGGTATTTTTCAGAAGGCTGACATTTAAAAACAAATGTATTAGCACACAAACTGCTCTACATATTTCTAAAATGTTCTGTCCTTTGCTTCACTACGCATCAGTTCTTTTTCAAGTCCCCACCCTATAACTCTATCTAATTTAAAAATAGCAGAAAGATCGGCCCTAAGAATGCTTACTAAAATCCGTCACCCAAATCAGTCCTATCCAATTCCGTTTACAATCCTTTACTACAAAATTCGCCTCAAATCCTATCTACTTTGGCCTGTTACAGCCTCTCTGTATTTCTCGAAATAAGAACATAAAAAGAACAAATTTCCGTCTTCCTCAATTAATGAATTCATTGCATCATTTCATAACAGTAGCCATCATAACGATTGAACCACTCCTTCATAAGCACATTAAAATTAAAACACTTGGTTTGTTTCACTTATTTATATTTTCTCCAACTAGTTTCGACCATTGGTCATCTTCAGGGATCTTCTGATATATGTGCTTATGAAGGAGTGGTTCAATCGTTATGATGGCTACTGTTATGAAATGATGCAATGAATTCATTAATTAAGGAAGACGGAAATTTGTTCTTATCATGTTCTTATTTCGAGAAATACAAAGTGGCAGTAACAGGTCAAAGTAGATAGGAGTGGAGGCGAATTTTGTAGTAAAGGATCGTAAACGGAATTGGATAGGAGTGATTTGGGTCAGATAATATGGTATATAGAACGACATTAGCAATCATTTTAATTAATTCACCTAACACCATTCTAAAAATTGTATTGTATGGTTCATCTGGTGAGTAACGGCTGGAAGTATTGCTTGTCTGTCATTTTATTACTCTTAATATTGCTGTGACCTGGAACCCAAATGAGGCTACATCATATCGTCTAGCGAGCTCGTTTAACTCTTTTCTGCGCCTAATGGCTTCTGCACCATTGGCTGTTTAGTGCTTTTAGGGCAGCCTGGCTATCCGTGAGGATTCTCACACTGATCGACTGTATGCCAGTGCTGACCAGCCATCTTACCACTTCGCAGTGTGCTAAATGCGTCTGTGAACCGGATGGATCGTTCCAGGTCGAATTCTTTGGAGAGGACAACTCTTCCAGCTCTGTTACCTTTTGCCATTTTAGCCATCCGTGAATACCCAGATTGAATTTTTGTTTGCTATCTTGCTCTGAACCCAGTTATCTTTATTACGGATGCGTGTCCCGAAGTGTACTTCAGGTACACATCAAACTCAGAAACTGTTGCCTAGCTCCCACAGGAACCTTGAGTGACCGCGCTTGCTAGTGTACAGTAGTCTAATCGAATTTATTCTTACTTCCGTACTGTCTGCAGACTGTCTGCAGGATAAATCTATAGGGGCCATATTTATCAGTATTTCTAGCGGTTACACGCCGCCCTTAGTATCATCTCCAATATAATCTGGTGGGACTTTTTTTCTATAACTGTCCACCATACCAGAGCCCCGTAGAGCATATTAGGCTGTACGACTACCGTGTAGATCCAGTGGATATCATTAGGTTTCATACCCCATTTACCATCCACGGCCTTCTAGCAAGAGTAGAGTGCAACCATTGCTTACTTTGCTCTTTTTTGAATATTGTGTTTCGAGTTCAACTACAATTCCCAGAAACTTTTCTTGCTCCTTTAACGCCAAGTTTATACCTCATAATATAGGTGTCTTGAAGTTGGGTATTTTATGCATCCTTGTGAAGAGTCCGTCTTACGAGGGTTTATCATTAAAACACATCTGCCACACCACCTTTCCATATTCCTCAGGACCTTTTGCATGAATTGTGTGAATGGGTTGAGGTATTCTCCAGATACGGTTATTGTCACGTCATCTGGATATGCAATTGTATCCAGTAAACTCCAACTCCTTTAAGAGGTCGTTTAGTACTAGATTACATAGTAGTGGTAAGTGGACTCCTCTTTGTGATGTTCCTCTATTCACATGCCACCTTAGACTCGAAATGCACATCACCAAATTGATCTATCGATCGATGAGCAACGTGCTTATGAAGTTACATAGTGGGTCGTTATTTGTTATTCTCTTTAGGGATGTTACCATTTGTTCCGGTTTTATGTTGTTGAAGGCACCTTCTATGTCTAGAAATGCCGCCAACGGCTAACCTTTGTTGCTAGAGTTTTTCTCTATTTTGCTTATCAGGGTGTGCCGTGTCTACTGATCTATCTTTCGTGTACGCGTGTTGTGCGACTGATAGAATCTTCCTTAGATTGGTTTCTATCAGTCTCTCTAGGGTTTTGAGTAAAAATGAGGTTAAGCTAATTGGTCAATAAACCTTCGCTCCGGAGAGTGTTCTTTTCCCTGCTTTGGAAATAAATGCCACATTTGTCTCCCTAAGTTGTTTTGAGATATAGGGAATATTTTAGCTGGCTTTGAACATTATTTCCGACCAAAGAATAACTATTCTGCCTTCTGTAGTTCGGCACGAATGATACCATCTGCTCCTGCCGATTTACAGGATTTGGAGCTTCTCAAACTCCATGCTGTTCTGTCCGAGTCTAGAATTTAACCTGCCCATCGGCTATTTCGATTTAGATTGGTGCCAAGGGTTTCCTCATCATTTCTTGGATTTCCATCAGTACCTCTAGGGTTTGTTTACATGATAAGGCCCAAATTCCGTCTTGTCTCATGAGGAAGCCCGGGATTGCTGCATTTCCCATTAGAACTTTCTTGAGTTTGTTCGTCTCTGATGTGGTTTCTATTTCATTGCAGAGAAATTTCCCTTTCCTTTTTGAAGTTACTGAGGCCATCCTTCTACAATTGTCCTAATATCTAAAAAAATATATATAAAAAAATATAAAGAATAGACTCTGTATTCTTTCTCTATGTATGTAAACATTCGAAGAAGAGCAAAAACAATAGAACATTACTATCACATAAATATTCATATCGTATGTTCAAATTATTATAAAAATCATTCTGAAGCTTCTGAAACATTTATGGCGCTATGACATCTTCCGTTTTTCTGAAAAAGTATTGTAACGAAAGTGAAAGAAGCAACTAGAACGAACACTCTGGAATATCCCGCTGAGCGCGTTCTGGAAAATTTAAGAAACAAGCACGCTATATAATCGCGCGTTAGCGACGACAAGAGCAATTTATCACGAACGTCCGAATGCTCAACATCTGGTTATAAATTAACAGTGACAGTGTAAAATGTATTAAGTGTAGTCTAAATAAATATATAGACAATGTTTTACTTATTTCTGAGTTTCATTAAACGATTTCGTAACTGTATATTGATAAATAACGGCACATACTACACAGTGTGTAATGTTGAGAGCATATAGTTTTTCTGTTTTTTTTTTTTTTTTGATTAAAAAAATAAATTGATGTTTGGTTAAAAAAAATATACTATCTTATAGAGTATATTTTGAAACTAAGATTCCAACAATTTGGACCAAAATCCTAATTATTGACTATTCTCGAATGACGCCTTCAAGATAAAAAAAATGCGTTATACTAAAAAATCAAAACTTCGCATCTTCCTACCCAATCGATGTTGAACTTTGGTGAAGTATAACTATAATATTGCTTGATGAAATGGCATACAGCTTAATGAAATTAATTTGTTAGAATCTAGGTTATAATTAAGTGAAAGCGGATAATTCTAAAAGTATAAGTTTGAAGTGGCTTATGTTAAGTGTATGCAAAAAATGACTTATGTAGACATGAACATATCACAAAAATACCCTCAAGTATAGTCTATAATTTCGTGGAAACAATATATTTTTACTGATCCCATGCACTAGTTACGATTTTTTTTAAGCTTCGTTAAAAAAATAACAAGAATGCATTACCGGTAAATGTGTAATGCGCGCATTATGATAGAAACTAAAAATATTTTCCATGAGGAGATCGCATCCTCCTGTAGAATTTTTCAAAAAAAATTCCTCGGTTAGGAACTCCGTAAACTTTTAATAGCCGTTATTCGTGGCTCACCCTGCATATATACACAAATAATAAAATCTCTTTGGTTACTTTTCTGTACTTTTTTATTGAACAAAAAAATATACTTAAATATTGTAATTATTATTAATCGTATGATTTACAATTATAATATACGTGAAAATAACTGACACTAAAAGGGAATAAATAAACACGGATGTAACGAAATGAATGTTGGGTATGTACAAGCAAAAATAGAAATGTCATTAACAGGCAACAAAATTTAAACCTGCGTATGAAACTTTTACTGAATTTAAATGAAAATTTTTAATTTTTGCATAAAGGACTATTATAAACAGTCTGTTATGCAAGCAAAGTTTAAAAGTGTTTTTAAAATTTTCTCTCGCTTGCGAAGTTTAAGAACATTAATAAGTTAATGGTATGAATCCATTTTTTGTTATAAATAATGTTGGAAAAAAATGCGTTTAACATCTAAATGGTATCGATCGTTGCTTTATGGTAATCCGTTATAATAAATAAAGTACATTGATTGTATTTTTCAGTCCGTATTTTTGAAATATTTGTTATTACTTGTCGATGGCAGAAATGTCGAAAATCGAGTTTTAATTATTATTATATTAATTTTCGGATATTTTAGTATTTTACAAAATTATAACAACTTTTAATATAAGCAGTAGATAAATAAGCTATCATATTAAAATAAACTAAGATTACTGATTAACAAATAAATTAATCAATTATCATTCCAAGTTATTTTACGAGTTGTCGCGTTAACCGAGTAAATAATTCAAACAATAAATAAATAAACTCTTGAAATGGGCTAATAACAAGAAACTAGTCGAGAATTTAAAGTTATTCAATCTAATCTGTGTTTTATTGGTTGATTTTTAATAATTTATTCATATTTATTTCATTCAATAATATATAAATAAATAAGATAATTTATATTTTCAAATATGTATTGTCTAAATAATCTTTATTATATATATATATATATATATATATATTTTTATATAAAAACATTGTCATAACGTAGCATGTACTTGTTATGAGAATGTCTATTATATACAAATAACAGTATATAGAATAAATATATATATAAGGCCATCTGCAGACACGTGTTTCAAGATCTATCCCTCGTCAATACACCTCTGCCTTACACAATTTAAAGATATTAAATTTAACATGAATATATCAATAGTATATAAATGTTTAATGTAAATTATACATTCTCGTTTTAATTTGTCTTCTGGTCGATAGCCTGGCCAAAGTTCTTTTAGTCTTGTTTTGAATTTATTGTGCTGTAATTAAATTAATAAATAGTGGTAAAATCGCATTTAAATTATTTAATTTATTGTTTGTGCATATAAATTTATAAAATGTGTGACATCCAACCTTTTTTCTCTATTAATGATATTTCTATTTAAAATTTAATATAAACAAAAAAATCATAATAATGATAATTATAAATTTAACACAGTTTACAATTTTAAACAATTTATTATATTTTATTACAATGGTTATGCTACATCTTGAAGACTGTAAGGCAGTTTGATGAAAGTATAAACAAATACTTTAAAAATGTTTATGAAATATAAAAACAATTCTTTAAATGGGAAACATCTTAACAAAAAAACACCATACAAATTAAATTAATTAATTCTGTATTTACGGAAAATCACCTTTTTACAATTAATGACAATCGGTAATTAAAAAATACAACAATATTTTGAATTGAATGAAAAGAATTTGAAAATAATTTCTTATTGAAATTAAAATAATGTATAATGAAGTGGATTAAAACTTGAATATTTATAAACATGAAAATATAAACAAAGTTAATAAATTTTATTTCAACAATTAATTGCTGAAAATTTCACATGATTGCTTGGATTAAGTAATATGAAGTGTTATGTAATTAAATAACTTGAATAAAATTCCTTAATTCACTTTTATTCTTTACTAAACCAGATGTACATTTCAAGTACCAAGAACTCATTCTAAATAGCGAAAATTTGTTAAATTTATTTATATTTTCACATTTTAATACATTCAAGCACTAATTGCATTTGTATTTACACCATTTTATTTTTATTTCCTTCGCAATTAATGACAATTCGGTCTCGGCATCAAAATATCACGTTTCTGAATGATCAAACACTGCCTCATCTCCATAATTGCGAATTTCCCATGAAATTACAATTATTTCCACTCGACAGAGGGAACTTTGTGGACGAACGCGCAAAACAATAACCTAATAACTTTTTTGCACGGATCACTCCGTCCGCCATCCATCATCCGAACATACTTCCCCACATTCTATTCCCGAACTCACCTACATTAATAATACCGTTTGTATACTCCACATCAGGCGAGTGCCTTATGGAAAATCTTAATTTTATTTTTAGGTAAGTACAGGGAATAAATTGAATAAAATGTTGGAGTTTAATTAATAATAGTTTTAAAATAAAACACTGTTTATGATTTTCTACTATTTATAGTATTTCATTACGATGGCTTCGTTACGTCCTAGCTTCTTTAGATGGAGAACGTTAATTATGTAATTATTAAAAAATATTTACTTGAATTAATAAAATATTTATGATTTTCAACACTTTTTAATTTAATTTCACTGCAATTGTTTCGCTACGCTGTAGCTTCTCCAGGTGAAGAAAGTTAATAATATTTATATTACAGTTTTATGGCTTTGGGGTAGGACGAAGGTGTTCCAATCGAAATTCAGTCAATTTATCTGATAAAGGCCAGTAATGATCACGTACATTAGTAAAGCTGTTGGTCCTAAATGAAAATATTTTACGTGAATCTTTCGAAAAATTAATCTGTTAAAACCGTGCTTAGTACTTAAAAATGCCAGATGTTTCTTCATTAAAGAATAAACTGTCCAGTTAAGGCGACCACCAACTCGGAGAATGCCATCCTTGTCTGCAAGGAAATACTTGAATCTGACCAAAAATACACTGAATTAAACTTAATCGTCATATAATTACATACTAGCTCAGCTAGTAAAATAGTAGCTGTTAATTATAATCTGGGAATTGTCAAAGTTTTCTAACGTGACTTCTGGTTTCACCAATTTATTTTTGGTGACAGAAGTCACTTGATTCTTTTTGTATTCCCTTGACTGGTTTGTAAGGAACTTATAGTCAACTTTACACGATTTTTGCGACTGTTGTTTATTAAATAATGATGAATACATTTTTTAGGCTTTAGCGCTGATATTTAGAACTGTACAGTTTGAATGCCGGAAAATGTCTGATTCCAAAATGGTGAAGTTGGTCTCCTCGACACCAGAACAACCCCTCCCTTTTTGGGTGATAATAATATATTAAAATTTAATTAAGCACGCATAACATTAGAAAGCAAGATGTAAATAACAAAATGAAAAATATTTATATAAGTATAGACAATTCGTAGATGGACATTAATGATATTTATTTATATGATTTGAAAATGAAAAATATTTGAATTTAGAGTTAACGACTTATTTGCTGTTCCAATGTTATCTGTACGGATGAGATAATGAGTTCCTTAATTAACAACAGCTAAAGTTATTTACATAAATAGAATATAATAATCAAATAATATATAAAATATATACACAAAATGTTTATAATAATAATAAGTAATAATAATATATATTATTTTTATAATATGTACTGGGGTACATTACAGTTTTTAATAGGGCCACTCGAGATTTGGCACACGCAAGTTTACTTTCATTATCCCAGATTCAGAAATGGTGCAAATATACATGTTTGCACAATAACCAGTTTCACTTGCGTCAGCGAACCCATTCAATTGTGTTTTACTCCTATCCCGAAAGATATTCTCATTTTGTTTGTTGTCCCAATCAGGTTGATTGTTTCCACTTTTGTCTCTTTTTACCTGTTACTTTAATATTATCCACAAGAATCCAACGGCGAATATTAACTTTGTTTAATAAATTAATATCTTAATTATATTTCTCCCATTTGGATTTTATTGCTGGTGGAACTTCATCGCCCCAGCCTAACTTTAAAGTCCACATTTCTTGGAGCAAGATCTTCCTTCGTATGATAACAGGTACTAATAAACCCAATGGATCAATCTTTGTCAATTTTCTTAACTAACTAACCATCTTCATTCAAATGTGTATATATATGTACCATAATATATAAAATTAAAACTTTATTTTGTAAATGAATCGGCTATCGATCGGAGGTCTTTCAGACCAATTTACTTATTTAACTAAATTTTGTAATGTAGTGTGTCATTTTTACTGACCCAATGAACGCCTAACATTTTTGATCTAGTTTTAGAAATGCCTTGGGTTTTGTCTTTAAAAGTATTTATAACGTCTTCAGAATTGTAAACCCAATTAACTTAGCTGACATCAAAATATCAGACACACTGTTAGCAAATTCTATAACCTTGAACACACTTTCGCCACCTGTTAAAAGGTCATCTACATAAAAAATCTCTCAGAATAACTGTAGACACTTTATGATGACTACTAACACATTTCAATCCTAGTTATTTTATGCATCTAATTGCTAAATGCAGTGCGGTGGTTGTTCCGTGTGTTACCATATTCAATTTATAGGTTTGCAGTTGTGCATCGGGGGATGGCTGCCAAAAGATTACTTACAAATGATGAAACTTTACCACCCACAACAGCCGATACATTTTTTCTATGTCAACTGCAATGACGATGTTATGGAGTCTAAAGCGGAGAATTAACGAAATTAAGACATCTTGAATTTTCGGACCCATATGCTGAATTTCGTTAAGCAAACAACCTACCGCCCCACGCGCTGGTCTACTGAAAACTACGCTAAGTTTTCTATTCTCTCGTAATACCCCATGATGCGGCAAATAAAATGTATTCTCAATTGGTGTACGTAGTAAGGACATGTGCCTTAATTCAATGTATTCGCACATAAATTCCGAATAAATATTTCTAAATTTCTCATTAACAGAAAATTTTATTTCGAGTTGCGCACAATGACTAACAGGATTTCTGTTTTCCGTAATCGACACAGTTTACAAAATCCGGTTCAAAGGGCCACGTACTAATTTAAAATTTGTTGGATCTGCGTATGGGTTTTTACTAATTTTGGAAATTAGTAGAAGAACCTGATTTGTACGCATTTATCAATTTTTTTTTATTTTCCTACTGTTTTATTTTATTTTCTCACACTACATGATTAATTAAATATAATAAGTTATAAAACGGCTCCAACAAACATAATTATGCATTTACTGTTTGGAAAAACAATTGCTGCAATGCTTTGAGGAATTTATTCCGGTATGGCAGTTAACGTGGATATTTTAACTTGTTAGTGCTTTTTATGTAAAATGTGTTTTGTTTCAATTTTAAATTAGTTTTTAGATTAGTATTAGGATAAATAGCCGTAAAACATATATTGTACAGATTTAATTGGACTTCCGTATATAAATAAATAATTTAAAGAAAAAATCAGCCATATTGTCACGACCACAACTGGCCGTGAGAGGATATCTTATAAATTAAATGACAAATTAAAATATATTTTATTACTTACATTACTCAAGACTTATTCTAACAACCTGTCCGCACTGCCTCCAATACCTTACTCTAAGACAATAAGACAACACCCCCCAACAACCACTTTATAGGTCGATTTGTCGATTTATGGCCTTCAACCAAGGATGCATCGACTTGCTCGAAGGTGCAATGTCAGTATCTGATTGATTTCCGTTGCGCTTCGTTGCTACCGGAAATACCAAACGTGACAATATTATTTCTTTACATTAAGAAAGCCTACGATTCAGTGTGGCATCGAGGAGTGCTTTTAAAATGCCACTCCCTAGGAATCCCATCACACCTGATCAAAATCCTCGACAGTCTCCTTTCAAGTCGCTCCATCAGTATCAGAATCCATAATACCTTCTCCTACAGCTTCAATCCCAAACAAGGCTTACCCCAAGGTTCACCCCTATCTCCATTACTTTACAATATCTTTGTCCATGACCTATATAATCCTAACCCTAACTATTTTAATCCCTCTGTATATCCGCTCCTATATGCTGACGACACTGCTCTCATTTCCCACACTCCAACCATATTAAAAGCCGTTAACACTTTGCAGGGGCTGATAGATGATCTACAAACCTGGTTCGCCAAATGGAGAATATCAATAAATCCCAATAAAACCCAACTACTTATTCCTTTCCATAGACACAATAATTCCCCATTCCAAATTACAATTAATAACCACCCCATATCTCCCTCTCCCACCTGCAAATACCTAGGTGTAACTCTAGATCCCAAACTTACTTTCATTAAACACTCCCTAAACCTGAAAACTAGTATAAAAAGCAGGGCGAGACATTTTAGAGCATTAACGTACAAGAATCAAGGTATCTCGACAGCCACTGCCGTACATATATATAAAATGATCTGTCGACCCCTGCTTGAATACGCGCCTATCCTGTTTCACAATCTACGTCCTAATATCCTGAGAAATCTCCAGGTTGCGGAAAGGTTAACCCTTAGAGTGTTAACAAAAATCAGACACCCGAATAACCCACTTCATAATCCACCCAGTACCCTTCTATACGAAATCTGCCAAATCCCAACCATTGAAGAAAGGCTAGAAATCCTCTCCTTAAAATTTGCCACTAACCCCCACATTGCCCCCATCATCCAACACTTATGCATCCCTCGAGATCCAAACATAATTCCAAAATTTAAGCACCCAGTACTAACTATTCATCAATTTATTTCATCAAATTAACCAGGACGAGACATAGACAGTTAGTAATCATGACAGGCCGAAAGAAAGAGAAACGGCTATCGACCGGAGCGATAGCCGTTTCTCTTAAGAATATATATTTGTTTTAAATTGTTTCATATATTGTATATTGAATTAAATATGTATGTATTCTTTGGGAATAAAGATGTTTGTATATATAAATTATTAAATGAATTATAACATATTTATTACGAATTTACCCACTGAGCAAAATTATCATAAACATCTTGCAACAAAATTGAATGTTAATTTAGTATTGATATATCATTATTTGTTAATATATGATGTTGATGCAAATGACTTTCGGCCAGGGAATAAAATATAATTATTTTTATTATAAAATTTCTGTTGAAATTGCTTTTCTTAAATAACCACCAATATTTTCTATATTAATTTGTTACATTTTTATTTTTTTAAGTTCTTTTATTTCCGTGTACTTGATCTTTTTTGTTCTCTACCTCTTTTTATTACCAAGCGCACTTCTATAGAAAGTCACTTTATTGTGACGACAGAAACTGAATTTATTGAAAATTATTTTACCTATTTCACATATCATGTTTAATATTATAACTTATATTAATGTATTTTCTTAGATAACAAAGATTTAGTAGTAAGTAAATAAGAATATCGAAGAATAAACGTTTATCAACAAATTACCTAGCGTATGGATAAATAAAACGATGGCCATTTCGGTTTTTCGAATCTCATCAGACTAGTGTGTTCCATTTGCAATGCCTTCATCAAAGCATTGCACATTCGCGATTTTTCTTGCGTCATTGATTCTTAGTTTTTTTCGACACTCGGCTACTTTATGTTTATGGCAACGAAAACATGTGATTTTTTAATTTTTACACAATCTCATTTTTCTAGAATAGTCTAATAGTTTCCTGTCTTTTTGTTTTTGAGCAATTGCGTTCGTTAAAGGAACGTCACGACTATGGCTGATTCTCGCGTCATAGTCTTCCACGATTTTTACGCTCATCGCGAGATTCAATCGTGCACCTAAAGTTTTCTTAACTAACAGGCAGACAATAAAGCAACATCACAAAATAGAAAGACTGTTATTCCTTTATTCACTTTTTAAAGTGAAGTAAGGAATAACTATGCTATTCCTTTATTCACTTTTTAAAGTGAAGTAAGGAATAACAGTCTTTCTATTTTGTGATCAATCACTTCACGTAAACTCGAAAATATACAGTTAATAAAGCAACATTATTGACAAAAGCTCATGATTGATTTCTACATTTATTTCTTCAAGCTTGTCAACTGCGTCGAAAAACTGTTTTAGGTTATCCCGGACACACTCACCCTCTCGCAACTTTTAAACATTATTTGTTTGAGAAATGTCGTTTTCCTTGCGGGTCCTTTCGATTGGTATATTCCTTACAAATGCCGCGTGAAGTTTCACAACCCTTGATTTGTTTTAATTCCGAAGGGTGGATGGATAGTATAACCGATTTAGCTTTTTTTTTGATTGCCGCGATTTCTGCTACTGTGGCCTCGGCTATAATCTCCGGTTTGACATTTGTACCGTTGACAAAACTCCAGGCGATATTTTTCACCATAACTGATTCCATCTGGATCTTCCAGATGTCGAAGTTGTCCTCAATTCTTATTGAACTTGCCATTGTCGCATTATCAAAAAAAAACAATTTATTTTTCTGAATTCGTCTATTCTTTATTCACACAGTGAACATAGACTGCAGTTACTCAGTAATTCTGAGGGATACTAGACCCATAACCTGTTAGAGTTATCCAGTAATTATTGTGTAAGAGAATAAAGAGATGCGTCGGGCTGTAAGTTCTTTATAGTTTTTTTTAACGTTACATGACAACATAACAAAACACACGCTACGATCTATATCCTGTATGGATCGACGATAATCTCAACATTTATAATTCTATGCAATTAGTTACCATGCGGCCTCAAATTATTACTCCTTCAAGGAAATTTTAACTTGTGGAAAGCCTTATATTTAATGCGAATTATGCGTTTGCGATAATCACCAACATTTACGTAAAAATTTGATTCATCGGTAAAAATTACTCTAGACCAATCTACGAATTTAATAATTCTATGGCCACAGCATTCCTCTTGACAAATTTAAATTAGTTCCATGATTCTCTCTTTGATTTGCCTTAAAGTATTTTTTCGGTCACGTATGTTAGTCTTATTCCTTTGTGTTTTTGTGAGTTACGTAAAGAGATTCAAACAATTAAAAATAAAACACTTTGTATTCCTTTCTTCACTTGTTTATTTCTACGCTATATGTACATTGCGGGCACTATTTGTATCAATAGCTAACAAAGTTAGTTAATTAGTCTTATTCCCTATTCATATAAGAAATTCTTTTTTTAGACAATTTTTCGTTTTAATATGCGTTCCATCCATTTTAATTGTCTGTTGTATAAATCACTTAAATATTGTTAAAAGAATAAAAATAAATATATTTATCTTTTCACTACTTCAATATTAACGCACATTATAAAAATAATTTTATTTAACTGATGTTTTTTCCTTATTTTTCATTTAAAATTTTAATAATTGGAATAAATGTGAATAATATATTTCCTATTATTAAATTATTTATTTTAATCATACATGCGTCATAAACCGATAATATTTGCCGTTAACAGTATAGGCAATTTATTTATTTATTTTTTTTCAAATACACAACTAATTTTCCGAATAAATAATAAAATATTGAAAAAGAGGTAATTAATTAAAATCTACTAATTGATTTATTTAGAAATAATAATTATTTAATTATAGCACTATTAATTGTATGATTTATTTGATAAAAATCTATTAACCAGAATATCCATGGAAAAATGGTGCATGCGCCGGGATGGACCGGTTTAATTTTAACGTATGCATGATCAAACATTATAATGTGGTTCATTGTAATAACAATGGGTTGATTTTAACAAAATTATAAAATGAAATAAATGTTGTGTACTGCAGTATATATAATATTTCACATTTTTAATATTACATATATATTTTTGCAATAATTTATTCCGAAAAAAATAATTAATATTGTTTACGGCTACCGACAATTCGGGTTTAAAAAAATACTTACACACGT
Source organism: Philonthus spinipes (assembly GCA_963082785.1). Lineage (NCBI taxonomy): Eukaryota > Metazoa > Arthropoda > Insecta > Coleoptera > Staphylinidae > Philonthus > Philonthus spinipes. Next base: position 8,108,600 of record OY720312.1, read on the forward strand.
AATACTAAAATAAATTTATTTCTAACAACGTGCAACATCATAAATAAAAAATAAACAAATAATTAAAAAATGTATAAAATTAAAATGAAATGAAAACAAATATAGAATATGAATTAAATTGACCCAAGGCAACATATAGAAGAAAATACAAAGATGTGATTAAAATGAACACAGAAATAAGAATGAAATGATTGAAAAGCAAATACTGCACATTTCACTGAGATATAAAATATGGAGAACTTACTTGTGTGGTGGTTGAGCAAGAAGTGATAAGATCACGACGAGAGACTAATAGTGAGTGGAGTTAAGAACGAAGAAAGTGATAGATAATGAAATTTGGGAAGTTTTCCAAAATTAAAAATTGCATTTCTTCAGGCAAGACTATAAAACTCCTCGTCATGATAATGTTTATAACTCAAAAAGAGCTCAAAAGATTCGTCAAAAATTCTTAACAATGGAGTTTTACAGCCCAGTTATTGGGAGTACCGATACACTAAAATTCCGGAAAAAATGTAAATGCCTAAAATTAAATATTTACTTGTTCCGTGATAAATACATGCGTGCAAACAATAATATTTTATAAAAACAATAATGAAATGAATGATGATCTTGAAAATTTTAATTTAAATTAAAAATAAAATTTTTGAAAATAATTAAAAAAATCATTATTTTCTTTCAATGTTTGGCGTGTGTATTTGCCTGGGATATAGTTGTTTCAATTAATATTTATTTCTTTTTTTCTTTGGACTCGTAAGTCTATAATTTTAGAGCAACTAAAAGAAAATAATTAATTCTTTAATTATTTTTAATTTTTAATAATAATAATAATAATTTTATTGCCCAACAGGTTTACACCAATTACAGGACAGAATTAATACATTTCATAAAGAAATACAGCAAATCAACCAACATGAGATCATACTATTTGATTAAAAAATAAAGTACAAAAAAACAAAATTAAAAATAAAGTAAAGGTTTTCATACTAAATTAATTATTCTTCAACGCAAGAATATGTTAGAATATATGTGCTCGCGAAACTCATATACAACATAATATTTATAAACATATTTTTTTTTTTCAATTCAATTTACTTTTTTAACGAAATCTCCATTTCCAAATTACAATTATAATTATATATTAAAATTTTTATAAGAAAAGTGTGACGCTCTAAAAAGATTACAAAACATATGTATATATTTATATTTAAATGCGCATACACACATAACAATAGCAGGCTAAAAAAATGTAAAACGAAATTGTTATTTCCTACAAAAAAATATCGAACATCATATTTGCGTTTCTACTCTTAACATAAATCGGGAATTTTTGCAATGCAATGGTTCTAGCTATCGGAATTAAAAATGTGTTAACATGCCTGAGGGTTCAAAATTAAAGAGGCATACTCTAAACGGCTACGTATAAACGAATAGTATAAGTTCTTAATTAAGTCACAATTATTAAAGAATTTACAAGTACGCATGATAAATCCCATAGTTTTTGAAGCAATCGTACATATTGACTTTAATATATCAATGCAAGATTATATTGCAATTTTATTGAGTCATGTACTTCAGTGATGTGCCAAAAAAATATTTTTAAATCATCAGCATGTGCTAAAACAATCCAAGTTAATGAGTCAATTAGATCATTAATGAATAATATAAATAAGAGCGGGCCAAGGTTATAACCTTGTGGGACACCTGATGTAGAAGTACATTCAAACGATTTAAATCCGTTATAGTGAACGTAGTTGCTGCAGCAAGAAATATATGATTTCATATGGTTTAATGTACGATGGCCCTGCCCAAATGTTGATAGTTTATTTAACAAAATCAACACTGTCAACCGCTCGCGAAAAGTCGGTATTATATTAGTATATTAGTGAATCTCTAGAAAAAAAAACGGTAGTTTGACACCGTTTTCCTTATATACTGCCATATATAATCATATACGAACTCCTCAACAACATGGTTTCATGAAGGGGCAGCCCACAGGTATACATTTTGCAATTGTCACTCAGTATATTAGTTAATCTCTAGAAAAACGGTGTCAAACTACTGTTTTTTTCGGTGTCAAACTACCGTTTTTTTCTAGATATTCACTAATATACTGAGTGACAATTGCAAAATTTATACCTGTGGAGTGCCCCTTCATGAAACCATGTTGTTGAGGAGTTCGTATATGATTATATATGGCAGTATATAAGACTTGTTCAACAACTTTGGCAAAGTTGGATAATACTATTGGTCTATAATTACTGATATCGGATCTATTACCATTTTTAAAAACTGGTATCAACCGTACAGGTTTTCACAAATCAGGAAATGTATGAGTCTGAATAGCTAAATTAATTATAGTCATCAAAGGTTTAACAAATATTAATTTACAGTTTAATGAAACGTTCAGCCACCATTCATCTAGTTTTCGTTTTCCTTGTTTTCATAAACAGGACAAGTTCGCCTTCCTTTAGTGGACAAAACAATGATTCTCGGTCGTCTACCTTGTAGACCCAAATCGTTGACGATGCCACTTGAAATTAGGCAAAAGGTGGCGCTTACGTCGTCTTTAATTTATTATTAACTTACAGTCTCTTATAAAGAAATTTTAAGAAACATATAGATATTTACAGTAAAATATTACTTGTATTAAACATTTCGGAGAAGTGTAACTAAAATATGATTTCAATATGTATTTTCATACGGACGCGGACGCGTATGATCCGGATCAAACGTTTCGTCGCATAATTTCATTTCTGGAATAGCATATCACATGAAACGGCTACGCGATCGTATCGTTCGATCGATTTCGAGTATATGAACTCCTATGATTCGCAGTTATTATGCACTACCGAGATTTAGTCACGCTTTAAAATTATAATTATTTTCAATCGCCATTTTGTAATTTGCTAATTATAAGAGAAAACATGTTTATTCACTGGGTTACTCTTAATTGTAATAAAGTAAATAAGAATAGTTTCGATTTTAATTAATTATTATTTACTAACTGTTTTGTGTTGTAGGCGTTTACTTTGTGGTACATCTTAAATACACTTGTAAATAAAACATTTTTTAAACTTTGTTTAACCAATGTGATTAAAGAAAGTTTAAAAAGTGTTTTATTTACATGTATTAATTGTCAATCATCATATTTTTTTAAAGATTATTATCTTTTTGCAAACAAAGTGAACTAGTGTTTTTATTAAAAAATAAAACGATGTATAACGAAGTAGAAGCCTCTATTATTAATAATTTTCACGTATTCTTGTTCCTTTTTGTATTATTACTGTGTTTCTCATCTTATTAGCTATTTTTTTCTTATTTGCTACAAGCTTTTAATAATATACGCTTCTTTTTAATGACATTTACACGTTTCCCTTCATATTTCGATTAAAAAAAAACAATAGTTTCGTTTAATGCTATTGAATTAATTTGACTAATGTATTATCAAATTAAAACCTACTATAAGAAGTTCTTAAATGAAATGTATTTTAAGATTCGTTGAAGAAATTGGGCGTAAGAAAATACGAAATCTGTATTTATATAAAAAGGGATACAACTGCTTGTTATCATACAAGACTACACACACGACGTAGCGTACATAAGAATAATTAGGTAAATGTTATGATCACATATATTCCAATATATTTGTGCATTAACCATATAAATTTTACACAGTATCTTGAATAAATATAAACGGAGGATAAAATAATTGATTCTCAGATTTTTTCTTATGAAAGAACCGATAGAAAATATAAGTAACATATACGTTTATATATATATTTTTCTTTGATTGCCTTTATTCATTCCACGCATCGACGATTTCGACAACACTCGACTTCCATTAATTATTTGACAAGGCAACCCTCTCCATGGGAAATTAACGAAATCTACCTTCGTCATAATCGAGTGGAGGAGGTGTGAATAACCCCGGAATTGGGGTTTACATAAATAATGTTCGATTGTATATTTTATTAGAATGGATCGGAACTGGAAAGGATTTTTTAATTTGTTAAAAATAATTTGTATGTTTTAAATAACTTTATTACTGATTTGATAAAATATTTATACAACAATATGTAATATTTCACCCTTACAACTACTAAACATTTATTGCTGGTTGCTCTCTTGCCTTATCTTTCAAAGTTATGGAATTTAGAATCAAATAAAACAGCAATCGGCTAACGGCCAGAAGCTTTTCTTCTTACACACAAAAATCCATCATATACATATAAACAATGAAATCTCAGTTTAGGGGTGTTGAGATTATTTATTATTATTTCATAAATAGAAAAATGCATTCACTTGATCACAGTTATTTAATAAATTAAATGAAAATTACATGAAAATAATTAATAAATTATTTCCACACAGCAGGTGTACATTGTGTAGTTCAATGTCTGGCGGATTATTTGCCCGGGAAGTAGTTGTTTTAATGTGCATTTGTTTAAAATACTTACGTTACGTAAGTCAAAATATCACAGAGCTAAATATGGGAATAATTTGATTATTTTTAAAGCATTTTTATTTCATTTATTATTTCATGTTAAATTTATCCACTTATTCCTGTTGTCGCGATATAATCCGCGATTTCCCTAAAAAGTACGGACAATAGACCGCGACCGTACCCGCCGCGCAGCATTGATGCGACCCTAGGGACTCTGTTAATGGTGGCTACGTGCCTAAAGACGATTTTTCTGAGAAAGAGTGCTCAAATAGTTTTTAAATTGTTTTATAACTCTTTTGTGTTATTCTTGGATTTTTAGACATCTGCTAGCACTAAATATTTTCTACGGAAAACGTATAATTAGACAGTGTTGTCGTATTTTGTATAGTTGTAACCCTGTGTATGCTTTGATTAAGGGATGGAACGCTCCGACCCCTACCTCTCCTACATTCGGGGGAGATTTGTAAAACTTTGTAAATATTTGTAAATAGTGTTCCTCGAGTCGTTGAAGAATAAACATCGAAAATTCATAACGTTTTTTATCTTTATCACCCAACGTGACTTTTGCAAGAAGTAACACCTGTCGCGAGCTATTCGTCTTTCTTCCTATAGTTAGATATTGTTTCTTATTATTAATATTTTGCTGATGCAGTACTCCCAATATTCCAGCGGCCACCCCTTCTTCTTGTTATTTTTTTGTATCTTTCCTATACTCCTTACTCTTTCTGTCTGTCTTTCTTCGGGCATTATTATTAAGTATCCATACCATTCTAGTTGTTTTTATCTATTGCCACTTGTGTACTGTAAAGATGAACTGATTTCTTTGTTTCTGATTCTGCCTATATTAACATCTACTACTACTTCCTGAATTTTAGTTATTATTCTTTCATTTAGTGTCCATGTTTCCCATCCATTTAGTAATATTAGTCTATACACAGTCCTAAATAATGACATTTTTATGATTTATATATATATATATATATATATATATATACATATAATATCTGTTGTTAAGTTCCATATTATTATATTCAGTTTCCCGATATTTTGGTCAATCGTGGCCATTCAGGAAATGTCAGGAAACTGAATATAATAATATAAAAGCGAAGAAGTATTTTAATTTGAAATCACCTAATATTGCAATTTCGTTTCATTAAGGCACAATGTATTTATCATATCTGTTGTTAAGTATTAATTTAATTATTTGCTACTGTATATCTGCTGTTTACTTCTGTTTCAATGTTTCCTTTATTGTGTATTATTTTCCTAGTATTTGTCTACTTGTTCTATTGCCTTGTATTTAATTACTATATGTGTGTGTATATATGTTCTTTGCTTACAGGCATTACTTTGGTTTTGTCTATGTATATTTTCATGTTATACTTTTGTACTACGTTATTCCATATATTTGGATTGTATTGCAGGTCTTTCTCTTTGTAAGGTCGTCGGCGAACGCGCACTCTGATTTTATCACTTTTTTTCATATTTTTAGAACCTCCCTCGAATATTTTTACTTTTGCTTTAATGTCTTTCGTTATACTATCTAAGAATATTATAAAGAGTAGTGGACACAAATCCTCTCCATGACGCTGTCTTTTTGTTATTGTCAATACACTAAATAGTAAATTACCAGTTGCTATACAATTTCTAGTATTTTTATACATACTTTTTTGCTATTTAAAAATATACACTCAATCCATTAAAATCTATACATAGCATTTATCGATTTAGAAAATATGTTCGATAGAGTATACAGGCAGAAAATACAGGGTGCGGCAAAACAGACAGTGCAGTTGTGAAGAGCTATAAAAAAACGGCGCAATTTAAAGAAATGGGGTTCATTTTATCTTAATCGGTACAACATGCCGTTTTATGCATTAAGTCCTGAAGATGTCACGAAAAAGATGATGACCTCCAGCAGCGATACATTGATGAGGGCGCTCAAGGAACACCTGTCGCAGTTTCGTCATTGAAACTCGAGCAGTATAGGCCGTAGCTGGGTCCTATTGAAACCGATATCTTCTAGATCTGCTTCCTTCATCAATTCTTCCAATGAAGGTTGAAAAAAAAGTTCCGAAATGAAAACATAACGTAGAGCAGTGATAGTTAAGATTCGTCTGTCCTCTTCAAAAAAATAAGGCCTAAACATCCCAAGTTTGGAAGTAGTCTCTCGTGAAGTGCATTGGATTATTTACAACCCACTATCGAAAATTTTGTATATTCACCTCTCCACAGAGTTGGAAGTGGGCCTCATCACTACTGAAAAAAGTAGACCTCGCAAGGATCCAATTCAACATTTTTTGGAAGCGATTCATGCGGTTTTCATAATCATGGGGCATTAACTTTTGAACAAGCATCATCTTGTAAGGGTGGAATAAGTCTTCATGCAATATCCGTCTTAGAGAGCGATCAGCAATGGCCAATGCTTCCGGGCAGAGCGCGTAGGTGACCGTTCGATAGCTTCTCTTACTTTTGCTACATTTTCGGGAGTTCTTACCGTTTTGGGTCTTTCTAAGTTCCTACGTCTTTATGTAGAACCAATTTCTTCTAATGTACGCACCCAACTCGCGATTAAATTACGCTGAGGGACGGGATCACGATGCGCAAGGTTGAAATGCAGCCAGATGGCCCGCTGGGTGGCGACGGAAGAACGGCCATTTTCAAGAAACGTGCGGACTGCGAAGCTTCGATGTTCTACAGACCAAACCATGATAACGACTAAAAATGGCACGACACCTAAAAATTCGAATCATCGAACTTTTATGACTTAGAAAAACCATCGAACCACCGACTTTTTCTAATATTAGAAATAAAAACTTTTCTAATTGTTTAGCTGATTTTTTTTTATTTGGAGTACGTTGTCATTAAAAATCCATTATTAATATAGTACATGCAGATTCATTCATGCTTTACGAAATGGAAAATTGTGACACATTTTTAAATGGAACACCCAATATATTATTACATATTTGGATTCTATTATCAAAATTACTGTCGTTTGTAGTAAGATTATGAGTACCTAAAAGGTTTTCAAAGTGATTTAAATTTAGTTAAAATCCAATCTAATTTTCAAATTTCAAAAATTTGAGAAGTATTTAAGTTATGTTCACCTCTCATTGAAAAGTAGAGAGGCACAAATAACGATGTTATATAAGACTAAATAAATAAATTTAACAATGGATCATATTTTATTTTTCAATTTCAAAAATCTTTCAATTTGTACATAATGATGCAAAAAATCAGATCTGTCACTTCATAAAAATAATATTATGAGTATACAAAACATTTAACATTATTATTCTGACAGGAAACAGCAAAAATATATATAATTAGTAATCATAATAGATTATTGTGTATACAGAGAGTTTTATGTAACACCGAACATGCTAGAATGTACTCAATGTAAATTTTCCTATGTTCGATTTGTTCAGGAACGCATCAAAGCATTGAGTGCGATGCATAGAGATAAAGTATAAGAGGACCAGATCCATGTATTTAGCGGGAAACACGCGCAACGCCATCCAGTGCTCAAGTGGACAACTATTTCCCGAGTTTCAAACCTTTATAAGGTTTTTGAGGTTAGGTTCATATACACACTATAATAAAACTAATGGCGGGACTTTTGAACATTTTTCTATTAATAATTTTTTGTTCACTATTTTACCTCAAATTATTTATATTAAAGTTTTTTTATAAATGTGCTATTTTACAATTAAAATTATCTGAAAAAATACATAAAAAATAACATATAAAAACAACAATATTTTTAAGCTAAATATATTAACATTATAAAAGTATCATTTAACCTGTTATTACATTCATACATTAATTAAAACATATTAACAACAGTTATAATTTGAATTAATTGATATCTCCCAGCTGGATAATTTTATGGACTCCTTTACTTAAAGAATCTAGAAAAATATGGATATAAATATTACTTCAAAAACGTCTACGTTAAATACATTTTTTTCTAATGGAAAATATTGTAAAAAGCATAAACTATATAATAAAAAATGAATATTTATAAACCGAAAACATATCTTGAGAATGTGGGAAATAAATCATATTTATTAATAATTAATTATTGCTCGATTGGTTCATAATTTTAAGTTATGTATATTCTTTCAAAAATATACAATTCATAGAAATTAATAAGCAAACGTATTTTAAACTACAAATAATTACTTACCAGTTGTAGTTTTATAAGAAAAAGTGAAGAAACTTCTGACGAATACAAAAAAAAAACTGTCAAAAACAATTCATGTGATTTACATCAATCAAATTGAAATATGGCAAACTGATCCTTATTTAGAACACCTTTAATGTTTAATTAAAAGTATAAATGTTTAAGAAATATACCTTATAGGGCGACTAAAAGTCACCAATAATGAATAAATCATTGTAAAAAGCCGAAAATAAAGTATTTTAAATTTTCCACTTGAGACTTCAGCGCCTCCAGTGCTCAAGTGGACAACTATTGTCGTGTTTCCCAATTTCATATATTATCCGACCCCCCCTGGTGCGATGTGATTGGCTCTATTTCTAAAAATAATGTAGTCAACCAAAACTACACCCTTCCACGTCAAAAATGACTTACACTTGTCATTTATCGCAAGCGATATTTACTGTTCTGGCGCTTAAAGCAGACGTAGGCAAAGAGTTGGACATCTTTACGCATTAATAATGTATAGAAAGGAGAAGATTTTTATGGTATGCATTGCGGTTAAGTAAAATATCTATAATTGTACATGTTGCACTTGACATAATAGTTGATAAATATAATTTATTTCTGATGGGAGGGGTGTAAATTGGGTTGACTATATTACCATTAGAAATCGTAGCCAATCACATCGCACCCAATGCTTTGATGCATTCCAGTACACATCGAACATAGGAAAATTTACATTGAGTACATTCTAGCATGTTCGGTGTTACATAAAACTCTCTGTATATGAAATATTAATTACATTGGTAATTAATTTCAAAGTAATATACATCACTATTAATTAATTTAAATCAGAGATGCGTAAAAATAAGTATTGGTAGATAGGTCACAGTAAAGAAATAAACAATTATGTTTTATATTATTGTGACAATTAAAATTTCGAATTATTTTGACAAATTTATGAGGTCAACCATTTTAGTTTTAATCCTTGATTACTGACACTTCTATAGTTTTCCATGTCCAACTATTCAATTCATTGTTAAAAAGTCTTATAAATACAATAAAATGTAAAATTTTTCGAAAAGATTTTCTATGTATTTTATTTGTTCTGGATTTATCTTGTCATGTCCTGCCGCTTTACCATTCTTCAGTTTCGTTATTGCCATTTTTAATTACTTATGCTTTATCTAGCCTTTTTCTATGTCCGTTGCTTATGTTTTTTTTTTTTTTAAATTTTTTATATTATATGGGCGGGCGGGGATTTTTGGTTAAGGTTCAGTAGTTCCTCAAAATGCTCTTTCCAACTATTCATTGTCTTGTCCGCTTCTGTTAGTATATTTTCCTGCTTGTCCTTTCTTTTTTTAATACTTGTTCTCCTCTTTTAATGCATCTAAGTGTACTATAATATAATTTTTTCCATGATTTTTGTTTAGTTATTTTTTTCCAAAGTCGTTTATTTGATTTGAACTTCTCTTTTGACTTATACGCTCTACCAGTGTGTTCATTTTTTTTTATTTGTTGCATTCTTTATAATTCATATGCTAACTTTGTTGCTCTATTTATTATATAATTGAACATTTCCCATTGAATTTCAATTGATTTACAGTTTGTGTGTCCCATTTCATTAATTAATTCTTTTATTTTAGATTGATAGCTGATTTATACTTACTATAGAAAAACACTCGTAAAAACTTTTCTTCACATATATTTATTTTTATAAGGGTTTTTTTCTATATTAATCATTCAAATATTCACACAACTCACAACCACTCATATAATTTATACTTGTTCGTCACTCAACTCGTGATTTCTTCTATACTTTATTAATAGTTGTAGGTGATATATTAAATAAAAATGATTTGAAAATAATTAATAAATTATTTTCACATTTTGCTCTGTGACTTATGACTTACGTTACGTAAGTATGTTAAACAAATGCACATTAAAACAACTACTTCCCGGGTAAATACCCACGCCGGACATTGAATTATATAATGTACACCTGTTGTTGCACATCAATAAAATATTGCATAATGCAACAAATTTTTGATCCGAAAAAAATTTAATGTAAAAACAACAAAAGGAACGTTACTTAATATAAGGCCATCTACAGACACGTGTTTCGGGATCTATCTCTCGTCAGTACAGCTATGCCTTACATAATTTAAAGATGTTAATGTTTGTAGGTGAGTTTGGTGAAGATGATTTGATTAAATAAAACACAGTAATCTTTACTTCACTTAGTGTTTATTGTAGCAGATGTACATTTCGATCACTTTGTAATCATTATCATTGCATATACAATTGTATATCTATTGATAATGATCGCAAAGTGATCTGTTCATTTGGTAAAAATAAACGCCCTTTGAAGAAAATTTTACAGTATTTCATTTAATCTGTACTTTATTATCGTGTTTAGTTTCCTCCTTGCCTTTATTCGTTGATTTTTCTTTAATTTTTAGCTAAACTTGATAGTGATCGCTATCATTCATTTCATACCGAATACATCCCTTTCTATTTGCATGTGTTCCTTGTTTATTATAAAGTAATCTATTATTGACTTTTCATTGATCCTTCTTTCTTATCTTGTGAATGCATTGTTACGAAATCGGGTTTAATAAGACTCGGAAATAAGTAACACAATGTCTATTTATTTATATACAATACACAAGTCAAAGATTTAACGAGAACTGATTTTGAAAACGATATCCAAATACCTCATGCGGATTTTCATCTGCCCACATATGGTTATTGTAAAAGATCCTTATTACATTCTTGAGAAACTACCTTCATCGGTATAAAGTAATTATATTAGTAATTGAGGGAATGTTTGCCAAGTCCATTAATATAATGCAATGCGTGAAGGAAAATCAGCAGGTAATAGTTCCTTAAACGTATTGAATGTGGTATGGATTCAACAAATTCTTAAAATTTTCAAAATTATCCAATTACTTACATTCAAAGTATTTGTAGGACATTCTGTTCCAACTGAACCGTTCTTACTGCTATTACTCTTCCTGAACCTCCTATTCGTTTCAATGTGGCTGTTTCATGAAAACATCGTTTCTTGTTTTGGAAGATTTTTCGGTCGGAGATATTATGGCCAAGAAACCGTTTAATGTATATTCGTCTAGCTTGTAATGAATTGCCATCAGCAAGTCCATACATTAAATGCATGCCAGTCATCTCAATAGCTAAACGTCAGTCGATCTAAACAGATACGACCGATACAGTTTATGGCCAAGAACGCGATGATTAAATCCACGTGTAAATAAAACAGCCGATCCAAGTTATCAGGATCAGAAAAAAAAAACACATTATTTACGAGTTTTCGTATTTGATAAACTCATTTGTGGATTACTTTAATTTACATTTATAATTTCATCAATTATTAAATATGGTTGTCGCAACTTTTGTTCACCCTGTATCTTCGAAATAAAAGTTTTTTTTTTTTCAAAATTCATCATACAACCAAATATTCTTATAATCGACCAAGGAATAACCCCTTCAATTATTGCCACATGTTTACCTACCACCCTGTATATAATTTTTTGCGATTTATTTTTAAATGATTTAATGCCGTTTTGTTGTATTTGTGATAAATCTTAATTTCGTCTATATTGTGTTTAATTATGCTATGTTCATTAAATTTTCTCTTCATTATGTGTCGTAGTTTTTTTATGGTTATTATTTCTAGCTGTGCTGTTTCTTTGTTCCAATTCCATTGCTTTCCCTTGATAACAAATTTACTAAATCCACTTTTTATTATATTAAAGTTATTGAATTCTTCCAGTATTCTTTTACTTATTTTTTGCTGTATTTCTCTTTCCTTTAGCGTAAGATTTTCTGTAATAAATAAATTGTTCTCTCTCTCTCTCTCTCTCTAAATTATTTTCAAGAAAAAATAATAATTAAATTTATCTATTTCCACAAGAATTATAAATGAAAGAAATTCCTTCATATACTGCTGTGTTGGGATGTTAATTTTTGTTAATAATTATGAAAGTAATTAAAGTATTGAAAACAAACTAATAAATTTAATGAAATGTTCAGCCATCATTCATCATCATCATATGGATAACTAGTGATGGCCATTTCGGTCTTTCGAACCTCATGAAATTAGGCGAAAGATGGCACTTACGTCGTCTTTAATTTATTATTAAAGCTAGTAAATATATATGTAGATTATTTATGCTGCGATGTTGCCTTTATAAAACTTTTTATTCTTTTTATGTCTTATAGTTTGCGACAGTTTTTTTGAAATTGACAGTAGCTTATTATAGTACACGTGTGAATCGTACAGGAATTACTAGATTGTGCAAAAGTTTTTGAGAGGAAAGATATTTCAAAAACTACTTGCTCTAAGTATTAAGATGCATAATATTTTCATGTTACAAATTGTCTTGCTATCGCCCTATGAGAAATATTGTTCATTCTATTGAGTTATGATGTTTTTAAGAGTTATGATGTTTTTAAGAGTTATGTTTTTTTTAATGATGTTTTTAAGAGGGCACTGAAATGTTCACACTTTCGAAATATCTACTTAATACTTTAATTCTAGATGGATCTATTACTAACAAATCAAGATGTCGCTGGTCTGTATATCTTGTTGCTACTAAGTTATAGACATTTTTCGAAACGTCAATTTGAGATTAAAATCTGACAAATATTTTTTTATCTCAAAAAAGTATTATGTGGATATAAATCCATATAAGTGGTTAGGCAATTGAACGGTGATACTGAAAAAAATATAGTATGCTCCATTTAAACTAACAAAGTTGGTAGCCATTTCCGGTATAAACGGAAGTGAAAGAAAGTCAAACTATTTTCCATGAGGTGGTCGCATTCAACCGTGCAATGTAGATTTTTTAATAATCTTCCGTGGTCAGGAACACCGAAAAAGTTTAATGGCCGTTATTCGTGGCCCACCCTTTATATATACATAGAATTTAATTAATAACGTACATATAACACTTAACTGTTCCTGTACGGAATAGCCCCGATTATAGTAAAATATTTTACTTTGAAACCATCACATTCATTTAAATTCATTTTTTTATACATGCCATCATTTCCGGAAGAGTTATTCCCTCTGTATTTATTTATTTCAAATTCACCTCATTAATGTTAACCGCAACTTCACATTTCCTCCCCCTTTATGTTATTTTTTTCTATCTCATTGTATAATAACACTGCTTTTGTAAAGTTCCTTTTCAGTATTCAAAGCGCGCGCTCCGGAAATCGCTTTTATTTCACGATTTACGGCGAATTTTTTAATACCGCCCCATTAGCTTCGCATGAATCTTAAGTGGCCGAAGCGTCGCCGGTCGGTTTTATATATTATGCATATTCGCCAGACTTAAAATTATGTCATTATAAAAATTTATTGTGTCATATTCTGTGTAAGCGTGGCCGTTGACATGTTTTAAGTTCAAGGTCGCGCTTCCGCAATGCCACAGATTAAAACTGGGAAAGGCAAATTAAATAATCGGATGTGTAATAAATGGCCTGTATATGAGTTTCTGTGGTACATTTGGAATTTATAGCTTTATAAAAAAATGTTAAATTATTGTATAACGTTATCCTGATTTCTAAATGCATGACGGGATTTTATATGCAGGCGCGTAGATAGAAATATATTTCTTTATGGGGGGTGTATGACTTCTTACTGTCAATAATGTAATACAAATTAAATATAATTAAAAAACAAATAATCAACCCACTGAGCACATATTTTAGTAATGTCTCATCAACATGAAAATATCGTTTTATGTTGTTGCAGCGTTGCTAAAACGATATTTATTTTTCTTTAATAAGTCATTAAAATGTATTTATTTATTTATTTAAGGAATACACCTTTTAAAAAAATAAACAAATTACATAGGGAATTGTAACCTCCTAACTACCCAAATATATATGCCACAGATCATTGACACAGATAATTGAATAATATGAAGATAATTTTTGATAAAAAGGGTGAAAGGAATCAAATGGGATATTATTATAGTTATGAGTTGTGTTTTTTATCCATATTAAATTTTATCTGATTATTTGGGTGTATAACAGTTAAATCTAATAAGTTGATCTTTTCATCTAAATCAATTTTTTAAGTAAATTTAATATGTTGGTTTATAGAATTAATATATTCTAAAATTGAATTTAAGTTTTCATTAGATCCATAAAAACATGCAATAATATCGTCAACATATCTAACATAAATTAAATTGAATATGTCTTTTTGTTGGTGGATTTAAAAAAAAAATTCTAATATATTCATGTAGATTTCAACTAATAATGGACTTAAAGGAAATCCGAAATATTTACTAGTATAAATCAAAGTGAATTTATATATGAAACAATAGGTCTCATTGGTAGGTTTGTTTTGGATGTTTTTATTATAATGCATTTAGAATTGTTGGTACATTTTATATGTTATTGTATTATAACAATAAGGTTCTTATTTAATTTAATGAATTAAAAACAGTTTTTCTTTGATCTGCAGTAGATGGTTTAATTGCAACAGGGAAACAAATAGAGAAACGAAAAATTTTAATGATTACTCGAGTAATCCGATGAAAACGTAAAATTAATGAATATCAATTATGCCGAGAGAAAGAAACGACTCGGACTGTAGGAGCGCGGGGGGTGTTTGGCATTTTTTATGGAACGAACGAGTGTTACTAAAGTTGTGTACAGACTGAATTTGGACAATCGTCTTTCTCGTGATGGCGGAGGAGTTAAAGTCCCATTGTTATAACGGGACTCACTTAATCGTCCAATTTGCGAGTCTGAGCCACTTATTGAATAGCGTCCAGCCTTCGGAATATACAACAATTGTTTGCAGAATTTCAATGGTTGCCGGGATCGACCCGTAAATTGTTAGATAGCTCCCCGATAAATTTACGAATGCTAATCCATATAAACTCGCTTTTCACATCTTGTCGCTTAATTGATGTACGCGAAAAGTGTGCATGTCTCGGATTCTCCTATAATAATTTACACGTAATCCGTATAAATACGGTAAATTTAAACGTCATTGTTGGTATTCTCAGCGTTTAAGGGAACATATTCATATATATTCAATTATTTTATTCGAGTAAGTTATTGAATATTTAGCATTTGTTTCAATAAATAAAATGATATATTAAAAAAAGAATTTCATTTATTATGATTAATGCCAGGTATATAACCACAATACGAGATCCGTTTAGCCGTCTTCATCAAGGCATTGCATTGTGTTAATGAAAAATCGAGATAACATTAAGATTAAATTACCAGTGTCGGTATTAAAGAAGATTTATCAAAAGGCTAAATTTATTTTATTCAATTCTCAGCGTTTAAGGGAATAGCCGTTTTAGTTGTAGGAAAATAAAACAATTATTATTGCTTTCCTTATATAATAATAAATGTCCGCATTAAATCAAAATTATAAATCATGAATGTATTCAAGAATAGGCGAAATTCAGTTAAATATACGTACAGAACTATCACTATTCTTTCACTTAACCTTTTAAACGAAAATGAAAAAGATGCATCAAATGTACAAATATGAAAACTATCAAGATGCAAGATCACGTACTAGTTTCCACATACAAGATAAAGAATCCCATTCACAATATCGTTTTCTTTGTTTGCTTTAACAGGACAAGTTCAACAATGATTCTTGGTCGTCTACCTTGTAGACCCAAATCGTTGACGATGCCACTTGAAATTAGGCGAAAGGTGGCGCTTGCGTCGTCTTTAATTTATTATCACAATATAAAAATTGAGTATTAAGAATTATATTTGTATTGCCCCGTGGATAACTTTCCTCAAGTTTTACAATATTTTAATTATTACCAATTCATACTATCTGTGATCTTCAACTTAGAAAGCAATTGATTATTGTTACAGCTTTATTTTTAGAATCCATGTAATGGTGTTTAGCCAGTAAAATATTGTCTGTCAAATCAAATATAATAAGATTATTACACCAGAAGTTCATTGATAATATCTTTTAAAAGAGTAAAACCGTTATAAGATCTGAACCTAGTTTGAGTTGAAAATAAAAAAGTAATATCAAGAAAAATAAAGGAATAATAGAAAAAAATATTTGTTCACATGGTCAGTTATTTAAAGTAAATTAAATTAAAAAAAAATTAATAAATAATTTCCTACATTTTTTTACTTACTTTACGTAGTTAATTTAATGGATAAATATCCATTACGTAACGTGAGTAAAAAAAGTCTATGTGGCTAAACTAATTATTTTGAAAAATCAGTTTTATATCTTAAACCATCTAATTATTTGGCTTCATGAAAGAAATTTTTCAGTAGACATTCTTCTCATTCTTTAGTAACATAAATAATCTTCTTCAGTCGTTTTAATATAATTAATAATAAATATTTTATAATAGGCAAAAAGACCGATGATCGATAGCCGTTTTCTAAAGACGTATTTCATAGTATAACAATTATATTGTTAATTTATTGTATATAAAATTGTTTCCAGAAATAAAGATGTTATATATATAACACGGCTCTCACGTGAAAACGGCTAAAAACATAACCACCAAAATTGGGATTTCTAAATGGGATATTTTCTTGAACAATTTGGCATGAAAAAATCAAAAATGATTGTCAGAATTTTCACATACGGACGCCATCTTTAATTTTTTTAAATGGAATTCGATTTTTTTTATTTTACAACTTTTATAGACCTTATAATTCTGATTACAACCATATACCTTTTTTTTTTAAATACTTGTCTTTTCATCGATAAACCGGACTTTGAAAAGTATGAAAACAGCGAAATATTTTGAGATCGGTTTATCGGAATGTCCTGAAATTTTGCAAAGGTTTAGAGTACGTTAAGGCCTTCAACTTGCATTTTTTATTTTTTTAATATTCATTTGTTTTGTAAATATTCTATTTTTGGTCGAAACTTAAACATAAAAATTAACAATGTTTTCCTGTTCTTGTCCTGATATTATTTTTAATTCTTGTACTTCTGTTTCATTTAGCATTTCTTTATAGTAATCCTTCCAGATATTTCCAATTAGTACGGGGTCATTTTCTAATTATCCATTCTTATTTTTTGTTCCTCTTGTTTTGGTCATAGATTTAGTATTCAGATTATTCATTTTTCTGTAAAATTATTTGAGATGGTTGGTGCGTCCGTCATTTTCAATTTCATCTGTGTTCATTGATTCTCTTTGTTTTTTTTTTTTTAATAATGCATATAGCGAGAAGTAATCTTTCTTTTCGCATGTCATTGTAAATTATGTATTATATTTCTAAAATTTGTTTATTTAATTAATTAATTTTATTAAACATTATACATATTTTATAAGAGTAACTTAACCCTGTATATGTATAAATAAATATATAAATTATTAAATAAAATGTATACAAATGCTAATAATTGCATATGCATATGCAAAGTAACAATATAAACTCAACTCTTCTTTAGGGAAATAGTTGGAAATATTAAAAGTTTCCGTCGCTTTAATAGCTGCACTTGTTCTATGTAAATATCGATTTATTTCTCCAATTGTTATTTTATCCTTTATACATACGCAAAGGATAATCAGAGAACAGCAATGTCATTACGTCAGTGAATCCCTTAGCAAACAACGATCTATTTATTTATTTGCCCCAGTTAAATACTATAAAGTGGAATTGGGATTTAACGTCTCGTAATTGCAGCAGTAATCCCCAACTGCATCCGAAGATGCAACAGGCGTCGGAATCTGTTGACTAACTGAATTTTATAGGATGCCCGAGCTAAATTTTAATAATACGTTTCGATCCGGGATAAACATCAAACAGCACGTGCTGAATCCGGAACGGTATAAATAAGGATAAAGAACCCCAGATTTCATAAAACAGACACGCGAATATAATCCTCGCGGAAAATTCACATCAATTTCACTCCCAATCGAATTCGATTCCGATTCGTTTAACTCGGAAAGCGGACGGGAAAAAATCCCGATTAATAACAATTATGCAAACGCAGATCATCAGTGAACTAGGGCCGCTCTTTTAATTATAAAAATAAATTAGATGCGTTTTATTTAGGTCTTGTTAATGAAAAACGGGCTGAATCGTCTCTAATTAGAAGGAAAATTGCGAGCGAGCGTGAAAATTAACGATTGTAAGAAGGAAGGCAACTTGAGATTCGTGATTAGGATATACAGAATATGGGAAGCAGCCGGGTACATTTTCGCATTCGGCGATGACGGAAATTGCATTTGAGCTGTTTATAAAATAACTCCCACACGCACGTTTTCGCACTTTTTGAAATTTAATAATGACTAGCTTCCATTAACGGGCACAATAATTTTATTTGGGATTTTTATTTGCTAGAATTTGTGTACAATATTTTATATTTTCACGTAATGGATAAATGCACGAATCCATGCCATTAGCGAATATTGTTTGCATCCATTTTTTTTTATGTAATCGTTTCTGTTTGTCCTTCGTGAGCTAATTTCCATTTTTTCACATGACGTTCATGTCTTCGTTTCATTTCTAAGATTTCCTTCATCTCTTCTTTGTCTTCATCCTACAACAAATTTAATTAATCCATTATTTATTTTATTTGCCATGCTATTTTAATCAAAGGCCACGGTTTATATTAGAAAGTTTCTACATAAGGAAAACAAATATTTTACAATTAAAATGTACTTTTAGTTTTATAATGAGAATTGTAAATGTTGAAACTATAGTCACTAAATATAATTAAAAATAAAAAATCGAAAAATAAAAAATGCTAATTATAAAAGAACGCTGGAAACCGTTTTTCGCTGTTATTTTATCAAACACTTTATTAGATAAGTACTCCTGGATAATTTTGCTTAGTGTTTGTGATTGATCACTGTTACTGCTGGTATTTGTTGAATATTTTCGTTAAATTCTCTCAACTATTCCTTGCTCTCTATTCGAGTCATTTTCGACATGCAATAATATTTAAGAGAATTTATAATTAAATTTGATATGTATCCTGCACGCAGAGTTCACGAGCCACTTATATGTGAAATTCCCGAGGAAATTACTCGAGATAAATGTTCACGCAGAGTTCTCGGGTAATCCATAAAAGTTCTTAAAAGCTGGAGTCATTTTCAATCGAGTTAATCTTTTATTTTTAATAAATTAACACGTGTAGTTCAAGATATCTAAAATGAATACGATATTTTAACAATGAAATTCTCGAATATTTTGATAACACCTGGAGAGTGGTCTCCAATTTGTAGTTCAGGTTTCATTTTTGCAAAAAAAATCAAACATTTTCATCCTTTTTTCCTGTTTTTTTTTTCCTGTTTCCTGTATTTTTTGTGTATGATATAAACGAATATATTATTATATTTACAATTTTACTAATCGAATTCTTACTGATTGATTAAGTCGAAGAACTAATGCTCGTTTTCCGTCAGACATGGATTGTGAGTAGACCATGAGTTGCTTTAAACGTTCTGCAGGGCTCACTCCTCTCTCAACTACAAGGACAATACGCGCCCACTATAAAAGAATAATATAAATAATTATCTTTAGAAGAATTTATATTGAATGACTACAAACTTGGCGTTGCCATTCATTCCTGGTTTCCGCAATTTTTTGATAAGTATTACCCATCATGGCGATCAACATGTTTATTAGGAGTACACCAACTATTACTATAAATATCACGAACATAATCTGAAATAAAAAAATATTTAATAAAAAAATAATATTATAAAAATTTACTCTTTACATATTTTTCCTGTCCCTAAATTTTGACTATTTTTTTCATTTAAATATTGTTTAAACACTTTTTTTCTTCGCTAACTTATTATACATAATTATATCAGTTATAGATATAATAACGTGTGTTCACATTATAATCTCACTTGAAATGTATTAACAATGCAATCGTTTTTTATTTTATTCCGAAAACCATTTCAAAAGAAATGCTATATACTCGTGAATGAAGATTTTAGTAACAGTCAACGTTACAACGTTGATAACCTATGAAATTAATAACCCTAACGAACATGTAGAAATCTGTTTTCAAAGTTCTTTACATTTATTACTACTAATAAAAATATCGCTGTAACATAAATAAAAATGTCACAGTAGCTAAAGAGGGAATAATTTATTAATTTTTAAATTCTTTTTATCTAGCTGAAGTGTCTTGGTTCGTACTGATGAATTGATGAATGGTGAGACTAGGGTGTGAATATTTGAGAAGGATGTTTGTATTTCGAGGAATACAGAATTTTTTGAGAAGGTATTTGTTGTAAGAGTTTGCGAATTTTTTGGAAAAGGCTTACCAAACGTTGGGCTATGGGTGTGACTTGGATGGTATGTTTCTTAATATGCTACATTTGGATCAAGACATATATTTTTTTCTATATTTAGTTGCGAAATATTCTGAACGCAAATTATTTTTAAAAGCTGTTATGCCATTTTTTTCTTTAAATTAAACAAATACCAATATCATTTAAAATCATTGCTGTATTTATACCTTGCCACCAATTTCATGCTCCGTTCGTTCCAAGGAAGCATAGTAATCTCCAAAACTAGCCATGGACATTAGAAACATCGCCATTATAGATTCCGTGGGAGTGGCCATTGGATTTGTTCCAGAATCGTCTACATCTTCCGGCGTTAACGGATTGTCGAATGAAAGAAATATTATATAAAATGCTGAAATTAGAGAATATTTCAACATCAAAAAATAGTAATTGTATTCACCAATGTTCATTTTATGATCAAAATATGTATCTGGTATTAATAAAATGAAAGTGAAGAAACGTTTGCTGTATTAACAATTAAGTTTTTTTTAATTACACTTGGTTTGTTTCACAGTTATTTTATTTACTCGACTAGTTTCGCTCCCTATAGCATTATTAAGAGAGGGATTACAAAAGAAACCGACAAGATTATACAGGATGGACCACGAATGGCGGCCATTAAAAGTTTTCGGGGTTTCTGACCGCGAAAAAATTTGAAAAACTTCTACATTGTACGGTTGAATGCGGCCACCTCATGGAAAATATTTTGACTTTATTTCACTTTGTGGTTGTACCAGAAGTGGCTACCAATTTTGTTATTTTAAATGGAACACCCTATATTTTAATTTTTTTCGGATTCCCTATTAAATTACCTAACCACACATATCAATTTTTTATCTTACTGTTTTTGAGATATAAATTTATTTTTCAAATTTTAACTTCAAATTGACGTTTCGAAAAATGCCTATAACTTCTAGTAGGAATCGGGCAGACACTCCAGCTACATCTTGAATTGTTAATAATAGATTCATCTAGAATCAAAAAGATAACATCTGTTAATTCAGTGCCCTCTTAAAAACATAATAACTCATTTTTTACTATCCCTGGACCCTTGTTCAAGGGAAAGTATTGTAATCGTAAAAATGTTCGAATCGCCAATTTCAACAAATATGCACGTTTTGAGGTCCCCTTAGTCCATTCCATCGAGTTTTGAAAAATATCTGTGTGTGTGCCTGTGTGTTTCCGCGATAGCGCATAAACGGCTAATGCAATCTAAACTCATTAAGTACAACTTTACTCTTAGCGTTTTTTTAATTCGGATAGAAAGATGTTTCGAATAAAAGTTGTAGATCTTGGAAAATAAATATTTTTCATTTTATAAGCGAAAGAATTTCATCCACCTGATAAATTCCCTTAGAAATAAGAAATTATTTTTATGTTGGCTGTGGGGGCTTTCATTATTGAAATAATTATTTTTGTGTCAAATAAAACGTCAAAATGCCTTCATCTTGTGCAATCGCCCTGAGAATATTAAAAAAAAGAATAATAGTCTGGAAAAAATGTTGTAGAGCCATTCTAGGGTAAGAAATAAACTAATATTCTTCAAAATACTCGGATTTAACTTTAAAAGACAACGATTCATTTTTTCAATTAATAATTTTTCCATTATTATTAACTGTTAATTTAAAAACGTAAATCTAAATCTCCTCATTATTGATGACGATGTGTATGGCTTTATGTATTTCCATCTTTCTCTAAGATTTAGATTAAGCCACTTATTACTTGCATAAGAAAACATAAAATTGTTACCCAAATAAAACGCAACTCAAACAAAAGTTAAGAGCAGGGCTCGACACTTCAGAGCACTCGCATACAAAAATAAAGGAATTACCACCGAAAGTGCTGTACGTTCAGATTTGCAGTCGCGCCAACTTAATTAAATTTGATATAACGAAACCGTTATAATTTATAAAATGATTTGTTAACACCTGTTCGAATATGCTGCTTTCCTATTCCCCAATCCACGTCCAAATGTGTTCAAAAATATAGAAATCGGAGAACATGTAACCCTTAGAGCGCTTAACGAAATTAGACACCCCGACAACTAACCTCACAATCCTTCCAATGAACTCCTCTACGATTCATGCAAAATCTCCCCAATAAAACACATTTTTCTTAACATTCGCCACTAACCCCTACATTGCCTCCATACACACATTTGTATCCCACGTAATCTTAATATAATTCCTAAATTTTAAATTTATTTCTTCATTTGTGAAAGTTTCATTTTTACATTTATTTTTTTTTAATTTTGATAAATTCATTTGTGGTTAGAAATATCTTAAGTAGCCTGATTAATTAGCTCATTCCGTATTTATTTTTATACTTTTAAATTATGTATACATTATTTTTTTACCAATTGCTTTGTTACCGAATATTCGTGTGTATAATTATATTATTTTTATTATTTTTGTCAGGTTTATTTGTTTTAACTACATATAAGTTAAAACTGCTTTACGGGGTTTTAATTCAATCTTTTGCATTTTGTAATTTTATTGTAAAATATTTTATGTGTATTTGATTTACTTATATATTTACTTACTGTACGCATTGTTATTGATATTTTGTTTATGGATTCTGATTGGAAAACTCAATGTTTATACTTGATCAAGGAGTTATTAGTCTAATTTTTGTCAAATCAATTCAATGTATTATTGTAATTTGTAATTACAGATTGTCATTAACTGCAAATAGGTGATTTTCCGTAAATAAAGAATTAAATTAAATTTTCCCATTCTTCATTAAAATTCATCAATTCAATTCATTAAATTTGCAGACAGATAAAACGTTAACAATCATGACTTTTATATAAAAAGTTATAATGGACAAAATCGATTACTTGAAAAATCGATTTATTTGGAAAATATAAAAGATAATAAAAGTTTAATTCCAAAGTACATCAAAAGTAATCGATTATTTCGTATTCGATTATTGAAATAATCGACTTTGCCCATCATTAATAAAAAGACAAGAACTAGACAAATACGGACAGTATAAGAATTCTATTGTTAATTTACTGTATATATTTGTATAGAATTGTGTGAAATATAGAATGTTATAAATATAAAATCGTTACTATAGATGAAATAATTATTATATATACAATTTTTCAGATTTCCGTACTTTATTTGTTATTAATAGTTAATTTATAATACATATATATAATCTTTATTTCTGAACAATATAATATAATTGATATACTATATTATACGTTGTCCTTAGAAAACGGCTATCGGCCATCGGCCTTTCTGCCTCTTAATTTATTATTTTCGTGAAATCTTGTCGAAAAATCTACCCGTTTGTCCGATGTAACATATACATATAAGGCGTCATACTCATCGCACTTCATTTCATAAAATCCGCACTTTTGGAATTTATCTGAGAGGAATTCATTGTTTATCAACATTTCTTTCTTATATTTGCATGGTTAGTACAGGCGATGAAAATTTCATTACCCTTAGTTATTTTATTTGACTTATTTGAGTTTTTCCCACTTATTGACATTATTTTTTTTTTTTTTTCAATGCAAAAGTAGTTTATTAGTTGTTTTGTCTCTTTCTTTTTTATGAATCTGTCATTAATTCCAGAATTACATCCATTATTATATTTTATTCTTTAAAATTAATACTAAATTGTTTAACAAAATTTTCTTTATTTATTGATATCTTAAACTAGTTTAATAAATAAAACAAATTTGTGAAACAAACAAAGTGTAATTAAATTTAAACACTTAATCTTTAATACTTTAACACGTTTTGTATAACACTTTATAATTGTTTTTCATAATATTAATAATAAAATAATAATAATAATAATAACTTTATTAACGGCAAGCAATTTAAAAGAATTAATGATCAATGAGAAAGTTTTTCAATAATAAACTTTCTGTGTTTTATTATAAATTATTGTAATTAATAAATTCATGTAATTAAAATAGTCCATACAAATAATGGGATTTCAATTTTTTACCTTGAGAAAAACCCATAACAAACACTAAATATATGGAAGCAAATCGCAACAGATCTCCCATAACCATTCTGTATATCATCACTACGAAAGGTCCGACCGTTTTGAAACCTCTGCAAATAAATCCCTCACATTATTATTATGAAAAATTAGTTCTAATTTGGTCTTTAAATGGTTGATAAAAAGAAAAAGAAATCAGCGAATTGACCAAAAAATGTTGAATGCCCAACTTTAAGTACGAATTTAATATAAAATATACAAATTTTGTTTTTTGGAGAGGGAGAGTGTCAAAGAGATTGAATTAATTCCAAAGCAAGCTATGTCTTAAAATCGTCGACAAAAAGAAAAAGAGAGCATCGAATTGACAAAAAAATAAAATGTTGAATAGCTAACTTTAAGTACGAATTTAATGTAAAATATACAAAGGCGATAGCCTACTCCAAAAGAAAAAGAAACTGCTTTTCCGTAAAAAAATTAAAAAATTGATTCCCTAACTTTAAGTACGAATTTTAAAATATAAGATATTGGAGACTGTAGAGGAGAGTAACAAAGAAATTGAATTAAATTAAATAAAAATTAGGATAAACTTTCTTTTAGGATTGTTTTATATAAAAAAAGTTATTAAGTGTTTTCTTTATCCTAATATTGAAAATGTACCATGAAGTAAACGCCTCAAAGATTCAAGAATAAATAAACATTATTTGAAAATTGAGATTTAATTAATTCTAATTTAAATAAAGTAAACTATCTTAGCGATACCCTACTCTAAACGGAAAAGAGAAGCCGCAAACGAAAATAAAAAATATTGATTCCCTAATTTTAAGTAGGAATTTAATGTAAAATATACGAATTTTGATATTGGAGGGTTCTCCTCTAGGAGATTGAATTAATACTAATTTAAACAAAACAAACTATGTTGATGAAAAAAATGACTTCACTGTTTTTTTTTTCCTTTTCCTTCTTTTCCTTATAAAAGAAAAGCAACAAAGTGTCGTAAAAAAAAATAAGAAAAATAGATAATTCCCTAACTTCAAGTACGAATTTAATGTAAAATATACGAATTTGAAGATTGGGGAGGGAGAGTGTCAAATAGATTGAATTAGTTCTTACTTAACGATAAAACTATTACCTGCAAAAGAATAAGAAATACGGAGCCGTCGTTAACATAATAATAACCGCAACTTTATCTTCAATTTCTGTATGGCATGAAAATCGAAGAAATGGCACAATTAACATTAATATACAAGAAAACAGAAACATTACTCTTGATGGAGCCGTCATCTATAAAAAATAACAATGTTCTAAGTAATTAAGTGATAAAATTAACGAAATTCTTTGTTTTTGGTTTATATTAAGAAACACATACCAAATTTTCGTAAAACATACGACCGCCTAAAAACCTTGCTTCCCTAAACGCTGCTCCTAAATAAATCAACGCTCCCATCAACATGCAGCCTTCTGCTATTAATCTAATTTGTTGGTCGGGTTTATCCAAAGCCATCAAACGGCATTCTTCTGTTAAGTTATCCCACCATTCTTCCATTTCGCTTTCATCTGGTTCACTAATATTATGTACTGAAATTAAAAACAAATATTATTTATTTTTGATAACTGAGACTTCTATTGTCACTTATTTAAATATATAAAATTCTGTTATACAAAGTTGAAAAGGGTTATTTAAAAAAAAAATTACATATTTAAATTAATAGAAGAAACGAATTTTTTGAATTAATTTCATATCTGGCACTTGGTGGAACATATACTATGTAAAGTAATTTAAAAGAAATACACTTGATATTGGTTCACAAATTAAAATTTTAATTTTAAGTGATTTGGGTGATTCAGAGGGTTTTGAGTATAATGCATTTTAGTAAGCATTCTTAAGGCCGATCTTTCTGGTATTTCTAAATTAAATAGAGTTATGGGGTGGGGATTTTGGAAAAGGACTGATACGTAATCAAGCAAAGGACAACAGATCTTTTTTTAAATAAGTATAGCAATTTGCGTGCTAATACCTTTGTTTTTAAATGTCAGGCTTATTTTTCAGAAGCCCTTTTTTGACTTTAGTTTTTAGGATCGTGGAATAAGCTTTAAATGTGAATTTGGGATCAAAATGGATACCTAGGTATTTACAAAGATCTGAGGGATAGATAGTTTGGTTATTGATGGAGACAGAAAAAGGGAGAATTAGACGAATGAAGGAAAGGAATAAGGAGTTGTTTTGTTAAGATTTATAGAAATGCGCCATTTGACGAACCACGTTTGAATTGTTTCAATTAGTCCCTGTAGAGTGCTGAGAGCTTTAGGTAGGGTGGAAGCATGAGCAATTAGTGCAGTATCGTCAGCGTAAAAGAGAGAATACGCGTATTTATTTACATTATTTGAGTTAGGTTTGTAATTGTCATGGACTAGGAAGTTATACAGTAGCAGCTACAATGGGGAACCTTGTGTCAAAACTTGTTCGGGAGCAGGATTAATATTAAGCCTGTTAACATTACTCCAGTTCGAAATGATATCTAGTTGGCTTTGCAAATGTATACAATCATCAACAGTAGATGAGTAGATTTTCGAATCATCTGCGTATAATAAGTATTTACAATTTAATACGTTTGATAAATCATGAATAAAGATATTGAAAAGGAATGGGCCCGAAATAAACACTTGCGGAACCCTCGAGCTAGGATAATACGATTCAGACTTAAAATAGTTTAGTGAAATAAATGACTCGCGGTAAGAAAGACATGATGCCATTAATAGTCCTGAACTTGAACAAAAACCAAAATGACTCAGTTTATTCAAAAGAAGCGTAATGTCGATTCTATCAAATGCTTTCGGTATAGATTACATCAATATGCCCGTATGAATCTAACGAATTCGCAATATTGTGAGTAATAATAGCTAAATTAGTAACTTTAGAACGCCTAGGGATAAAACCCCATGCTTATTTTGCTATAGATATGGTGACACATGTGAAAAAATGATCATACAAGACTTTTTAAAAAAATCAGCTATATGCGAAAGTAACACTATAATTTTCAATATTCCCACTACTCAAAGAAATTTTCGGAATAGGACATGTTGATGTTGACATTGGAGACTAACAGTGTGTAAACAAGTTCTCTGATGGGCTGATTAAAAATAATTGCAAGTGGATGATGTACTCTGTCATTCACTTGCAATTATTTTTAATTACAGTATTTCAATAAGAACGCAGGAATACAATTACAACCAGAGTAGAACTTGTTAGATAATTTGTAAAAGTGTTTATAAATGGTGTCTGTTGTTGATTTTGCTCTATTATTTACTCGAAACCTTAGTAGCAGATCTTCAATACAAAAATTAATATAATATTTTGTCGGCACGTTATGCACAACAAAAAAAAGTAAAATAACAAACAAACAAAAAACACATATGAACATCGGCTTGCGCGATTTTCCTTAATGTACTTTCTAGAAATCTCGATATGTTCCTTCCCTTTCGTAGTTTTACCTTCATGGGAATATTGTAGCATGTATATGGCAGATTGGGTGTCCACATACAGCGTAGTTTATACTCTGAAGCTAGTGTGCAATCCTTCTGATCCAGCTGACTTCATCTATTACCGAAACCACTGCCGCTTCGGTCGTTGAGATAACGATGAGGTGCTGCTTCTGGGTGAACCAAAGGATTGGCTCTCCCCTCTTCTGTAGAACCCCGCTCGTCGAATATCCGGTCACGGCGTCTCCTCCGAAATCGGAGTCCGAGAATGCTTCCAGCGTAGGTCCTCCGTCGAAGAAGAATCAGGCGACAACCGTCTCCTTCAAGTACTGAAGGACTCTTGTAACCATCCTCCAGTGGCTTGATATTAGTTTGTTGTAGTGTCGGCTCAGAAAGTTTACAGCGAACGCAATATCCGGACGGGATACGGTCGCTAGGTATAGAAGGCTTCCTATTGTTTCACGGTACGTGGTAGATACAGACACAAGTCTGTCATTTACTTGGTTTGTCTCCTCCGTGATCATGCCCGTCAGTGCTGGATTGTATCTATTTTCGAAGCTTTGAAGGAGTTTCTGCGTGTATCTGGCCTGGCTTACAAATATTCCTTCCGGTTCAACTCTGATATCCATACCAAGATATGATAGCTTGTTCTAGACCTGTCGGTTGAAAGTGATCTCGAATTCTTGGTCAATTCTGTCTAGTCCTTGGTAGATCTCCTTCTTGTCATTTCCGACGATAAGTCCGTCATCAATAAACAAGGTACTCGCGTATTGTTCTTCTGTTATTGTAGTAGACACATGGGTGATCGTCCGTGCTGGTGAAACTAATCTTTTCTAGAAAGGCTTTTATCGTTCCATTGCTTGGGGGATTGTTTGAGTCCGTACAGGCTCTTTTATAGTTTGCGGACCCTGCCTGTGCCGTCCTCAAAGCCTTGGGGTTGCCTCATATAGATGTCAAACTTCAAGTCGCCGTGCAGGACGGTTGCTGACACGTTAAATAAAACAAGGCTAAGTGGTTTGGAGGCTGCATGGCTCAGAAGAAGTCTTATTGACGCGGGAACAGCTATGGGGCTGAAAGTTTCAAAATAATCAATACCTTCTAATTGTTCAAAAACACGGGCCACAAGCCTTGCCTTCAACCTTCCATCTGATATCTGGCAAAGGACCAATCTACAAGTTAATGATTTTGCCCCATTAGGGCTCTCAGTCAATGACCAAGTTCCCATCTTTCGCAGAGAATTAAATTCGTATTGCATTGCTGGGAGCCAATTATCGTCTTTCAGGGTTTCCGATACAGGAATTTTTCGCACCAACGCAACCGCAGTTGTCGCTGCCTCCTCCACGAAAATACCCCAACATGTAGTCTAAGAATCTCGCTGGCTGCTGTAGATTCCGGCGATTGCGCAGACCTGGTCTCCTTGGCTGTTGCAGTGAGTTGGCACATCCTCCTGCTGGTCCATACAGCCGATGATCATCCTGTCTGGGACCGTCCTGACTGCTCTCGGTCCCAGGTTCTGACTCCTTCAAATCCGTTTGTGGCTCTGTCCACTCTTTGCAATCCACTGCTGGTACTAACTCAGTCAGTTGGAATCGCCTACTTTCTTCTGTACACCCTGTAACGTGGTGAATCTAAATCGTAACCCACGAAGATCCCCTTTCGTGACTTGTGATCCAACTTGGCTCGCTTACGTGTGGGGATCAGCACATAGCAATCGCTGCAAAGACTTTCAACTAGTCGAGTTTCGTCTTACGTCCAAGCCACAGTTCAGTTCGGCTGACGTTTTACTATTAACTGAATTGGTCCCGGTCTGATTGATGGTGAAAAAGGAATAATTTACAGCTTCGGCCCAGAAACTTTCGTTCAAACTACTTGCGTGGATGACTGACTTGGCTGCCTCAACTACTGTTCTCATTTCTCGTTCAATTCAACCATTTTTCTCAGGGGTATAGGCATTCGAGAAGGTGTCGAAAACGTCTAACTGGTCCTGCAATGTCTTCGTTTTCGCATTTTTAATATCCTTGCCATTGTCCAACCTGAGGCTTTTCACTTGCTTGCCAAATTTTCTAAAGCTTCACAAAGAGTTGCAGCTTCTCAAGGGCTTCATCTTTCTTCTTCAAGAAATAAATGGTCCTGTAATGCGAGTAACCATCCTTGAACATGATGAAATATTTGGCTCCTCCGAGAGATGACTTGTTCATCACCCCGAGGTCCACATACACCAAGTATAAGGGCTGCTTGGCGACTTTCTTGTTCGCAAATTTTTCTTCGATACTGAAGTATACTTAAACCAGCATGAACTAAGCCCATAACCTGTAGTTGTTTTTTTTTTTTTTTCACTTTTATTAACTCGAAACGTTAGAGGCAGAGCTTCAATACAAAAAAATAATATAATATTTTGTTGGCACGTCATGCACAACAACTTTTTCAAAAAATTAAAATAACAGACAAACAAAAAAAACACACGTGAACATCGACTTGCGCGATTACATCGCTTGCCGGAGCGCTGTCAACTTACTAAAACTAAAATTATTCAATCACAACAGTTTCAGTAATCCACCAATATGTTCCCGGTGAAAAAACTTCACCTTTGAACATCAATTTTGAAGAAAATTTAGAAGGATTTGATTTTTCTGTGTTAATATGCGACCAAAATTGTTTTGGATTTTCAGTTAATTAATTTTCTATTTTGAAAATATAATTTCTATGGGCTGCGCGAATTTTATGATGCAATTTTCTTAAAATAGAGAAGTGTAGTAGGATCTCGTTTAACAAACTTACGATAACAGTTTTTCTTTTTTATAAATTGTATATCTCGTGTAAACCAAACTGGATATAAAAGGATAACTCTAGGCTTAACTTTAGGGATAAAGTGTAAAGGACTATTATTAACAAATTTGTAAAATTTATTAAGAGCTAAATCAACATTAGTATAGGATTTAAGAAATGCCCAATCTACTTCAACTAAATGTGCATGGATATATATAGTATCATTAATATGAGACATTTTCCAGTTGTATAAAAATATTACTGTAAAAGCGGGATGAAAAACGAATAATGGATCAAGATATGTTTGAATTAGACAATTTAAGTTGGTTTACACTAAATTAAGATAGTTACCAGAATAATTGGTTATTTTATTTAATTGATGTAAACTTAACAATGAGCAGGCCTTAGAAATGTGTAATGCTTTTTCAGAAATTTGCCCGGTTGATAAAGGACAATTAAAGTCCCTTATAAATATAATTCTATCAATGTTAAAGTAAATGTGCATCATTTCGTAAAAGAATAATATAACATCAGTAGTTGGCGTATCCAGCGAAATGTAAAGAACATAATAAAGAAGTTTTCAGTATTAAGAATTATTTTTATAAGAATTATATTTTTTATGAAATATTATAGTTGATTATATTTGTAACAAGTATCATTTATTTTTACCAAATAGAGTTGAAATACAAAATTATTTCCGGTTTTATTCGATATATCAGTGTTTGTGTGAATCAGTTTCATTAATAGGAAGGACGCGTGTGTATCGTTAGAATGTGTATCGAATAACGCTGTATCATTAAATGAATCGATATCCAAATGGAATATAACACTATCGGATTAATTCAAAAGAGACACACAGACACTTTAAAATAATAATGCACAAAGCCAACAGCGTACAAGTCTGAAATATTGATGTGATGTTGATAAATAGGAAGTATCTTTCGATTTGTTCAACGCAATTATCGCATTATTTCATGCGTGAATATAATGTTCTGAGAGAATATCCTTATAATATTGAGAATATATTCATATAGTTCATGAAATTCCTTACTCCATGATATAATATGGATTGTATTTAGTCTTTTGTGCTTATATATTAAGTTGTTCTGATGTAAAACATAATTCTACTTGCACAAACATTATAATCGATGCTTGAGGCTTTTTCTTGACGAGACTACATAATACATTATTTGCAAATAAGAAGTTTTTTTAAGTTTCACAAAATTTATTGTGGAGGCACTGGTACAATTGTTTCACAAACACAGTGGCATCATCAGGCAGATGATTAATGACCAATCACCACTGTGCTATAAAGGAACATCCAGAAAAACTTTATAATAATTCTTATAATAAAAAATTAATAAACAAGGGAAAAAATAATATATTGTGTTTGTACGCTAGTTGAAAATAAAACAACAGATTTTTAAGTTTTACAAATTTTATTGTAGAAATACTCAATAAATTTTGTGAAACTGTTGTCTTATTTATAAATAGCAGTAACATAATATATTAATAACCATTTTTAAGACTTTAAAAGTCTTGAAATTGGCATCTAGTTGAAACTGGTCGAAAATATAACAAAATTTTAGTCAAACAAAACCAAACCATTTCATTATAACAAACGGTTATTAAAGATGTTTTACCAAGTGATAAATGAGGAAAAAAGTATACTATATAATATATTAATTTTTCCCCTTGTTTATTTGTTTTTTATTATTAGGGTTATTATAAAATTTTTGTGGATGTTTTTGTTGAAAAGTTTGATTATTGTATTATGTATAAGATTTATCGATATAAAATTATTATGAAAATAAAAGCGATTACCTTTAATGATTGTCGGCTTTGTTGTCTCCAATTCCGTCAAAGAAAAATTCAAATGCTCCGAGGCGTTTTTCCCTTGTAGTTTGGTGGAATTCTTGCCTTCACTTTCATTCGTGAGTGGCGGTCCTGGCCTCAGGGTGAAGCTAATTAACGATATCAAGAAGTAAAACGCGAACGTAAAAAACTGTCTGTAGAACTTGTTTTTTACGAACGTATTCCATTTGGCATTCAATAAATCTATCAGGACGCCGTCCATCAGTTCGAGGTGTTCATCTTTATCCTGAAATATTAATACTACTGAAAAGCTTTTTGTGTGAGATTTTTTTAATGTAGTATTGTTACCCCGAAAACAACTAAATTCAATGCTGAAGTTTTGCTTATGTGTCCGGTCTCTGTGTCTATTGTATCGATTTGATTTAATGGATAAGCTGCGCATGTGATACTACCTAAAAGAATCAAAAGAAATAACTGTTATAATGAATACTTTTATACTTAATTTGCTTTAATTAATAGCTTGTATAAATTCAACAATGCTTGTAGACAAGTTGAATTTCCTACGGAAAAATCCGTGGAGTTTTATAGCTACAACTTCATGCCAAGGAAAATGAATAAAGATATATATATTTGACACTAGCAGCGTCGTGCGTCGTATTTTTTAAACGAACTTAAAGCAACAATTGAAAAAGAGATAAGAACATAAATCAGCTTCAGGGTATTTGAAAATAAAAAACGTTTAGTTAAGATTTGTTATAAAATTATTATTATTATTTTATTTATTATTTCCAAGTACCAAAAATCATAACTTATTGCAATTTACATTGTGTGTTTAATTAAACTTGTTAAAAATAAATATATCGTTATAATTAAATACATAATTTATTTTGGAAAAAAAATTTTGCTACGCCAATAGCAACCTAAGGAATTTTATTTTCATATGATGAGTTATACTAACATGAGTATTTGGTTGCCTACATAACAGTCTACAATCATTAGGCGTGTTCATGGAACTGTAGCGCTGCAGCGCTTTACGAAAGCGGTGTCGCTAAACGGTACTGTTTTATGTGTGGCGCTGTACCGCTTTATCAAGCGGTAAAACATATATTTTTATTACTTTTCAAGCCGTGCAGCTGTAAATAAAACCGCCATATTTTCGTGAGCGGCAACCTCGACAGCGTGTCCAGGGAACATCAAGCGCTTTGCGCTGTAGCACTACATGTCTAAAATTTCCCTGAAGGCGCCCATTGTTATTCACTTTGTATTTAAATAGAAAAGATATTTATTTTTATAGAAATTAATAAGATATTAATTGAAACAAACTAAATACAAAAATATTGATCACAGATGCTTCTTCTACGTTATACAATATATATGATTAAATAAAACACTAATGCTCGTACTAATGACCCAGAACATACTATTATTTTTTAGATTTCGTCTAAGTGTACTTTATGCATTTTGACACAATCGACACAATCCTGAATTATGTTGTAAACAGTCCTTGAATCCACCGATAATATTCGTAAATCCAAGATTCATTAATTCTAGACTGATTCGAGCATTAGATTCCGACTATTAGTACGAGTATAAGAGCCACCAATTACGATTAACTAAACTCTATGAAATAATTTTCGTATATTTGGTAACACATTCATTTAGTCTGCTATTAGCAGACTATCTATATCGCTGTAAAAGTTTAGTTTCATATTATATATAACAATACATTCTATTATAAATAAAAACATTTTTATTGAAACGAAGAATGGTGTATATCAAGAAAATATAATTTTATTTATTTAGTCTTATATAACATCGTTATATGTGCCTCTCTACTTCTCAGTGTGAGGTGAAGTAAATATAAACTAGTTATTAATTAATAATAAACCGTTGTTATTGCTGTTATTTGACGAAACTCCATTAAACTTATCAGAACTGAAATAGTAGAAAATAGTATTTATTCAGTTGATCACAGATATTTAAATTAAATCAATTGAAAAGAATTTAAAATAATTATTTAACTCAATTGAATAATTAATTGATTATTTTCTCTTTACCTATAGCCTTTTTTAACATCACCAGACACAATGAGCAAACAAAAATCAGTTAACACTACAAATTGTTTAAAGCATTTACTTTGTTTCTTTAACATATATGTTTTCTTTAAAATTAATTTCTACCACTAGACACCTCAATGTCAATGATAAATTAAACACTTACCATTTTTACTTTTTATTTGTTCTCAACTTTCAGTTTCGACCATTGATTAACTTTAAAGAAGCAAGTCGTAGATAATCAATGTTCGAAAATATATAAAAAAATATATATATTAGTGAAACAAATTCAAAATAATTACACAACGACAAAACGAGAGAAATTATTTAAATAAACTGTTATCTTGTTTATAGATAACAGATTTTTTGTTAACAGTATTTACATAATTAACAAAAATTGCAAAATCTAAAAAAAATATTTTATTTTGTATTAGTAAATAACAGATCTGGACAGAACTAGCATACTCTGAGATTCGAATCGTTAAAAGAATCAAAGGCTGTATTCAAATAATTTTATATGTAAGGATTTATGTTCTGAATTCGTAACACAAATCATGAATCATTCGTATTCGAATCACAAAAATTCATCCATTCACTAGGATTCAAATCCTATGAATAACAATAATAATAATAATAATCAATATCAGATAATCAGTGTATACATGCCCTATTTCTATTACCCTTGTCTGTGCTATTTATAAATATTTATAAACATCTGAAAAGGAAACACTTAAACTTTGTTTGTATAACTGAGTTTTTTTATTGTGACTATAGTTTCGACAACTTTAACTTTTCATTATCAAACTAAGAGTAATTTAAACAAACAATTGGTCAGGTATATATACATAAATTACGGTTACAAGAAAACTCAGTTATACAAACAAAGTTTAAGTGTTTTTATTTATGTTAATAACGATATATAACGAAGTAGAAGCCTCCACAGTTAACAATCTGAAAAGGATTTTATTTGTATTCTAATAATTTCTTGCGAATTCTTTATTCTTATTAGATTTGTAATTCGAATAAATGATTATTTACCAGTGTAAACAAGGGATGTTTACTCTGGTAAATAATCATTTATTCGAGTCACAAATCTATGAATAAAGAATTCGCAAAAAAAATATGTTTAGAATACAAATAAAATCCTTTTCAGTTGATTATAAGTTATTGCAAATATTATTAATTATATTATTTTACGTATTTTTTTTTAATTACTATTAACTTACCAATTTGCCAGTATATTTCTCTTTCTAAATTTAAGATGTGGAAGAACATTTCGACGCGCGCTAATTTGGCAGCCAAAGTAAGAGGGGTGAGATTAAGAACATTTCTTATATGTAATGTTGCACCAACTTCGTAAGCCATATCAAAACTTTCCTAAAAGCCAGACTTCAGTTTTAATACACATCTCTCAATACAGATACTTGTTATTCAGAGACAATATTTAAATCCAGTAATTGTATATAACTGTTGTACCTTATAACAATAATAACTAATAGATATTATAATTAAATAAAAAAAATACTTGATTGCTAAAATTCGAGCTATTTTCAACCCTGCAAAACTTATTGTAAGTTTATGACAAACATATATTGAAATTCACATTTAATGAAACGTTCAGCGACCATTCATCTAGTGTATGGATAACTAGTAATGGCCATTTCGGTTTTTCAAACCTCATCAGACTAGTGTGTTCCATATTGAAATATTGAAAGTACTACTTCCTAGGTATAAACACCGCTAGATATTGGATTAGAAAAATATATGTTTATTGTTATATGTTGTTAATTAATAAACACATTGTATTAGTAATAAATTTATTAATCATTTTTAAATTATTTTTTACGTAATTATAATAATATACCGGGTGTTTCAAAATTTTAAATGGGAACTCTAAGTTTCTGCCGATTCGGACTCTACCTAAAAAAAATTAAGGTAGTAGTAGTAAATCTATTTATTGAACCTAAAAGAGTTACAGAAAGCCATCGACAGATGTCTCCCAGCCGTATGTAAAATATTTATCTGAAACATTTTTTTCTTGATTTGCAAAAGATCAAACCTAATTGTACTGTTTAAAATTAAACAATTGGAAATAATTGTTGAATACTCGGAATACTCGTCCTTAGCAATCTTCAAATATATTTAGTGTTCAATAAGTACGGAACCGGTTAAATATCTTCGGAACTCTTTTAAAACGTAACAGCTTTAATGTGAAGAGTTTTTTTGTAAATATACTTAACGATTTATTTCAAAAATATAGAAAATAAAACAAGATTTAAGAGGCTTTTTGAACCAGGGAGAGAAACCTCGACAAAACATTGGTCCTTCGAACCGGATATACAATACTCCTCAGTCAACAAAACTATCTTCGCTGCAAAATCCAAGTTAAGGAACCCAGTCATTCCTCTAAATCATGACGTCGGTAGTAATATCGCCGAATCATAAACGCGGACAATTAAGAGGGGTATTAACACGTGCTGACTCTTTTTTACAAAAAATGCCATCTGTCAAAATTACAGTTGAAAAAAAAAGTTTAGAATCTCGCTTAGGCATTATCCTTTCTACTTATGATTAATATAATGATATTACTGATGAAATTATAAGAAAGGGCGAGGAGATGGTTGCAGAGTATGAAGAGTAAAGACTAACTTTTAAGGCATTTTTATCAAGAAATAACAGCTAAACTGGAACATTTTCTAGATACGACCATTCCTGAACCCAATGCAATTTAGAGCATACTCGATTATTTGTAAGATTGCACACTATAAACCTCCCTTCCTTTAACATGTGTTATGACCAATGGACACATTCATAATACATAATAATGAACAGCTAGATACAATTCAAAAATCTAGGATCATGTTTATTCGGTGATGCTTCAAATGTTATTAAATCTCTTTCACCCACTTCAGAAAACTATATCATTGCATGGGGATTATTAAATACAGTTGTCAATCTTGAGAAGTTATAAAATAATTCATCCGTTCTATTATTGAACGACGAGGCGTCTTGAACTAAGGACAGAAACCTCGACGAAACACCAATCACATAAAAGTGACTATATGGTATATAAAGAAAACAAAATTACTCTTTTATACCACTTGGTTTTTTTATTAATCGGGACTAGTTTCGATTAAAAAAATCGAAGTGGTATAAAAAAGTAATTTTGTTTTCTTTATATACTATATTGAAAATGTACCACCAAGTTAACACCGACAAAATTAAAGTAAAAATGGCTAAGTGACAAACGAGACAAAAAGCAAGGACTGCCGGCTGAAAGACCGCAATACAATATGCAAAGTTTTGTAAACTTAAGATAACTGTAAATATCTTAATAAAGATGATATATGTATTTCAGATTAATAATTCAAGTTTTTAGAATCCAAATATGCAAAAAAAATTAGGGATAAATAATAATTTAATAATAATATACTTTATTAATTGTTGCCACTTATCATTTTCAAGCTGAAAGGAATCTCGGAGCAATTTATATTGGATAGATTAAATAGTTCAAGTGAAATGATTATTTTTTTATGTGAACCTTTTTTACAGATATATCTCGACTTATGAACCGGCAACACTTTACTCGAAACGCCCTGTATATAGGAAATGACGTAATCGATGGCTGAATAATACTAAGTGTACATGCAGGCTATTATTCGATGATAATATGAGCTTTCCACAAGTGTTTTCAAGGGGTACTAATAATTATATTCAATTTAATTCACTTTCAATGTATAATAATTAAACCATAATTCAATTTTAATTGAAATGAAACAGGATAAATAGTAGTAAACATTTTCCGGGATATCTCTCGGCTGGATAGCGGATAAAATAGTTGGTCAAAAATATATAACGTTGTTAGTCCATTATTGTTAACAATACACGGCAAGGTTGTTGAGCGTACAGTTGGCGATTTCCCCTGCTACAATGAGGTGTGTCTCTCAGTTATACTCTAAACAACTGACATTTGTAATTTCCCATACACCAGGTGTTGATGCGATAGGGATTTTACATATAAAAATGATTTTATGTAAATTTTTGCTTCCCATTTCATTTTAAAGAAAAACTAAAAATAAATGAAATGCGTATTACTCTCTTGGATTGTTTCGCTGATGGAAACAAACCAAGAGTTTTAATCAAAGTGTATTAATTAAATATGTTTCACCACGGGTTAAATGAGAAATTAATGCATCATACAAATGAAATACGTTCAGAATTTAAAAATCAATGTAACACGATGCGTTGTTAAATTTTAGAAGCGATATATAATTAATAAATAATTAATTAATAAATTATTTTCTCTTTTAGGGAAAATTTATTTAAATAACTGTGAGCAAGTGAATAAATCCTTTTTTCTATTATTGTTGATTATATTTGCTAAATATCACATTTAATTTATTATTTATTTATTATAAATTGATTCTAAAATTGAACAAAGCATAAATTTAGATAGATTTTGAAATTCTCACATTTTAATTATTTCTGTTAAAGGGAAAGCAGGAATTTGTAAAAAAATGTTTTTATATGTAAAATCCTGATGTATACCTGGTTGCATCTATACCAGATCTAGCACTGCAATCTTTCTTAAATTAATAATTTTTAAATTGTAATCGTTAAAATACAATTCAATAAAAAAAGCCAATGTGTGGGGATTATTTTTTTATTTATTAAAAATATGCAAACTAATTAAATACTTAAGATCATAAAGAGAGAAAAATATCCACTACCAGATTATACTGTTGTTTTAATTCAAAACGACTACTTTTATATTAATAATTTTTAATTATTCACTTGATTTATTTTAAAATTATACTCACCATTTTTTCATAGATTACCAATAAATGCAGCACCGTATTACCGTTCGTATCTTGCGCATTGGAATCCGCTCCCCTAGACAGCATCAATCGGTAACATTCCTCTTGCCCCAAACAAGCAGCAAAAGTAAGTGGATACTCTCCCCAATACACATAGCTGCAAATTTTAATCAATGCATTGAATATTTTTAACCAAATATTTTACAGTAATTTACCCATCATAATTTGTTATTGGATTAACATTAACCCACTCGTGATCCAAAGAATCACTTCTGGAAGATTTTTGATCCTCTGGGCACATAAAATTCCCAAAACAGCGTTCTTGAAAATTTACATCAGCTTGAAGGAGAAATTTCACCATGCCAGGATCCTCGTTTACAATAGCTATATGCAAGACATTTTCACCTGTAAAAAAGTTTATTTGTTTTAACTGGACGAACTAAAAATTTAACACATTTTTAATATATAGAATTGCGCTATATTCTTGATTGCTCCAGATTTTCAATTTAGATAGAATAATAGTTTGATAAATAATTAAAAAAAACGTAATATGAATAGATAATTAAAAATCCACCAATAAAATAAATAAAACATAAATTAAATTTGAATTCTCATGATAATGGGCTGATAACCTGAAACTAGTCGTGCTGTGATTAATGGTAAGATATGTATATTTTTATTTGAGAACTATTAGTATGTTTCAATAATCGATCATGATCACTTTGTTATCGAAATAAAAATCATTAATTATTAATAATTTCCTTACACCTTCGGGTAGAAAGGATTATAGATTATATATATATATATACAAATAATTATCGTTAAAAACGATTTTCCGTAAACAAAGTTTTATTATTATTATTAAAACAAGTTAAATAAAATGAAACAAAGATGATTCACACATTCGCAGTTATTTGTTATTTCCTTTCATTAAATAATTTCGACTCAAACCGTTGCAATTCGCAGTAGTACTGCTATGCAACAACAAATATCTATTGTGTCCGGCGGGGTAATTGCTCGGGAAGTAGTTGTTTCAATAGATGTTTGTAAAACTTACAGTGTAAGTAATTTTTTGCAGTTGGAAAAAAGGGATTGAATTTTATTGATCATTGCCAGAAATTTTCCTTGTTTAATTTCATTGTGAATTAAAACAAGTATTAAAAATAATAATACAATTACGCAATTCATTTTCCTTTCAATACTGAAACAATTTACTCCGTATGCACTCATTTTTCGATAGATATTTGTTGTAATACATAAAAAACGGCTTTCCAGTAAAATTACCCATCGGACATTGAATTACTCAATGAACACATGCCGTTGCAAATGAAAGCTACGTCGCAATTCAACATTGTGTTTTTCATTGATCGCCGAGGCTTCTATTTCGTTATACATTGATCATACATTATGTATAACGAAACATAGAAACAATTTTTTACTTTGAAAATCATAATTTTATTACTTTATTTATTAATATTCTTTTTTGATACTCTATTACAAGTGTCGTGATTTTTCTTGAATGAGGTTCAAAATGCATATACAGATTCATTTTTATATTGCGTATTTTTTTGTTATTCTTGGCTTTATTCTCATAAATCACTTAGTAAAATAATTTTAATACAAACAAGGGAAATATTATTAAATCCTGTTTTAGAATTAAAATATAATTTCATTTGTATTTTAAACTGGGTTTATTAGTTGAATTATGCGATGAAATAAATCATTTTTACTCTACTGATTCAACAGAATAGAATTGATAATTTATATCATTGATAGATTTTATTCAATTAGTGTTTTGTATCCAACATCTTGTTCGAGGAACAAAAACGCTCGAACAACAAAGAAATCTCATTCGAGTGTTTTTGTTTCTCGATTAAGATGGCCTGGTTTTATAATTACGATTTTATTTTTATTTTATCGATTATTTTCAAATCAATAATCAATCGTTTTACTATTTAAAGTGAAACCAAAATAATATTTCGTCTTGTAAGAAAAGAGTATTTATTTACTTGATCCCAATTATTAAAAATAAATTAAATAAAAATAATTTGAAATCAATCAATCAATTATTACCTATTGAGACGTTTAGTTGTTTTAATTACTATAATATTTGTTTTAAAGTACTTACGTAACCTAAGTCAAAGAGTCGCAGTATGTAAAGAGAAAATAATTGATTAATTATTTTCAAATTCTTTATATTTAATTTATTTCGTCTTCTATTAAATTAGTAAATATTTTACTTATTTACATATTTCTTTAGTGACTTTTGTAGATATGCTAGGCTTAAGTTAAAGCAATAAATGAAAATCCTGACTATACTTTACCATAATATTCATCAGACATATAAATATCATTGATTAACTTTGGATAAAACCGCAGCAACCGTTTTGCAATATCCGCGTGTAGTGACGTTGCGTTCAACAAGCATAAATGTAGAATTGTTTCACCCACAGCACCACGTTCTCTAATTTTCCAACATGTCAGTCTGTATTTTGATGGATCTGAAACACTCATGTATTATTTAAAAATAATTACATATTTGTAATTAAAAATACTTCGTTTATATTCATCCTCTGATATTTCCGGACCCTCGTCGTCGATTTCATAATCTTCCGGATTTTCCATTGATTTTAATGGGGGAAGCTAAAGGTAACAAAAGAATAAAAAATTGTAATAACATAATTGTAACATAATTTTTAGTCCTTACTTCACTTACATTTTTATGCGTTAGATGAACATTTCTAGTGATAAGAACTATTATTAGTTATTGATAATATTCATCTAACGTATAAAAATAAAGTAAAGAATTAAAAATGTTTTTAATTGTGATTATAATCTCTTTAGATAACTTAAATTAAACAACTAGTAATATAATTATAATATAATAATTATATAATCCAACATGTTTTTTTTTATTCGAGAATATTTAATGCATAGAACATTGTTTTCTGTTCTATAAATTGCATAATTGAATGAATCTCGAAGCGAGTGTTTTCAGAAATGTAGTTGAAAATCTATAATATGTAATTGTAAAATATGAAACTCAATATTATTTCACATATTTTCTCCCAAAAAGGAAGGTTATTGCGCCATCTATAAGTTTTCAATCAAGCTTAAATATCTTTTCCGGAACATAAACTCTATGCAACCCATTATACTCACACAAGCAATAAGGCGAGATTTTTTCATCACTTCTAGTATTTTACTGCAGTAATAAGGGAAAAATCTTTCATTTTATCTTTGATTGCACATTAAATATAATCTTCCCTTCTTCTTTCCTCTTGAATTTTTGTATGTTATTACCTTTGTAATGAACATATCTTTATTGAGGTTAAATACAATATAATTTATTTTATTATTTCTAAAATGGCTATCGACCATCGGTCTTTCAGCCCGTAATAAATATTTATTCAAATAAGTGAAACAAACCAAGTTTTAATTAAATTATCCTGATTCTATTCAAAAATGTTTCACCGCAGGTTAAGTAAGAAAATAATTAAGCATATTTCAATAAACAATTTTCTTAGTTTGTGAAATGATTGATTTAATACATTCATCACATTTTTTTGTTCATATAATGATAAAAGTAGTAATTATAATTGGATTAATTAAAATCTCCTTTACAAATAATTAAAAGTATTCACTTTCTTTTATGTGGTTTCCTAACACAAATTCTACTAGTTGAAAATGTTCAAATAAAATTTTCAAAATTTCTGTATTTTAAACTATTTGAGTGCTACCCTACACAAGGATTTGATGAAAATTGCCAATGTTTCTTTTATGTATAAGATTTTACACAACAATATCGATAGCAGTGATATATTAAACCAGATCAACTTTCATGCTCCAG
This sequence comes from Philonthus spinipes, assembly GCA_963082785.1. Lineage (NCBI taxonomy): Eukaryota > Metazoa > Arthropoda > Insecta > Coleoptera > Staphylinidae > Philonthus > Philonthus spinipes. The sequence goes on from OY720312.1 coordinate 8,152,271, forward strand.
TATTTAACGGGCGACACAAAAAACATTCTATGTACACTTCAATCGAACTATGTCTGGTTTACGTTCTCCTATTAGTGCAATATTATTTTTAACTAAGTGTTTTATGATTGTGATATTTTCTATGATATAGTATAAATCTAAAATTATTCGCAATATTAAAATAAAGTTTCTTCTTCCTGGTCACACGTCTATGCCTGTGAATGCAGTCTACGCTACAATGGAAAGATTTATACATAAAAGAGTGATTTGGGTGCCATCAGAATAGTCAATAATAATACATAATGACACCATACTGGAAGGAGTCCGTCCCATTGCCCACACTGCATCCGTAACTGGATTTTCCCTTCTACAGTCCAAAAAAATAAATAATACATAAAGCTAGGGTAAGCAACATAAGAATGGTAACAACGTCTTGTGAATTAGCGAAATGTACAATGAACATCATTTTAAAAACCTGCTTATTAAAGATAATTAGCAAACTACACCTATTTTTTTTTTTTGTTGCCGGTAGAATACACGTGGTTTTGTTTCAAATAAAGTAGGTTAACCTTAGATTTTGTTCAAATACCTGATATCCATAAGACATCGTATGTATTTCGTATGCGACAGATACAGATAAAAGAAAATCTGAAATAGTTTTGACAAACTATAGTATGCAACAATATTCAATGAAAATATAAAATTTTAGCCAAATCTCCCTTCATTATCAATTTTTCAACAAATAATATAGCGTCCTACAATTTTTAACATTTCTTGAGTTGAAAATAAAACTGGTATTCCTCTAAAATTTTACGATGTTTTGTCAAAAACCTATCGCTATGATATAAAGAAAAACGTATTTAGTATAAAGTTGTTTTTTTAAAATAATTAAATTTACTTTCATTTTTTTAGAGATTTAAGTGTTGTTGATATGTATTTAATTTATTAACGGAGTGTCCTCCATGCAACAATCTATTAAAATTTTGAAGTAACGCATATACTTAGAGAAAATAACAAATATTAAAATTCAACTAATATAAAATTAATTAGTAGATTGAGAAAATATTGCATGCATTATTGGCGTAATAAAGTATTTGAAGTTTTTCAATGGTGTTGAAAATAGTTTTATAAAATGTATGCTCATATTAAATTATATTCAATATTAAAAGTTAGTCCTAAACTCGATTGAGTTTGTTAAAAAGATGATAATGTGTTCCTAGGGTTCTCCCCAGTAATTAGAATTTTGGATTATTAGTCGATAATACATTCAGGGACGTACGGAAATATTAAGTTTAACATTTATGTTATTAACTAAATTCACATTGTAATCTATATCTATTACAAAAGCTGCTTAGACTGTGATGATAAAAAATAACACACACGTTAAACTTAACTTTTACCTTACAGAATAGCCCCGATTTACGTAGTACTCGATAAAATTTATAAATAGAAAAGAGTATTTATTCACTTGGTCACAGTTATTTAAATAAATCAAATAAGAACGATTTGAAAATAATTAATAAATTATTTCCACATTTAGCTCCTCTGTGATATTTTGGCTTACGTTATGTAAGTACTTTAAACAAATACACATTAAAACAACTACTTCTCGGGCAAACACCCCGCCAGATATTGAATTACATAATTGCATATCAATAAGTAATTGTTTTAATGTGCATTTGTTTAACGTACTTACGTAACGTAAGTCAAAATGTCACAGAGTTAAATGTGGAAATAATTTCTTATTTTCAAATAATTTTTATTTAATGTATATAAAATTAATTTTTATTTTTCAAAAATACGTTGAAGCTTTTCATTTATTACATTCGTACCATTAGACTTATAGTTTTCTCTAAGATGTGTTGTTATTTATTTGTTATGTTTAAATTTAACCCTCTTTATGAGTTTCAAATCATACCTTTTAATTTTGCAAACATATATAGTTAGAAAGGTAAAATTTTAAAATAAGTTTACCTTTCTAATTGCAATTATAAATAGTATGATTTCGAACTCATAAAACAATAAAGCGGGTAATACTCCGAGAGTACATTATTGATATTATATAATTTGTATTTGCTTACCAATTTATGGCGCGCTCTTTCTTTATTTCGCAATAAAACTAATTCTGAAATTGGTATATATCGACCTCTTCCTTTATTGTATAAAAATGGTTCAACCTACGAAATAGATTTACAATAAAATTTAATATACAAATAATTTATGTGATGTATATACAACGTGGCCAGAAAAGGTGTGATTTATTTTGGAAAAATAATCTACATAAAAATATATTATATATTTTATGAATGCACCGGCTGCCTTACTTAAGACCCACTCCCTTTGTGAGTAAGAAAATAGTCTTGGACGAGGGTAGACGGTTGATATACTGCTAATGCTACGCCAGCACCAAGATAATTTATAAAACCTTCGAAATGAAAAGATCTATTTGTATTTTATTAATTGATACATCTTTCTGTTTCACATCCACTACCATCTCACGAGTTAACATAATTTTTCGTAACGTCTCACGAAGTCATTAAAATATTAAATATATAAAAAAAAGAATATTTATTCACTTGGTCGCAATTATTTAAATTCAATAATAATAAAATTATTTTCAAAATATTGTTTTATTTTTTTTAAGTCCGAGGTCGTTTAGCTGTTTAGCCTTCCTGCACCGCGACCAATTGTGCCTATCCTTCTGCCTTTATTTTGCAAGGAATCCTACCTCTTGAGCGAAGTCCAGGATGTCATTGAGAGACCTAGTTCGTAGTTCCTGAGGAGTCTGAATTGCCCCTCCGAACCCCACAAGTCTACTGTGCATATATTATTATAGATACATAACTACTATGTTAACGTTTCTTACCGCGTTTCGATTAGTTTCAACCCAAACCACCAGTTGTGATTTTGGCGCAATGATCGCATTTTAAGTGGAATGGTGAGGGTGGGGCGTCCATGGCGGGCACATCCAAGTTTAAATTAAATTTATTTATAATGAAAGGTAAAAAAAAATAAGCAATTTAACAAATTTATTTAAATATAATTAATTACACAAAAATTATATGATATTTTACATTATATGTACATAATTTTAAACAATTAATTAATAATAATAATAATAATTATTATTATATATCAAAAGCAATATTTTTAACATTATTTTACATGTAATAAATGACAAAATTACATGATTTCAAAAAGTTTTTTTTTTTCGATAATTTCTGCAAATAATACAATATGATATTTTAGCTTATTACAATCTTTAAAAATTACTTTTTGTATAAAATTAAGTTGTCGGCTGTTGACTCTCAGTAAAGCATTTAACACATGTGATTTATAAGCTACGAATTGTAGAATAGTTACTTAGCTTACTAAAAGTCAATAGACTGCACATTAATTTTTGTCAAAAAGTAATATGTAAGAAATAAATTAAAAATTAACATGAATTATTGAAAAAAAGATGTATGAATATATCAACAAGAAATACTTGAAGTATAAAAAATACCTTACTAAATAATAATATGACACAGCGAGACGTTTCAGTGGAAAGGAAGAACATACACACGCACACAATGATTTGTTTTGCACATCCAAAGAGAAAGTTTATATCGAATCATTATTTCTCCCCAGGCCAATTCAAATTTATTTCAGCATCACATATTATTGCTTTTATGAATGAACAAACACATTTAACAGCAGCCTGTAAATAAAAAAAATAATGAAAATTAATAACATAACCTTACTTGTGAATAAAAATTATAAATTAGTTTCTCAAAATCAAACCATTTAACAATCAATACAATAAAATATTAACATCACAAACATTTAAAAATCATGATGCAAAGTAATACTTAAATTAATTTAATTTAATGTTAATTACACTTACCTCGATTTTTGTGACGATTTATGTGCATTCAGGGGTATTCATCCACTTTTTTCAATTTGGCAACACAATATGTTCTAAAGCACGTTTTAGCACACAAATTTAAAGAGTAATTCTTCAAAAATGTTTCATTTTTTTCACTGATATGTTTATGTCACGTATTTTCAATGTTTAATTAGGTAATTCCCACAAGTTAAATATCGACATTTGCGTCTCCAGTGGTATGGGTCGAAATCCTATGGAGTTAGCAGGGCCTGCTACTGTACGCTAGTGCCTGAGTTACATAACCGCCAAGTGGTTTCCGCTGCGTTATCCATCTTGTGAAGGTGATATCTTAACCGGCAGTCCCCAGTGTATCCTACCACAGTTTTAATGTCTCTTTTAGAGAGGGACAGGACTTTGTTGGTCCTCTCTGCCGAATAGTCTATGAGCATTATATGAGCATTTTAGATTGCCTTAGCCCTGAAGCGTTTCTTCGGTGGGCTTGCTTCTGTTTATCTTCCCATTCTTTGACCATTTAAAGTGGACTTTGGTAAACCTTCTGGTCCCGTGAAGGGAGCTGCGACCCCACTTTTTACGAGGACCTCGTTACCTTCTATTTCCTGGTGTCCGGGAGACCACCATAAAACTAGTCTGTTTGTCTTCGCCAGCTGATTGAGGATATGTTTGCATTACCAGGCAACCCTGAAGTGAAAACTGTTGGCTTTTAGACTCACTAGGACTGGCTGTTCGAAATAATAAATATCTGCTTACCTTTGAAATGGTTTCCCACGCAGATGTGAGCGCATCTATCAATTGCCATTATTTCAACTTGGAGAATACTTGTGGTCTCGTCCTATGGCGCAGACTCCCAATAACCCCGGCTGTATATGTCAAAATATAACCCTTACAGACTTAGCTGCATCGGGGTACCATATGTATGCTTTCCTCCCGTCTAGGTTTTTAATATTCTGAACAATACTTTGGCGAACACTTATGACTACTTCAAATGCATTATTAAAGTCGAACTGTAATGGCATTGCGTCCTTGGGGTATGTTAAAAACTCTTTCCTGGCCTGCTCCCTTATTTTCATGTGTTCCAGTGTGGGCGTGGTGCGACTTTGTCTGAGAGCACTGAATAGACCTTTTTCAACCTGTTTCTGCAGCAGAAGCAGGTCTAATTCCCATGGCTGTGGTTGGAGTTGTGAGCATCGCTCCTGTGACTCCAAGATATGCAAGCCTTTGCAGCTTTTGAAGTTTACCCATATATATATAGTATTTTTCTTTTGTCAAACTAAGGAGACATATATATATATATATATATATATATATATATGTGAGTTTTTTTATCTAGGATAACTCCTAGGTACTTTACCTCTTCGGATAACTCAAGCTAGTGTAAGGAACCACAGTGGTCTTGCTGGTGTTTAGACTCAGCACGCTGTGCAAGGTTCATGATCGAATTTTCTAACCTTCTACTTATAATTATCGCCACATCGTCAGAATACCCAACCGTATGGATCCCGTTCTATGTCGGGAAATCGTCGACCTCACTCTGTGGGCGGAATTTATCCGTATTTACTGTTTGAGTCAATTCCCCCAACATCGCGGTTCTACTCCGTCCGGTTAGCATATCTTGCAGCCATTCCGTCGTCGGGGTGTGACTGCAATCTCTATCGACTGGTGGGTAGTGTTAATAAACACCCCTTTTATGTCAATAAAGATTCCCAGTGCAGTTTCCTTGTCTTGCAAGGCTGCTCTACCATCACCTCGTGTAGAGCGTCCACAGAGGACTTACCTGTTTGATAGGCATACTGTTGCCTTCGGAGCGGGCTGCTTTTAAAGGTCCGTACCGTATGTGGTTGTACACAGCCTTTTTCATTGTTTTGAGAATAAATTAAATGTGGCTGATCAGCCTGTAGGCGTCCTCCCTCAGGGATGAATACCATCTTAGCCTCTTTCCATTCCTTGGGTACATATGCCAGGTTGAAGCTGGCCCTATAGATTTCTCTGTTGCACCGGGCTATACTTTCAATTCCCTTTTGAAACAACGCCAAAAATATGCCATCTGGACCTAGACTTAAATGATTTTAAACCATTAACAACCCATACGAATCCCTAGATGGTCAAGATGCTGTTAGCTAACTTCTTACTGGTCCTGGTTGGTCTCATCTGCCGACTCAGCCCGATTTCATCGCTTACTTTGGATCCCGGAAAGTGCGTCTGTAGTAAAACATTTAAACTTTCCTCGAGACCTTTGGTGTACGTACCATTCGGGCGCTTCAGCAGTTCGATTTCGTTATAGTTGTCTTTGGAGAGAAATTTTTGTATCCTAGCTGCTGAGGCGCACTGGTCGATTCCCTCACCAGTATTCTCTCCATGTTTCATTTTAGACCCTCTCAATCCCCTGTTATATTCTTATATAGTAGCACCAGCTACTATGTAGGCATCTCAATTGTCTGTTCTTTTCGCACCGTTAATAGCCTTCCTGGCCATATTCCTCAGCATTCCAAGTTCCCCGTTCTACTAAGGGAGATTTCTAGCCAGCTGTTTCTTTTTGAGAGGGCAACTGGCTTCGTAGGCAGTTATTAATATGCCTTTGAAATGGGACGCTGCTGCTTTTGGTTTATTCCTGGTGTTAATATTGAGGTGGAGGCTCCTGAGATGGTCCCTGTACAGGTCCCTGTCAGTCTGCCTTGGACTGCTTCCCTCTCTGATCTTCACCATATCATAAGTGAAACTCAATCTTTTGGTGGCATGAAATTGATGGCTCATCAAGTACTCGCCAATAATATTAAACACGTCGAAAATGTATCAGCTAGAGTTATGTCAAAAACTCTTTATTATTTTTTTTTCAATTAAAATAGATATTCAACTATATTTATTCATCTGTATCATTTGGTCCATATTAAAACTCTTGGTAGATTTATTATATTTAGCACTTGTTTGATTCACGTTTGCCAAAATTACATTACCTTAAAATGGTCGTAGACAATTTATTTATTTTGTATTATTTTGTTTTTTTTTTATTGTTGTTATTATTATTTACTAAAAATTAGTCAATATACCAAGCTACTTGAAAATTATAGCACCTAAATATGGAAATAATTTATTAATTATTTTTAGGGCAAAAAACCCCATATCGATAGCCCGGACAGACTAACACAATATTTATTCTTGTTAAGTAAATATAAATGTATGTATAAGCTTATGTAATGTTGTCTGAATAAAGATGTTTGTATATTTAATTATTTTCAAATCATTTTTATTTAATTTATCGCACCTATTCTAGCCACGTTATAGAAAGATTGGTAATAAATCACTATATTTAATAATAACAAATAATTTAAATATTATGAATTATGGTAGACATTTTTTACTTACCTTCGTTTTAATAGCATGATCAATTTCTGCAAATTGCTTATTCTGTGCCGCTCTTTTCATTAATTCAACTAATAAACCACCACCTAAAAATGTTCCAATAATGTGTTAGGATCCAAATAATAAAATTAAATCTAAAACATGATTAGTTTCGCCACCAAAAATATTGCGCGCTCATTTTTCATTCATATACAATAAGGATCAGAAATCCTTTAAATGAATGAAACCCGCCGTTTTTAAGTTATCGGCATCATGCAGTTATTGCTGTTTTTAATTTAAAATGTATGCTATTGCTAATCTTTTTTTTGTTTTCACAAAATGCATTAACATAACTTATATTAAGATTATATCTTCTTTTATATGTTATTAATGTATTTGGCAACCAAGGGAGTGCTCAAAGGCCTTTCATTATTTGAACCATGTGGAAAATATCTCAGTTCCCATAAATTGTGGAATATGACGAATTGGCCAATAAAATTTCGTGATCTACAAATGAAAAACTACCTTCCACTTCAAAATTATAAATGTCCCAATTATTCCAATATATAACTAATAGACACTTTTCAACCTTCATTTATATTCTCGCGTTATAATCATAGACACAAACGAGTCTATAAAATGGTTTGAAAGTGGATTTTTTAGTTTAATTGGAATATGGTATTGTAATAGATGTAATTAATCACATTATACTCCAAATGTATTGCATTAAAATAGGCGCCTTATTACGACCTTAACTATGGATGTTGAATTTGTATAAAATTTAATATTATATTTATGGCTGAAAGACGTTTGGTTGATAACCAATTAGGAAGAATATTATATAAAATATATTGTACAGAGTGATCAAGAATGATTGCAGGAAAGTTAAATTTCCCGTCGAAAAATCTAGGGTGTTTTTTCGTTCTAAGTTCATAGCAAAGAAAATGAATAAAGATATAGTTAATTTTACACTAGTAGTGTCTTATTTACTGCAAATCTTGTATTTATGTTCACATACTTGATATTAAGTATGTTTATTGTGCATTGTTTATACTGTATGAAATAAACATTTTCGTGATTTTTTATTATTTATTTTGTATATTTTTTCTGTATATATGTGTTAATAAAGATTCTTATTAGAAATAATAAACTAAATCTATTTAAATGCAACATATCAGTATCAAATAAATAACAAAATTTGAAAATTATAATATTTACCTTTCAAGTCACATAACTTATAAATGGCTTGCATAGAAGCACCAGCCTGCTTCTTAACACCGCTGGTGACATTGCTCTCTGTATTTCCCATCTTAAATTACACTGACCATACATGAGACTTAACATAAAATACCATGAAATACTAAGAAATGTGTTTGTTGTGGCTCTTTGGCTGTATACAACGACTTATTGATCAAACAAATTTCGACACAGTTTGAAGGAATGCACTGACCTCGATAATACACCCGGATTGAAGGTCTTCGTACATGCGCGAATTTGAATGAAATTCATAAACTATTTTTTAATGTACAAAAATAATAGTGTACGCAATGTTTTAGAGTGTTCGGAAAGTAATTTCGTTTTTTTATTAAAATGAAAGGAAATGTTCAATGCATAGTGATTTAATATTTTAATAAATTATATACATATCATTCTAGTCCAATACATTTGCCATCTTTCTGGCAATCGCTTGATTCTACACTCATAAATTGTTCATTTTAATAGTTACAAAGAGGCTGAAAGACCTGTGGTCGCTAGCCGTTTCTCTTAAATATATATATTTCTTTTAAATTGTTTAATGTATTGTATATTAAATTAAATATGTATGTATTCTTTGGGAATAAAGATTTTTGTATTTATAGTTACAAAATTGATATCTCAAACAAACAATAATCAGAAGGTGATTGGAGAATATGGTGGATGTACCATTGAAACTGTAAAGATTTTTGATGAGTTACCAAATTTGTATGAGGTCTAGCATTATCTTCGTGGAACAAGAAGATTCTCTCTCGTTTTGTGAGGGTTGCGGCGGTCGAATGACAGATTAAAGAATTCAGGTATTCACAAACTTCTTTCTTTAAATAGTACTTCTCATTATCGCTTAACACACACTATCAATTATACAGGGTCCTGCATCACAGCTCCCGTCTTCGATAGCTAGTTATTAATTAAATTATGACTTTGAAATTTTGGAAATTTTACTTGGGTCCCAAAAAAGATTTACGGCATGATTATATATTTTTTTAAATTGCTTGATATACATTTTATTCATTATTTAAGTGCCTTTTATGATTACCTATACACCTCTAAAATTTTATTGCAATTGGTTCAGTAATATCAACCGAAAAAATTAAAAAGTAGAAAAAAATGGTTTTGCGCCATTGGTTTAAACAATTAATAAAAAAACAAAATAGAATCTTAGGAATAAAATTATACAGGGTACTTATTAAATAAGGTCTAGAAATCCTAACAGTAAAATTTTAATGATATGTCCAAAATTTAGTGTCAAACTTTTAAAACTTGAATGTATTTTATTTTTCTTATTTCAAATTGAAACAACGAATTCAATCGAGATTATCTTATAGGAATGATTTTCGTATTTCTAAAATACGGAAAGAACTTATTTTCACCCTCAACTACACAAGAAAACATACAGCAAACAATCAAAGACGTATTTCAAAGTATTACACCCGACCTTTTATAAAGACTGGCAAGATAATTTTATGTCCATAGTTATTTGTGCCTCCAAAACAATTATAAACATGTCAAAGATAAGTTCTAGTACGTAATTTATTTTTAGAAATATTTGTGGTCTATCCTTTTATTGTTATAACTAAAACTATGTTTTATGCAAAGTTTAATACTTTCATAATGTATGATTTAGACAAAGATCTGTGAAACCTTTAGAACTGTCGTTATAATATTTTTATTTAGATGACATGCCTGTCAATAACTAACTCTTTTTTGAGACACCCTGTACAACCAAGAATATTTTGCTGAAGTACGTCCTAGGACTCAAGTAAAGCTTTCAAAATTTCAAAGTCCTAACTTAATTAGTAACTGAGCTATCAAAGACTGGAGCTGTGATGCAGGACCCTGTATATAGTGTGATCCAACAAAGTAAACGTTTTTGTTTAATTTCCAACATGTACCACGAAATTAATGCCTCAACCATTAATAATTACCTCATTATTTAATATATTAGAAAAGAATCATATATATATTAATATCCACTCCAACATTAAGATTAAAACTTTCACCGATTTAACCAATCTGTTTAAAAATAATGTAAATATTAATAATAAGTATTCACATTATTGTTTTTCGACAATGAAAAAAAACATACTTTGTTAGACCGCGAAAACCACAAAGTCCAAAATAAATAAAAAATAAATTAATAGAAAACGTTTCTACCCATAAAATCTTTCCTCAGGAGAAGATTATTTAAAAAATAGTGAATAACTTAATTTTACTTTGGGTTAACAATTTACATTGAATTCTCTATAAGCGCCCAGATACACACAATCATTTTCATAAATAACTTACTTAATGGTTTTCAATTCAATTAAATAAAATGAAACGAAGATGATTCACACATTTGCAATTATTTAAATTACAATGAAATTAATCAAGAAAAAAGATCAATAAAATTCGATCAATCCCTTTTTCCAACTGCAAAAAATTACTTAAAATGTATGTTTTACAAACATCTATTGAAACAACCACTTCCTGAGCATTTACCCCGCCGGACATTGGATTACACAATAGTTATTTGTTTGTTGCATAGCAGTACTACTGCGAATTGCAACGGTTTGAGACGATATTATTTAATCTTCTTTATGTTGGTTGTTGGTTGAGGAAACTTTAATTATTTAAATAAAAATAGTTGTCCTTTCTCATATTTATTTAGTAGGAGAAAGATCAATTATTTTTATCGAAATTATTTAATGAAAGAAAACGACAAATTATTGTTACAAGGCTATCTGTAGACACGTGTTTCGGGGTTTCATTCTCATTAGTACAGCTCTACCCTGTAAGCCATTAGTTGTTAAACAATTTTTAATTACTTTCGACTCAAACCGTTACAATTCGCAGTGGTATATGCAAAAAAAAACAAATATCTATTGTGTAATTCAATGTCCGGCAGGGTAAATGCTCGGGAAGTAGTTGTTTCAATAGATGTTTATAAAACTTACTGTGTAAGTAATTTTTGAAGTTGCTAAAAGGGATTGATCGAATTTTCGTTGTTTAATTTCATTGTAACCTACTTAAGTTTAACTATTTCCGCATGTATATGTTTGGCAAAAAATTATGCATAGGCAGTCGTGGCCGAGCGGTTAAGGCGTCTGACTAGAAATCAGATTCCCTCTGGGAGCGTAGGTTCGAATCCTACCGACTGCGAAATATTTATTTTATTAGTAACTTACTAAATATGAGATTATTTTAATTAAATTCAAAAAAGAAATAATAAAACATTCATTTACTTTTTATATTTAATTTAAAAAAAACAATGTTCACTATTTTAAATTAGTAGTGATGGGCAAAGCTAATCTTTATACTAATACTGTTAAATATATGATGAGTTTATTAATAATAATAATGTCTATTGCCCAACAGGAAATATACATCCCAATTACAAGACAATGTACATAAATCCATAGTCGTGTGTGTATAATACAATATGATATATAAACTAACTTAATGCTAAAATATAAATGAATAGAATATTAAGCTCTTTGATATTATTGTGATAACAGAGATTGAATTGTATCATAGTATATACTTATTCTATTTATATTAGTAACTATTTCATATTTGTTTTTAACATCAATTTGCTATTATTTTAAATTCATGAAATGGTTCACATAGTAATACAACAGACTACATATGTGCTTTCTCCATGAAGATACTTGGTTATTAAAATTACTTGATTTTATTTAAAGCTATTATTTAATTATATTAATTTGAAATTAAAACGCAATGTTAAACTATTCAGTTTCACAATATTTATTGTAAAATCACTTTTATAATTATTTCTATACACAGTATGAAGTAGCTGATGTAATTTAAATTATTTTATTAATTAATTTTAATTATGTTAAAGCCCACGCCCTCGTCAGACGGGCATTGCGCCATCGCCGGGGCAATAAACCCCCGGCAGTATTTATTGCTTGTCAAAGAAGCTACAATTTCATCAAAATTAACAGGTTGAGCGCCTTGGCGGACACCGGTGTCCGCTGATGGAACTACCCTATGAACCACGACAGTTACGGGTGTCCGCTGAAAATCTTAAAGCATATCAGCCTAACTAAGTCAAGCATATTAAAATATAACGAATCTATAATGTCTCCCATACGGCTGTTTTATAATTTTATGAAAAAATAGTGTTTTACTAAAGACATTTTTATGCCCGCCCAATATTTTGCTAAATAGTCATGGCGATCAAACTTTTAATTAAATTCTATGACACATTCCAAAATGACATATAAAGTAAAATCTTTTCTAGCTTAACCTTGTTTGTAAAACGAAAAAAAACACAAAATGACTCAATTGATATTATATAACAATGAGAACAAAGCACTAATTGTTCCATCTAATTTCGATTTTCATTAACTAAATAAAAATGTATTTTAGGATATATAAAATAATGCTGAACATGCGTCTTCATCATTAGTTTGAAAAAGTACAGATTGTTATTCTCATTGTTAAATAATATCAATTGAGTCATTTTGTGTTTTTTTTTTAATTTCGAAATACACTTGTTTTGAAGAAATAATTGGATATTATCCAGGTAATGACGCAATGTAAAGCAAAACCCAACCTCAATTTATTTTAGGATTTTGCTTTTCATTGCGTCTGGATAATGTGTCATTATCCAAATAAATTATTTGTATTAAAATTGTTACTCCTCCAACGTGCATAAAATGATATCTATGCTTAATTTAATTCATATATGTTTCTGAGTTTCCTGAAGAGTATGTTCATAAATAAATTAACATTGTTGTTTCACACAAGTGTGAAGAAAGGACACAGCAGTATTAATTTATTCTTTATTTTAATTGCTGTCCCCGTTTTATTATTATAAACCCATAAAGGAACACATTTTTTTAAAAGTTAATTTTAACACTTTTATTTGATTTTTTTTGTGGGTTTATTGAAATATTTTATTTTATATTTTCTTACTATAAACAAAATACTTTGTTGTTGCTGTGTGGTCGGATTATAATTGAAAACAATTATTTATACAAACAGAAAACTAGGTAATTTCTCTTGAAATATGACAACACCTGTACTTGATGAGTTAAATAATAGCTTTAGGCAAAATTGAGCAATTTTAATAACCGAGTATTACCTAATATTTTATGCAGCTGAAGTTAATACGTATTAGCAAATTGATCTTCAAAAACAAATCACAAATTGTATTTAATAACTATTCTTGCAAACAAAAAATTATTAAATTATTATTCAAATATCAACACTTATTAGCGCTTATTTAATTTATAACATTCTAAAATATATATTACAGTTATAATCATGTAAAAATTAAGAAGGTTCCACCGAGATTTGAACTCGGATCGCTGGATTCAAAGTCCAGAGTGCTAACCATTACACCATGGAACCTTGTTCCCAAGGATTTTTTCTACCTACTATGATTACACTTGTAAGAATTAAAATATATTTTTTTGGTGTCAAAATTATAAAATAAATGTAACAATATTTAAAAATACGTAAAATGAAAGCGAAGTACATTAAAAACTACACATCTGTTTATGTGAACGTAGGGTATTAAGAAAATCCATTGTGAAAAACGCATTCTTACAAATTTAAAATAGAAAATACAATATGATTGAGAACTTTTCTTTTCTAGAGTGCATTTTTTTTTTCTTTATTTTACGTTTTGTTGGCACCATTGAATAAAAACAAATAATACGTCATGTGTGTCATTATTTATCATATTCTTCAATTTGTTAGAACAACGTAACCTATAAATGACCGAACGCGAATTTTTATTCCCAACATCATTTTTATAATAAAAAAAAAAATCAACATTCTAAAGGAGAAAAAGTCTCAATAGTATGGTATATATTATTATTATGGTTGAATTATATTCAGTTGATTAAGTCTTGATTCTAAAATTAAAAGATTATGTTATATTATTGTATTTTGTTTGTAAAGGCCACCGTCAATAAAGGATTATTATTACTTACTTAAATAGTTAATTTTGTAATAGTCGATTAGTAAAATAACATGAGTTTAAGTGTTATTAAACTCCAGTTATTTTACTAATCGACTAATACAAAATTAACCATTTAAGAAGCTAAAAATAATAAATTGATGTAAAGAAACATTTCGAAGAAAACTGTTCTTCGCAAGTCTTCTTTAATAATAATAATCTTTTATTGACGGTGACTATTAAAAACAATATACTATAAATTAACATAAACTTTTAACACTTGATGAAATAGTTTTTAAAACACTGAATCGTGAACAATAACCAAAGTGTTTTACTTTTTAAACTGAGTTTAAATGCAGTGTTTTAATAAATTAACATATTAAAACTAAGATATAAAAGACTAAATACAAAACATGAAGCTGAAAAGACTAACAAACAATAACGTAATACAAATAAATATTACCATTGTAAAAACCAAATCGAAAAACATGCGTAGTCTGTCCTTTACGTTTAAATCAATATTTACTCAATTTATAACTATATAAAATATAATAAATTGATGTTAATTAATAGATATTGAATAACAACAAATAAGTATTATTACTTAGATAATTTTACACTTTATTTAGTTTTACTTAAAATATGACATTACCCATCACTAGTTGAAACTAATGCAAACCTCATAATTACAACTTGTAAAATAGGATACCCAATACTGGTAAAAGAGGATAAGATTAAGAAAGAAAGAAAATACACCTGAAGTACCTTGTCATAATTTCATAATTAAATGCATCGATTCCGTATTTGTGGTCAAAATGAGTTATTATCTTCAGAACAATCAAATTAGTGGCTGTTGTTTGATGACCTCGAATTTAAAGATAATTTAAGTGATAAAATCGGTGATGTAAGCATTTTAAAGATAATCAGTGGTAACAAAATTGAATCGCCCCCGGGTGGGCTCGAACCACCAACCTTTCGGTTAACAGCCGAACGCGCTAGCCAATTGCGCCACGGAGGCGTTGCCGGTGAAGAAAAATCAAGTGATAAAAAAAAAACAATTACGTAACTATTTTAAAAATAAACATTATTATTTTGACTAATTTTAAGTGCTCTTCGATTTTCTTCATATATATCTTCAAAGTGTTATATTTTGGACTTGTACAGAAAAAAGCTTACTTGATTTTGTAAAAATTGTTATTGTATTGCCTCCCCATACTTCTCGTTTTACTATCTGTTATAAATTTTCGCTCTCCACTTTTACTAAAAAAATACTTTTATTGGAATTCCCTTAACATTAACACTTCATATACACATATAAATAAATAACTTAACATTTTCTTCTTCTCTCGCACCCTAACCTCATGGCAATTTGACAAAAAATAGGATTCGCATTGAATACCGTAAATTAAATCGTGATGTTTTGAAATGTATCTGCATTCAAGGAGTCTTGCATAGAGAGGAGCTATGTTTATAAGAAAGTGGTGGGCATTTTGAACACTTAATGAATTAGTTTATTTATTTTTTTATAATTTTCGATTTTTATAACATAAACCGTGTTGGATATTTTCTTATATTATTCATTTTTTTGTTAACTAAGCGTGATGGATATTCGGATGTAGGAAAGTGCCTCCTATCCAAATTGAACAAAAAATAGATATGGTGTCATTTGAAAGAAAAAGAAAGTTGACTATCGCTACCTTGACAGTTGTCATCGTATTATCAATTTGGTGACACTATTAATTAGAGAATTTCCTGCCGTTTACAAATATATATGGTTTGTTGTAGTTTACTGTCAAAAAAAAAGTTAGAACGGGGTGGAACACCAAACTGAATCACCCTGTATAAAAAAGTGATAAAGTATTTTTTTGTTCTATGGCTTTGAAAAATGTATATTTTTGTTAAATCTTATTGTAAATATTATATTTTATTGTAAATAATAATAAAAAAATGGAATGGAACTGTGAATTAAAATTTTTGCCCACCATATTTGATCGACCATTTTGATTTTTGGAAGGAATTCAATGGAGATCTCAAAAAATGCCTGTATACAAATTCATTAACCTTTAATGAAATTAGAGCACGAGAAATGAATAAATTAAAAACATAGATAAGAGGTGCTTGAATAGTTTCAAGCATAGCTGCATACGTTTTCTTTAATTTTGTATTGATCTCAAAACGTCCCTTCTTATTTTAGTCCTTAAAGTTGTAATGATCTTTCTTCGTAAATCATTGATATCGGTGGGTACAGATTTATAAATTGTTTTTCATAGCTCCCTATAAATAAAAATCGAATGGGGAAAGTTCTGGCGAACGTGCGGACCAACGTAATATACGTCCCTACTAATTGAAATAATTCTGTTGAGAAATATTTGAGATAAGTAATCAGATAATCTTCTAGCGCAAATGTTATCATAAATCGATGATATCATCGGTCAGATAAGTCCATAAAAAGTGCAAACACCCATCTGCAGTCAAATTATACGGGACAATGATCTTATCGCCAAATAAATCAACCATTTCATGTAGACCAAAACTTGCTTGCGGTTGTCATCCTTCGTATTCGTGTGGATTTTCAACGGACTGCACATATAAAATACAGAAAGTTAATGCATTAAAAAATCCAGTACTGGCCTTTTGTGGCCCCAGAATGGCCTTAAAATAGAATATATACACACATCTTTATGATGCAAAACAATATAACATTAATAATTACAAAACATGTAGGTGTTAGACTGTCTGGGATATCGATCAGAGGTCTTTCTGCCCTGTCATGAATTTATGATGAAGTCAAAGATAAAATCTATGTCAACTAGCTGAACTATTCTGATGAATACTGAGTGATAGGAGGATGTGTATCTAGCAAGGATATTAGGGTTACAAGGAATACAGAATTTTGTAAACCAGGGTAGATTATCAGGATTATTAGCATTTTTTTTACTTAATGCTAATGTACGCTTGGATATGGGTGGGATTTGAGTGATTTCATAAAGTTATTCGTTGGAAGGATTGGGATGTCTAAAAATAGAATATTTATATAAATGTATTTTTTTTAATGTAATAATTTTAAATGCAAACATAATTTCTACAAATTGTATCATCAGTGAAAAATAAAATAAGTGTAAATAAATTAAAATTGAATTTAAATTTCCCTCGTTGTGTCTAATTCATTTTTTTTATAATCGACACTCATTTAACGGCATTATTCAGTGTTGAAATTATTCATTAACAACGTATCTTATTGATCTTTATTAATTTTTTTATAGAATAGATAATTAAATGAAGGTACCCATTTAATGCGTGCATAAATACGATATACAATAAAAAATTTCACTCAAAATGCTACTAATTTAAAAACAAACTTATTAATTTAAAATATAAATATTTTATATTATACAAAAACAATAATTATGCAAATACTATTATAATAACCATATTAAAATCATGAATAAAACCATATTAATAACATGAAGACATTAGACAAATCTTTCAATACAACACTAAAGCTGTTTTCCTCTTTAAATTTAATACCATACAACGCAAAAACAAAAAGCTTCAGACCGTCTACAAAAAAAACATTACTTATTTCAATTACATATATGATAATCAGCACAATTTATGTCGAAATTACGAGCATAATTATTATACAAGTATGGAATTTCTTTTGGATATTCATAAACAGTGCGCATTTAATGACAACTGTATACATTATAATTCACTTCATACGAATTAACAACCTATATAAAGAATTTGAAGACTTCGTCTTGTATATGAACAAAATAGATCATTATGTTTATAAATTGAATAAAAGGAATACACTAAAGATTAATCATTTAAAAATATTTTGCCGTGTGTCGTTTTTAATCTTTTTAAATATTTGCGTAAATGGTTACACATGGTACACCTCAGGATATATATTCCTTTATATTGCATCTTTGTTCTACTACATCAACCAATACTTGTTTTTAATTCCTATCGCGTTGGAATATTCGTTTTTAAAGTGCATTAGGATAAGATACGATTATTTTAACGCTATAATGAATAACTTTGCTTTAAAGGGAAATTGTATTTTGAAATATAGTCTACACAAAACTAAAAGTTTATCAATTAATGATATTTTAGTTTTAATGGACATAAATTATTGTTTATTTCAATTAACAGAAATCTTTAAGAATATTTTCGGTTGGCATATGTTTATGTATAAGATTTTCATGATTTTTATTGTTCTATTAGGAATTGATGGTTTAATATCGGAAATTTTTGTTTCATCACCAGTGAATATATTTACTACAACGTATATGTGAATTTATATACTGGTAAGTTTATGTGATTGTAATTTGTTCATCAAATGATAACTATGCAAAACTTAACGGTCTTATCTTTAAAATGGCTACGTTTCACTGCTTTCTTCACTTGTTTTATCTTCACCAGCAACGCCTCCGTGGCGCAATTGGCTAGCGCGTTCGGCTGTTAACCGAAAGGTTGGTGGTTCGAGCCCACCCGGGGGCGAATCAATTTTGTTACCACTCTTATCTTTAGAATAGCTACACTTCACTGCTTTCGTCACTTGTTTTATCTTCATCAGCAACGCCTCCGTGGCGCCATTGGCTAGCGCGTTCGGCTGTTAACCGAAAGGTTGGTGGTTCGAGCCCACCCGGGGGCGATTCAATTTTGTTACCAGTCTTATCTTTAAAATGGCTACGTTTCACTGCTTTCTTCACTTGTTTTATCTTCACCAGCAACGCCTCCGTGGCGCAATTGGCTAGCGCGTTCGGCTGTTAACCGAAAGGTTGGTGGTTCGAGCCCACCCGGGGGCGATTCAATTTTGTTACCAGTCTTATCTTTAAAATGATTACATCACTTCATTTATTTACCTCAACTACACTTCCCTGAGGCACTTTTTGTTAATACTATGATTGTGCAAGTTTTTTAATATATAGTATATCCATGAGAAAGAGTTACTTGATGAACTTATCTATGAAAATAAATTTGGACTTTCATTAGAATAAGTAATTCAAATTTCCACTCAACCATTTATTTTTTATAGGGATAACGACTGGTTAAAAATTGTAAACAGCAAATAGTTTTGATAAAAGTTCTTCGTCTTTTCGAGCTTAAAGAACTTTGGGGGTATTCTAAAAATATATCTGTCATTGTGGTAGAATATTCTAGATAAAAGAACCATTGATGTATAGCTCGTCTTAGAATAATTAGCTTAGTTTCAAAAGTTTCTGTTTAAATTGACGATATCATGTTTGTATTTTAATATTAATACAAAATCAAAATTAATTTCGTATCTTCCTTCACCTTGTTAGTTTACACTTTTATAGTGAAAACTAACTTTTGATTTTGTATTAACAGTCATTCTAGAAGACTGTTTATACATGGATTTTCTTATAGTAAGAAAGATAAACACATAAATACAGCAGGGCAATTAATTGTTTTCGGCAAAAAATCTTTTCGATTCGGATTTAAATAAAGCCTCGCTGGCTAATAATAATGACTTATTCATTATTTTCAAATGATTTATATTAAATTTATTTAAATAACTGTCACCAAGAAAATAAATCTTTTTTTTTATTAAAGTATTATTAACCTTAACGATTTATTTATTTTAATAATTGCAGATTATAATTTTTTGACATACATGTGCGATAGCATCAAGGCGTGCAGTGTATTATCAATGGATTTGGATTGTAAAATTCAAAATTCTACTCAACATGACAAATTGAAAAGCCGAATTTTGATGTGTTTTAATAACCAATTAAAGAGCTTCATCGTCAATTTTACGGCGGCTGGATTTTTTAATATTAGCTATAGTATGATTTTTAATTTTGTTAATATTATAAATAATTATGTATATTTTAGCGTATATAAAAATGAATGTCATTTTGAATATTATTATAAATAATGATTCTTACAAAATAAGTTAATTTTTGTCTTGTCCAATTCAAATGAAACCGTAGATAGGGAGGCACTTAATTTTTGAAAATCCATGATCACTTATAATAAAACACTTAATGATTTTCAACTATTTTTGTGTAGTATAAGTTATAATTATAAATTCTTCACCTGAAGAAGCAACAACGTTGCGAAATAATTGTCGTGAAATACACGAAAAATAGTTGAAAATTATTTTAAGTCAAATGAAACCGTTTGTTTCTATTAAATAAAAAGGATCTGGACACATTGAATGAAAAAACCCCAAAAAAAAAACAACGTTAAAATACAATACTGGATACTGGAAAATGGAGGAAACATAAGTAACGAAAATTATATTCGCAGATGATATGGCGATGGTGGCAGAGACAGAAATACTTGACAAGACATTAACAAAAATAAACATTAAGATAAATTCGGACAAGACCAAAATAATGATAGTATCTAAAGAAAACAAATTGCATGAAATAAGATATACAGCAGCGCGCAGCTCCATGACGAAAAAACATGCAATAGATATAAGATTTTCAAGGAAAATTGAAAATAAAACGAGAGATAGAATAAAGAATGATGCTTACAGACAAAACATGCAGATAGGACCCTATATATAATACCATTGTAGAAGGACAGCTGAGATAGATCGGACAGGTGTACCGCATGAAAGAGGATAGAATAGCAAGAAGAACATATGAAACAAGAGTACAATAAAGAAACTACCGGGAAAGACCGAGAAAACATAGAATGACAGAATTAGAGACGAAGCAAAAAAAGGATATAGACTGGAAGGACATTAAACAATCAACTAAAGGCAGAACACAGAGAAAAATATAGAAACAGAATTAAACAATAACTGCTTGTACCTAACGGTAGAAAGGAAGACGATTAAAAAAATAATGCAACAAATAAAAAAATAATCATTTTTGCCCATCACTAGTTTAAGCTCATTTGGATATTATTTGACTTGCAGCTCGGTTTGCTTTATTCTATACCTTGATTTTTTCTTCGTACGTAACTGTTTCATTCTTATATCCTGATGCTGTTGGTTTCTCTATATCATCGATGCAAACCTTATATGCGTTCACAGTCCCTCGTAGTAAATTCGCGATAAAATTTTCAGACTCCAATTCTCTGAAGATAATACCGTGCATTTCCATCCTTGAGACAGCTCCAAGATCTAAAAATTAGCACTATTTAGCAGAGCCTCAAAGTTTCTCCAGGCGACAGCTCCACTAATAAATATGACGATATATTTTGCTCTGGTCAATCTAGATGGAAATAATTGAGGAGGCACAAAAAAACTAAAATGTATCTACTTGATTAATTTAATTGTTATTATTGTGTACGTGACATTACCAAAAAAATGATTCCAAGACCTCCGTGTATTTAATTTGTTAAGTAAATTAAACGACTTCAGCAGTAAACAAATAAACAAGGTTACATTACATTAATGGGAAGTTAATATTGAAGTCGCTTTAATTAATCAGTAATTAAGTAAGTTGTTGATTTTCATTTAAAATAATTGTGTGTGTATCGTTCCGCGGGAGATTAATAAAAGAGCAAGTGCATATGTGTAACGTATTCTATTTATGAATGTTAACCCACAAAAATATTCTTACTTACTACATAACCTTTCCCTAATCTAGAAACCCCGGTTATTGCTCCGGAGGTGGCGCAATGCCAGTCTGGTGTGGGCTTTAGCTCTAACAGTATGAATTGAAGAGACGTGATGAAATCTCTTAATATAATTAATAATTTCTATATAATTAATGTTAATAAAAAATAACAATGTAAAATTTAACTATTTAATCGATGATTAATTAATAAATGTAATTTTTATCATTGTTTCTTTTTTATCTAAATCTTGATAAATAAAAATCAATTAAAATAATCATTCATATATACATATATTCAGATTATTACAGTTTTACAAATATTGAGTATTTACACAAAAGTGAAGGTTTGTCAGTCCTGGGCAATCAACCAGAGATCTTTCATCCCTAACAGTTCATTAAATAAAATAATTATATGTGTATCGTTTCGTGGGATTCTAATAAAAGAGCAAGTGTACACATGTAGCTTATTCTATTAATGAATGTTGACTCACAAAAATATTCTTACTTACTACATAACCTTTCCCTAATCTAGGGACCCCGGTTATATTGTTATAATGCACTTTCTTTATTTTCGGAAAATCACTTTTATAAATATATAGTTTTTAATAATAATAATAAACGAAAGATGACGCAAGCGCCATATTTCACCAAATAATAATACTAATATGCATTCCCAGCGTAAGTAAATGTACAGTAAAATGAATGCATTACAACATGTGAATACGTCAACAGAAAAGATATATACCTATATTCTTAAATATACATAAATATAACAGCTAAACATAAACAACCTATGTAAAAGAGCAGATGTAATAACTTAACACTACATAAAATAAATAAACACTTCATTGTATAGAATACATCTATTGTAGCTCTAACTTCAAGTGTACTGCTATAAATATATGAATAATTTATTTATGAATTCACATTTTAACAGGACAAATAGAAGAAATTATTATACCTATAATTAATTTTGAATTAATCTAAACAATACATCAAATGAAGCAGTATGAAGAAACCAGACAAATCGTTCAATACATCACTAAAATTTTACTCGTTTTTAAATCTAATTCCATACAACATAAAAACAAATAAAATCCAACCCGCCACAAAAAAATCGATTATTATTTCAATAACTTGTGTACTATCCGGAGTTATTTATTCTGAATATGTAAATTTAAAATTTATAAAGGAATGGCATTTATATTGGGCATTCATGAACATCGCATATGTAATGTCAAACACAAATACCATTATACACTTTATTCGAAACGGCAGGTTAGTTGTAGAGTTTGAAAAATTCTTTTTTTATATAAATTTAATAGATCATTACGCTTTCAAATTAAATAAAAGAAAAATCCGTAAAATAAATCACACCAAAATTTTTTGCTTTGCCTCTTTCTCAATAGTTTTAAGTATTAGCATAAACGTATACACGTGGTACAGTTCTGGTTATGTCAATTTGAATGTTTCAGCTTTCTTACATTGCATTAACCTTTACATATTTGTAATCATTATTGCAATGGAGTATTCTTTTCTAAAATGCATTCTAGTGAGATATGATTATTTCAATGCTTCTATGGATGACTTTCCTTTGAATAAAAGGTACCGATTTATACTGAAAGATGATTTACGCGAACAAGATGTTACATCAATTGATGATATTTTAATCCTGATGGATATTAATTATTATTTGTTTCAACTAACTGAAATATTTAAGAACATTTTCGGTTGGCATATATTTGTCTATAAAATTTACATAGTTCTCTTTATTCTCGCAGAAATTGATGGTTTAGTATCTGGCATTTTTATGTTGTCGGTGGAGAATATATTTGCTACATTTTGGATAACAGCTTATTTAATAGTAAGTTAAAAATTATATAATACGAAAGAGTTTATTCACGCGACTGCAGTTATTTAAACAATTAAACAGGAAAAACAATTTGTAACATCGAGTAGAGAGAGGAGGCAATTACCGAGACGCGCTCGAAAACGCAAAGAGACGACTGCTCAAGTTCATGACCTCAACATACTTTATAATCAGGAATAGGACCTACAGCCATATAGTCTTGCACTCATCACAGTCTTGCCTAACCAATTTGCACTGAGCACGGTCTAATCATATCTCTCTTGAGTACTGACTACAGTCCTAACAGTCGCGTTTATTTGAGCCGCCCCATACCGTGGCGGAAACGTTCGCGAGCCCGTGGCCGCTCAGGGACAGGGCAGGGAGAAAACGAAAAATAAAACTCAAAATTTAAACAGTCTATTAATTCCATCTCATTCTACATACATTAAAACCTGGAATCCTAGGTTATTGAAACGATAAATAACCATTAATTCGTAAATTTGAACAATTTGAAATGAGTAAAATACGAAAAAAAGCGCTACAGAAAGAAAAAAATGTTACAGTTATTATGAGAGACAACTAACTCTTTTTTTGATTTGAATGAGTATGTACATTATACTTTAAAAATTGTTAAAAGATCTTTTAAAGTGGTGGAAATAATATATACAAACATCTTTATTCAGACAGCTGAATTACAATTCTTTACAAATATTTATATTTACAATACATATCGATGGGTTAGTAGTCTGTCGTGGGTTATCGACCAGAGGTCTTTCTGCCTGGAAATAATATTTTTTCCATAATTCTCAATTTTATAAATGATTTTTCGACTTTGGAAAGGTTCAAATCTTTGGCTCAAAATTTAATTGACACCATTATATTCTGTAGACATTTTTCAATTAACCATGTCAAATTTATTGCAAACATATTCATCAACAATAAACCGAACTCCCCCACACATTTTTAAAATAATGAAAAAAAAAAGAATTATTTTCTCTTTAACCAATTTCTAATGTTCGGCTGGGTATTTGCTCGAAAATAATTGTTTTAATTTATATTTGTTTTAGTAGTTACATTACGTAAGTCACTGTTTTAGGAGCTAAAGATATTAATTATTTTCAAGCTAAAAATAAAATGTAAATCAATATGTAATTAGAAAATAAATAAAGTTGTGAATTTCTGAATACAAAACTTCATTTTTGCACCAACAATATCGGCACTAAATTATCGATTATCCATTTTTCTAAGTATCATAAAACGGATATAGCCGTTTTGTGATATTTATGATTTATTTTTTAGCTCGAAAATAATAATAATAAAAATAATAATGTGAAAAATGTTTGCTGTTATCTTTATTTGATTTAAAACTATTTAAATAGAATTCTCAATAAAATGTACAGTAAAATACCACTTCCGATTAGCGAATTTTAATAATGTTTGTAAGATTTTTAGAATTTATATATATACGAGGTGTCTTCAAAAAGTAATATAACTTTATATTTTAATGAAAAAATATTTATTTATTCATCAATATTTATATTGTCCCCTTCAAAATAATCCCCCTCAGATACAATGCACTTATGCCAACGCTTTTTCCAGTCCTCAAAGCACTTCTCCTTAGCACTTTTTGGTGCGATGCAGTTTATATTTCATCAATCGTCGCAAATCTCCGTTCTTTCATAAGTCTTTTCAGTTTTGGCGACAGGAAAAAGTCGCAGGAGGCCAAATTCTGTGAATATAGTGGCGGAGGCATGATTGTCGTGTTGTTTTTGGCTAAAAAATCTCACAAGCAACGATGAATGAGCAGGTACATTATTACATTATCGTGATGCAAAAGCACTTTTCTACAATTCCTGACGTTTTTTTTTTCGTATTGCTTCTCGCAAACGGCGCATAACTTCAAGGTAATACTCTGTACGACTTTGAAGTAAAAACACTTGATGCACTACGCCACGGTAGTCGAAAAAAAAAACAGTGAGCAAAACTTTGACATTTGATCGGACTTGGCCTGTTTTTTTTCGGTCTTGGCTCTTCTGGGTGCTTTCTTTGGGACGATTGGGCTTTGCTTTCGAGTTATAATTATATACCCATGATTCGTCACCAGTTATGACCCTTTTAAGCAAATCAGAATCATCATTGACGTCATTCAAGAGCTCATGATCGATGCTCATGCGACGGTTCTTCTGATTAAAATTCAGAAGTTTCAGAACAAACTTCGCTGACACATATCTCATGCCCAAAATATACCTAAATTTTGCATGATACGAGCCGACTTATATGCCAACATCCTCAGCAACTTCGACGATTTTCAAAAACAGTTTTCTTCACAGCTTCGACGATAACTTCTGTTGTTGACATGCTGGGGCGTCTAGAGCGAGATTCGTTTTTGGCATCTTCTCGGCCATCTTGGAAGAGTTTGTACTACTTGTAAACACTTTGATTACTTATAACAGACTCACCGTACGCAACTGTCAATATTTCGAATATTTTAGAGCTCTTGATTCCATTTTTCACGCAACTTATTTGCTACATTGTTTATAATAATAGAAAATCGCCGAGCACAACAAGACACGTTTAACTTTTTTATCTGTCAAAACGAAGTATACCATGTACTTGAAATTGTGAACATATGTTCGGGGCATGTGTATCAACACAACAAAAGATCGATAATCAAATTTATGTTACCCGCCAAGTTTGAAGTCACCTTACTTTTTGAACGCATCTCGTATGATTTCATTTGTTTATTCTGTCGATTAGTTTTTTTGTTTATCATACATCGTACCCCCGCTGCTCTAAGATTTTATTTTTCTACTCCTTTATATAGAAATAAATGCTCTCCCTACAGTATTATTTCTCCTTTCTTCTTATTTCTGTCAGTGTCAGTATATTCAAGTTAACTTTGTTAAATTCATATCTTCTTCCTTATCTTTTATTCCTTGGATATTCCAGGTCGCTAATTTCATTGTATATCGTTTGCTTATTCCACTGTTTTTTTACTGTATTGCAGTTGTACTCAGTTTTCCTTGATTTTTATTGTGGCTTTATTTATCTTACTAAGATTTCCGGTCTCGTCATCCCAGTAGACTTTGTACCATTAATGGATAGTCTTTTGTATCCTATATTTGTTATGTTCCCTCCAGTTTTCTCATATTTTGCTATATTTCTTATTTTTACTTGTATTTTCAATTCTTTCTTTGTTAAGTCTGAGTCGATATAGATCCGTTCAGATTTATTTCTTAATTCGTGTTTACTTTCTACTATTGTAATTTTATCAATCATGTTTTCAAATAAAATTAAGAAATGCAAAGAAAATCAATAAGAAAACATGTGTAATACACATATTTTGTTGTTGATTTTCTTTGCATTTCTTAATTTTATTTGAGTTTTTAGGTCTTCTTTAATAATGTTTTCAATTTTATCTTTCAATTTGTTCTTATCATTTGTTTCAATATTGATACCGCTTATAATTAGAATTTTTAAGAAGCTTAATTATTATCATTTATTAAAATATTCAACCGCCATTCATCTACCGTATGGATAACTAGTGATGGCCATTTAATTATTACTGTTATATTTGAATACCTTTAACCGTTTCTGCTGTATAAAATGCGTGTTATTCACTTCTCTTCTATTGTTGGTAATGGTTATTTTGTAAGCAAAATTTACATATAGCTCTTCACCAGTGTTGAAATGATACCATCCCCGGTATTGTGCAAATTTATAATTTGCTTCAGGCCCTACGTTGTGTTCTTTTATGTAACCCGAAATTCTTTTATCCCAGGTTCGATACTTGTGTAAATATGCATTTTCAATACTTACCGTGTTGTGTTTCTGTAAAAGAAATTGTGAAGGTGGACAACAAATGAAAGTCATAAAATGAGTTTAAAATGAGCAGCACGATCTTTATTCATTTAAGGCAAAAAAAAAGCTCAAAAATAAAATAATGACATTAGACATTTTCAATTTACAAAAATTACCGCCTTATCGTACTAGTAACAAACTTTCATGTCCCTTGCTCTTTTATTTAAACTCAAAAAAAATGTGTGGGACTACGCGCTTCTGCTCCGCATTCGCTACGAGAGGCTGGAAAAAACCCACTAAAACAACCACCTCGGAGCATGTGATTTAACTATTTACTTTAACCGAAATTAAACAAATGTATTTGTGGGAGCGAAATGAACATACCACCAGTCATGGGATTGTTCGGCCCAGCACGTATAATTGCGGTTGTGAGTCGCAATTAAATTAACGGGACAAACAATTATTTTAGTCATGGGATTGTTCGGCCCAGCACGTATAATTGCGGTTGTGAGTCGCAATTAAATTAACGGGACAAACAATTATTTTAGTCATGGGATTGTTCGGCCCAGCACGTATAATTGCGGTTGTGAGTCGCAATTAAATTAACGGGACAAATATTTTTTTTTTTATGTCATGGGATTGTTCGGCCCAGCACGTATAATTGCGGTTGTGAGTCGCAATTAAATTAACGGGACAAACAATTATTTTAGTCATGGGATTGTTCGGCCCAGCACGTATAATTTCGGTTGTGAGTCGCAATTAAATTAACGGGACAAACAATTATATTAGTCATGGGATTGTTCGGCCCAGCACGTATAATTGCGGTTGTGAGTCGCAATTAAATTAACGGGACAAACATTGTTTTAGTCATGGGATTGTTCGGCTGTCAGTTATCTGTCGGGTTGTAGTTTGCATTCGTCAAATGCCTAATAAATTCATTTCACTCCCCTTGAATTTAAATTGAATTAATTTTCGCTTCTTCAAAATTACACATATATCAATGCAGTACTTACTTGCATGCAACACACACACTCCCGAACTCCTTCCTCTTATTAACCCTTACACCCGTAATCACAATCACTTTTCCCAAAAATTACTATTTATTAATATACGTCCGCACCCGTTCGCGTGTCCCAACCGACTTCCCTTGATTCCTTTTTCTATTTCTCCACATTACAGTTTCCCCCATCCCTTTTCTCTCAACATTCCCAAATATGGTCATGCACATACAGCTTTTCATGCAAGCGTGCATTCTTTCTATACATAATCTAAACATTACCAAATATAGTCATCTGGATCCAGATTCTCATGCAAGCTTGCATTCCTTATTCCTATTATCTAAACATTACCAAATATGGTCATCCGAATCCCGATTCTCCCGCGAGCTTGCATTCTTGCTTCCACTTCAATTTTTTTATAGACTAAACAAACTGGAGTGGAAGGCGTACGTGACTTTTTGGATTCTTATGGCCTTTGTCTATTCATTATGATTTATTAATTTATACGCATAATTTAAATCCAAATTAAAACAATTAGAACATACGCAGCGTAATACAGAATTGTACATCGTGTTTTTCGCAAAATCTTTTCCCCCCTTTTTTTTAAATATAAATCTTGCGCCCACCCCAGTAGAAACTATTACAGTGTTAAAAACTAAATGCAAAGCGTTTAATTTTCGATTATTAGCTTTAGGCCTTGTTTATAGTGGAGAGTCAAGAGCCTAGAGCCTAGATGCTTTTGAGTGCGTACGCATACGCGATGTTTAGTACTGTTGATAATTTAACAATCATAGGGCGCACACACAGTAGTTATTCTTTATATTAATACCGAGAAAGTAAAAAACGATAAATATCACAATCTTAAGGGGACATTTAATATTGGTTCAAAAAAATTATTTTTTTAGCTAAATTGATACTATATTCTAAAGACTATATAGAATATGCCCTTACAAGCATTTCGCGGTAATCGAAGTCCTTATGTAGTTTTTTTTTTTTTTTTTGGGGGGGGGGGCGAGAAGATTACGCGAAAACCACCCAACCGATCTTATTCATTCTTTGGCAATTTGATGTAGACAGAATTTACTGGAGTTTGTACTATTTAATGAAATAATAATATTTTTTTAAACACGCAAAAGAGCATAAACGGTAGGCAAAATCACGTTTTTTTTCATATAATCGCCATTTTGCTAATAATCAACATTTTTTCATAAAACTAGTACGAATTCCAGATAATTTCATAATCTTTCAGGCATTATTTACAAGTTTAGTTTCAAATTAATGTGGAGCCCTGCAACGTATCGCCCGGTGATCCTTGCACGGTGTGCTGCTGCTCAGTCCACATAGTTCGTTTTTATTAGAGTTGTGCAAAATCGAGTAATATTAGTAATCGAGTATTCATAAATGAGAAATTTTAAAAAGCTCATCTCTAATTTTTATGTTTAAAATATCTTAAATGTTCATCAAACATGATTAAATAACATAGAAAAAAAAACAGATCAAAAATTATTATGCCTTCTATAAAAAAATATCGAAAAACACTATTTTTTTCGGCCGAGATTAAGTAATTGTCCCCTTAAGTAATTTTATTTATTTATAAAATAAAAAATATCAAATACATTAACATTTTTTGAATTTTCACAGTTACAGGCTGTAATTTTGACTTCGATATGCGAAAACATCAAGGCGAGCAGTGTAATATCTGTGGATTTAGGATGTAAAATTCAAAATTCCACGTGTCATAGCAAATTGAAAAGTCGGATTTTGATGTGTTTCAATCTTCAGTTAAGGAGCTTCGTGGTAAATTTTACTGCTGCTAACTTTTTTAATGTTAATTATAATATGATTTTTAATTTTATTAATATTATAAATAATTATGTAATTGTTATGCTTCAATTCACATTGAAAAAATAAAAGTGTTTTGTTAATACTAATTTTAATTGTTATAAGTACTATTTATTTTATGTATTATGGGACCTGAAAGCAATGTCATTAATTTACATTAAATTCAAACAACAAAATTTTTAATCTTCTTCATGTTGGTTGTGGAGACTTTAATTATTTAAATAAAAATAGTTGTCCTTTCTCCTACTTATTTTTTATTAAACTAGATATATTTTCGGAAACCATCTTTCAGTAGTTGAAGTTTTAATAAAAAAAGTATATAGGAGAAAGGACAACTATTTTTATTTAAATAACAATTTTTTATGGATATTTTAATGTAATCAATAACATAATCACCCTCATTTTCTATGACCTTTTATCATCTAGTGTGCAAATTTTCAATCCCGTATTGATAAAAATCACCGGAATTCTTGTAAAAATATCTGGATGGAATTTTCAACTTCTTCGATTTTTTTTCCGCTTAAAAAATGCTGTAGCTATCAAAACAAGTGGAAATCAAATGACGCAATATCAGGTGAGTAAGGCGGGTGCGGCTATACTTTCCATCCTAGTTCATTACGTTTTCTAGGATTTGTCTTGCATAGTGCGGTCTTGCAATGTCGTATTGCAGAATTACACCTTTTCTGTTAAGAATACCCCCATGGTAGGAACGTACCTTGACGTGGTGTGGGGGCAAGGAAGGGTGTAGGCCAATGAGCGGGGCGCAGAGATACGGGTCTCCTTTATGGAGACCCGGATCCCTGGGCTTCTGGGAGGTAATACCTTACCGCCAAATCGTTCCGAGGCTGATACTACCTCCTTGCTGTTCAGTCTCCTTCGTAGAGTCGCTTCACCCCTATTCTGCCTCTCTTGGCGAACTCTTCAATTCTTTCTGAGTCCCCCCTCAGTTATCCGAACTGATCGGGACCCAAAGGGGGATTCAAACCATCTATTTTTTTTTATCTTTTCACTATCCCTTTCTTCCATACATAAAAAAAATGGACATTAAAAACGTGGATACAAGTCTCCAGGTGGGTACACAAAAATCCCACCCCGCGTCAGCGGGCTGCCCCATCGGATCTGGAGGGGGCAACTGTCCATCCGTGTCTGGCCTTAAAGGCAAACACGTTCCGTCCGATAAGGACTCCAAAAAGTCGGGGAAGGCTAAGGCAAAGGCTGGCCAGAAGCGACAGGTTTATAATACAGACTTGAAACCCTCGGCGAGGGCTTTCAGAAACAGAAGAGCGGCCCACCGAATCCGCCTAAAATTCGAGTCCATTCCAGAGACTGAGCTCTCCAACCAGGAGAAAGAGTCTTTGGAATGGGCCAGGAAAATAATTAGGGAACACGGGGAGAAACCTGCTGCAACCGCAACGCCCAAGAGCACCCAAGAGGTGCCCAAGAGGCAGCGATCGCAGGGGGAGACCCCACCGTGCCCTAAAAAGGCGAGGACTGGACCCTCTCCAAAAACCACACCGGGCCGCACGTACAGTGATATCCTTAAGGAGCACACTGTATGGGCGGTAATCGATAGGAGCCACAAGGAGGGATCAATTTCGCCAGCGAACTGGCAGCTGGTAGAGATAGCCCTCCTTAAAGTCTACAAGGAGGTTCTGGCATCAAACCCAGGCACGGCCCCGAGGTGTCGAGACGCAGGTTGGCACCAGGGCCATGTCAAATTGGTGGCTTGTGCAGATCAGAGGTCCGCTGATCTGTTCAAGGTAGCCATAGGGAAGGTAGGGGAGATCTGGCCAGGCGCTGCCATCGAGGCTGTGACAAGGGACAAGATCCCGAACAGACCTCGGTGTAGGGCCTGGATCCCGGTTGAGCCTGCGGACCCGCCGACAATCACAGAAATCATCCGTATGAGCAACCCAGAGTTGCCGACGGATGACTGGCTCGTGGTCAACGTAGGGGAAGCGAGGGGCAACATCAGACCGGTGACAATCACCGTCAATGAGGAGTCCATCGCCTCTCTGGAGACCTGTGGAGGGGTGATAAGCTACGGCTTTAGTTCAATCACCCTCAAAGTGTATAGGAAGGACAAGGAGGCCGCTAATCCTAAGAAGGAGGTGGCCTCTGTCGAGCCGAAAGATGCAGGATCACACCAAGAGGTGAAAGCTCCCCACCCTGAGGTGGACAGCGAGCCTGTTTTGGAGGCCATGAGCCGACTGCGCACGCACTCGGAGAAGACGGGGGAAAGTGAAGGAGACGAGGATCTCACTCTTTCCTCCGCATCCGAAGATGACGGCCTTGACACCACGGTCGTCAACTCCTAAAGCGGCAGGATGGCGAAGGTGATCCAGGTCAACCTGCATCACTGCAAGGCAGCCTCGGCTGCACTTATCCTTACCCTAGCAAGGGAAAGGTATGACGTCGCCCTGATCCAAGAACCATGGATCGTTGGAGATCGGGTTTGCGGATTGGGGTCTAAGGACTTCAAAGTCTATCACAAACAGGGGGTAGGTAAACCTAGATCGTGTATCTTGATAAATAAAAGGCACCCTGCTTTCCTGCTTCCTTGTTTCAGCGATGCAGACACAGTTGTCGTCTCGATGGAGAGTGGCCTTGACCAACTATGGGTAGCCTCCTCCTACATGGCCCATGACGAGGAAATTCCCCCAGAAATCCTGGTTAAAGCGGTGGGAGAAGCTGGCCGGAAGGGGGTGAATTTCGTCATTGGTGCAGACGCGAACGCCCATAACTCCATATGGGGAAGCTCCGACACAAACGACAGAGGTGAGTTGCTACTTGATTTTATTCTGGCTACTAACCTCTCCATATGTAATATTGGGTGTGAACCCACCTTTATTACCTCTAACAGGCGCGAGGTTCTAGACATAACATTAGTCTCGGATCAAGCTCATAGTAAAATTAACAACTGGAAGGTCAGTGGTGAACACTCCTTCTCCGATCATAGGTATATAGAGTTTCAGGTGGATTTGCCAATCCCGGAGAACCCTATAATTACCAACAAAAGATTAACAAACTGGGACACCTACAAAACTGTCCTCACTAAGAACTTACCAAGCAAAATACCATGTAAACCTTTCACTGAGGAGGAGGTGGATAGCTTGGTAACTACTCTCACAACCGCATGCAACAGCGCAATAGACGCAGCTTGTCCTAAAATAATCCCTAGAGGAAAAAAGAAGCCTAAATGGTGGAACAAGGAGATCTCCTCCCTTAGAAAGGAGTGCAACAAGCAGTTCAACAGGGCAAAACGAACCAGCGAATGGTCCCTGTACAAGGACAGTCTCAGAGCCTTCAAAAAGGCTGTCAGACAAGCAAAAAGGTCCTCTTGGAGAGCTTTCTGCAATGAGATTGAGGAAGCCTCCGAGGCCAGCCGGCTCAGGAAAATACTGTCGGGGAATCCAGCGATCCCAGGCTTTCTTATGAAACAGGGTGGTGATTGGACCACTTCATGTGAAGAGACCTTAGAGGTGCTAATGGACACTCACTTTCCCTCCGACTCTGGCGGGAGAGGGGTTTGCCTGGCACCCAAGAGGAGCTGCCCGACGAGAGATATCCTGACCAAGGACAAACTAGCTTGGAGTATTAAAAGCTTCAAACCCTTCAAAACCGCAGGTCCGGATGGCATCATTCCTGCGGAGTTACAGATGGCCTCGGATATTATCAATCCCTGGTTGGAAATAATATTCGAGGCCTGCCTAACTCTTTCGTATATCCCATTGAGGTGGAAAGAGACAAAAGTGGTGTTTATACCCAAAGCGGGAAAAATAACCCATTCCACACCGAAGGACTATAGGCCGATTAGCCTATCCTCCTTCCTACTAAAGACGCTAGAGAGATTAGTGGAAGCGTACATAAAGGAACGCATAAGTCCAGATCTCTGGTCGACCAGCCAACACGCTTACACTAAGGGCAGATCAGTAGATACAGCGCTACACGCCCTTTTAAGTCAGGTTGAAAACTCCATGTGTAGGAAAGAGTTCACGTTGGCGGTATTCCTGGATATTGAAGGAGCCTTCAACTTTGTGCGGCCAGGAGCGATTCTGGCAGCCCTGGGAGATCTACACTTGGACGAGTCGATATGCCTCTTCATAGAGGAGCTGCTAACAGAGAGACGCATTGTCTCTGAACTAGGTGGCTCATACTCAAAAAGAATGGTCAGTAGAGGCACACCCCAAGGAGGCGTCCTCTCGCCGTTGCTATGGAATATAGTCATGAATAAGCTACTGAAAGGACTAGAGTCTACGGGGTGTAAAACCATTGCCTATGCCGATGATGTGACCCTCGCAGTCTCTGACAAGTACTTAGGCATCCTATCTGAACTCATGGAGCGGGCACTCCGCAAGGTAACCCGCTGGTGTGAGGAATGCGGATTGGGGGTGAATCCCCTCAAAACCGAGCTTGTACTCTTCACCAGGAAATATAGGATACCAAGCTTCAAAGCTCCTATCCTAAATGGGATAAGACTGGTGGTAAAAGAGCAAGCCAAATATCTGGGCATCTTAGTTGATAAAAAGCTAAGCTGGAAGCCCAATACTCAGGAGCGAGTACGGAAAGCGCTAGTCGCGCTGTACTCGTGTAAAAGAGCAGTGAACAAGAACTGGGGACTGAAACCAAGCGTTGTCCACTGGATGTACACGACCGTGGTAAGACCCATTCTGTTCTACGGAGCTGCAGTATGGTGGACCGCTCTTGATAAGAAAATTCACCAGGCTGCACTAGGCAAGGTACAGAGATCAGCAGAACTGCTCATAACGGGCGCGGTCAGATCTACTCCCTCCAAGGCGCTAGATATAGTGTTAAATCTAGCTCCTGTTGACCTTTACTGCAAGTATGTTGCAGCTACTACGGCGATTAGAATCAACTCGGTCGGGAAATGGAATATTAGCAAACAGGGTCATGGAAAGATCCTGAACGAGCTTGTCGATATCCCGCTGAAGACTGATAGCTGTATCCCAGAACTAGTCTTTGGGAATAGGTTCTCCATCTCCATTCCGGATAAAACGGAGTGGGTGGAGGGCAAGATTGTCCGGGGCAATGACGTCTGGCTTTTTACGGATGGTTCCAAGTCTGAAAACGGAGTAGGAGGTGGAATATTCTGTCAGGAGTTCAACCTAAGAAAATCCTTTCGACTTCCGAACCACTGCAGTATCCTACAGGCGGAAATCATGGCTATCTGGGTAGCAGCCGACTGGATAGGTAAAACCGATTCTCAGGTTAACCATATCAGGTTCATCACAGATAGCCGGGCCGCCATTGGTGCTCTGAGCCGTTCCTACAGTACCTCGAAGGTGGTTAGGGATTGCAAAAATTTGCTAAACAAGCTAGCGAACAGCTGCGACGTGGGACTCATTTGGGTGCCGAGCCACAGTGACATAAGGGGAAACTCAATTGCCGACAGCCTCGCAAGGAAGGAGGCAAGAGTGAGGAACCCATCAATCGAACTCTTCGCCGATATCCCCCTTGCGGAATGCAAGAGATTACTGAGGGACCAAATGATGTCTTTGGTCAACCTAAGATGGAGGGAAGAGGACACCTGTCACACAACAAGGCAATTATGGCCTTTGTGTGATATGGAAAATAGTAAAAGATTGATTGCTCTAAGCAGAATCGACATTAGGAAGGCAGTGGGTATCATAACGGGACACTGTCTTCTAGGCAGACATGCACACAAGATGGGTCTCAAATTCAATGATTTTTGCAGAGAATGCCTGGATGAGGAGGAGGAAGAAACAGTACTCCACTATCTAGGACAATGTCCTGCTCTTGAGGGGAAAAGAATAAAGTACCTCGGTTTGCACTATGTAAATGAGCTGGCAGATCTTTCATCTATTAGGGTGAACGACCTGATCAGGTTCATAAGGTGCTCAAATTGGATTGTATAGAAGGAAGGATCTACATCTCTATGGTATCACAATGGGCCCTATGGGCCTAAGTGAACAGCCTTTAGGCTGTTGCCATTGTAACCTAACCTAACCTGTTAAGAATAGCTGGGTACTTTTCTATTAAAGATTTGATGTACTCTATCCAATTGTTGACAATAAAGTCTACAATAACATCTTGGCCAGGTTTTAGCAATTTAAAATGAACAACCCCAAGAGTATTCCACCAAACACACAAAAGTGCCTCTTTGGAGTGTAACCTAGTTTTGCTGTAGCTCGTGGCGTGACATTTGGAGAGAACCACTGAATGATTCCAAGACCTCTTTGAATTTAATTTCTTAAGTAAATTAAAACGACTTCAGCAGTAAACAAATAAACAAGGTATATATTACATTAATAGGAAGTTAATGTTAAAATCGCTTTAATTAATCAGTAATTAAGTAAGTTGTTGATTTTCATTTAAAATAATTGTGTGTGTATCGTTTCGTGGGAGATTAATAAAAGAGCAAGTGCACACGTGTAGCTTATTCTATTTATGAATGTTGACTCACAAAAATATTCTTACTTACATACATAACTTTCCCCTAATCTAGAAACCCCGGTTATTGCTCCGGAGGTAGCGCAATGCCAGTCTGATGTGGGCTTTAGCTCTAACAGTGTGAATTGAAGAGACGTGATGAAGTCACTTAATATAATTAATAATTTCTATATATTTAATGTTAATAAAAAATAACAATGTAAAATTTAACTATTTAATCGATGATTAATTAATAAATGTAATTTTTATCATTGTTTCTTTTTTATCTAAATCTTGATAAACAAAAATCAATTAAAATAATCATTCATATATACATATATTCAGATTATTACAGTTTTACAAGTATTGACTATTTACACTAAAGTGAAGGTTTGTTAGTCCTGGGCAATCAACCAGAGATCTTTCATCCCTAACAGTTCATTAAATAAAATAATTGTGTGTGTATCGTTTCGTGGGATACTAATAAAAGAGCAAGTGTACACGTGTAGCTTATTCTATTAATGAATGTTGACTCACAAAAATATTCTTACTTACTACATAACCTTTCCCTAATCTAGGAACCCCGGTTATATTGTTATAACAATATACAGCATTGAAATTCAACAATAATGCACTTTCTTTATTTGCGGAAAAACACTTTTATAAATATATAGTTTTCAATAATAATAATAAATGAAAGATGACGCAAGCGCCATATTTCACCGAATGATAATACTAATATGCATTCCCAGAGCAAGTAAATGTACAGTAAAATGAATGCATTACAACATGTGAATACGTCAACCGAAAAGATATATACCTATATTCTTAAATATACATAAATATAACAGCTAAACATAAACAACCTATGTAAAAGTGCAGGTGTATAAACTTAACACTACATAAAATAACTTCAAGTTTACTGCCATAAATATATGAATAATTTATTTATGAATTCACATTTTAACAGGACAAATAGAAGAAATTATTATACCTATAATTAATTTTGAATTAATCTAAACAATACATCA
This sequence comes from Philonthus spinipes, assembly GCA_963082785.1. Taxonomy (NCBI): domain Eukaryota; kingdom Metazoa; phylum Arthropoda; class Insecta; order Coleoptera; family Staphylinidae; genus Philonthus; species Philonthus spinipes. The sequence goes on from OY720312.1 coordinate 8,190,125, forward strand.
AATGAAGCAGTATGAAGAAACCAGACAAATCGTTCAATACATCATTAAAATTTTACTCGTTTTTAAATCTAATTCCATACAACATAAAAACAAATAAAATCCAACCCGCCACAAAAAAATCGATTATTATTTCAATAACTTGTGTACTATCCGGAGTTATTTATTCTGAATATGTAAATTTAAAATTTATAAAGAAATGGCATTTATATTGGGCATTCATGAACATCGCATATGTAATGTCAAACACAAATACCATAATATACTTTATTCGAAACGGCAGGTTAGTTAAAGAGTTTGAAAAATTCTTTTTTTATATGAATTTAATAGATCATTACGCTTTCAAATTAAATAAAAGAAAAATCCGTAAAATAAATCACACTAACATTTTTTGCTTTGCCTCTTTCTTAATAGTTTTAAGTATTAGCATAAACGCATACACGTGGTACAGTTCCGGTTATGTCTACTTGTATATTTCAGCTTTCTTATATTGCATTTACCTTTACATATTTATAATCATTATTGCAATGGAATATTCTTTTCTAAAATGCATTCTAGTGAGATATGACTATTTCAATGCTTCTATGGGTGACTTTGCTTTGAATAAAAGATACCGATTTATACTAAAAGATGATTTACATGAACAAGATGCAATATCAATTGATGATATTTTAATCCTGATGAATATTAATTATTATTTGTTTGAACTAACTGAAATATTTAAGAACATTTTCGGTTGGCATATATTTGTCTATAAAATTTACATAATTCTCATCATTCTCGCAGAAATTGATGGTTTAGTATCTGGCATTTTTATGTTGTCGATGGAGAATATATTTACTACATTTTGGATAACAGCTTATTTAGTAGTAAGTTAAAAATTATATAATACGAAAGAGTTTATTCACGCGACTGCAGTTATTTAAACAATTAAACAGGAAAAATAATTTGTAACATCGAGTAGAGAGAGGCAATTGCCGAGACGATTGCTCAAGTTCATGACCTCAACATCCTTTATAATCAGGAATCGGACCTACAGTCATATGTCTTGCACTCATCACAGTCTTGCCTAACCAATTTGCACTGAGCACGGTCTAATCATATCTCTCTTGTATAATGGCTCAAAATTTAATTGACACCATTATAATCTGTAGACATTTTTTACTTAGACCATGTCAAATTTATTGCAAAATCTACATTCTACAATTCAACAATAAACCGAACTCTCTACACATTTTTAAAATAATGAAAAAAAAAGAATTAATTTCTCTTTAACCACTGAAACCACTTTCTAATGTTCGGCTGAGTATTTGCTCGAAAATAATTGTTTTAATTTATATTTGTTTTAGTAGTTACATTACGTAAGTCACTGTTTTAGGAGCTAAAGAGACAATATTTTTTATTAATTATTTTCAAGCTAAAAATAAAATGTAATTAGAAAATAAATAAAGTTGTGAATTTCTGAATACAAAACTTCATTTTTGCACCAACAACATCGGCACTAAATCATAGATTATCCATTTTTCGAAGTATCATAAAACAGACGTTTTATGATACAAATGATTTATTTTTTAGCGTGAAAATAATAATAATAATAAAAATAATAATGTCAAAAATGTTTGCCATTATCTTTATTTGATTTAAAACTATTTAAATAGAATTCTCAATAAAATGTACAGTAAAATACCACTTCCAATTAGCGAATTTTAATAATTTTTGTAAGATCTTTAGAATTTATATATATACAAGGTGTCTTCAAAAAGTAATATAACTTTATATTTTAATGAAAAAATATTTATTTATTATTCATCAATATTTATATTGTGCCCTTCAAAGTAATTTCCCTAAGATTCAATGCACTTGTGCTAATGCTTTTTCCAGTCCTCAAAGCACTTCTCATTAGCACTTTTTGGTGTGATGCAGATTTTATTTCATCAATCGTCTCAAATCTCCGTCCTTTCATAAGTTTTTTCAGTTTTGGCGACAGGAAAAAGTCGCAGGAGGCCAAATTCTGTGAATATAGTGGCGGAGGCATGATTGTCGTATTGTTTTTAGCTAAAAAGTCGATGAATGAGCATGTGCATTATCGCCATGAATTATATTTCCACAATTCCTGACGTTTTTTGTTTTGCTTCTTGCAAACGGCGCATAACTTCAAGGTGATACTCTGTTCGACCTTGAAGTAAAAACTCTTGATGCACTAGCCACGTTAGTCGAAAAAAAAAACAGTGAGAAAAACTTTGACATTTGATGGGATTCGGCGTGTTTTTTTCGATCTTGACTCTCCTGGGTGCCTCCATTGGGACGATTGGGCTTTGGTTTCGAGTCATAACCATATATCCACGATTCGTCACCATTTATGACCCTTTTGAGCAAATCAGGATCATCATTGACGCCATTCAAGAGCCCCTGAGCGATGCTCATGTGACGGTTCTTCAGATTAAAAGAAGTTTCAGTACAAACTCCGCTGACAGATATCTCATGCCCAAAATATACCAAAAAATTGCATGATACGAGCCAACAATTTTCTTCACAGCTTCGACGATATCTTCTGTTGTTGACATACTGGGGCGTCCAGAACGAGGTTCGTTTTAGGCATCTTCTCGGCCTTCTTGGAAGAGTTTGTACCACTTGTAAACATTTTGATTACTTATAGCAGACTCACCGTACGCAACTGTCAACATTTCAAGTGTTTTAGAGCTCTTGATTCCATTTTTCAGGCTAATTTTGATGAAAATTATTTGCTACATTGTTTATAATAATGAAAATCGCCGAGCACAACAAACCACGTTTAACTTTTTTATCTGTCAAAACGAATATACTATGTATTTGAAGTTGTGAACATGTTCGGGGCATGTGCATTAACACAACAAAAAATCGATAATCAAATGTATGTTACCCGCCAAGTTTGAAGTCACCTTACTTTTTGAACGCACCTCGTCTGCTTTTCCTTAATTTATTCTGTCGATTAGTTTTTTTGTTTATTCTACATCCTACCCCCGCTGCTCTAAGATTTTGTTTTTCTACTCCTCTATATAGAAATAAATGCTCTCCCTACAGTATTATTTCTCCTTTCTTCTTATTTCTGTCAGTGTCAGTATATTCAAGTTAAGTTTGTTAAATTCATTTCTTCTTCTTTTTTTTACTGTATTGCAGTTGTGCTCAGTTTTCCTTAATTTTTATTGTGGCTTTATTTATCTTACTAAGATTTCCGATCTCGTCATCCTAGTAGTACTTGATACCATTAATGGATAGTCTTTTTTAAATAATGTTTGTTATGTTCCCTCTAGTTTTCTCATCTTTTGCTATATTTCTAATTTTTACTTGTATTTCCAATTCTTTCTTTGTTAATTCTGAGTCGATATAGATCCGTTCAGATTTATTTCTTAATTCGTGTTTACTTTCTACTATTGTAATTTTATCAATCATGTTCTCAAATAAAATTAAGAAATGCAAAGAAAATTAATAAGAAAACATGTGTAATACAGGAGTTACACATGTTTTGTTATTGATTTTCTTCGCATTTCTTAATTTTATTTGAATTTTTAGCTCTTCTTTAATAAAGTTTTCAATTTTATCTTTCAATTTGTTCTTATCATTTATTTCAATATTGATACCGCTTATAATTAGAATTTTTAAGAAGCTTAATTATTATCATTTATTAAAATATTCAACCACAATTCATCTACCGTATGGATAACTAGTGATGGCCATTTAATTATTATTGTTATATTTGAATACCTTTAACCGTTTCTGCTGTATAAAATATGTGTTATTCACTTCTCTTCTATTGCTGGTAATGGTTACTTTGTAAAAATTACCATAATTTACATATAGCTCTTCACCAGCGTTAAAAACTAAATGCAACGCGTTTTATTTTCGATTATTAGATTGACTCAACGCACACTGTTGTTATTCTTTATATAAAGTAAGAAACAATAGATATCACAATCTTAAGGGGACATTTACTTAATATCGGTTCAAAAAATAGTTTTTTTTCAGCTAAATCGATACTATATAGTCTGTAAAATATGCCCTTACAAGCATTTCGCGGTAATCGAAGTCCTTATGTAGTTTTTTTTATGGGGCGATAAGATTACACGAAAACCATCCAACCGATCTTGTTCATTCTTTGGTAATTTAATGTGGACAGAATTTACTGGAGTTTTCACTAGAATCAGACTATTTAATGAAAAAATAATATTTTTTGAAGCACGCAAAAGAGCATAAATGGTGTTTTTTTATATAACCGCCATTTTGCTAATAATCTAATAATCAACATTTTCTCATAAAACTAGTAGGAATTCCAGATAATTTCATTATCGTTCAGGCATTATTTACAAGTTTAGTTTCAAATTAATGTGGAGTCCTGCAACGTATCGCCCGGTGATCCTTACACGATGTGCTGCTGCTCAGTCTACATAGCTCGTTTTTATTAGAGTTGTGCAAAATCGAGTAATATTAGTAATCGAGTATTCTTAAATGAGCAATTTTAAATAAATAAAGTCAATAAGTAACAGACAATTGATGTTTTTCAATAAATATGGAACATTTACTTATAGTAATAGAATATGTTGCATTAATAAAACTTTTATATACATAATTTTGCAGTAACAGAAAAGATCGACTTTGCCTATCTCTATTTTGTATGTGATAAATATCTTAAATGTTCTTCAAACATGATTAAATAACATATAAAAAAACAGATCAACAAATTATTATGCCTTCTTTAAAAAAATATCGAAAAACACTATTTTTTCAGCAGAGATTAAGTAATTGTCCCCTTAAACAATCTTATTTATTTATAAAATAAAAAAAAATATCAAATACATTAACATTTTTTGCATTTTCACAGTTGCAGGCTGTAATTTTGACTTCGATATGCGAAAACATCAGGGCGAGCAGTGTAATATCTGTGGATTTAGGATGTAAAATTCAAAATTCCACGCGTCATAGCAAATTGAAAAGTCGGATTTTGATGTGTTTCAATCTTCAGTTAAGGAGCTTCGTGGTAAATTTTACTGCTGCTAACTTTTTTAATATTAATTATAATATGATTTTTAATTTTATTAATATTATAAATAATTATGTAATTGTTATGCTTCAATTCATATTGAAAAAATAAAAGTGTTTTGTTAATACTAATTTTAATTGTTATAAGTACTATTTATTTAATGTATTATGGGACCGGAAAGTAATGTTATTTATTTACATTAAATTCAAACAACAAAATTTTTAATCTTCTTCATGTTGGTTGTGGAGACTTTAATTATTTAAATAAAAATAGTTGTCCTTTCTCCTACTTATTTTTTATTAAACTAGATATATTTTCGGAAACCATCTTTCAGTAATTGAAGTTCTAATAAACAGAATAAGTAGGAGAAAGGACAACTATTTTTATTTAAATAACATTTTTTTTATGGATATTTTAATGTAATCAATAACATAATTACCATCATTTTCTACGACCTTTTGTCATCTAGTGTGCAAATTTTCAATACCGTATTGATAAAAATCGTCTTTTCTGACCTTTCCTCATCCAATATGAATTTTCTACTGGACTTAAGTGCTGAATAATATCCAACGAAGTGCTACACGATTTCTTCCTTCAAACAGCACTCTTTTCAAACTGCGAATTCTGCAAACTCCAATCTGTGGAGGTGTGCTCTAGGTCTGTAGTATCCAGTTATCATATGGCCATATGTGCACGTCTTAGTCACTATTAATATTAATATAATAATAATATTGTAAGTATATCCATTATATAAACATTATGTACGTATTGTGTCTATATTATATGCGCTATCATTGTACTTTTTTGGTTTATCCTTTAATTAGATCTTATGAATCTGTTGGATAATAAATAAATAAATATTGACATTGGACATATGGAAAACTACAGCAACTCCAAGAAAATTATCGTTCCAATTTATTGTATTGTTACGTAATCAGGTTTGATCAGACTCGGAAATAAGTGAAACAATATCTATTTATTTATTTAGAGTACACTAAACATATTTATTAACTGATAGACTGACTGCCTCGCCGATAGCGCGCGCTCGATGGAACATTCCAGAGTGTTCTTTCCAGTTGCTTCTTTCACTTTTGTTACAGTATTTTTCTTTAATACCCGTCAATAGTAATAATATACTATAAAATAGCGCAGATATTTAAACTTGTGCTTTAAAATAAATATTATGTTTCGAAATAGACGTTCAAACAAGAAATATTTCTATGTTAAATAAACACATTTTAAAAAATCCATTTATGCCACTTTGTTACGAAAGATTCAATATACATCTCTGAAAAAGTTAATTTGAAAAATATTATTTTATAACAATGCTGAAATAAAAGTCGTAATAAAAAAAAAACATCCTAACCCCCCTCTTAAAGCGTTAATTAAGTTTAAACTATAGTAGCAAATTATACCAATTAATTAAAACTTTTAGTTGGTATTTTAAGATACCACAGTATTTTTTATGAGGTTCTTTATGCAAACCTAGAGAAACGAAATGAAACAAAAAAAGAGTGGAATCTTTCTTACTTTTAAACATTTTATTTAAGAAAGGCAAAAATATTTCACTCATTTTCAACTTTTTTTACGAAGAGGAAATAAATCGTCTATTTTTTTAACAACGTGTAACACTTGTAATAGTTCCAACTGGGGTGTATCTAAAATTTATTTTTCGACAAAAATTGTTAAAATGTAATAATTAAATAATGGAAAATATCTACACATTGTATCTTCGCTCAGGTAAATTTTAATGTTTATTTTGTACAGTGTTTTAAGTGTTTTAAATTCTGACGGGTAAGTCCCACACGCGCTTGACCCCAAATTTAGACGAAATCAACAATTAAGCTAAATCTGTTTATATTTGTATAATTTAATATGTTAGAATGTTAACGGGGAAGTCCCGCACGTATTTGAACTCAAAGTTATGCAGAATAGAAAAATAAGTGAAAATCGGATGCGTAACAACGGGTGTGAGTTTGCAAGAATAAAAGAGCATTCATGACCATATATGGTCAGGGCAAAAGTTGCTAATGAATCAAAATTGGTGTGAAAGGAAAATTGGAACAGAAAAACAGGGAGTTGGATGGGATTCGTGAACGGGGTCGGATGTGAAATTAAGCAATCGGGTTTTTGAAAAACGGAATCTTAATTACGGGAAGTAGGGATGCGGAAAGTACTCGCGGTCGTGCGTACATTAAAAAACCGGAAATTATAATAAAATAACAGATTTGTGAAAATGGATCAAACAACTGCTCAAGTCTGAAATCAAGTAAGTTCAAACTTCATTCAAATGAATATTTGATATAATATGATTATTTAATGCATGATATTTCACAATAATTAACATTTCAATTTGGAGCATAGGAAATAGAAATAATGTTTAGTTAATGTAAAGTAAATTAATAAAATGTAAGAACAATTCAAAGTCATGCGTATAAATCATAAAGTAAGAACATATAAAGGCACTACTCTTTAAACCAACAAAGAATAATTAATTCAGTTCTGTTTTCGTAAAGTTAATATTTCATTTGTTACATTTATAAAATTTCTTCAAAAATTAAAATAGTCTAAATGTAAGCAACTTTCAATACAGCTCTCTAAGTTATTTTTTAACTCTTAAATGTAAACACTTGAGTGACCAAATTCCTTTCACTTAAGAACATTTACATTTCTTTCACTTGGATAGATATTATCCGAGATAGTACCTAATCTGATAATTTAAATACTTGTTAAAGGAATCCCTCTTTCATTTGATTTATTGTATCAGAAATTTAATTCTAAACTAAGAGAACTCTCACTTGCATTCATTAGATCTATACAGCAAATAAATCGATAAATGACAACGTTATATCATTATCTTTCTGATTATAAATACGTACGTACTGTTATAAAGTTTCACACCAGGAGACATTTATGCTAGACCTTAGCCTATATCTTGTTAAGATCTGAATTGAGATTTTAATGTTAATCTTTTCACTCTCTCGAAAGATATATGTAACCATATCACGAATTAATTACTTACGTAATGTAAGTCAAAATTTTATCAACGAATTAAATATAAAAAAAACACAAATTCGAACGAATAATTCTTATTCTCAGTACAATTTTATAAAAATGAACTACACGTTGTTGAAAAACAACAGAAATCAGTATAACCTAAAAATATTTTAAGACAAAGCACAACTCGAACAAAAACACGAATTTAAACGTGCCTGTCCTTAAAACTACACATAAATAGAATTAAAAGAAAACCATCATTCATGAAATAAATTACACGTTGTTAGAATACAACAAAATTCATTATTATCCAAAAATGTTCTAACATGACGCACACCTCGACCGATTATAATGTGCCTATTCCTATAACTACACATAAATATAACTAAAACATAAAATAATGAATTACAAATAATAGCAACAAAAACCAAAAATAATCCGATTCTGAGAATAAAATGAAATCAAAAATTACATCAAAGATGTGATTCCCGCCAACCTATTGCACACAGAACAGAAAGTAGAATTTACCAGAAATTGCAATAGGGAGAGCAAGGGCCGATCTACGATGAAACAAAAAATAAATAAAATGAATAACAAGTCAAAGATGTCGTTACCGCCGATCTATCACACACAACCAAAAGTACAATTTAACCGAAATTGTGATAGGAACAGCAAGGACCGATCTGCGACAAAACCAAAAATCCAAAATAGTCATAATCCGAGGCGGTTCGTTTTAGTGGTTTTTTTTCCGTCCTCTAGAAGCAGATGCGGAGCAGAAGCGCGTAATCCTACTCATTATTTTTTTTGTTTCGAGTCAAAATACACATGACAGCAAATTAATATATGACAAAATAAGGCACGCACATATTTAACAAACTTAATGAATGTAATCATTTATTAATATCCAAAAATGCCTTATTACATTAAAATTAGTGCTGCTTGCCGTAAAACTCACTTAGTGTGTTTTATTCGTTGTCTTTTAATTTGCAGGTGAAATCACGGTAAATAATTAAGGGTTCCCACATAATCACAAAAAACGACGGTACTGAAATTTCAATTATAAATTTTAATAATATCGGGGGTCGAACTATTTCACACTATAACAAACTTTGTTCCTAGCTATTTCGGAAAGTAATGTTTTAAAAATTAACATCGATCTCAGAGGTATTTTCAAACATTTCAAATCCAATAAATAAATTTACTTAGAGTGTAACTATTTTTTAGCAGGAAAGAGGGAATGTCCGAATTTTAGTGATCATTGCCAGTATTTTTTTCTTGATTAATTTTGAAGAATTTAGATGATATTCATGAATATTTCAAACTACATAAAAGCGTTAGAAAAATATAAAGTTTTTACCGTTGGAATTTTCTTGTCGATGGTAAATAACAGATATGGGTGTTCAGTACATCAGCACATACGGTAATTCGCTGTTCCTTTATTACACAACACATTATACAAATTATAAGATAATGGATCATTCTATAGATTTTGCGTCATCTTGGGATCCATTTCTGACAAAAAAATTAATAGTTATCACAACAACAGCTTATCTTCATCAGCAACGCCTCCGTGGCGCAATTGGCTAGCGCGTTCGGCTGTTAACCGAAAGGTTGGTGGTTCGAGCCCACCCGGGGGCGATTCAATTTTGTTAACAGTTTTATCTTTAAAATGGCTGCGTTTCACTGCTTTCTTCACTTGTTTTATCTTCATCAGCAACGCCTCCGTGGCGCAATTGGCTAGCGCGTTCGGCTGTTAACCGAAAGGTTGGTGGTTCGAGCCCACCCGGGGGCGATTCAATTTTGTTACCACTCTTATCTTTAAAATGGCTACGCTTCACTGCTTTCATCACTTGTTTTATCTTCATCAGCAACGCCTCCGTGGCGCAATTGGCTAGCGCGTTCGGCTGTTAACCGAAAGGTTGGTGGTTCGAGCCCACCCGGGGGCGATTGAATTTTGTTACCAGTTTTATCTTTAAAATGATTACATCACTTCATTTATTTACATCAACTACACTTCCCTGAGGCATTTTTTGTTACTACTATATGATTGTGCAAGTTTTTTGATATATAGTATATCTATGACAAAGGGTTACTTGATAAACTAATCTAAGAATATAAATTTGGAATTTAAATTTCCACTCAACCATTTATTTTTTATAGGGATAACGACTGGTGACAAATTGTAAACAGCAAATATTTTTTAGTAGTGTCAATACAGTGTTTATTTCAGTAATAGTTTTGATAAGAGTTCTTCGTCTTTTCGAGCTTAAAGAACTGTGGGGGTGTTCTAAAAATATATCTGTCATTGTGGTAGAATATTCTAGACAAAAGAACCATTGATCTTTCTTCACTTTAATCGTGTTAGAATAATATCATGTTTGAATTAACGTGAAGTATTTTAATATTAATACAAAATCAAAATTAGTTTAATACCTTACTTCACCTTGTTAGTTTACACTTTCTTGTGTTATTTCTCTTATTTTTCTAAAGTAAAATCTGATCTATTTTATCTAATTGGTTTTATTTTGTCGTGTAGATAGTTCTATCCTAACGTAATTTATATAGATCAGATTCTAATACACATACAGGTGTATATTTATAAATTTTTAATGTATATATGTTATTGCCAAGTTGTGTCGAAGGGCAATTGCCTGATGTGTTATCTTTACTACTGCGTTGTGTCTATTTGCATATTCATGATAATGTAAAATAAAAAGCGCAATCTTTTAACACTTTGTAAATGTTAAAAATATATGATCATTTTTTTACCTACTCCTTTCTTGGTCGTTAAACCGGCATCACTTGATTCAAGTTTATATTTTCCCTTATTCACATTTAATAAAACATTCAGCCACCATTTATCTAACGTATGGATAATTACTTACCTATTCATCTAGCGTATGGATGAATGGTAGCTGAACATTTCATTAAATGTGAATTGCGTTTTCCTTGTTTTCATAAACAGGATAAGTTCGCCTTCCTTTAGTGGACGAAACAATGATTCTCGGTCGTCTACCTTGTAGACCCAAATCGTTGACGATGCCACTTGAAATTAGGCAAAAGATGGCGCTCGCGTCGTCGTTAATTTATTATTTTCCCTTATATTAAATATTTCTAAAGAATTAATTAAATTAGAATATAAGTTTGAAAATAATTAATATAAATACTGGATTATTGAATTTGTAACTTATAAATATTTTTTATTGATTTTATCAAAATCGTTTTCTAATTAATTCATTTGAATAACTGCGACCAAGATAATAAAATATATAACTGTATAATTTTGGAGTTTACGTGAAGTAACAATTTAAAAAAATGGTGATGTGTTCATAACAGTACTTTCCTAGTGAATTCGGTCAAATTATATTTTGAATGAACATTTAATAGTAAATGAAAATTTAAAGTGAAATATTTATTATAGTTATTTTGTTATTCCTTAGCTTACAATAACCACACATTTTCCCACACTATATACAATTTTTAGAACAATTTTTTTAATATGACGGCATTTTAATGTTTTATTTGGCATAAGAAATATTATTTCAATAATTAAAGTCTCCACAGCCAACATAAAAATAATTGTTTATTTCTCAGGAAATTTATCAAGTAGGCGAAATTCTTCTGCTTATAAAACAAAAACTAAAGCTCCTACCATAAAAGTGTTATAACAACAATTATTTATTTTTTCAAAATCTATAACTTTAATTTGAAACTTTTTTCTATCCGAATGAAAAAAAAACGAAAAATCGCTCAGAGCAAAGTTGCACCTAATGAGTTTTGAGTCTAACCAAAAGCTTTTCAGATCATTTTACTGTTATAAAAAGCTTAGATATAAAGTTTGGGCTTAATCCATTCAGCCGTTTATGTGCAATCGTGGAAACATCCAGACACAACATAGACAAGTTTCAATACTTGATGGAATGGACTCAGGGGACCTCAAAACGTGCATATTCATTGGCGATTTGAACATTTTTACAATCACAATACTTTCCCTTGGACAGGGATCCGGGGAAAGTAATGAAATCACTGTTACTCCCTTACTTATTTATTTGCATCATTATAACGATACTTATATAGAAAGATACTATTGCTATAACGATACAAATAAATAAATGAAGTAAGGACTAGCAATGTTTTTATTTTTTGAATAAAATCATTTTTATTACCACCAAAATAATTCAATGTCAGAAGTGGGATTCGAACCCACGCCCACAGAAGTGGACTGCGACCTGAACGCAGCGCCTTAGACCACTCGGCCATCCTGACATGAGAAATATTTATGATCCTTTATATTACAATCATTTGTGCAATCATTAATAAAAATCAAACCATTGTCAAGGTTAGATATTTATAAATCAAAAATGTTATGCCGAGGAGCTTCGTGTTCTATTTCATTAGATAAATATTTTGCCATTGAATTGAATTGGCTAATTTTTTTGATTCACATACTTCTTCAATTAGGAAATAATACTAATGTCTGTTCAGATTCAAATACAATATTTTTTACTGCGATTAACATGATTTTTTGATTTATACCAAATACGAAATCTATCAATGTTGTCTGATGTCCCAAGAAAACGTCCTTGTTTTCTTTTCTGTTTCCATTTCTTGAACCTTTCATTTGGTACGTATACAAAGTGAAAATGATTAAGATGAACATTCTTTCTCGTGAACAACTCAAACGATTTAGAATACGGACAGCAGTATTTTTAACTTCAAATCATAAATGCTTTGGTAAATTCTTGGAATTACACACTGTTTTAAGAGATCAACTACAGTCCTGTTTGTTAGTTCGGTACAGATTTTTGCTGCCATTGTTATGCATACTTCATTTGAATTTAAAACTTTAGTAACATCAGCATTATAGTACAACATTTTAATTGGCCTACCAACTTTAGTGTTGACAATTTGTAAATCATCAGCGATATTTTCAGTAACCGTGAATTGTTTTTTTAAATAAACACAAAATCTGTCAAAATGCGAAAATTGTCACACATCAAGGTCTTCTTCAAAGTTACCCATTTTCCCCAATTTTGTATAATCTATTTGTTCATGGCCTTTATAACTCAGATTTTTCATTTGTAATTCATATCTTCTTCTAGATGCTCCCAAAAGCATTGTTCAAACTTTGATCGACGACGCGCAGACATGATTTGCAAATCGGTGCATTTCAATCAATCCTAACAAAACCCAACTCCTTAGTTTCTTACATTGACAACTCCCCCTATAGCGTAATCATTAACGACTATACCATTTTTCCTTCTCCCAATTGTACATACTTTGGTCTTACAATTGACTTTAAATTCACATTCCTCAGAGACAAAATTAGCTAAAACCAACATTATAAACAGTACTCGACATTTCTGATTTTTTTTGTCTGTGGAAGGGGAAATTCAGTTACGGACGGAGTCTTGGATTCCTTCCAGTCAAGCGTTGGCTGGAAACCTACCCATTAAAACCCCTTCCACTTTACCGGTTTCGACTGCTGAGGTCATTAGCCGGTCTCAAGATTTATATAATGCTCTGACTTACTTTCACGTGTGATACTCATTTTAAAGTGATGTCAGGCATTGCCCATTTGTCCTTAAAACTAATATCACAGTAGGGATAGTGCCCGGGTTGTAAAAAGACCTTAACACTGGAGCTCATTTTTCTCGCTGTATTCATTTCAAAGACTTGGAGATTATTTGACTTGCAGTTCGGTTTGCTTTATTCTATACCTTGATTATTTCTTCGTACGTAACTTTTTCATTCTTATATCCTGATCCTGTTGGTTTCTCAATATCATCGATGCAAACCTTATATGCGTTCACAGTCCCTCGTAGTAAATTCGCGATAAAATGTCCAGACTCGAATTCTCTGAAGATAATACCGTGCATTTCCATCCTTGAGACAGCTCCAAGATCTAAAAATCGGCACTATTTAGCGGTGCCTCAGTTTCTCCAGGCGACAGCTCCACTAATAAATATGACGATATACTTTGCTCTGGTCAATCTAGATGGAAATAATTGAGCAACCACAAAAAAACTAAATTGTATCTACTTGATTAATTTAATTGTTATTATTGTGTACGTGACATTACCAAAAAAATGATTCCAAGACCTCCATGAAATTAATTTGTTAAGTAAATTAAAACGACTTCAACAGTAAACAAATAAAAAAGGTATATATTACATTAATGGGAAGTTAATGTTGAAGTTGCTTTAATTAATCAGTAATTAAGTACGTTGTTGATTTTCATTTAAAATAATTGTGTGTGTATCGTTTCGTGGGATACTAATAATACTACATAACCTTTCCCTAATCTGGGAACCCCGGTTATATTGTTATAATGCAATTTCTTTATTTACGGAAAAGTCACCTTTATAAATATATAGTTTACAATAATAATAATAAATGAGAGATGACGCAAGCGCCATATTTCACCGAATAATAATAATAATAATATGTATTCCCAGTGTAAGTAAATGTACAGTAAAATGAATGCATTACAACATGTGAATACGTCAACAGAAAAGATATATACCTATATTCTTAAATATACATAAATATAACAGCTAAACATAAACAACCTATGTAAAAGTGCAGGTGTATAAACTTAACACTACATAAAATAAATAAACACTTCATAGTATAGAATACATCTATTGTAGATCTACCTTCAAGTGTACTGCTATAAATATATGAATAATTTATTTATGAATTCACATTTTAACAGGACAAATAGAAGAAATTATTATACCTATGATTAATTTTAAATTAATCTAAACAATACATCAAACGAAGCAGTATGAAGAAACCAGAAAAATCGTTCAATACATCACTAAAATTTTACTCATTTTTAAATCTAATTCCATACAACATAAAAACAAATAAAATCCAACCCGCCACAAAAAAATCGATTATTATTTCAATAACTTCTGTATTATCCGGAGTTATTTATTCTGAATATGTAAATTTAAAATATATAAAGAAATGGCATTTATATTGGGCATTCGTGAACATCGCATATGTGATGTCAAATACAAATACCATAATATACTTTATTCGAAACGGCAGGTTAGTTGAAGAGTTTGAAAGATTCTTTTTTTATATGAATTTAATAGATCATTACGCTTTCAAATTAAATAAAAGAAAAATCCGTAAAATAAATCACACCAACATTTTTTGCTTTGCCTCTTTCACGTGGTACAGTTCTGGTTATTTCTACTTGTATATTTCAGCTATCTTATATTACATTTATCTTTACATATTTGTAATCATTATTGCAATGGAATATTCTTTTCTAAAATGCATTCTAGTGAGATATGATTATTTCAATGCTTCTATGGATGACTTTGCTTTGAATAAAAGATACCGATTTATACTGAAAGATGATTTACGTGAACAAGATGCTACATCAATTGATATTTTAATCCTAATGGATATTAATTATTATTTGTTTCAACTAACTGAAATATTTAAGAACATTTTCGGTTGGCATATATTTGTCTATAAAATTTACATAATTCTTATCATTTTCGCAGAAATTGATGGTGTAGTATCTGGCATTTTTATGTTGTCGATGGAGAATATATTTACTACATTTTGGATAACAGCTTATTTAGTAGTAAGTTAAAAAATATATATTACGAAAGAGTTTATTCACACAACTGCAGTTATTTAAACAATTAAATAGGAAAATTAAATTGTAACATCGAGTAGAGAGAGGCAATTGCTGAGACGCGCTCGAATACGCAAAGAGACTCACCCTCACGATTGCTCAAGTTCATGACCTCAACATCCTTTATAATCAGGAATCGGACCTACAGCCATATAGTCTTGCACTCATCACAGTCTTGCCTAACCAATTTGCACTGAGCACGGTCTAATCATATCTCTCTCGTATACTGACTAAAGTCCTAACAGTCGCGTTTATTCGAGCCGCCCCATACCGTGGCGGAAACGTTCGCGAGCGGCCACGAGGGCAGGGAGAACACGAAAAATAAAACTCAAAATTTAAACAATCTGTTAATTCCATTTCATTCTACATACATTAAAACCTGGTATCCTAGTTTTTTTGAAACGATAAATAACAATTAATTCGTAAAGTTGAACAATTTGAAATGAGTAAAATACGGCGAAAAAAGCGCTACAGAAAGAAAAAATATTACAGTTATTATAAGAGACAACTATCTCAATTTTTGATTTGAATGAGTATGTACATTATACTTTAAAAAATGTTAAAAGATCTTTTAAAGTGGTGGAAATAATATATACAAACATCTTTATTCAGACAGCAGAATTACAATTCTTTACAAATATTTATATTTACAATACATATCGATGGGTTAGTAGTCTGTCATGGGTTATCGACCGGAGGTCTTTCTGCCTGGAAATAATATTTTTTTCTATAATTCTCAATTTGATTTTTCAACTTTGGAAAGTTTTAATTTTTTTGGGGGGGAATGGCCCAAAATTTAATTGATACCATTATAATCAGTAGACATTTTTCAATTAGACCATGTCAAATTTATATCAAGGTATCCATTTATTGCAAAGTCTACGTTCTACAATCCAGCAATAAACCGAACTCCCTACACATTTTTAAAATAATGAAAAAAAAAATGAATTATTTTCTCTTTAACCACTGAAACCACTTTCTAATGTTCGGCTGGGTATTTGCTCGAAAATAATTGTTTTAATTTATATTTGTTTAAGTAGTTACTACGTAAGTCACTGTTTTAGGAGCTAAAGAGACAATATTTTTTATTAATTATTTTCAAGCTAAAAATAAAATGTAATTCAAAATGTAATTAGAAAATAAATAAAGTTGTAAATTTCTGAATAAATGAAAAGAGAAATAAGAAAACATGTGTAATACAGAAGTTACACATGTTTTATTATTGATTTTCTTTGCATTTCTTAATTTTATTTGAATTTTTAGGTCTTCTTTAATAAAGTTTTCAATTTTATCTTTCAATTTGTTCTTATCATTTGTTTCAATATTGATACCGCTTATAATTAGAATTTGAAAGAAGTTTAATTATTATCATTTATTAAAATATTCAACCACCATTTATCTACCGTATGATAACTAGTGATGGCCATTTAATTATTATCGTTATATGTTTCTGCTGTATTAAATACGTGTTATTAATTTCTCTTCTATTGTTGGTAATGGTTACTTTGTAACCAAAATTTACATATAGCTCTTCACCAGTGTTAAAAACTAAATGCAATGCGTTTTATTTTCGATAATTAGCTTTACTCAACGCACACAGTTGTTATTCTTTATATTAATACCGAGAAAGTAAAAACGATAAATATCACAATCTTAAGGGGACATTTAATATCGGTTCAAAAAAATTGATTTTTTCAGCTAAATTGATACTATATAGTCTGTAGAATATGCCCTTACAAGCATTTCGCGGTAATCGAAGTCCTTATGTAGTTTTTTTTTTTTATGGGGCGAGAAGATTACGCGAAAACCACCCAACCGATGTTGTTCATTCTTTGGCAATTTAATGTAGACAGAATTTACTGGAGTTTGTACTAGGATCAGACTATTTAATAAAAAAATAATATTTTTTGAAGCACGCAAAAGAGCATAAATGGTGGGCAAACATAACGTTTTTTTTTCTTTCATATAACCGCCATTTTACTAATAATCAACATTTTGCCATAAAACTAGTACGAATTCCAGATAATTTCATAATCTTTCAGGCATTATTTACAAGGTTAGTTTCAAATTAATGTGGAGCCCTGCAACGTATCGCCAGGTGATCCTTGCACGGTGTGCTGCTGCTCAGTCCACATAGCTCGTTTTTATTAGAGTTGTGCAAAATCGAGTAATATTAGTAATCGAGCATTCATAAATGAGCAATTTTAAATAAATAAAGTCAATAAGTAACAAACAATTGATGTTTTTCAATAAATATGGAACATTTACTTATAGTAACAGAATATGTTGCATTAATAACACTTTCATATACATTATTTTGCAGTAACAGAAAAGATCGAATTTGCCCATCTCAAATTTTTATGTTTAAAATATCTTAAATGTTCTTCAAACATGATTAAATAACAGAAAATAACAGATCAAAAAAATGTTATGCCCTCTTTAAAAAAATATCGAAAAACACTATTTTTTCGGCCGAGATTAAGTAATTGTCCCCTTAAGTAATTTTATTTATTTATAAAATAAAAAATAAATATCAAATACATTAACATTTTTGCATTTTCACAGTTTTGACTTCGATATGCGAAAACATCAAGGCGGGCAGTGTAATATCTGTGGATTTAGGATGTAAAATTCAAAATTCTAGGCGTCATAGCAAATTGAAAAGTCGGATTTTGATGTGTTTCAATCTTCAGTTAAGGAGCTTCGTGGTAAATTTTACTGCTACTAACTTTTTTAATATTAATTATAATATGATTTTTATATTTATTAATATTAAAAATAATTATGTAATCGTTATGCTTCAATTCATATTAAAAAATAAAAGTGTTTTGTTAATACTAATTTTAATTGTTATAAGTACTATTTACTTAATGTATTATGGGACCGGAAAGTAATGTAATTTATTTACATTAAATTCAAACAACAAAATTTTTAATCTTCTTTATGTTGGTTGTGGAGACTTTAATTATTTAAATAAAAATAGTTGTCCTTTCTCCTACTTATTTTTTATTAAACTAGAAATATTTTCGGAAACCATCTTTCAGTAGTTGAAGTTTTAATAAAAAAATAAGTAGGAGAAAGGACAACTATTTTTATTTAAATAACAATTTTTTTATGGATATTTTAATGTAATCAATAACATAATCAGCCTCAATTTTTGACCTTTTGTCATCTAGAGTGCAATTTTTTTGTAGCTATCAAAACAAGTGGAAATCAGATGACGCAATATCAGGTGAGTAAGGTGGGTGCGGCTATACTTCCCATCCTAGTTCATTACGTTTTCTAGGATTTGTCTTGCGTAGTGTGGTCTTGCATTGTCCTAATGCAGAATTACACCTTTTCTGTTAACTATAGCTGGGTACTTTTCAATTAAAGATTTGATGTACTCTATCCAATAAAGTCTACAATAACAGCTTGACCAGGTTTTAGCAATTTAAAATAAACAACCCCATGAGTATTCCACCAAACACACAAAAGCGCATATTTGGAGTGTAAACCTAGTTTTGCTGTAGCTCGTGGCGTGACATTTGGAGAGAACCACTGCCTTTTGTGTTTTGGATTACCCTAAAGGGTCCATTTTCATCCCAGGTAATCAGACTATCAAAAAGCGCTTCTGTGTTATACCGCTGGAGCAATAAGTTGAAGATATTGGAACGATTAGATTTTGCGAAACGCAAGCAACTGCTCTGTTTACTTTCCCAATCTACTTCAAATGTTCCTGAATGGTTCACTAAGGTACGTTAAAATTGTTCAAAAGTTCTTTAATGCTCTGATATGGATTTGCTTCCTCCTCCGCTCTTAAAATGTCATTATCCAGAGTTGTTGGTCTTCCTGATCGACGAGAGTCAGAAAGACTGAAATCACCGGTTTTGAACTTGGAAAACCATCTTTGGCATTTTCGAACATATAAAGCATTCGGATAAACACCGTAAATGCTTTTGCTATCAACCGTTGCATTACTTCACTTATATGAAATTAAAAAGTACACTATGCTGGATATGTATCTCTTCTGGTTTTTCACCAAACGTAAAAAGCTTTAAAATTTTATAACTTACAAGAAAATAAGTCACTGTAACATTAACATGTCTTTGACAGTACTTTAAACTACCCAATGAGCTGCTAGTCAACCACAAGGACCAAAATACGCAAACACGGCATTACTTTCCGGTATCCCTAATATTAAATATTCACCTTCTTGCACCTAACAGTAGAAAGGAAATAGATTTAAAAAAAATGAATTTAACAATATAAACATTATATAGGATTAAAATAAAAATGTCATTTAAATTATTTGAATGCGACCATAATTATAATCGAATCAATTTATATCAATAATAATAACTTGTCATAAAACATTCTTAGTTTTTAAGTTTCACATGTTATTTACCCCCGCCCCGCATCCATCCAGATGTATCCATGTCAATGTATAGGATTTTGAAAAAATAAAGATAAATTAAGAAGATGAACCCATGTAAATTCAGCTAGGATAGTTGGTGTTTCATTCAAAACTACATACAATTAATAAAACAATTTTGGAAAACTCTCTAGAATTAAAAATTTGTTTCGAAAATTTAACTTTAATTTTAATGAAATAATAATTTAAAAAAGTAGAGTATACAAGAAAGTTTAAAACCAAAATATATTAGAATCATAATTTTAATTTCTAAATGGCAAAGGACAAATCATATCAGTAAATAGTATAAATATCTTAGTTAACACAAGAAAACATTTCTAGACAAAGAACTTATAAGATTCTACAATAAAGGCCTTATAAAAATAGTTAAACTTTTAATACTAAAACATTTTGAAAAAAAAAGAGAATACTGTAAAAGTGTATATAACAAAATGTGTATAACATAAAATAAAGCTATCATGACATATGTAATAAAATATAATCAACAGCATGATTTATGGTTTGTATAATAAAAATGTGGTAAGGAATTATTTCTTCTTTCCTCGTGTACTTGGCTTTTTCTTTGAAGTAGTTTCACTGGCATCTTTTTTATTAGCCTTGGCTGCTGGCTTCTTCTTTTCCTAAAATTATAAAAGACGAATGCACTGAAATTAATTCTGTATTTGAAGATGTTTCACTTCAAGAAACTACATTCCATGATTTTATATCCTCGGGCACGGATTTACTTTTATCAGTACAAGCTAGGCTGCAGCACAGCACAGAGAGATTTGAGGGTTGTAGGGCACTTCGACGGCAAAGGTCATTCGTGCCGCATTCAAATAATGCATATAATTAGAGTAGAAGCTACATACATGTATAGGGTATATGTAGTATCACAGATAATGACTATCTTGTATAAAGACATAAACATATATTAAAATTGTATAAAAAAAACAAGCACTTATAAAAATTATTTACATGTGACTAAATGTGCCATAACAGTCTGGAATGTTTTAAAAAAATAAATAGTTTTCCAATTTCGACAGGGTTATCAACCAGAATCTCTGCCAGACTGTGTCCAAGATCAGCTAGTTGAATTGGTTCCTTTTTGTTCACCAATGTTACATCTATTGAATTTGTTGAAAATAATGTTGTTTTGATATGTTACTCTACTTTTCCCATAGATTTTTTTAAGCAAATTAAATCTATGAAGAAAAAATAAATATTTAAATTACCTTAATCATAGCATCCTTCGTAACATCATCTTCATCCTCATGATCAGACTCCTCCACTTCTACATCACCATACATATCAGCCTCTTGAGATGCTGCTGTAGTTTTCTTCTTTGTCACTGTTGATACTGCATATGGTAATACTGGACCTTCCTTATTGTAAGCTCTTGTGAAAGCTGCTTTAACCTATAAAAGTTTTTAAAATAATATCTGCATTCCCTTTTTTGTGTGTTACATACTTTACTTTCAACCATTGCCATT
This sequence comes from Philonthus spinipes, assembly GCA_963082785.1. NCBI lineage: Eukaryota > Metazoa > Arthropoda > Insecta > Coleoptera > Staphylinidae > Philonthus > Philonthus spinipes. The sequence continues at coordinate 8,211,682 of OY720312.1, forward strand.
GGATCTTTCTTCTTTGGCCAGTGGCTCAGTTCCAAAATTGAATCCAAATCTTCGCGTAATAAATTATACGACTTCATAACCTCCATTGCTTTTTCGACACCGTTTGTACCGTGTTTAGCAAGTGGAGTCACTATGTTATTACATAAGTGGTAGACGTAATCTAAATTTACAGCCATTTTACTTCCAGACATACTGAAAATAATAAATGTTATTTTAAACAAATGTTTTCATTTTAAATTAATAAAGATAGAAAAGATCATTTATTTAGTTTTAGTATAGTAGGATATGTTTTTGTTTTGTTATTGATGATGAATTCATGGTCTAAAAGCAAAAAATAAATTAGTGAACAAAAAAAGCAGTGCTTTAAATAATTTTAATAATTCTTTTTGCAATTAAATGAATTGCATGAATGTTTATGTTAAAGCACAGGATTTTGAAAAAAAAAATAATTTTGATAAATTGAGATGATTTCAAAATCAAACTCAAAATCATACACAAATGAACACTAATACGCTCGATTGTGCTGTAGTAGACTTTATAATTGAATTGAATTGCACAGTGTATTGTAAATGACATATTTACACTTAAGCCTATTTCGAGTAAGATAATTAATACTAACACCAATTAGCAATTGTATCAATTTGATATTGTAACTGTTGGCAATCGGCAAACAAATTTATATTTACCATGTTCTCATATGACCTTGCAACTCACTGCTTAGCCTTTGGAACTTTGTCCTCCTTGAATTTTTACCCAACCACGAAGGAAAATTAATTTGCCCTCCAAAATGCCCCTCCATGTAATGCCCTGGAAAAACTGACGAATACATAGCCTGACTTTCTAACAACGACCAATTATTCGTGCTCCGAATCTTCTTTTCAATCACATCCCCCATACTAATTGCATCAGCAGCGGCTGCAACCCTTTGCAAAACATCCTTTTTATTGCAATGCGGTACCACTTGTAAATAATTCTCTTGAACAAACAATGGTCCTATGCTGTAATCGTAGAAGAACAACCTTGACCTGTCACTTATTGACATGGTCTTATGTTCTTCTTCGGAAAACACCTTTCTTATCACTTCCCATGGACCCAAGGGTGTGTCTTTCATGGAAGCTTTACTCTCTTTCTTTCCCATTTCATTTGTGATGTTTTTATCACCGGAAGACCACATTGATAAATTGTTTAGTGTTTGCCGGATATCCATGCCTGTAGCACTAATAATCTCATTTAGAGTATCCGAGCTGATTTTTAAGCTTTCTTTAAAGCAAATACTCATCATGGCACCCTAATGAATAAACAAAATATTAAATTAAAATAGCTAGACAGGTCAAAGACTTTTATTATCAAAGAATTTTGATTTTAGGGGGGATTGAAATGTGAAGACAGGGAATCTGGATATAAAAATTGTAGATTTATGAGGAAGACACAGAAGAACAAGAAAATCAAAAAGTGATTGAGTGATTCTGGATATAAATATTGTTGGTTTATATGAAATATACAACAAAGATGGATCAGAATTTGTACTATGAGCAAAAGGGCAAGGGAGGGGGAATTAACAAACTTAGGACTGAGAGGCAACAAGAAGTACGAGCAAAAAAAGAAGACGACTTAGCAGAAAATGAAATGAAAAAAGGTATAACACTGGAAGAAATGAAAATAATGGCAAGAGACATGAAAAAATGGAAGGATAGGTACAAGACAAATCAGAAGCTCCATCCTACACCTGAAAGGCTATAAGGATTAGAGAAGAAGAAGAAGGACCGAGTGGCAGTTCTGTTTTAGAATGTTTTGATAGGAGAATAAAATAGATATGAATTATGAAATTAACAGGTGGAAAATCGAATCACTTTCTGATGACAGTGAAGGTAGGATAGGGCTAAAGGACATGTGGGAAGAAGTTGTAGGTTGATGCTGGTCCAGAACAGCTACAAATGCATACAGTGATAGAATAGCCAATTTAATTCTATCAATGTTTGCAAATGTAGCTTTTTTGGACAAGCACTATCTCAATGAAATAAGAAAGATACAGTAAATGTAGAAAGTGATTAAAAAAGCAATGATAAGACAAAATGTGTGGAGTGGAAGGGAATAACAAATTTGTTTTGATGAGGGATGTAAGGAAGTTAAGAAAAAAGTAAGTAAAGTGGTTAGAAATTGGGGAACAGGAAAGAGCAATAAAAACAAGATGAAATAAGCATAATAAATAATAAAAAATAGTGAATGAGAAAAAAAAGCAAGTAGATATGAGAGAAAATGCTGGCAATTGTATACTGAAAAGCCATTATAGAGTTATATTAAACATATAGTGCCATCCAGTAAGAAAAACGGGCAAAAAGTTAGGATGTAGAGGAGAGAATGGCTGGAAGGCAAACATTCAACAAGGAAGAAGGATTTATTGTCGTAGAAATGGAATGAACACTAAAGAGTATGAATAAAATTAAAGTTAATAAAATTAAAATAGAAGCAACAGATGATTACTGGATGTGTAAACTGGGTTTAAAATGGTTATATCTACTTGGAACCTCATAACTACGCTTAACTGGTTAGGTGAAAGTGTAAGAAAAGACAAGGGTAAGCTTTGTTTATAAATATGAAAGCAGTGTATGATTCAGTGAAAAGGAGAATGCTTGTGGAGTGACTATAAAGATATAAAATAAAACAGCAATGGACTGTAGTACTGGCAAGCAACAAGGGTATATGCTCGGGATGTAGTTGTTTCAATAGATGTTTGCCAAAAACGTATAGTGTAAGTAATTAGCGCAATTGGATAAAGAGAATGATCGAATTTCATAATTCATAATTGCCAATAATTTTATTGTGTAGAAAGATATATTTGAACATATAATTAATTGGATAAATGAAGTTACAAGAAAACATGGAGTAAACAAAAGTACAGAGTGAATGGGACATCAGTCCCTGAAATTCTCAGGTCAGGTTTTCTCTCCATACTCTTTAACTAATTTGTAGCGACCGTAGAGAAAGTTTTAGAGTTAGGACCGACAGCAAGAGTAGTAGTTGAAAGATATGGAGTCTGGTCTACGGCGTTAATATGGTAGTGTTGGCGACAATATTAAGAGAACCCCGAATAAAATGAACAGAATGTTGGAGATATTTTGATAAAAGAAGACGGTGTACAAAATGAATGATATGTATAAATGCTGAAGAGAAATGAAAGAGGAAGTATCATATGATCAAGAACTTTTCTTCTCCAGAGTGCTTTGTTTTTTATTTTAAAAAAATGATATTGGCAATAAAAGAAACCTCATAACATAGGTTATGTTATTCTAATAAATTGAATAATTTAATTTGATAAATAATGACACATGTGAAAGACCATAGGTCGATAGCCTGTTCAAGCAAGCAAGAAAGAAACAAAGATACCATTATTTATTGTAAATATATGTAAAACAAATAAATTCAAAGTTATTGAATAAGGATATTGTAGAAATAACGTTTTATTTGTTTTTATTCACTGGTGCTAACAAAGTGTAAAATAAGAAAAAAATCAAAGCATTCTAGAAAAGAAAAATTATCGATTATATATTAGTATAGAAAGAAGAGAGTAAGGCAATTCAAATAGCTTGAATTTATATCATCAGAAACAAGGAGAAGGTAAGGCATGTTACCGGTGCTTTACTGTAACTGCCGGAAACTCGAATCTCAGCAATAATTTAAGCTGCATCCTAACAATTTGCGACATTTTTATTGTGGAACGATTAACCACCACTCTTTATGATATATAGCAATGACTTGCATAAACTAATAAATGAAATAAAGGTATCCATTACTACTTATGTGGAAGATACAAGTCTTAACATGTCGCCAAAATAATTTGGATTTAACTAAACAGATATTATTCTTAATAAAATCAAGGAATTTGATACAGGTCCAAAAAGTAGAAGTGATAGAAAGATTGTAAAAACACACAATAGGGAGTACAAAATAGCCAATAGTCATCATCTCTGAATTTTGTAGGTGTTCAATAAAACCTCACTGCATTTTAATGAGGCTAGATTGAGCTGTGAAAATGAAGAAAAAAGGTTGGAAATATGGGGAATGTGAGTTTTGCGAATATGTTTTGGAAATACGGGATGAACAATTTTAGGCATTCATAAACACCCTAAAATTGTTCACCCAGTATTTCGGAAACATATTCGCAAAACATAGATTTCCCATATTTCAAAGAAAGTGGGAAAAGCATAGAAAGAAATAGAACCATGGGAGCAACAACAAATTTATATTTGGGTTGCGTGAGTGAAGTGAAGTTGATAACTTGAATAAAATCACTTTCTTCACTACTTTATTTGTTACCAGATGTACATTTTGGACATAAAGTGACCATTATCAAATAACAAAGTAGTAAAGAAAGAATTCTAGGTGCTTTTATTATTTTGTATTTAATAAAATTTGGGTTGTTATTATGTTTTTTTTAAGAGGAGGGTGTGTAGTTACAATCATAGTTATAATTATTATGATTAATTCTTTGCTTTTGTTATAAGCTACTTGTTAAAGCTGGCAAATTCGTCTTTAAATATTCAAATCTGTAAATATTTTCATATTCGACTATTATTCTAAAATGGTAAATTATTCGACTAACTGCAAATGGATAAAATATTTGGCTATCAAAAACTAAAAATTAAATTTGACTGTTATAATATCCTATTTAGAAACAAATATTTTAAAATAATCAAAAAAATATGATTAAATGGATTGTCAATGGTCTCGTTCAGCAGACACAACCAGTGCAACTGGCAGGACTAACTGGTGGCATAAACTCAGCTATATAATCTTGGCATTGTATTTTAAATACAATGAATTACTAAGCGGTGCTAGCCTGAAATCCTCACGCTTTCTATCATTATCAGTATATACATTTCTTTGGATATACTTACAAATTGTTTGAAATGTGCTGTTCAACAATAACACATTGATATTTGTTGGTGAGTACGTGAAGTTTCTTGATATAATGTAGTAATATTTTATTCCTTTCTTCACTTTTTTATTTTTATAACTATATGTACATTTCAAGCACACGTTGTATATTATATTATATTATATTATATTATATTATATTATATTATATTATATTATATTATATTATATTATATTATATTATATTATATTATATTATATTATATTATATTATATTATATTATATTATATTATATTATATTATATTATACTATATGTACATTTCAAGCACAACGTGTGCTTGAAAAATAAAAAAGTGAAGAAATGAATAAGATATTACTACATTATAATAACACATTGAAATATCAATAACACATTTTTAGCATTAAATATAATTTAATTAGTTTATTTTCTTGTAAACACAGAACCATTAACACGTGGAGGCTGTTTTCCACGAGTTTCTATCCACCTACTGGTGAGTTTCTGTTGAATGCAACCATTATAATTTTTAATTTCTATAATATAATAAATATGCGTTAAAGATTTTTACAATTGATTTTTTCTGAACATTTTCTTCACTGGGAAATTGAAATTTAATTAATTTGCATCTAATTCTATCTGACTTAACAAAAATATATCCAAAATTTTTTTTCAAATTTCTCTATTGGACATTCAAATTATTCAACCATTTGTTTGTACATTTTATTAATTTTTGTACATTTTAATTTTAAGTTTCTTAATTGTACTTATTCAAAAAAATTATCTGTTAACTATGACGTAATTCATTATTATAGCAAATAATACCTTAATTTGTTCAATTCTAGGTTTAGTGAACCGCAGGTCCAAACAATAATTCACCAGAGACCTCATTTTTTGGTGTTGTCTATCGTTGCACATGCAAATAATTGGCACCTGTGTATTCTTGATTAAAGTGATCAACTCCTGTATACCACCTCTATCTTCATTTCCAGCCATGCCGTCAACTTCATCCATAAGTAGTACGTGTTTCGTGGTAGGAGCTGAGCCATCTGAATTAATTGTGGAAGAAAAATATTACAATCTCATTTTTACATTATCAAAATTACTATCAAATCAGAAACATAACCCTTAGAAAAGTTTCAATGTGGATATTTAATTCCCCTTACACCTTTATCTTGGCAGTAATTATGAAAACTTAAAGTGAACCTCGATTGTTTGTGAAATTGAAGAATTTTCAATGTGTACACTTATGTATATATTTTTTTAAGTAATTGTGAGTGCAATGTTTTTTTTTTTCAGAATTAGATATAATAATAAAAAAAAAGAGGCTGAAAGACCACTGGTCGATAGCCAATTAACAGATACATTTGAGTTTGTTAAGGTTTATTACTTATTTTGTATACTTTCTGTATATATCTGTTAATAAAGATTATTATTATTAAAAAAAAGTGGAAAAATGTTTCTTTGTTCAAATATGTGCACTGTAAATTTAAAAATTTGTTTTTTTTAATACAATTTATTCCTGATAAATGAAAGACAACACAAACGCCATCTTTGAAATAATTTCAAGTGGCATCGTCAACGATTTGGGTCTACAAGGTAGACGACCGAGAATCAATGTTTCGTCCGCTAAAATTAAAACGACTTATTCAATCGATTCACCTTACATTGAGAAGTAGAGAGGCGCATATAGCGATGTTATGTAAGACTAAATAAATAAATATTTAATCGATTAGAATTTGGCCACGAATCTGAATATACTATAAACAACACCTTGTTAAACATTTGCAACCAATAAAATCATTACTAAATGAGTTTTTTAGGTATTTATATGAATAAAAATCAGACAATCGATAGTTGAGTCTTTTACTTGATGAAACTCCATGATACTATGTAAATAAAACAACTGCTTTTTTTAAGTTTCACAAAATTTATTGTGGCAGTGTCTCTACAACAAATTTTGTGAAAATTAAAAAAACTTGTTTTATTTACAAATAGTGAAAAATCAAACATATGTAATTTTTTGTACTTTAATATAATAAACAAAGCTCGTAGAAATATTTATGGCCAGTTTTGTTGAATTATAAGCTGCGTTAAAAGAAAATGGTTAATAAAATGGAACAACATTAGTTATTCGCCCTAATTTACCAACATAAGAGTGGTCTTAAAGAGGACAATTTATGTAAATGTGGGCTGAAGAGTCATATAAACATGCCACAGAAACTTTATTACTAGAACTTAAAAAATATACTTAATTTCCAGTAAATATTGCTCACCTCCTTGCTCTTAACAAAACTGAAATATTTTATGCACTGTATTGTTTCTTTATAAATAGTGAAGTTAGAATTTAAATCATCTCATAAATAACATATAGAATTTGATCTCTATTGTTTTATGTTACCATGGGCCTCTGCATGTCTTTTGTATGTCGTGATTGACCACTCTGTTCTACCTGTCTAATCATTCATATTTCATTTAGTTATAAGTAGTACATTAGCTATGAATGGTAAAAATTTAAATAAGAAAAAAATAAACAAAAAAATCTCGTTCATCAATGACTTTTGAATTTTTATATATATTTCATAGTATTCTTATTGCAATTATTTGCAATATTAATGTTTCAATCTTTTCAAAATTGTTAATGTTAATTTGATTAATAATTAATGAACACTAAATTTAAAAATTACATTAATGTTGGATGAGTGAGATTTACAGCGGAAATTCTTATCCAACCTCCAATTGGCAGTTATTGACCATATTTGTGGGATCAGGGCCCTCAGTGTTTCTTTTAAGTACCTTCACTGTATATTCAAAGAAAATATATTAATACAAATTAATAAATAATTAAAAATGCGACATTTGCATTTCCATTCCAATATTTGACTTCAGATGGGAACAGGTTAGCGCTGTGTATCGTCCTCGGGCCTATCACGAATGTCTGTATAAATTGAATATAGGTGAATTTGAAGCACTGTATCAGATTTGACATCACAGGTCTCTGTGGTGTAGTTGGTAGTGCACCCTACCGGCAATCGGGGAATGTGGGTTCAAATCCCATCAGAGATGTTTCTTTCCACTTTATATTTAATTAACTTTAAATTATACCTCAATGTTGTACATTGACAATTTCTACAATTCACAAATACAAACAATAGTTGAATTTATGATATAATGAGTTTCACAATTGACAAAATTAAGTATGGATGGATTCACTGAACCTGATACTTGAGTCATTAATGAAATTAAGTGATTCAATAAAAACAAATGTTTCTAAGAGGCATGTTCAATTTTTTTAAGGATAGAATGAAAATATGCATGAAACATACACTGGCCTCGGCTACTTGATCATTAAGAGGCATCGTTGCGAATCGACCTTGAAGCTTTCTTATGGGATTTCTTAATAAAAATGCGTACTTTTAGAGAGCTTATTAGTGGAGATAAAGAGCTACCTTTTTTTCTGCAAAATCTTATGACCTTTTTCTAGAACTTATATCGATCAAAAATTTTAATTTGATTTTAGTTTTTTTCTAATAATTATTTCTTACTAGATTTTTACCCATTTCCGTTCATATTTATAATTCGATGTTTTTTTTATTACGCTTAAAATAACAAATCGTTCCTAAAAACAACAAGCGCGCGCACAGTTTATTTGCTTAGGTAAGTATCGGATTTCGGCAGCATACAAGAAATAAAATCGAATCGCTGGATTTTCTAATTTCGATGCAACATCTTATACTGACTTCGAATATGTTATCTCATTTTATTTATCATTATTAGTTTTTGCGTTATAACCTCAAACTTCGATTTTTATAATTGTTTCTATGGTAAAAAATTACATTATTGGGAACAGATTTTTTTGTAGATTCCAAATATATAATCTGTTTAGTTTTTTTTTTGCGTTTTTGCAAAGTTATAAATCATTTTGTGAAACTATCATAGATTATCATGGAAACAAATGAAGAAAAAAAAGTAAACAGTCTTACAATATTGATTTACATTTATTGATTGATTTTAAATTAACTTTTCCTCAAAATACAAACGTAATTTTTAAAGACAGTTTATTAAATTATTAATAAATATGCATACAAAATATATATATATATTTTTTTTTTCAAAATCATATGACACCTATCTTTTGATAGAGTATAGTAGTTATAAATATATTTATTTAAAATCAATAATTTTACTTATTTGCATTTTGTTTCACTAAATCTTATAGATAAAGCAATTGATTTGTCAAATGATAAACTAATTGAAGTTTCTGAAACACACCCAAACAATGATGTAGTTTTTGAATCATCCACTATAACTGGTGCAATTTCATCATATCAGGTCTTTTCCTATATTTTATTTATATACTTTTATAATAAATAACAAATTAAATGTAACATTATTTTTCTGCTTATCGCAAAATTGAATTAAATTTAAATTGGCTATAAAAAGTGCACGAAACGTAACGTTTGACATTTTTTATGATTTATATTTAACATGGATTTTGTAATTTTAACATATGAATTTTAGCAAATATAATCAAACTTTATTAAATATTTATTAATTGTACAGCCATTTTAAAAGATAATAAAGTTAACATAATGTTTTACATAGATTTTAAAATTCTGAAAATATAATTTTCTTTTTAAACTATCACTGAACTTCGCCTGTATTTTTTACATATCTTGTATTTTATGCTTTAATTGAATATTTATTATTATTTTAATTCTTGCAGTTTTTCTCTAATATGAACTGTGTATGACTAATTAGGTCAACATCTGCTATTTTTAAAAACTACGGTTGGTGCTAATGAATTATTACACAGAGTCCTGCATCTCAGCTCCCGTTTTCGACAGACCAGTTAGAAATTATGTTTACTTGGATCCAAGGACGTATTTCAGGAAAATATTTTTGATTATACAGGATCTCCCAAAAAAAGTTACGTTTCGATAATAATTTTTTTAAATTACTTGATATATATTTTATTTATTACTTAGGTGCCTTTTATGATTACCTACAAATCCTTAAAATGTTATTGAAATCGGTTCGGTGCCAACAAAAAAATAAAATAAATGTCTAAAAATCCTAATAGTCAAATTTTATTGGTATGACAAATGCCAAATAAATACTTTATTTAAATAAACATCACGGAAAATCTATATGTGACTAAGAAATAATGGTTGTCTTATAAATGAGCAAAAATCATCTGAAATTTTAATTGTCTCAATAATTATGTTGTATAATTATGACAAGTTAAAAAAATGAAAAGTATAGAGTGCTATTAAAAAAATAAAAGTACATCGGTTTGAAAACTCACACATTGAACGTTATTTTTTAAACACCTTGCATAAAAAATATTTCACATTTAAAACTATAATTGCATAGAATTGTACATCTCAGTTTGCATCCAAAATTTTATTTTTCTATCTCAAAAAATAAAAAGGTAATGATTTTTAGTAAGCTTCTGCAACTGTCAACATTTTTAAAAAAAAAAATTATAACAATTAGTCAAAACTATTAATTATGTTATATTTGATTTAAAATAACACAGATGATATTAATTCAGAGAAGTTGGGTCGTCCTGTATATATGAAAACAATTTTGCAGTTATAATTAATAAAATAACTCATAAAATTGTAATGCCATAATTTAAAATTCTTTGTCAAAATTTTTAATATAACTAATTTTTATAGCGCTGTATGTATAATAATGTAACATAAAAAAATGGAGATTTTAAAAAATATATATTTTTATATAAACATATCTTGTAGTATAACTTATTATTTTACCATAATTAAAAACAGAATTTGAATTCGTTTACCTTTTCAAAGCGGCACGTTCGCTAGCTGTAATAGCAGATGATTCAAATTGTCTGGCCGCCGAAATCCAATACTTCTCTAAGTAAATAAACTGAGTCCGCGCGCTCGCTTGTTGTGTTTAGGAACGATTTGTTGTTTTAAGCGTAATAAAAAACATATCGAATTATAAATATGAACGGAAAATGGCTAAAAATCTAGTAAGAAATAATTATTTATTATAAAAAAAACTAAAATCAAATTAAAATTTTTGATCGATATAAGTTCTAGAAAAAGGTCATAATATTTTGCAGAAAAAAAGGTAGCTCTTTATCTCCACTAATAAGCTCTCTAAAAGTACGCATTTTTATTAAGAAATCCCATAAGAAAGCTTCAAGGTCGATTCGCAACGATGCCTCTTAAGTCAATATTACAAATTTATATATATTTTTAAATAATTCCAAGTCGAAGATGAGGACAATCACTAACACCCATGGATTCCGGGATGAGCACTCTTCATTAGAAAAGTCTTGCTCCGAACAGGAGTCGAACTAACCCCTCCATGGCGACCCAACAATTAAGACCAGCACCTAAACTGCTAGGCCACCGCGCCCCCTCTTATTCCATTGAAACCCATCTTTGGTCCAGAAAAAATGTATTGGCAAATATATTTACAAATAATTACCACTACAATTAAGACACATATCCCATTGTTTTACAAACTAATATAGGGTATACATAAAAGAATTCTTGTGATGGCTGCTCGAAGAATTATTTTATGACATTTTGTACTTCTTCGTTCAACTAAAAACAATTACCTTTTAACACAGTTTTCAGTGTACCAAGGTAAAGGTTCAGAAATTTTGATTTATTTTTTAAATGATACTATGCTTAAAGTAAAAATCTCTTATTTAAATGATACCATGCTTAAAGTAATGAATTAATTTTCAAGTTGATTAGAGAATTAGGAGTATTTTGATGAAAATATTAATACTTTTTTGTTACATTAAATGTAAATCAAATTTAGCTAACCTGACCAAAGACTGGTTTTAATTGAACAACGAGGCTTGAGCGTCCATAATAAAAGGAATAAATTCATTTAAACTGGTGGTGATTATTTTTGAGAAAAATGCACACACAGTTTGATTAGTATTTTCAAATGCGTATCTTTTTCACTAAAAATTATATAAACATGATGCCCTATAAACAAATGCTGACACAACGTTACCTTTTTTTAAATGGAACACCCAATATATTAATAAATATTTGGATTTTTTTAGAGAATTTTGGATAATTTTCATATATATTGTCATATACTTTTCTTCAATTGTTAACGGAATATTGACAGAATTAAAAAAGCTTTAAATCGACCTGTGTGTTTTTCTAGAAATTAATCATCAGTAGATTATATGAATTTATTCCATTCATAATTAACACACTGTATTCTGTTATACCCTATCGAAAATGTTACCTTTAACATGTACGCTATTAGTTAAATTTAATATGAATAAATTTCTATTACAAATTTACTTGGACTGTGATGATAAAAGTAACATACACTTAACGTGTACATTTCCCTTACAGAATAGCCCCAATAGCCTTGTCAATGTTTTTCTCATCAGAATTGGACAGAGCTCAAGCTTCTTAATCCAAGTTACTACTCACCTTTAAAATATGTAGAAATTGATTTTGTGCTCAACAACTGTGATACTTCTTCGTGTAACAATCTCTTACTCCTAGTATCAGAAGCGTTCATCTCGACAACATCAAAACCCAAATGTTTCGCCACTAAAGTAGCCGTGGTTGTTTTACCTATCCCAGGTGGTCCACTCAATAAAGCACACTTGTAGTAAGAACCATCATCATTCTTCGCCCACGGACTAGGCTTGACCAATTTCGGCTTGTTCTTCCCCAAATGATTTTTATGCCAATTTTTCAACCACACCAACAATCGATTCATATTACTCTTTTCACCCTGCTGACCGATGATAGATTTTATATCTTTCGGCTTATATTTATCAGTCCATGAAATGTTTCCTTCGGGTGTTTCAGCTACAACTCTCTCAGTCTTAACAATAGTTTCATTCTTCACTTGCTTCTCCTTTTTAACTTCAACCTTAACAGGCTTTTTATCCTCTACCTTAATACCCTTCTCTTCAGATTTTGTTTCTTTCTTAATGTTACCCTCGTTGAAAGCTAATTTATTTAATTTGGGGGCACTGCTAGACACAGGCTTTTCAATCGCTGGGGATTTCTTCTTCGGTGTTTTTTCCTTTTTGACTGGAGTTTTTTCCTTTTTCGGTGACACCGGTTCTGTTTTCACATTAACCTCATCGGCTTCCTTTTTGACATATTTGGGTTGCAACCCCGATTTGACTAAAATCATGTCTAGGAGTTCATCTTCGCTGATTTGTTTTATGCCGTAATTGTTGGCCTTCTCGAGTTTGGATGGACCTGGGTCTTCTCCGACCACTAAATAATTTACTTTTTCTGAAAGTGAAAAAAGGAATTGTGTGGTTGAAGTTTAGTTTTTAATTTTCAGAGATTTATTATATTTATTTACTTATGGTAATCATTCCATAAGACATATTTTAGTTAATAAGAACTAGAAATTTTTAGTTAACAAGGCTGGATATTGCATTTCTGGTTTCAAATGAGTGATTTTTACCTTCCCCAGACCCCTGTCCAACTAAAAGTATTGTAATCGTAAAAATTTTCGATTTGCCAATTTCAACAAATATGCACATTTTGAGGTCCCCTAGGTCCATTCCATTGAGTTTTAAAAAATGTCTGTGTGTGTGTGTTTCCGCAATAGCGCATAAACGGCTATATGGATTAAACCCAAACTTTATATCTAAGCTTTCTATAACAGTGGAATGAACTGAAATAGAATTATAACTCATTAACTGCACCTTTACTCTAAGCAATTTTTTATTTTTTAATTCAGATTTAAAAAAAGATTTCAAACAAGAGTTGTAAATCTTGAAAAAAGAAATAGTTTTGTTATAAAACTTTTTTGTAGGACCTTTAGTTTTTATTTTATAAGAGCAAGAATTGATAAATTCCCTTAGAAATAAACAATTATTTTTATAATCTACTTTATGTTGGTTATTATTGAAATAATTATGTTTATGTCAAATAAAACGTCAAAATGCGGTCATATTTAATGCATTATTAGTAAACGCTTCCAGCTTCAAAAAATGAAAAAGACATATTTCAATTTTAATTTTTCCATTTTAATTTTTCCTTTCTTATTAAATTTTCAATCTAAAACCTATTTGACTGAATTAGCCGGGGAAAGTACCATGATGGACACATCACCATTTTTTATTTTAAAATAAACACTAATAGATAATATTAACTGTTTGCTATGTTAATATATTGAAAATGTGATGTTCTTTTGTTTATTATACTGAAAGTATATTAAACACTTACTTGATACAGCACTGACCGTTCTACCACCATGTTCTTTAACAATAGCATCAAAATCATCATGCTCCAAAGAATCCAGTACACCAGTTTTCAAAAAACACAGCCCCTTCAAGCAATCCGGTTTTCCCTTTGGCATTTCCTTATCTCCTTTATGAGCCGGTTTGGGCCGATGTAGGTACTTCTGGTAAAGCGCCGCGCTGTGCCGCCTTCTCTCGTACCTCTCCTCATCCGGATCCATCCCAGAATCATTAAACTCGTCTTTCTCCTTCTTCCTCTTCGCAGGTGTTTTCTTTTCCACTTTTACAACATCAGTCGTCTCCACTTTCTTTTCCACATCATCAATAGTCTGATTAAGAGCATCCATTTCAAAATCATCATCATCATCCAATTGTTCGAGAGTCTTTTGAAATTTCTCGTCACGCTCTGCTCTCTTCTTCTTTTCCTCCTCTTCAAGAGCTTTTTTATACTTTACGTTAATTTCACTCTTTTTCTGTTTGACTGGGGTGGTGCCTAATATATCAGTGGCTGAGACTGGTTTTAGTTCGTCTTTTGATTTGGCACGTTTGACCACTTTTTTCGAATCGTCATCGGAATCAGAGTCGATTATCTTGCGTTTATTGTTTTTGATTGGTTTCTTTTTCGGTGTTGGGCTGTTTATGATGTCTTCGTCGTCAGAATCTACTATCGCTTTGGGTCTGGGGGCTGCTGGTGCTTTTTTTGCCATTGCGGCAAAAAAATTGCGGATATCCTAAGTTCAGAAAATAACATTCGTCTCAAATGAATTATTGAATCATATTTCTTTTTATTCGAATACAACTTATATTGTGAATAACTAACTAACCATCTCTATTCAAATGTGTATATGTTTGTACAATAATATATAAAATTAGAATTATATTCTGTAAATGAATCGGCTATTGACCAGAAGTCTTTTGAGAATATTTTACTACATGAAAGAAAATAGAAATCAAAAGGCAGAGAGACATCGAAACGATAGCCCAGGACATACAAACCTTTATTTATACTCAATGTTTGCAAAAAAGTAATTGTCTGAATAAAGATATTTGTATACATAAAAATCAAATATTAATTTGAGCTAAAGAGACTTCCAAAAGCAAGAAAAAATAAATTTTATGTATATTTTACCTGTGGCATATTGACAGATTTATTTTGTTATTAGAAACAATCCAAAAATTAGTTTTAATCCATAACGATATTATTTACTCGAATCATGCAAAACTAAAATAATGAGCCTCATCCGCGCTTTTTCCGAGATGTAAATCGGTAAAATTCACAGACGAAGAGGTTATGTTAACAGCAACACCAACTGAAAGAAAATCTAAATATTACAAAAGTGATTTCGGAACTGTTCAAGAGGAACAGCTCCAGAAACAGTGATTTCGTTTCAAAGAGATCGATTGAAAGATTATAAAAAAATTCTATTTATATTTCCGAGAGGCATTAACGGATGGCACTAGTATTCGAAAATGAGTAGACAATTTCATGTACACTGTCAGTGTATTTTGTTTTGCCTATATCATTTTTTAAATACATGCAATTTTAAATACAATCGAATGCATATACAGTTGCCTGTAACAAAATAATAACATATGTAACACAAGAAACAAGTAGTTGGTAAATTAGGTTGCCTGTGTATAATAGAAAAGTATATGCAACTTATATTGCGTTATTATTGTATATTGTATTGCCTAGAGTGATTTTAATGTTTTTTTTTTTTCATTAAAATTGCAAAAAAAAAGTAGAGAAATCGAAAACGTTTTAGATTTTATTCACAAATAAAGCCATTTAACCCTTGAATGATTCAATTTATAATTATGCTTTTGTTTATTAGTTATTATTTTTATCAAGATTTTTGTAGCTGGCTAAACTTAACATTTATTTATTTTTAATTTATACTTACAAATTATGTAATTAAATAGCAAGTGCTAAAATTTGAACAGAAAAGTATTAAAAATAAATTAAATAATATTACTAATTTTTAAAATTGGTAATTCATTTTATAATAATAAAAATGAATAAAGTATTAAGAATCAACGGTCGAAACGACAAATGTATGTCAAATAAACTGGTGTCTGTAGTTTTAGATATGCTCACAACTTTCCGTTGCTTGCTTTCATACGAACTCGTTGAGGGAGTTTAAATGTCTTGCCTTGCCTAAATAGCCTTCCCAAAGCTTCTGGACTCATAGCCAGCACCACTCTTATATACTGAAGTTTTACATTTTTTTTGTCAAATTAAATAAAATATTATATTTATCACTTCTTATTTTTTTTTTAAATTCATGTATAGAAGAAGACAGCGAGGGCACACTCAATAATTGTTCAGGACCCACTGGTAGTTTGCAACCCAAAATTTAGGAAATACTGATCTAAGTAATTGAGGCAAAATGTTGGTAAATTCAATATTTAGAAACAATAGAAATAAATTATACATCAAGAGTTTTCACTAAAAAAAATCACCCTTTATCTGCTTGTTGCATACCAGTACTACTCAAATCCTTGGAATCCACAATAGTATTTTTATTGAAATTTAAATAACTGCAAAAGTGTGAATCATTTCTGTTTTATTTTATGTGTAAAAAAAAAAATATAATATTCTACAAAATAATTATTTATTCATTGAAACTTATTTACCTTTCAATTATTTCTGAAAACATACATTTGCACACAAATCATATTTATGTTACATATCAAAAACACAACAAAGCTTTCGAAGCTTTTCCTACTCTAATGTCTGGTACTTATACTCTCCACTAGTTGTTAGAGTACTTGTTTCTGGCTGTAATGTATATGTTGTAAATGAATGACTTCTAGTTACCTCCACCAAATTTAAAGGTTTCTCCCTTTTATCATTCAAAGGCCCTGTTTCAATTATGTAATTACCACCAGTAATTGTGTGTATATTTCCGAAAGGCTCCAACACTTTCCCAGTCTCTAATACTAAAGCAGGAGGTTGCTCTTGCTGGTCTTTCACCTCGACTGTAACAAAATCTGCCGGCATGTATGATGGATCATCCGCTCCGATGCTGTCTTCATTTTCTGAAGTGGTTTTGGATTTGCCGTGTGTTTTGAATTTAATTGGAGGTGGGTCGGAGAGGGGTACTACAGGTTCGACGCGGTGGGCGCCTTTTAGTTCGGGAGGGATGTCCATTACGTGGCCAGAGGTCCGTCGATGTGCTTTCAGCTGGCCGGATTGGATAAATCTCGCGGGGCATACTCCGCAAGCGTATGGTCTTGAGCCAGTATGTCTTCGCATGTGAAGGGCAAGATCGTTGGATTGGGTAAATGCTCTGCCACATAAATTGCACACGTATGGACGTTCTCCAGTGTGTACTCTTGAATGTCTAAGCTGTAATAATACATTTAGATTAGCTAAACAGTCGTACACCTCACACTGAGAAGTAGAGAGGCACATATAACGATGTTATATAAGATTAAATAAATAAAAATAAACAGTTGTAATTATTTTGAAATGATATCGTTAAAACTCCCGAGGGAAATATTGGGGATGGTTTTTTTATCATTAGTTATAGATATAAAAAAAAGAAAACAAAGAACAAAATGCGAATGACACCAGAATGTTTTCTGCAATCCATTATAATATGTAAATAAATAAAAAAAGAAGGAATGAGTGTGCCAACATTATTCTGGAGAAAAACTTAACCGGACAAGATATCACTATAGCACAGACAGCAAAGTGGAACTAGAGGCACCAAATAAACCTAAACTAATGTCACCTCTGATCCATGGATGTATGAAGAGGCTAAACGAAGCTGCAAAAAAAAAACACTATAATCCTGACATGAACTAAAAGCCTTTGTGAAGGATATACAGGCAATACCATTGCTGACAGCTTAGCAAGGAAGATATCAAGACTATCAGATGCAGACAGACAACATAAAAATAGAGTTGACATCCAGAACTCTAACAAAATTAGCAAAGCCATTCACCTCCAAGAAGCAGGAAAAAAGGGGAAACAGAGAACAGCAGGACATACTTCACAAATGCCAGGTACTGTCAAGGATAAGAAATTCCACAAGCAGGGATAAGCCCGAAAATTGTGAAGGTTCCAAGTGGAGATTGACTCACGACCAAATACTGTAAATAACTGGCTGAATGGGCCTAGCCACTTGAATGGGAGTCACTACAATGGACCAGAGGAAAACAAGGAACGTTTCCCAATCGAAATATTGGAGTTGGATTTTTTTATAATTAATTATACAAATAGAAAAAAAAAGAAACCAAAAAACATAAACAAGGAAGATAGAAAAACAAAGGTACAGTAGGTGTGTATTTTATGATATTGAAAGCAGTTTCTCGATATATTTAGGTTTGGAATGAACATAGAATGAAAATTAGTTATTAGGACAATAAACGAGTGGATGAAAGAATCAAATACAGCTTCTGATTTAAGTTTTTAAATAGGTTATCGATATTTAAGCCACTAATTGAAATTTTCAAGAATTCCTTTAATACACAAACTATTTTTTTAGTAAGACAAATTGTATAACACTGAAGATATTATTCATTTTCTTTAAAACATTATTCAGACAGGGATAAAATTGAAATTAATTTTTTTTTTTAATATTCTAAATTAAAGTGGACCAAAAATCATTTTTTATTACATATATTTCAATCCTCATTTGTATACAAGAAAGAAATTTGTCAATATATAAGTATTTCACAAGTTACAGCCAGTTGAGTGAAACAATGTCCTAGCCAGAAAGTGGGAAGATTCGATGTACTGGAGGAAACACTCAAAACATGTATAGCTGCATCCATTTTCAATGAAGGTAACATTAAAAATTATGAATGTGATGAGCACAGATTATAACAGACAGCCAGCTCTGTGTATTTTTTTGAACGACAAAAGTAGCTCTTTTTCTCTTGAAGAAAACTATTTCCCTTTCACTCGACAGCGTTTCCGCATTCCAGGTGGCGCTATTACAAGAATCTGTTATTAGTTTTATTTTAGAGTAACAATATATGCCACTCAGCTAATAATTCTGTTAAAAATGAATATATCATAGGAAATGTTTACAATTATCTGCTTCTTGCGATAGTTATAAAATAAATCCACACACTTATCATGTATAATGATAGAATTAAATAAAAGAGTGTATAACAAATAGATTGAAATTTATATTATCAAAATGGACGAATTTTAAATAGAATAAGTATATTCTTATATAATTCTATTTTTTTTAAAATAACATTAAATTTCACCAATATACATTTATTTGTCTACTTGATAGCCGTAAAGACGCCAACAAATGCTTCCCTCATATGCAGATTTTGCACATATTAATCTTGTCATGGCCACCAATTAATTTGACAGTGTTAAAACACATTCACCAAACCAATTTGATATAAAAGCAAATGTGCAATCTTTTAAAATTAACGCCGCCTGGTCTACGGAAACGCTGTAAGAGAGAGGCATATTTTAGCGGACAGATATCCTATGGAGCTAGCCCGGCCGGGTGATGGGCATTGTGATTGGTCCTATCAACAAGGACCTAACCGAACTGACAAACAAGAATCGCTTGTAGCTGCAGAGGACAGCATGTTGAACTTCGACCAAAGAGCGAGGATTGAAAAAATAATGAGTCAAATTTGAGAACAAAAGATGTTCGAGGAAAAAGAAGGATGTGTTTATGGTGCTGGCACAACAGACTAACTGTAGGTTGTCGAAAACCTTGATTTTTTCAAGTTTCAAGATTTATTTCATTCTTCGTATCTGAAACAGGTAATTCAATTTTTGGAGTCTTGCCCTTTTCCTTTTTTTTAAATTCGAAAAAGAAATATATTTTTTGTACTTTGAAGGAAAACAAAATCTGCCAAAAAAAAAGGTTTTTTGGTCAAATGGCTGCCATTTTTTTGAGTTTTTTTTATAATAATTTTATGATGTTTTTTTTTTTTCATCTAAAAACTGGAAATTTGTAGTCTATTGTATGGCTCTCAGACTCAGAAATAATCTTAGAATAGTCACAGGCATGTTAACTGGACACTGTACCCTAAGGAAACACCTGTGTAACATCAAACTCTTTACAGAGATATGCAGGCTGTGCTATGAAGAGGCCTATCACTTACTATTCGAGTGTGAGGCACTTACCAACTGGAGGAAAGAAAACCTAGTCCAAGGGAATACAGCCCACTTAACGAATGAAAAAATGATCGGAATGCTGCTGGGATTGGCAGACAAAACCAGTTATGGAAGAACTGTTGTTAGTCGAAATGTACATGTTAGTACAATAAGCCACATGGCTTGTGCTAGAGCAACAATAACCCACACTTCCATTACTTGTACAAAAAAAAATGGCTAATACAACTGACAAAACTGCATTTCCAGATTTGTATTTGAATATTTTGTAGAAAAAAAATCACAAAGTTTTTTTCAGGTGCCAGAACCTCCCCTTAATCAACAATAATAAATTTAATTAAAGAACAAATTTAATATTGTTGATTAAGGGGAAGTTCTGGAGCTGACACCTGATAAATGGGTTAACTTTAGGATTCTATAAAATACCCCGCACATTGATAATACACTTTTTGTACTATCATATTTGTTCGTAAACACAATAAGTCATTTAAAATGGTCCGTTCTGCGAAGTGACCCTCGTGTTTGTAATAAATAGAGTCAGTGGTAAAGTGCTTGAGAATTTAAATACAATGTGGCTGCCAGGCGTTCGGCATATAGAATGGTTTGCATAAAGAGAGTGATAGTTAGCACCACCCACACTCCCAGGAACCCCAAGAAGATCCGGGAAAAACAGGCAAGAAAAACACATCCCTTCGAGACACCAAAGACATACCACAGGCGCGATATTAATCATATATTTTGTTTTTCTGTTATTTGTTTGTTTTGATTTTTAAATATATAGTATTACGATGACATTATTTTTTATTTGCACAAGTTGCAAATTGGTCTGTCGAAGTCATTAACAATATTAGTGCATAAAATATACTTACAAGTTTATTGCTTTTGTTGAAGGATTTTCCACATAGTGTGCATAAATAAGGTTTTTCTCCGGAATGGGTCCGTTCGTGGCACTTCAGATCATGAGATCGAGGAAATCCTTTACCACATAATTCACATTTATATGGTCGTTCTCCTGTGTGTCTTCTCATATGTACAATCTACATGTATAAAAAATATATTAAAGAAAATGCTCTTTACTAAAGCTATTAATTAATATCATCTTTAACCAATGTAAATAATGTAATTTTTTAATATACACATTCTGTTACATTTAAAGTGGGGAAATTCATGTATTATTTAACCATAAGAACAAACAATTTTCGGTAATTAGGAAATTTAAGAGTTTAATATTGTTTATATTATTCTAAATGGAATTTTTTTGAAGAAATTGGTACTTTTGTTTTACTAAAAAAACATCCCTTAATTAAATATAAATTAATTTGGGAACCCACTAGAATCACTCAACAAAATATTGGAAAAAAATTCCTCGGGGCCTTCACCGTCCATAGCCTAGTACCAGAATAACACTGGTAATTACAAAGAGCTGATAATGAATGGAATGTTTCTGTACACATCCTCCATTGAGGGAATTCTTTCAATGAGGATCTCTACAGAATCATTTCAAACATCACTAAAAACAAGTGACAGACAACCATTGCCTTAATACAACAATTGCTATCAAGAGAATATAATATTAAGAAATTATATTATTGTATCCTGTTTATTAAATAATGCTGTGCATTAATACAGTATGGATGGGGAATTGATAATAAATATTACTTGGATTATCATACAAATACAAAAGGACGAAAAAGAAACAAAATATAAAATAAAAAAAATCATTACACACATTTGTAGGAATTATATGTAATATATATATTCATTACCATATTGCTAGAATTATTAAATTCCTTTCCACAATAAATACATAGATGTAATTTGGATTGATCCTTTTGGCCGGAGTGAATTTTTTGGTGTGCTTTCAAATTGTCTAATCGATTAAAGGCTTTGCCACACTCATTACAAATGTGACGCTTATCATTCTGCAAATGTATTTTTATGTGTCTTGCTAAATGGTCAGTCCTGAAATAATTAATAAGTGTTACAGTTTTTCTTAATAAAAATGTATAATGTAAGATCTATGTCAAAATTAAGATTGATTAATAAACACATTTATAATTTTAATATGGTACTAAATTGCCGTATGGGAATATCATTTATCAAATTAATATTAAAATAAAACATGCATTGTTTCACATTTCACTTATATTACTATTTAGACGAAAGACTGATAGCCTTTATCCGAGGCTTAACTAGATGTTTATGATTATAATGTTGTAAATATTGTAATGTAATTTAAGGCTGGCGTTTACTAGAAAAGGAATGATGCGATGACAGAGATAGTTGCGAATCGTCAAGGAGGTGATGCCTCTCGATTTTAATAGCGAACTAATTGAGAAATATGTAGAACACTGTAGTTTGTTTTTATATTTAATTTACATATGTGTATGTGTGTGTATTCGACAACCGACGCTGACGCGTTCAATTTTTTTATTGAAATTAATGAATATGCTGTTTGTTATTTTTTAGTGTATAAAGAGACAGTGCATAAATATATTTGATGATTTTTGTCGTATTATCGAATTACTCAATGGATGTTTAATATTTTTATTCTCAATTTTAGAGAAAAAAATAGAAATCACAGAATTATTGCAAAGCACAGAGTGGCAAACGATTCATTAAATATGTATGCGCTTTATACCTACTCGAACTTTGACTGTATATGTAATCAAGCTTGATTTTTCAAACTAAAATATTTTCATACTTACATTTTTTCTGATACCTAAAGTCGTTATCTTCCAAATTTTAAATTAAACGTAATAATTTTTACTATAAGTTTGTAACAGTTTTTATAGATATTTGAATATTCATAAAATTTACCTTTTTTACAGAAATGATCCTCAAATATTTATTTATTATTTTTTTATTTTTTACTAAAGGTGTATAATATAAAATTGTTTTCATATATGCAAGCCGACTCCTTTTCTAAGAATTGATACCGACTTTATTGTTTTAAATTGAACACCCTATATATTATTTTTTATTAGATTCCTCTTCACATTATCTTTACAGCAATATAATACAGTTAGTAGTTTTGATTAGATGTTACTGTTGTTGCTGTTTCTAAAAATCTAAAATCATTATTTTATATGCATACTAAGACAATACTATTATATGCAATGGTTATTTTAAGTATGAAATATTTATATACTTGGTGCCCGAATAATAATTTAAAAAATGGTTTTTTGGGAGCTTCTCCGGATGGTTAGTGTAAAATAATAAATTATGTATAAAGAGGGTCAACGAACAGTAGACACTAAAATAAATAGCTAACAATGATCATTTCGTACCAATCCAGATAAAACCTTTTCAAAATAATGGTACTTTCGATTCTAACACAAATAGATGTTAACTTGCTTATTTTAAATGTTTATTTTCATCTACGCCAAATTGTTTATTTCATGTTCAATGTCCTATACCTATATATTTATTTATTTTTACCTTTCAAGAGAAAATAATTGTAATTGTAAACATTTTTAAATCGTTAATTTCAACGGATGTGTCCGTTTTGAGTCCTCTCCATCGTTTTTGAAAAATGTCTGTGTATGTTTTTGAACTCAAACGTTGAATCCAAGATTTTTATAACAGCGGCGAGATCTAATAAACTTTTGATCTGAATCAGAACTCATTACTCTTATTATTTTTTATTATCCGTTTTTTTACAAATATTGATCGCACCAAATAATGTTTGTCTTGAAGAAATTTAATTATTTTTATTTACTTTTTGTTTTATTATCTTCAGTTCTTGAGTTATACAATTTTTTCAATAGAAAAATGTTTGAAATAAAAGTTGTAGAACTTGAATAAATAAATATTTTTGTCCTATTTCTATTTTAAATTTCTTAAAAAACACACACACACTACAAACATCAAAGTAAAAAATGTTATTCTAATTCGATTGTGATGTCTCAGTAATGAATATGTGGCGGACATGTCTAAAGTAATGACGAATATGACTTCACATTCGACAATAAATGAAAATCCCGAATGTTTTAGAAAACACTTATAACCATCCAGAAAGTTTTTCACCATTAGCCGTAGTTCATAGTGTTGCTTCCTGTATATTCTAATTTTTAATTTTGTAGGTATAATAAATAACGACGAAATCGTTGAAGTCAAATGTTCAAAGAAAGTAGCAGACTCAAATTTAACATTGAATGAGGCTGTGTTAAAAAAGAAAATTCCATTTTTAAAATTACATGCTGGAGAAATTCGACTAAAGCGAAATCATGACTATTATTATCAGATAATACTTTTTAACTAAAATACTTTTGTATTAATTGAATTTATTTATAGGTTCAGGGACAGCTGTCAATTACTAACAGTAAAGTTTGCCATTTTATTGTATATACAGGCGAAAAAAATCCAATATTTATAGAAAAAATTTATAGATTCTGAATTATGGATTGAAATGTTACAAAAATTAGATAAATTTTACAGGAACTGCTTAGCTCCAGAAATTATATTAAATAGACGCAAAAAAAAAATTAAAATGTCGAGATCCCACATATATCTTAGAGGCTCAAAAAGAATTAAACCATCCCAAATATTAATATTTATAAAACCAATAAAACACAGATTAAATTGAATAATTTTAAATTCTCAATTAGTTTTAGGTTATCAGCCCATTGTCAAGAGAATTTAAAATTGAGTTTATTTAAATTTCTATGGATATTAATTTTTATAGATATATTGATTTTTTAACTTGTGTTGCAGGCAAAATAATTTCGGTCCATAGACATTTAAATAAACTCAATTTTAAATTATCTTGATAATGAACTGATAACCGAAACTAGTTGAGAATTTAAAATTACTCAATTTTATCTGTGTTTTATTGGTTGATTTTTAATAATGTATTCATATTTATTTTATTCAATTTTATTTTTTAACACATATTGGCTGGATCAATTCCAGCTTCCAAGAACTTTCCCTGGTCGGGATTCCATTTTATTTTAAAATTCCTATAAAAAATTGGAGTCATCAATGTCAATTTTCATATATATTCATATTTATACACACACACCCTTCCTAGCCATATGGGTGTAGGGTCAATATTCATATACTATAAATAAACCAAAAATTAAAATTATCTTTATTTGAGATGTTATTCTACACAAAGTGTAGAATAATAATAGTTGAATACAACGTTGCATGAGATTGTTAATCATTTTAGAGGAAACATATATACATTTTTTTGGAAAGTATATATTTCTGCTTCCTTTACAGTCATGCTATTATTTTTTATCCCTAAATTTTACAATTATATTGATTTATTTATGATCATCATATGTCTTTTATTACAATCCTCCCAAATAAAATTATTTGAAACATTACATTTTTTTTATAAATCTAAAAAAAAAACCATAATAATACATTTTCACCGTGCAAACCTTTACAAAAATATTCATTCATATTTGTATACTGCTTACTGAACACTATTTAAAATGATTATTATTTTAGAATGGCATGCGGATCATCTGTGTTATAGAATCGCGGCGCGCAGAGATAAGTGGATATTTCTGTCTTTCTCATATTCATTGAATGTGAAACAACACTAAGCGGTTCTACACACACACATTCAGACACATATACACATGCACACATACACAAATATTATCAAGAATAGGGGAGAAACATCTATTGAGTATCTCTTGAAAATTAATTAAAAATCTTTGTATTTTTCCACAATATTAATTAT
This sequence comes from Philonthus spinipes, assembly GCA_963082785.1. Classification (NCBI taxonomy): domain Eukaryota; kingdom Metazoa; phylum Arthropoda; class Insecta; order Coleoptera; family Staphylinidae; genus Philonthus; species Philonthus spinipes. Next base: position 8,237,611 of record OY720312.1, read on the forward strand.
TTAAACGATTACTCATAACGTTAATTTTATAAATAATTTAAAGGTGATAAACGCAAATAACATTTATTAAAATATAGTATATTATTTACCGCTATCTATATGAGACTTAATGAAATAATATTTGTCTAGTCAAAAAAAATGTATTGAACCATAACAACATTCAATGTAGATTATTACGACATATTTCATTTTCTTTCAATAATTATATTAATAAGTAAAAATATAGCATAAAATGTGCTAACTTTGGACGTAATTTTCTTCTAAACTATTAATCAGATTAATTTTTAAATAACTTGTTCGAAATCTGTGGAGTTTTAGGATTATTTTGATATATAATATGATGAAATTCATTATTCAGGGTTTGTTTGTTGTAGGAATTCAATTGGTACAAAATCGCTTCATTTTACATACGATAAACGCCAGCCTTAATGTATCTCTCAGAAATAACGATTTTCTATATACAGGGTGAGTTTTTTTCGATGTTCTCTATGGGGATCTCGGAAACTATAAGAGATAGAAAAATGGTTAAATGGGGAAAGAAGTGTAGTTTTATAAGACGAATAAAATGACACTTTCAAAATATTTGAAAAAGTCAAGGGTAACTAGATATTTTGAAAAAAGTAAAATGTGTCAATTTTTTGAAATCAATATATCTCTATTATTATCATAGATAGAAAAAAACTGTAAAGGACAAAGTTGTAGAAAATTTTACACAGATTAATAACAAAAAAATCAAAAAATTTTTTTCGCCCATATTTTGGGAGATATGACACAAACTTACCTTTTTTTAAATAGAAACAGTAGTTGGCTATGACTTTATTAAAAGGGATATTTTTTTCCCTTTAATCCGATATAACATATGCCATAGTTATTTTTAAAATAAAATAAGTTACAGTCGTTTTTAATTTTACAATACACCAAAAAATAGTTAGCCATGAAAAAGACAAAAGTAAAACAATTGCATTTGTTTATTCTAAACACACATTAATTCATTTCCATATTTGGTTTGTTTCGATAAGTTCGTTTTATATTTTTTTGGTGTTGTACGTTTTTTAAAGTGATAATGAATTTTTCCAACGAAGAAAAGCGTGATATGCTTGTTTGTTACATTCAGTGTAATAAAAACGCTGCGGATGCTGCAGAACAATATTATAATCAATATATCGATCGTCGGCAGCCATCTTTACCAACATTCAAAAGAATTTACCACAATTTGGGTGAGTACGGATCCTTTACAAAGCCGAAACTTGAAAAAAAAAAAAAAACGAAATTAATGATGTTTCGGAAATAAACGTATTAGCATTGGCGATGATAGATCCATCCACATCGACCAGACAAATTGCAACAGAAGCAAGCATATCTCAAGGGACTGTAGTACGAGTTTTGAAAAAAACATAAATATCACCCATATAAGGTATCAATTTCACAAAATTTACATGACGGTGAACCAATAAGAGAATGGTCTTCTGTATGTGGACAAAAACATGTGCCAAGAGGCAAGATAATACGTTCCCTACAAAAATAATTTGGACAGATGAAACGCGATTTACTAATTGTGGGATTTTTAACCGGCACAATGAACATGTTTGGAGTCAGGAGAATCCACGAGACCACAAATTAAATTTGGATTTAATGTATGGTGCGGTGTGTTCGGATCGAGAATTCTCGGCCCATATATTTTTGATAACACATTGAATGGAAATGATTACCTTCGTGTTCTTCAAGAAACATTTGAAGATATGCTCGATGATTTAAATTTATCAGTACGGGCAAGATTGAAGTGGTTTTAACACGACGGAGCTCCACCTCATAGCACGTTGGCTGTGCGAAACTATTTAAATGATGCTTTTCCTAATTCATGGGTGGGAAGAAATGGACGAATCCTATGGCCACCTAGATCACCCGACCTATCCGTTTTAGACTTTTTTCTGTGGTGTTATGTGAAGAACAAAGTGTATCAACAATCATATCAATCCGTGGAGAATCTTAGACCAGCTGTACTTGAAACATTTTATTATATTGACAGAAGAAAAGTCAAAAAAGCCATAAATTCGATTTTAAAAAGATGTACTTTATGCCATAATAATAATGGTGGACTTTTTGAGCATCATATGTAATATTTAAAATTTTCTTCTATTATTATTTTGATAATTTCGGAATTATTTGCTTGACTTTTGACAAATCTAAAGAAAGATAATAAATTAAATATTGATTTGCTACGTTGCTATAAACAACCGCAATTGTTTTTCATGGCTAACTATTTTTTGGTGTATGGTAAAATTAAAAACGACTGTAACTTATTTTATTTTAAAAATAAATATGGCATATGTTATATCGGATTAAAGGGAAAAAAATATCCCTTTTAATAAAGTCATAGCCAACTATTGTTTCCATTTAAAAAAAGGTAAGTTTGTGTCATATCTCCCAAAATATGGGCGAACATTTTTTTTTGATTTTTTGTTATTAATCTGTGTAAAATTTTGTACAACTTTGTCCTTTACAGTTTTTTTCTATCTATGATAATAATAGAGATATATTGATTTCAAAAAATTGACACATTTTACTTTTTTCAAAATATCTAGTTACCCTTGACTGTTTCAAATATTTTGAAAGTGTCATTTTATTTGTCTTATAAAACTACACTTCTTTCCCCATTTAACCGTTTTTCTATCTCTTATAGTTTCCGAGATCCCCATAGAGAACATCGAAAAAAACTCACCCTGTATATTACTATTTAATTTTTTAAAGTGGCAGCATGTTTAATGAAATATTCATATTGCATGGAATATTTGAGGGGACATATTTACATTAAATCCTAGTGGTAAATATAATTTGACAGGAAATTTAAAACAAAATTCATTAACAAGTGATGAGAAAAATCTATTAATTAAAGAATTGATTTACATAAGTAACTGAAAAATTAATCTTAATGAAAATTAATTGATAATTTTTTTGAATTTAAATACTGAAATATGACTCTCATGACTTTTTATACATAATTAAATTTGAGACAACATCTTTGATTATTTTAGATAAATATGTATGCCGCGATTATGTGTTCCATCATCAAGGTTGGCGCTTGCGTCGTCTTTAATTTATTATCAAGGTTGAAGATAAAAACAATCTGTGAAAGCATTATTATTCTTCAATCTCCGAATAATCGATCGATCAAGCAACACTCACCTAGAAAACTCCCTCATGCAAACAGAACACTTAATTGGTGAGCAGGTTTTGTCCTCAGACATGTGAATCTTTAGGTGTCTTATTAAATGCTCTCCTCTGGTAAAACTCTTCACGCAGATGTTACATACATAAGGCCTGTCTACGTGATCTTCTTGGTTATGCTTATCCAAGTGCTCCAGTGTAGCAAATGCTTTATCACAGTAGTCACACTTGTGAATCAACAGCGCCTGGTGAAGAATCATGTGTGTCGTGAGATGATTACTCCTTGTGAACTCCGACCCGCACACGTGACAAGCATACTTTCGTTTCTTTGCCGCTTTTGTGGTTTCTTCTTCGATTGAGTAGTCGTCGTCTCTTGATGTTTCATTGGTGTCATCTTCACGTATGTCTTTTTAACAGAAAAATATAAATTAATAAATATATCTTAAATTAAACACTTTTTTATTTATTTAGTCTTATATAACATCGTTATATGTTCCTCTGAAACACTTTATAATTATATTTAACAAAATTGTGTATTTTATGACTATAATTCCAACATAGTAATATTTATAACTAAAATAAACATATTTATTCAAATGTGTATATGTATGTACAATAATATATAAAATTAGAATTATATTCTGCAGACAAATCGACTATTGACCAGACGTCTTTCAGCCTAATATTTATATTATATTCCTTTCTTCACTTCCTTATTTTATAGTTTCAACAATTTACACTTGTCATTATCAAACTTCAAGAGAAATAAATGTTAATTAAAAATGCTAATTTATTTAATCAGCCCACTTATTCGGAATACCCTGATCAATTAAGATTTAAAACTAAATCAAAATGTGTATGTAGTTTTTCACTCAAGACTCTGTAAAAATGAATGAATATAAAATGATTAAAACCATTTATGTTGTAAAAAAGGATGATCCTTTTAATAAATTTAAATAAACTTAATTTAATAAAACAAAAAACTAAAACTAAGATTACATCTATCTATTAAAGATGTAATCTTAGTTTTAGTTTTTGTTGCTGTTGTAAAAAAGGATGATCCTTTTAATAACTTTAAATAAACTTAATTTAATCCTAAACAGGCGCGTAGATATAACTTCTTACAGCGTTGCTAAAACGTTATTTGTTTTTTTTAATTTCAATAGCATCCTAACCACCCCCCTATCTACACCACTGATACTAAATACATTCAAATATCACGCAATAACTACCTTGATTTTCCCGTTTCATAACCATCTCACCGGAATTTTTATCAGGTTGTTCTTGCGGCGCAATATCCTCCTCCTTTTCAACATCTTCGTCAAGACCATGTTCGGTTAACATGTGTTGATTAAAGCTTTTCTTATATTTAAATTTTCTATCACAGAATTCACACTCCATAGTCTTTAAACAAGAAGTTTAAATTACCAGAATTGAATGCATGGGAAAAAGTAAATCATACTTGCTTTACGGGATTCCTTTCAGCTTTCGGAATATAATCCAAGCCATGACTAGACTTCAAATGTCTTTTCAAGTGGTTACCTTTCGTGAACGACTTATCACATTCCTGGAAAATAAATTTAAGAAATTTTTTGATTATAAATAAAAATTTGCAAGATTTTTTTTATGGAGATGGAAACAAAAGGCACAGAACAAAAAGACATGGAAAAACATTATCAATCAAAGCATGAGCTAGCTAGGCTTGCAAGTGCCATCTATTGCTACCTGAAATTAGTAATAGATGGCGCTTGCACTGTCTTTCAAATTATTATGATTCTTATTAGGTTATTTAATCACAACACAAGATCCGTTCAACCGCCTTCAACAAAGCATTGCAAATGGAACACACTGGTCTGATGAGGTCAGAGAAGACCAAAATGTCTATCACCAGTTATCCATATACTAAATGAATGGTGGTCGAACATTTTATTAAATGAAAATTTTTATATTTAAGCATTTTAATTACCGTGCACTTATACAAATTGATCCCAGTGTGTCTCCTTTTATGTATCTTCAAACCTACATAAGTGGTAAGCACCTTTGAACACACCTCACACTCAAACCTCCTTCCCCCTTTCTTCCTCCCTCCAGTATCCGAGTCATAAATATCCAGCACAACATCCCCGTGAAATTCAGCATTGAAATGATACTCCTTCTTGTGCTTCTTCAACTGAGCCACTCTACTGAAAGCGGCGTCACATTTATCACAATTATGCTTACTCAATTTCGTCTCGTCGATTTTCACATCCAGTTTCTGATCGATGTCTGAATTGGGAACATCTTCGTCCGATTTCTGATGATCGTCGTCGGGGAAATCGTTCGAGTTGTCGGACTGTTTGAAGTTGTTGTATGTGCGCAGAGTATTGTTGCTGCGTTCAAACAGGTTTTTAAAGTCGTAAGCAGCTGTTAGATTGTTTTCACATTCTGTGCACAGATTGTTTGGAAGACCGTCGCTTTTTGAAACCTAAAAATTATTGAAAAATAATTTTTTCTTTCTTTCTTTCTCAATCTTATCCTCTTTTACCCGTATTGGGTGTCGAGGTAAAATAATTTTTTATTGAATAATAATAATAATAACTTATTTATTTTACAGAGGAAGAACCAATACATTAAAATAAGATCAGAATAAAAGGATTTACATTGAATTTCACATTTTTATTTAGATAAAATGTATTAAATGAAAGATTTTTTGACTAAGAATTGATTAATATTAATTGTAAACTACAAATATATTAAATTTCATTAAAAAAATTAAAATTAAAATGTTTTAATCTGCATTTCAATTTTCAGTTCTAGAGATTTGCGCCAACAAAATAACGGACAATAGTCCTGTCAAAGATGTATCAAAACAAGGGAAGTTTTAAAAATTGTGTATTTTAAATATAATTTAACACGTTGACTGCTTTGTCAGTATTCCAATGGGGCCACGTCAGCTACCGATGATTGACAATGAGTACCTACTTTAAACTTATTTTACATCTAAAAAATGCTTAAAAATGAATTAAATAAGCAAATTCTTACTCATTTCATAAAATACAATTTAAAAACAAAGAAAGATATTTTTTCTATTCTACAAAAAAACTTATTGGCAACCACTGTGTTAAAGAAAAAAAAAATGCTTTCGATGTTTCTAATTTATACTAATTAATACTCGATAAAGTTAAATTTATATAAACCGACATATATAAGGTATTTGGAATTTTTAAAAAAATTAACTTTTTATCGATACGTCATTTGCAGAAAATAATGATACAGCAATTTAAAATAATTTGAAATTTAATATAAATCTCTATATTAAATAAAAATGATTTGAATATAATAAATTATTTTCACAGTAAGCGGGGTATTTTTGTTGTTTTAAAGAGCATTTGTTTAACGTACTTACGTAACGTAAGTCAAAATGTCACAGAGCAAAATATGGAAATAATTTATTAATTATTGTCAAATCATTTTCATTTAATAAATTTAAATAACTGTGACCAAAGATGTAAATATGTTATTCTAATCATAAATCTCTATGTTCGGCTTTAAGACAGAACTATGATTAAAACTAACAAAATTTCAATAAATAGTTTCACAACGCCAAGAGGGAATTTGAATTTTGAAAATATTCCCAATATTAGAATTCACAAATTTCTACTCAAAGAACTGACAATTTTAAAAGAATAAAATGTAGAGATGCTGCTAATATAAATCTTCAAAGCATTTACTATTCAATGATTGCTATTGATTGCTATTCAATAGTAAATGCTTTGAAGATTTACATTAGCAGCATCTCTACATTTTATTCTTTTAAAACGAGTACATAGTTCAATGAGCCATTCGTATTGCGACATTTAAGAAAAAAACAGCAATGATCCAACAAACTAATCTAAATTAAAATCTACCTTTATGGAAGTAACAGCAGTGATCATTTCAGCCAGCTGTAAAATATCACTTTCCCTCCTCGGTGGCTCGAAGATGTTCCTCATCTCGTCTTTCTCCCCCAAACAGGACCGACACAGTTTTTCCATTTTGATGTTATTCAATTCACTCAACATATTTCCGAGATGGTCAAACATCTACTATACATTTAACTTCGTTGGACACAGGATAAATTATCACATCGCACTGAAACTTCTTAAAATAAAAAAATGTTTTCCTCAGTGAAAACAACCTAGAAATAACAAACGATGCGGGTTGACGTTTGTGCATTGCTGCCAACTTATAGTTATCGATTTTCAGGAATTTCAAGAGATCTAATTAGACCTAATCCATAGATATATATCTATATAATCTAAAATACCCATCTACCATAATGGTGGTGTAGGGGTCTAATCCATAGATGATGTACTAAAAATATTGCGTTTATAAAAAAAATCGTATTTATTATAAATTATTTTAATTGGAGTTATTCCGTACGAGAAAGGTTAAGATTAACGTGTCTAGAAAATTCTATGTATGATTTCCACCACTGAGTGAAACATGATTGAATATATTATTTAACTTTTGAATAAAACACTTGGATAGAACATTAAATTTACCAATATTCTACAAATTAAAAAGTAAAAATTTAATAAAAGTTAGACAAAAGATGGCGCTTGCGTCGTTTTCCATTTATTAAAAAGTGAAAAAGCCGCTAGAGGCGCTGAACGCAGTTTTCATCAATCTATATATAATCTATGGTTAACAGCTGATTTTAACATAACCTTTTCATTTAATAATATATTACGATTTTTGTAAAAATTATACACAAAAATTAAGTAAAATGTCGAAAGAACAACCAGAAGTAAAACCAGGAGACGGTATCCGTTCTCTACGATCTACTATGTTATTCAGAGCTGTAAATTACGAGTTGTATGTTCGTCCTGTAAGTAAAATAATAGTAATAACTTTGATTTAACTGTCTTAGGGCCGTTTTACACACACAAGAATTCTCGCAGAAAGTTGTGCGAGAATTACATATAAAAGTTTTGCTATAATTATATATATAAAAATATTTTTCCTGTTTTACACAGCAAATAATTATTGTCGAAATAAGCAGAGCAGATTGTTTTTACAGTCGTCCAAACAAGCAGAGAATTCTCGCAAGAAATATATTATAAAAATTGCTGTAATGCACATGCGCAAACTTATAATATTTTACTATATATAATTATATTATGAATTTATGGGAGAATTCTTGTGTGTGTAAAACGGCCCTTATTAGAATGGCCAATATTTTTATTTCAGTTAACACAACATTGACATTAATCATAAAATTTATACGGAAAATTATTAAAAACATAGACATTCAGGGGTATTTTGTAAGGGAAATGTTAAGTTTAACGCGTACGTTATTTTTTTTTATCAATTTTTGTAATATAAATTTTTTTAATAGCATGTGAATTTAATTAATAGTGTACACGGTAAATGTAATATTTTAGATAGGGAATAACACTGATTAATCCCTAACTGTTCCAATTAACATTATAGTACTTTCCCAATTAATGAAATTAGAATACGATTTTTGTATTCAATTAATTACAAGTGATCAATTGATTGAATCATAACACTTGATACTAAATAACTCTCTTGATTTAAGTTATAACAAAAAGCCAGCTTCTACCTTGTAATGTATTGAAAGGTGTACTACCGAGAATAACATTTTTTTTATAAAGTATTGTTAAAAATATTTCTAATATTAATCTTATTAGTATGTTATCTTTAAGAAAAATGCGTTGGATGTGGGGATTTTTATCATTCTTTAGTCTGGGAGATTGAGGGTGCTTTTTCGAAGCCAGTTCAATTGGGGGAAGCGCGTGTAATATAAACAATTCCCACAAATACAGAGATAGGCGCAAAGGCATTTATTGAGTGTTATTCTAAAAGAAATTAATATACAATTTTTTTTTTTAATTTCTCTCTCACTTAACCCTTGGTGAAATATTTAATTAATAGACTTTGATTAAAACACTTGGTTTGTTTCACTGTTTTTCAGTGAATCACTAATAATCAGTGAAACAAACCAAGTGTTTTAATCAAAGTCTATTACTCAAAATTTGTCTGGGCAAAGTGATGGAGTGATGGGAAATGAATAAGACTAAATCGAAAAGAGGTTCAAGGCATTCTTGAATTGGCATTCAAGAAGCACTCACAAAAAAAAAGAGATATTATAAAGGGTGACAGGGATTTTCTGAGAGAATATAAAATTTATTTGTATCTTATATGGAGACATTGGCCACAACTTTGGCTCCTTACTATTTCACATTTGATTTTGCTATTCCTACAGAAATTTTGTATTGTTATTATTTTCATGGATAATTTATATGGGATGTTTGGGATGAGATGTGATTGATTTGAAGGCTATTGCTATCACACTGGTTTTTGATATATTATGGTCTGGTTTCGAATGTTTCTGCCGATTTAAAATGTAATTCATTTTTGACGTGGAAGGGTGTAGTTTGGGTTGACTATATTATTTTTAGAAATAGTAACCAATCACATTGCACTCAATGCTTTGATGCGTTCCTGAACAAATCGAACATAGGAAAATTTACATTGAGTACATTCTAGCATGTTCGGTGTTACATAAAACTCTCTGTATATATAAATTTAGATAAATAGAATATTGATAGATTACTCGGAGTTATCCTCTCTCAATAGCTATTCTTCAATTTAAATTTTCTTATCCATTTTCTTTATTCCTTTTTTAAACAAAAAAAAAAAGATTTATTATAATCTCGTAATACAACATTTGATTTTGACTCAATTATATATATATATATTTTTTTGAACGAATAAACTTTCTTTTATTCAATTTTTGTGTATATGTTCCTGACCTTATTTTACTTGTTTTCAGTCAATAAGTGAAAGTAAATATAGAGTGCAAATTTGCTAAAATCAGTGACACTTATATATATATAAATCCCATTTACCCTTTTGGTTGTCTGGTAATGACACTTAATATCTCATTAAAATTGACATTAGCATTTGAATCGAACTTGTAAATGAAATGGATCTTATACAATGTAGTGTTTAATTCGCGCTAAAAGTCTGTGCGAAACGCAGGTTTCTGATTTTGCCGGAACCAGCAACGCTGTATTTTGGCAGTAATATTTAACACAGTGTGAAAATGTCCGCCATGCAAGCAAAGCGAAATAAGAAATAAAGTTCAGTTATATTAAAGAGTACGGAGTTATTATTAATTCTATTCCCAAGTTAAAGGAGACATTTCATACAACATAATATATTCGTATAAGACCCGGGCCCTCTATATGATAACCTCTCTTAAAAAACTTCGGGAACAGGTGCTGCAATTTCTTGCCCGACTCTTGTTTTATATGCAAAGATGGTATTATTTTGTTTCAAATGTTTACAAGACATCAAAATTATTTCAATTGTTAAGAGGAGTTTTCCAAGTTTTCACGCTAATACTAACTGTGGTAGATCAAAAATTGTTAATGGCAGTTGCTTTAGTGTTCTGCTGTCCAATTGACAAAGTTAGAGTTGAATATGGAAATTTGCACACAATAATATATGGAAACTGCAGTATAGACATTAAAAGGCTATTTAAAAAACGTGAATACTGATTTTGTAGTCAGTAAATACTGTTTTGATACATATAATAGAGATGTTTCAAGTAACAGAAATGAATTCAATTACATCAGCAATGGTCCCTTTTAAAAATTGCAACTTTCGAGTATTGCCATCTAACAAAAGGCATTTAAACTGTGAAAACTTAATAATAATAATATATATATATACAGAGTGCTTTTTTTATCAGTATACATTTCCCCTATGTATACCTACAAAATAGGCGAGTCAAACACATTGGTGTATGTATGTTTGGTTGCCTATAACACGCAAGTGAACACACATATGCCAAATAATCAACTAAACATACACACATTAATCGGTTCAATGTGTTTGACTCGCATTTTTGCAGGTATACACTTCCCCTAATGTATACTGATAAAAAACCTCCCTGTATATATATATATATATATATTCAATGACCCTTTCTACCCATATGGGTGTAGGGTTACTTAATAATAATATCATTAGACATTTTATAGATATAAAAAAAAATGGTAATGGGTCCATCTCGTTTAGGATGCATTTCCACATTAAGCATATGTCGAAACTGTCTATGTGAAACTTTCCTAAATAAAGTTTTTGAATGTCTATTTAATAGTGAGTTATGACAGAGTTATGGTGGCTGTTGCAGGGAGGGCAACGGGACACTGCCCTCCCTTGAGAAGCCATGACAAATTTCTTTTAACCAATAAATTATTATAAATAAAATGAAACAAAAATGATTCACACATTTGCAGTTATTTAAATTACAATGAAATTAAACAAGGAAAATTTCTGGCAATGATCAATAAAATTCGATACCTAATTTGTATGTACATTTTCTGAGTTGTTTGATAACAAATAGTATGGTTTTGAAACATGGGCTCCGAGGCATATTGCATATTGCCCTCAATCTGCTACGTCTACATTGCAATCGAGGGATGGAAACTGATGGGGGTAGATCGCGGCTCTACGCTAGCAACAGGGCATTCTCTGGTTTGTCCAGGGCTCAGTGTGAAATAGGCAACAGTATATTTTTGTGTTTTTTGTCATCGCAAATGCAATTATGAATTCCGTTACTAACATACTTCAACTGATAAAAAATAACACGCTGAATCACGCACTCCGCAGACCTCCTGGTGCCCTCCCGTTCCAAAAAGTCACCACTATGACAGACATCATCCATTTATTTTTAATAATCAAGGGGTAGAAGTTGCACTTAATTCTTTTAGCTATAAATATACTTTTAAGGGACTAATAGCCATAATATAAAATTATAGTTAAATTTTCCTAAACTTACATAAAAGAAATTATCTTAACAACTGTACTTATTATCAAGAGCTTCTTAACGACGTCGATTCTAATCACGTCAGTATCAACTGTTATGTATTTCGGGATTTTCATATTGATGAGGAAAAAAACAGGGTGGTTGCACCACTCTAAAACGAAGACTTCTTCCAAATCGGGCTCCTCGTCGAAGATCAATCCAGTGGATTAATTGTAGTTTGTATTCCTTAGCAGTGAAATTTAGGTTGAATAAATTGTTGGCGAGCCAGATTTTCCTGCAGTGTTCGGTTTTCAGGATGAAGACAAAGATGCAGTGCTTTTTTTTATCACCCTGTTTAAAAAGAAACGAACTGCATCTTCTGATTTTTCGTCGACTACCCACACGGGTTTAGGTTCGTCTAGGTTTGTTTTGAAGTACTCATAAAGCGATTCGTAATTAATTATGCCTGTATAATTTTCTGATAAAGTTTTCACTGTTTTTTCACAGGCTTTATAGAATTGGACTTTCGGATATTCTAAATCTTCTCCCGGTATGACTTGATATAAAGGATTGTTAATTTGTAATTACCCTACACTCTTATGGGTATAAAGGTTTTTTTTGATAATATATATTAGTAATGGGCAAGATCGATCATTTCAAAGATCGATCAGTCAATGATCGATCAATCGAAGTATCGAGCCGCTCGATCTGATCAGAAAGATCAGTCCGATCAGTACGCTCTCTCAATGAAAGTGAAGTAAGATTATCGCTTTTACTACAATAATTACTAAAATAAATAACATACTGAATTTGTTATTTTCTACATATTATTTATTTTTACTGTATTTCCGTTGTTAAATTACAATTGTATTTAGTAAATAAAATAAAGAAATGGTGTGATTCAATGATCGATTTTACCTAGACAGATCGATTCGCTCAATCATTGTTCAAGCCGATCAAAAAAAATCGAGCTGATCAAAAAGATCGAGTCGATCAAAGTGATCGAGCCAATAAAAAATATCGAGCAGATCAAAGAGCAGTCGATTATTTTTGATCGATCTTACCCATCACTAATATACAGGGTGGACCATTTAATGTGTTTTCAGAAAATATCTCCGAAACAAGAAACATTAAAAAAAATGACCCAAACAAAAAATGAGCTGAGTGAATTCTTCTCATTCTTCTCATTTTTTAACAAGGTATCTGATTTTTTAATAAAAAGTAGGGGTTTCCATTTAAAAAAACTAAGTTGACCTCGATTTAGCGACAACAGCGCCATCTATGAAAAAACCAATATTATGTTATTATGGCCCCCTTCGATACAATAATTTTTTGTTTGGGTCATTTTTTTTAAAGTTCCTTGTTTCGGAAATATTTTCTGAAAACACATTAAATAGTCCAACCTGTATACCCTGTATATATATATATATATATATATAATCGATGTCCCCTTTTACCAATTGGTGTCGGGATCACTAATATATATATATATATAATTTGTAATTATTACATTATTATCTTCTATTTTGAAAATGACACACTAACATTGTTAAAACTATAAACAACAACAATAAACAATCTAAGTTATATAAAATGGGTTTTACTTACTAAAATTAAATTACAATGAACAATATAGTAGAAGCCTCAACAATTGATGTGTTATCAATAATTTGTTTTTAATTACTACGTTACCTTGTTTCAGAATTTGGTGATTATGGGAATTGGTTTAGTTGCTTTCACAGGATGTTTGGGTTACATCGCCTACATGAGGGAGAAATACGAAGGACTTGGTTATTATTCCGCAGTCAAAGAGGATGGATCTGCAATTTTCGAAAAGAAGAAATCTAAGTGGGATTGATGGTTTAATTTTATTTGATAATATGTAGAAATTGTATATAAAGTAATTAAATTATTGTTTTAGAATGTGAGATAAATCCACAGCCCTATAACATTTAATATTGTTTCTTCCCATTCTGCAAAATATAAATATATTAATTACCCTCATGATAATCGATTCGAAACACAGCGTGAAAATTTGTATTAACATCAACATCGCACAGATGAAAGTGATCACGATATACATGTTAGGGCATGTGTGACATTAAATGAGTTTGTGTGGTGAGATAAATCTACAGGCCTATAACATTTAATGTCGTTTCTCTTTACAGCCTTTTTTTTTCTCGCCCTGGAAAATATAAATATCTTGAATTAAACTTATGATTTGGGACACCGACAAATTCCTGGCCTTATCTTGAAAGGAAATCTCTTTTAAAATTATTGTTTTTTTTATGATCACGACCAAAATATAAAATCTTTCACAATAATTTTCTGTTTTGATTAATATCCAAATTTCAATAACAAATTTAAATCTAGAATACAATAATGATTTATCTTTCCCAACTACCTTTCACGACCACCATTTAGAACCAATCGAATTTTCTTTTCCTTCCAACTTCTTTCCCGACCAACTATTTTCCTCTACCCATAACTCTTAAACGAATCTCCTCAAAATATGACCACATCCTTTTTTGTTTAGGCTCATTGGAGTGAACTCTTCAGATTGAGGCTTAATCTGCAGACAAAAATAAACTATAAAATTATAATATGGTCCCCAGTATAGTTATTACAATATATATTAATTATTTATTTATATATATATATAATAAAAACACTATTAAACAAATTTCTCATATTTTTCTATGTTAACAAATTTAGTTAGTTTACAGCAGTTTATTGTTAATCACGATTTGCAATCTAATGCATTTCGCCGAAAAGGTCCGTTTTTATAAATAAAACATTTAAAATTTAACATCTCAATATTTCTTCTTGTAGCTTGAAAATTAATTTAGCAAATTCATTTCAGTTAGAGCCGATACACAGCCGCCAGGGAAAAAACAGAACGGAAACGGGAAAGATGATTCATAGGATTTACGTGTATCGATTCATAATCAGGAAGGGTTTTTTACAGACTTTCTGTATATGATCCATAGAAAATTAATAGACGATACGATCCGTTCTCTTTCCCGGGCGATTGAGAATTGGCTATAATTCAGATGAATACAAAATTGTTATTAATATTTTCAAACTACACATTTACAGTAACTAAATATATAAAAGCAGGTTTTTTTAAATGTAGGCGCTATTTTTGAATTACCCGCCTGCGCGCGCCTTCTAACGCCTCGGAAAGGAAATGTATTTTATGTTGGCTAGACTTATAAGATTTTAGGGTAGCTATATTCAGATTGAAAAAATCATAGAGAATGAATTAAAGATTAAGGTTACGTTATGTGAAATTGTTGTTAGCTATTGTTAAACTTTTAAACAAATACAGTCTGTCTAATTTCTAATCCCACGAAGAGGCTATCTCCGACTACACTATTATGAATAAATTTCTTTTTACTATGATTAGTCCCTTAATTTGTTAAATTTTAAGTGTTCATTTCAGCTTCCATTTATTCAAACACGATGCATGGCGCAATACTCGACATGCGTACTGAAGGTTATATGAATTGATCCAATTTTATTAATTAATTGAAATGTGTATTTTATTACTTATTATTGTAATAATTACAATAATATTAATATAACATTAAAATAAACATATTTATATCAATAAAAATTGTTTTTACAAAGCCTTTCCGTAATACATTTCAAAATTCGAACGCGCATGTCTATGACTATCCCACATATCTTCCTGGAGCAAATCTGTCGATTCCCGCAGAAAATACACATTTCCGGAATTTTAGTTCAATATTGTGTATTACAGTGAAATTATGGATATCGCAAAATTGAAGGTAAGTGACTATGATATCTGATTATTCTTAAAATTGTGTATATTCAATTATTACTTTCATAACAGACGTCTTTCGTGAAAGTTAGGTTATGTTTATACCGAATTGTTCACGGAAATGATGCAAATGTTTATATTTTGGAAGAAATTCGAGCTGTAAGTTTTTGAATTATATTTACATTGCGTTAGTATTTTTTTTTAAGTTTTAAATGAATTAATTTTGTTTGGAAATTTAATTGGGGTTATTCAGTAATTATAATAAAATCCCTTATTTAATTCATTTAAATAGTTTTGCCTAATGTATATCAATACTAATTAGACTAAAGTAGTTCTTTTATAAACGTAATTTAATAATAATCATAATAGGCTGTATTCTCTCTTTATGTATATTTTAATAATGCCGTCGCTGCTTTTTTTAACATTTAATCAATCATTATTGTATTCTATTCTCAAGTTGTGTGTTGGGACACATGTCACTTCCAACCCCGAACCCTATCACTTGCGGTTAGCTTAGGTAATAATTAAAAGATAACTTACCCTGTTTCCTCCTTGCTCCTTCTTAGTTTCACTTTCACTACTAAATAAGGGTTTTACTCATTTTTAAGTTTTTTTCCGAAATAAAATAACTTATACTCGTTCGACTGCTAAACGAACAAACAGCCAGAATTCAGAAGACAGTTGGTATTAACTGTCTGAATTCTGGTTGTTTGTTCGTTTTATGGACAGTGTTTTTGTGAATGGGTAAGTTGGGAGTTAGCAGAACCCTTGGGGTATTTTCATCCGCACCTTATTGCTTATTGGTTAAGGTGGTGGTACGGTTACTTAAGCTCATCACTGATTGGTTACCCTTAACATTGTATGATCACTCTGAACCGTTATTGGTCAGTCTTTTACTCAATGCTAATTGGTAGAGTATCATTTGGGCAATATCAGATTTGAAAGTGACTTTGATTAAAACACTTGGTTTCTTTTACTAATTTTTTATTTTTACTCCGACTAGTTTCGACCTTAGGTCATTCTCAGGGAGATATGTTGACCTAAGGTAAAGGTCGGAGTAAAAATAAAAAATCAGTGAAACAAACCAAGTGTCTTAATCAAAGTCTATTAATTAAATATGTTTCACCACGGGTTAAGTGAGAAATTAATTCAAAATATTGAAAGTGACATCTCCGAAATTTAGAAAAATAATAAATTAAAATGTAAATTGTTGATAAAAGAATATGCTATTGTTCATTTCGCAGAGAGATGCATTATTAAAAAATGTTTATCTAGTAATAGTCTGAATTAATATATACAATAATACAGAGGCAAGATTAAAAAAAAAATGAGAGTATAATTAAAGTTCCTAATTAATATGAAAAATGTTAATTGAATTTAAAATATGAATCTACATATGAGGTAAGAATTATTAAACGCATATATAGACATGATTATACTTATATTTAATTTTAGTTACAATGAATTTAAGTAACTGTAAGGTTCCGGTTGATTGAAAGATTGGAGGATTTTATTTTATTTATTTATTTAGTCTTATATAACATTGTTATATCTTCCTCTCTACTTCTCAGTGTGAGATGGAGGCTTTTAATGGCTTTTATTTATCAACAGAATATTTACAAAACACTTAAACTAATTTCACAAATAGGTTGTCGATCGGCTGGGACGTTGTTGCGAAGTTTAAGACTGTAATCAGTCGTGGACCAGTCAAGATTGTAATCAATGCAAAGCTGTCCATCGGGTGAGGGTGCTGTGTGGGGTAGTACCACGAGAGTGAGTGGCTGTGCGAGATAAAAAGTATTTGAGCGCGCCTTCGCAGTTGTTTCTCTCTCTACTTGGTGTTGCATAAATAAAATTAAATTAGTTCAACCATATTACAGAATTTAATTTAGATTGAATTTGTAATGGGTCAAGGGGTACGTGTGCAGAAGTTATTTTTTTAATTTATTAAGATTTAATTTAAACTGAAAGAAAGGAATGCAAGCTGTTTTTGTGACACTTGAACGAGGCGAGATAAGTATGCCTGGGAATGCATGCTAATCTTTTTTTTGCTGAAACTTGGAATAGGGGAAGAGAACGTTGAACTTAAATTGTGATCGAAATTTTTCATAATTCGGCCTACGTAAGGTACCACTTGGGCAAGCGGGAGTGATAAAAATGCAGAAGATTTTGAAAACATGGGAGAAACTTACGGACAGTAAGACGGGCGACATCGAAAAAGAAAACAGTTGGTCGGTGTGAAATATGATATTCTAGCAGGTTGTAAAATGGGCGAGTGCGGTTGATCGTCTTGTAGAATGGAGTGTGTGAAATAAATAAAAATAAAACAAATGATGAAATATTCAGGCGTGCGGTCCAACGCATGAATCGTAAATTGAATTCAAATAAAAAGGGTTCGTCATTAAAGAGTAGGAGAGCTTACCGGAGATATCAAATTCCTTAAATAAATCCCGCGAATCGGGAATAAAATAAAAAAGGTTTGTCTTCAAAGAGCCTGAGCTTACAAGAAATATTGAATTCCTCCCAAATTGGGAATCAAATAAAAAGTGTTTGTCTTTGAATAGTGCGAGAGCTTACCGGAGATATCAAATTCCTTAATAAAATTGCGCGAATGTGGAACTGAAATAAAACAAGGGTTATTTGATCACAACTTAAATTCATAAATGACAGGTAAAACTTTGGTATTATCCTCCTTCTTTCTCTTTTGTTATTGTTGATTATTACAGAGCAGCAACCCACTTTTTTTTGTAGTACACAATACATGAAAATTGTTTAAATATAATTAATGTATCAATTTATTATCAATATGAACAATTCCGCATCGTTAGCTTCATTTGTTTTATTCTATTTCACACATGAGCATTCCTGAGTAATTTAATAATAATAACGAAAAGACATGAAAAAGTGAAAATAATGCATATTAACACAAATAATGAACTTGGCCAATTAATTAAAGGGTAACTATGTGCATTTTATACAAATTCTAAATTTGAATGAGGCGGTGGTCTGAACCATTACAAATTGTTTAAAAAAAAAACTGTACAAATGTAATAAATGTTTTTATGGTGCTTTAATTAAGGTTAGCTTATTTTCGTCACGTTCAAGATTTTCATAAACCTGTTTGGATGAATTTAGAAATTGTGAAGAATTTCATTTTTGAGCTTATTACTTATCCCGAGAATATGCTGCCTCTTTATTGTTTTATTTGCTCTAGGATTATACAAAGCAATCATTTCTATAAGAGCTTAATGGATTTTCGCATTAAGAAAATTTTTAATTTCTAAGAAAATGAAAATGGAATGAAATGCAACGATGCTGTATTAAATCGCAAATTAAAATTAAACGTGTTATGACATGTCAAAGTGACATACATACATGAATGTTGTCAGGGTAGACAAACAATTTATTTTCCAGTTTCCATGACTTTGTTGTAATTATTTTATTTTTTGGAAAAAGAAAAAGTCAGCCTGATATGATAGAAGCATATTTTGTTATCTACAGTGTGTAACAAAATGATAAAGGCACACAAATTTTTTTGAATAAAAATTGATTAAATTATTCGATCGGTCTGAAACTTTAGCAGAACATACCTTGTTTATAATTTAAACAATCCCTAAAGTTTGGTTTTTATTCATTTAGAAAAAAAAAAGTTTCATAATTTTTTGTAATTTATGCCAATTGAAAAGCGTAACAAAAAGATAAAGGCACATGTATAAAACATAATTTATTTAACAAAAACAAAAACAATAAACAACAAATGATTAAATTAATATTTAATTGTTTTTCCTCCGCTCTTTATTAACAAATTAATTCGTTTCGGCATCGAATTAACAAGGTCGGAAAGCTGATTTGTTGTCACTTGAGTCCAAGCCTCCTGAATGGCCACTTTTAGTTCGTTTGTGTTATTGTATTGGCGGCAATTGGCGTAGACACGACGCACAAGTTGACCCCAAAGATTCTCAATAGGGTTTAGGTCAGGCTAGCAAGAAGGCCATTGAAGCAATGGTATGCCACGCTGAGCAAACCACGCTTTTGTACTTGCAGACGCGTGAACAGAAGCGTTGTCCTGCATTACCGTCAAGTTGGCGGCACGGTATTTGTTCATGTACGGGAGTAAATGTTCGGCCATCATATTCTGATAACCCTCCGAGTTCATTCGACCGTTAACAAAAGCAAATGAAGTCTTTCCAAACGTCGAAAATCCCGCCCAAATCATTACGCTTCCACCTCCAAAGTTTCGTTTCGAAAAGCAGCGAGGCTGGGTTCGTAGGTCGTGCCAATAAAATGCTAATCCGTCCGGACCATCGAGGTTAAACTTTTTTTCGTCCGACCAAACAATCTAAACACAGAAACAACATACAAGAAACTCATATGAACCCCAAAGTTGAAAAGACTAAATTACTGTATTCCATTCGTGTGTCCACGTCTGGTGTCGATCAGCGAATTCGGCTCGAAAGCGCTGGTGATCTTTTGTCAACTTAGGTGCCGCTTTCATCTTCTCGTATTTTAAGTTTCCGCCTTCCTTTAATGCCCTCCACACCGTCATATGACTGTTTTCGGGTGCAAACGCTTTTTGAAGCCGATGGGTTCAATACTACATGTATTGGCCGCTGCTCCGACGATGGCACGTTTCGTCCGTGGAGACAATGCGGGCGGCCTACCAGAAGACTTATTCTTCCCGTAATTAGCGCCTTTTTTCACAAAATTATCGACTACGGTTGGCGATCGACAGATTTTCAACGCCACTTCTCTGTTCGAAAGACCTTGCTCTTTAAACGCAAGAATTTTCCCTTTCTCTTCGTCTAACAAAGCGTTCTTTTTTCCCATTCTATAAAAACTAAACCAAAAACATAATAAAACTAAGCCAAAAAAGTAATGAACACAAAAAACTATTTAAAATGGAAACAATTGACAAAATTTGCCTTTATCATTTTGTTACGCTTTTCAATTGGCATAAATTACAAAAAATTATGAAACTTTTTTTTTTCTAAATGAATAAAAACCAAACTTTAGGGATTGTTTAAATTACAAACAAGGTATGTTCTGCTAAAGTTTCAGACCGATTGATTATTTAATCAATTTTTATTCAAAAAAATGTGTGTGCCTTTATCATTTTGTTACACACTGTATAGTCTTTTTTTTAAGATTACAAGCAGGGAAGGATAGGGTACATTTGACGTTGTTCAGTGATTGGTTGAAATTGCGGGAAAACTCACACTAGAGACATTCTATTCTCCGTCTTTATTTTGTCTAGTGGTCTCTGTCATTTTACTCATCTGCATAAGCTTAGCATTACTAAGTTTAATATTGGAGTACTATGTTTAATGATTGATAATAAATTAAACTATGTCACTTAACTGCAATGTTAAATTTCTAGAAAGTATTAATTTAAATAGTATTGCTGTGTGTAGGGTTATGAAATGTGACATGCGTCAGAAGGCCAGCTGTGCCAGTGCCCGCCATTACAGTTTCATTCTGTCTTAATGGGCGCGTTCAGGGAACTGTAGCGCTTTACGAAAGCGGTGTCGTTAAACGGTACCGCTTTATGTGTGGCGCTGTAGCGCTTTATCAAGCGGTAAAGCATATATTTTTTCTGCTAAATCGTTTTACAAACCGCGCAGCTGTAAATAAAACCGCCATATTTTCGTGAGCGTCCTTAACATCAAAAGCGTGCTCAGGGAACATCAAGCGCTTTGCGCTGCAGCGCTACATGTCTAAAATTTCCCTGAACGCGCCCAATGTTTCTTTAATTTTATAATTGTGCAATGAGTAAAAACGCAAGTTATCTATTGAGTAAAGTTATTAGAAATCCGGATGGAAAAATTATTGGAATTATTCTATTGTTTACCTGTGCTGTGTGTTAAATTCCACTAGATTTAAATTTTGCGCCAATGTTTGTCACCAGATTCACCTGTTTTAATGGTGTAAATCAGTGTTCTGTTTATTGTAATCTTAGGAAAAACAGAGTATAGTTCCACTCAGAAAATAAAATTGTATTATTCTAACACTAATAAATAATGATTATAATAAGCAAATACAATTTACAATCTGGCATAGAATCTGAATAACGCAATGACTTTTAAAATTAACAATTAAAATTGTTGTTAAAATTTGAATTAAATGGAAATAATAGAAATATTTATATGGCAATTATTAATTTAACAGGAATGTTTTTTTTCTAACATATTAACTTTAACTTTATTTTACGGAATTCTCCATTATAATTGATTACATTATACAATAATTTACATATTTGTATATAATCAGGTAAGTATTCCTAAACAATTAATAATTATTAATTAGATTAATTAATTAAATCATTTACTTCAATATCCTCTAAGTTTTGGGTTATCAGTCCATTTTTAAAAGAATTTAATATTTGTTTTATTTTAATGTAGTCACAATTGCATATAATATGAAGTTTAAAAAAACTAAATAATAAGTTGCTCACAAGAAAAAAAAAAAAAAAAAATAAAAGAAAAGGAATTTTAAAAATATTAAAGCAATTTTCTCATTTTTTTTTATTTTGTTTAATTTTATTATTTTCTTTTTTATTAAAATATGTTCAGCCTTGCCATTGAGCTAAAAAATATTAAAAATATTTTGCCTACCATGCATATTTTTTAAATTGTATAACCACAGAAATACAAACAAAACATTTTTTTATTTTATTTTTGCAGGAATGGTCTAATAACTCATAACTAGTAGAACAATTAAAGTTTTGTTTCTATTTTGTTGGTATTTTTTTCTATAACTTATTCATATTTATTATTAAAACTACCATTGTTAAAATATTAAAGATATTTGCTTATTTCACTAAAATCCCTGATGTGCTCTCAAAAAGTGTGTATAAAATGGTAGAGTACAATTTCGTATTTCATGGAAAAATCTGACACCGTAAACACATTTCTTCAACGTGTTCGTGTATTGTGCATGCGGTCAGTGAAAATTAAAATACAACAACGAACAGAACGATTTTTATTAATGATGCACATAACTGCCCTTCAAATTCAAATTTTAATTTAAAAAAATACATTTACATATAGTTACAATTTTTTTAAATCATATTTTTTGCTTTGGCTTCTTATTTGCTCAATTGTTGTGTCCAATGATCAACATTTTAAGTACAAGTACTTTTTTCATGTTTTCTATTTTGTTTTTAAATTTATTAGAATTTACTTATAAAAAGAAAAACTTGTGCCATTCTTTGAAAAATTGAATCATTGAATAAAGTAAAATGACCTCTATGTTTATATTAATATTTACATAGACTTATAAATTAAATATAATATTTTTTATAGTTATTTTTCTAGTAAATACAACATACATATTTTTTATTGTGAAGTTGTTAGAATTGTGAAACGGCATGAAATGAAAAGACTAAATATGCCTACTCGAGAGTAGCTGATTTAATAAATAGAATTAGATGCAGCAACAGAGTGGGTGAAAGGGAGAATAACACAAAGACTCCATATGCGTTGCACATCTATATGACTTTTCAATAAACGGTAAACCTTTAAACCTACAGTCCAATGAAAATAAATGAATTACAAAAAAAAAAACTTATTTTTGAATGATACAAAATATTATTATATATAAAAATATATAATATCAAATATTTGTTAATTTGTTTTTATTCACCAGAAAGATAAAATTAACAGCTCACCACAACAATTTAGAGAATTGGTTTAGTCTGGAAGTAATTAGTTGAGAATTTAAATACTTAATTAATTGTGACATAAAAATTGTAATAATAATTTTACTGAAAATTTATCTCTTCAATTTTTATATTTTTATAATGGCAAAAAGTATGATTAAATATTAGTTTACAGGATATGCTCAAAATTTGCATCAAAGAATTGGCCATTATAAACACTAAATTAGGATAAATTAAACCATGGAAATAATTTTTTTTCTAAGATTAGACTTGAAATTTACAATTAAAAATTATTATTAAGGGTACAATAATCATTATAAAGTGGTAAAGCACATTAAAACTGAGTGTGCCAAAAAGTCACTCCACTGTTGAAGAAAGAGTGATGTTTTTTTATCATTCCAAAAATATATAGACACCAATACAATATGGATGAAGGTTACGGTTTTGTAGAAAGAGATAGCTATATAGTAAAATGGAAATAATTGTTTGAAAAAAGAGCCATTCTTTTGGATTTAATAATATGAATATGTATTTACATTTTTTATCTACCAACTAAGATAAATAGTGTATTTAGTTGTATTTAACTAGTATGTGCAGTTAAATATTTATATTTTATTCTACGGTATTTCTTCATGTTTAGCTATTTTAGTGTGAATACCGGACTTTTAGTTAGTTATCTGTTTTGTTTTAATTTTATTCATTTATTCGTCATTGTAAATTGTATTGATTTTTAATGTATTGCGACTGCATTTCTTTAAACTTTATCCAATATTGTCATTACTTGTACACGCTGTCTTATTTATGTATTTTATACATTATTGTTTGAATTATTTATATTTATTCTGTTAACCCAATAACTCGTAAAAACACTTGGGATAATAATTGATTAATTTATTTGTTAATTTGTATTTTTAGTTATTGTTTATTTATATGTAATAGCCTATTTACTACTTATAGTAAAAAATTGTTACAATTTTTGTAAAATGGTGAATTTTCCGTAAATAAATAAATTATTATTATTATTAAGTATAAAGTATCAGTCTAAATAAAAAATAAATCGTTAATTTTCATGTATTACGTCAATTTACTAGTTCAAGTTAGAAAAGAAAATTGTAAGATATAATAAAATTAATGGGTCATGTCTGCTAAGTTATTTCAATGCAGAATTTAGCAAAATCCTTTAAATTTTCTTTGCACAAGTTTTTATTAGCAAAAATATAATTTGAAATTTGCTATAAATTTGATGAATTTTCGTAATTGTTTTTCACACAAACTAAATATTAAAATAATTTTTAATTCATTTGATAAAATTCCTGCTTATTTTAAGATTACTTTAATGTATAATACAGTATTGTTCATTGATCACAACAGCAATCTAACTCGAATTAATGATTGCCATTATTTATATAGCTACCTCTTTCTAAACCACACCCTTGAGTGATATGTGTGCAATTAGAATTTCATTTACTTTAGTAATTATGAAATTATTAAGCTGACAACAATCCATTATTTTTTTTATCTAGCATTGTAATGTTTACATAGACATTAGGCATTTATTTGTAAATATTTCTTTTTATTTTGAAAAAATCGAATTACTGTTACAATATAAATATTTGATTTATGATAAATGTAATACAATTTTAATAGCTTACTTAATATTCAACAATTCTTAATGATGTTGTTTACATTCTGATTTTTATTTTATTTAGGTACCAGAACTACGTAAAGAACTAAAAGCCAGGGGTCTTCCAACGACTGGAAACAAGAATGAATTAATGGAAAGGTTAGAAATGGCGATTAAAAACAAAGTCGAAGATTCAATGAGTGCGGAATCCGTCGATGATTTAAACGAGGATTTACTTGAAGAAGAGGAGGAGGAAGAAGAGGAAGACGATGAACATTTGGATGTTGCCGATAGTGTGCTGAACGACTTGGATTCCCCCGTAGAAAATGCTACTTCTCCCCTGGTAAAGCCCACCAAGCGAAAATCCATAGAAGCCGGAGAGAGTCCACCGAAGCTGGCTAAAAAAATTGTGCTTAACAGGGATGCAGTGAGTACGGAGGAGAAGTCTGAGACTGAGTCAATCGAGAACAAATCGCCTGAGGAGAAAGATGATAAAACTGAGGATAAGAAGGTTATTAAGTTATCACAGTTGAGTGCCAAAGAGGTAAGTTGAGTGTATCTAGAATTACTTTAATAACTTTATTGCGGTAATTCATAGTAATAGCTTTGGCAAAGTAGACCTTCGGTTTTGTAAATGCTGGTTTAAGGATTGGTAAACAGTCTTCCACTTCTACAATCGTTTTAAATTTACCATTTTGTTGGAATAAATGCTCATGCGCAACAAACAGCTGAGTGGATGTCAAAACGAAGTGAAGTGAATAACGGTTAGCAACGATGATCTGAAATTTACAAAAATGGCAGATTTTTTGATGAGATTGTGTTTGAATTTGATAGCGATTCGGAGATAATTTATTATGTGGAATGATTTCGAAAACCATACGGTATTCAAGACCAAGGTTGATGTAGGGCTAAACGCTTGTTTGTTTGGCCTCACATAAGGTTTATCTCATGCTCTGAGCACGGGTTAAACTGCAGGAGCGGTAACACTCCGTTCATTCCAATAATGCCTTACCTCATAATTGTACAATTACCACCCAAGGTTTGACCCTGACCAAAGATGTAACTATCAATTGTAGAAGTGGGCCTTAAATGAGTTAACTAAAAGATGGGCATGGGCTCATGAACATTTGTAGCATAGTCAGGTGCTTAATAACATATGATCGAGAACTTTTCTTTTCAGTGCTTTGATTTTTTTATTAAAAAAATTATGTTGGCAATAAATGTAACCACAGGTTATATTATTCTAACAAATTCAAGAATTTGATTTAATAAATATGTGCCATTATTTATCAATTGAATAATGTGATTTCTTTAATTGTGACATAAAACGTCACAATTGAAGAATGTGATTTGATTCCTTTTATTTACTGGTGCCAACAAAATGTAAAATGAAGAATTACAATGAAATTAAACAAGGAAAATTTCTGGCAATGATCAATAAAATTCGATCAATCCCTTTTTCCAACTGCAAAAAATACTTACTCTGTAAGTTTTACAAACATCTATTGAAACAACTACTTCCCGGGCATTTACCCCGCCGGACATTGGATTACACGGATGGTGACGATCACTTCCACCCGCGATCTCGTTGAAGACGGTACGTAAAAATTAATTAATAATTAAAAATTGTTTAACAACTAAGGGCTTGCAGGGCAACTGATGAGGGATGAAATCCCGAAACACGTGTCTACAGATAGCCTTGTAACTATTATTTGTTGTTTCCTTTCATTAAATAATTTCGACTCAAACCGTTGCAATTTCTCA
Source organism: Philonthus spinipes (assembly GCA_963082785.1). Taxonomy (NCBI): domain Eukaryota; kingdom Metazoa; phylum Arthropoda; class Insecta; order Coleoptera; family Staphylinidae; genus Philonthus; species Philonthus spinipes. Next base: position 8,264,411 of record OY720312.1, read on the forward strand.
GCAGTGCTGCGATGCAACAACAAATATCTATTGTGTAATCCAATGTCCGGCGGGGTAAATGCCCGGGAAGTAGTTGTTTCAATAGATGTTTGTAAAACTTACAGTGTAAGTATTTTTTGCAGTTGGAAAAAGGGATTGATCGAATTTTATTGATCATTGCCAGAAATTTTCCTTGTTTAATTTCATTGTAATTTAAATAACTGCAAATGTGTGAATCATCTTTGTTTCATTTTATTTAAAATAAAGAAGAAAATCAAAGCACTCTAGAGGAAAAAAATAGATATGGACAAAGTCAATATTTTTTTTTTTTGTGATGTGGGAGGAAAAAATCCATTTATGAACTATGTGCCGGATTCCTTTCGGTCTAAGACCGAGAAACTAGTGACTAAAAACCCCTCCCACATACCTGCGTCGACTGCCAGTGTGATTGGCCGGTCTCATGATTTATTACTAAACACTAAGTATAAGCTAGGACATATCAATAATTATGTAATAAATTAATTAATAAATTAAAAGTATGCACATAACAAAAAACAAATAAACCTAAATCTATAAAATAAATATTAATAGGTTATTAAAAATCAACCAATAAGACAATTATACAATTAAATTCTCTTGAAAATGGGCTAATAACCCGAAACTAGTCGAGGATTTAAAGTTATTCAATCTAATCTGTGTTTAATTGTTTTATTGGTTGATTTTTAATAATCTATTCATATTTATTTTATACAATGTGAACAACCAATGTTTAAATATTAAAACCATTAATTAAACCTAAATCTAATATTACAGAGGGCTGCATCAGAGTTGTAAAAAGACACTGAGCTAAATGTACACTAAACACCAATCTACAGAACTAAAACAGAATAGCACATGACCACGACTAAAATGTAATAAATTAATAATAAATACACATTAAAAGAAAAACAATGAATTAAAATAAGACGCAAAACAGACAGAAGGGTGCCCGATCTTTTTTGTCACTGCAAAACAAAGTATATAACAATTTTCTTAGTTATTTATAATGTTAATATTGGGAAGAGTCACCTTATTCAATAATAAAATCCATTTTATTATTAATTATTAACTTTAGCTACTTAAAATTGGTTATTCAGCAATACTCGATTACTAAATTTACTCGAGTTTGATCAACACTAGAAAAAAGTTCTTGATCATATGGTACCATATGATATCCGATTAGATGTCAAATTCACAAGCAAATACTTATAAGTAAACTGTTAACAAAACTGTGCAAAGTTTGCTTGTGTATTTGACATCTAACTGGGTCATACAGTCATAATATGAAAGATCCCTGCCAGACACATAGTATACACTTCAAATGAATTTATTTTTACTAAAAATTATGTTTATTTCAGAGGCTGGAAATGCGTGCTAAAAAGTTTGGTGTGACTCTATCAGGGGAAGCAAAAAAAGTAGCTAGAGCTGAAAGGTTTGGACCAGAGGGTTCACAAAAATCTTCTCCAATTTCAGTAAGTACAGTATTTTTTTATTTTAAGGTATTTTAAACTTCACATTTTGAGATATTAACATTAAGGGGTGATGCCTATATGCAAGACCAAAAAAAAGTAAAAAATCGGAATTCTAATTCTGCAAAAAAGGTGCTAAAAAAGTCACCATCGATGGGCAATATTTTGAATGATTTATTTTGTAACCATCTTTTCACATTAAAGTTGTAGTTTCATGAAAAAAAAAAATATAGAGAATTTAGTTGCCCTCATAATACACTTGTCATCAATTTAGATTTTTTTTTTCGACTACTCCTAAGGTCCTGGGGGCTTGTGACACAGCTTCCCTTAAAAGAAGATCTTTTTAAAAAGGCCTTTGTGGTTACAGCTCCTGGAGATGCAGAAATCAAAATTTTCAATTGTGTTAAGTTAAGAATGAGTAAATTCTGTCGTTGATCATTCAATTTTGAGAAAAAAATTGACAAAATAGTAGCCTCCGGGTCTAAAAATCTCTTTGTTCAGCTGTAAAAAATTGAAAAAAAAGATAGGCAAAATTAGAATGATCAATAACTGTATAAAATAGTTTAAAATTTGAGACAAAAAGTTGCTGACATATTGAATGAATACATATTAAATTATCACCATCACCGATTTTGAAAATGTGGTTTCGAGATAATATTTCTTTCTTTCTTAATCTTATCCTCTTTTACACGTATTGGGTGTCGAGGTTTGGTTCTATCGCTTATAAAATTGTATCCACTCGTTTCTATTCGTTGATAGTTCCTTTGCCTGTGCCTTCGAGATAATCACATTTTAAAAATTTGAGATGTGTTTACTAACTATGAATAAACATGTATAACTTCGGCAATTTGTATCCAATCAATATGAAACTTTTTAGGAAACAATCATAAATGTACACATTTTCGAATTCCGTGATAAAAAAAAAACGTTTTTTTGAACCTATGCAAGAAGCCATCATTTTATTTAGTAATTCTTATACAAAGATGAGTTAATTGATTTTTTTTTAATTATTATAACATTTTATCTGACAAGTCACTGAGTTCCCTATACATTCTTATTCGTAGTTCAACACTTGTTTTTCTGTATGTAGAGATGTTTCATATATCAATTTTGATGTATTTTAAGTATTGGATTTGTTATTTTGGTTATTCAACTACTTTGCAGATATTTTGACAGCACACACTATTGCAATATGGATGGCACAAGAATGTTTTCTGCAGTCCGTTGTAATATGTAAATAAATAAATATATGAAACACAGTAACTTGTCAATTTAGGAGACCACTAAATAAGTAAATATTATTTATTTATTTAGTCTTATATAACATCGTTATATGTTCCTCTCTACTTCTCAGTGTGAGGTGAAATAAGTAAATAATTAATTTAAAAATATGCATCATAATACATTTTATCTATATCTATATTATCATAAAACCGTTTCGAGTTATTTATAATGTATATAATTTTACAGGCAGCAGCACCACCATCAGTTGACGTGTTGAAGCAACGCGCTCAGAGGTTTGGCGTTTCCGTTTCAACAGCTCTCACGAAACTAGAAAATCAGGAACGCTTGGAGAAACGCAAAGAAAGATTCGGTGGCACTGCCAATGGTTCAACTACAATATCTGCTGAAAAAGCTCAAGCGAGGCTAGAAAGATTTAAACAACCCATAAAATAGCATTCAAGCTGAAAACTCGATACAAATTTTATATTCTGTACAATTGAATCCCATTTTTAACGTAATTTTATTATCCGTTAGGGAAGACGGAATATATATACGATTATTAGAATAAGTTTAATTAACAATTTTGATTAGTATTTGGTTGATTTTGTATTTATTAATTTACAAATATTAATGTAATGTAAGTATTTCTTGCTTAAGTATGTAAATGATAAATATAAATATAGCATTTGTTTTTCTTTTTTTATTAATATAAATAAACAAAGTTGCCTTTTTTAATCAATCTTGACAATTTATTACATTTCAGGTGATGTCTCAACTATAAAAAATAATATATACAGGGTCTCTCACCGAGAAATCACATTAAAAGTATATGGATTTCCAATTAATAAATTGTAATTACATTTTTACAATATATGTAGACCAGTATGTTCTTTTTAATGAAAATAATTCCAATATTCTAGCACTTTCGATTATACCAGCAGTCGATGCCAACTTCTTTATTTTAAATAGAAGTGTTGATTGAAGAATTATATTTTTTCAATCAATACATTTTATTTCAAATTTGGACTAAACTAAATTCCAAATGTCACACTGTGTGAAAATATATAGTGTTCTCTATTAAAAAAATCATTTATTGATACCACATAGTATTCCTATAATCAAATCGTTTCATTTGCAAAATTTTATAATTTTCTTTTCATTTGTTTCTTCTCCATATTCTCCCTCTGTTTTAGTCTTATTCTATTCTGTTGTTCCCATCTCCCATTATTATTAAAGATATTTGTTGGTGAGTACTTGAAGTTTTTTGATATAATGTAGTAATATTTTATTCCTTCACTTTTTTATTTTTATCATTATCACTATATGTACATTTCAAGCACATGAAATGTACATATAGTGATAATAAAAAAGTGAAGAAAGGAATAAAATATTACCACATTATCCCATTATTATTATTGTTTCATTTTCCTGTCTTGCTTCGTCTAGTTCACGAATTAACAAATACTATATATTGTGTTCAATTAATGAAAACAATGTATAATGAAGTAGAAGCCTTAACAATTAATAAATCTATATTATGTGATTCTGTGAAATGTGTATTAGAATATTGAAACAGATTATGGTAACCAATTGACAGTCATTACTCGAGGAGTTCTTATTGGTTTGTACTCTGTATTGAAAATACTTCTTGGCTGCACAGTGAATATTTGAACATCTTGATTAATTTGTGCATCCCTTTTTATTTGTTGATCTCTTCTGTTGAAATATAGGCGAACAATGAAGAAATAAATTATCTCCACAATTGACGTGATGCTGATGCCATTGAATAAACCCAAGATTCCTCCGAGCATTGCTTAAAGTAGAGGAAATTTATGTTAAAATAAATATATAAAAGATTGAGCAAATAATTAAAATAAATTAATTATTTCTTTCATTTTACTGCAACTAATTACACATTGAAATTAGACAATAAAATTCTGAATTGAAATATAAAAAACAAAAATGAACAATTTGTGGGAAAGAAAACATACCTGCATTTTATGATATTTAGATCGTTTTTTATTGAAAAGTTTACGAATTATACTTGTGTTTATTTGTTTGAAAAAAAAAAAAAAAAAAAATAACAGGCTTTCACTTCAGCAATTGCTGAAGTTTTTGCATTTCAGATCCATAAGATTATGTCTTTTTATGTAGTGGGCCTGGCTTGATTAAAAAATTTTCTTTAATTTGCCCCATAAATAAAAATCTAAACAGTCGAGAAATTGTAGTGACCAATGAAATAAGCATCCCCTTTAATTCAGCTATCAGGAAAGACTATGCAAATAATTTCGCATGCTCTAGAAAACGCCCCTCCAGTGGTGACAAAATAACTCAATTTTGTTATAAATTTTATTAACTTCAAAAAGTTTTCTAATGACAGTTGTAATTTTATATTATATATATATATTTTATATATATTTAATTTGAAATATTCTTTTATTTATAATTTGTGATAGAATTAAGGTATTGACTTGCTGTTTTCGTTAAACTTCTTACTTTTTAAACCAACTCTCTTTATATTGAGACTAAGAAACATTTATCATTCCATTTGTAATTTTTAAGAAAAATTGAAAAATAATTTAACTTGGCTCCACCTAGCGCTGATTGAATTACTATTTTTTGTGATTCTTGTCAATTTTAATTAGTACGATGACTTCTTTCGTATAACTTTAAAACCAATTAAGATCAATTAAATAAAAATGATTAGAAAATAATTAATAAATTATTTCCACATTTAGTTCTGTGACATTTTGACTAATGTTACGTAAGTACTTTATTTTTATTTGGTATGTATAAAGTTATCTATTGATATTTAAGCATCATATTAAAAAATACGTCAAGACAATTCCATGTGAATTTCGTCAAGATTTAATATACATGAAAAACAAAATGTGCGCTTTTTTTCACTTGTTTTATTTATTAACAGATGCACATTTGGATCACTAAGTGATAATTATCAATGTTTTACAAGGTAATGTACATCTGCTAATGAATAAAACAAGTGTACAAAGTGTTTTCATATATCTAATGCTTGAGAAATCTATCTAGTATAGTTTTGGTATATATATTCTCAATATTTCCACACAAAATGCACTCAGAAATAATATCCACTGCAATGAATATTGGAATACAATGCTATAACATTTGAGTTTTGAAGGTTATATTTTAATTTCAACTAAAACATTGTAATTATATAAAAAACGTAAATTATCTTTATAATATACTCATTGAAAATTGTAGCATAAAATTACTTACACATGCAAAATTTACGGTTCCGGATAAATTTAATCTTTAGGATCGCAAAGAAGTCGAAAAAATATTAAAAATTCTTGACGGAGATGCTGATAATAATGTTGATTTGCTTCATTGTATAAATGGAACAAATTCTGACATGGTTTCTCCAGTGATGATTCTAAAGAAAATGAAGAAGTTATTGTTAAACCAGCGATAAGACAGGTATTTAAAAAAATACGTCGCTGTTTATTAACATTCTTAGATTTGTTTGTCATTATTGAAGATAATAATATTGTAATGAAAGTGAAAGAAGAAACTGGAAAGATCGTTTTGGAATGTTCCACAAAGAGCCTATTAATTGGATTCCTTACACCGTTGAAGACATTTTCAAATTACAGTCGCCTCTGAATTATTTCAGCAATTACTTTGGCCATAATATCTATCAAAACATGGCAAAAAAAACATGTTTGTTCTCTAAAAGTCTATAAATAATTACAAACCCAATATCGCATCTGAAATAAAAGTTCTTATTGGATTACATTTTGCTATGTCGTGTTTGAAATGTCCAAGAACTATGTACTGGAGCAATTTATACGAAGTCAATTTATTTATAGAAAGTATGAGTAGAACAAGATTCTCTCAACTTAGAAATTGTTTTCATATAGTTGATAATATGCAAATTCCACAAGATAATGCGGACAGAATGTTTAAAGTTGGACCAATATTTAATTGTATAGGCAGCGTCGTCAAGATTTAGAAATGGAAGAATGCATTTGTATTGACGACCAAATGGTTCCGTTACGAGGACAACTAAATATAAAACAGTATATCAAAGTAAAACCTCATCTTTAGAAAATAAAAATATTTGTGCTTTGTGGAAAAAGTGGTATTGCTTATGATTTCATTATATATCAGGATATATCAAAAATTGATAAGAACAAACGTAAAACATTTGGCGTTATATTTAGCTCAGAGAATCAAAAAGCCAGATCGCAGATTATTTTTTTGATAACTATTTTTCGTCTTACAATATCTTTGAAATATTATTGAAGAAACATTTTTTTTAAAGCACAAACTGTAAGAATTAACAGATTTTGTAAACTTCGAGGTTTTTACGACGAATTAGTCTATTGTGAAGCTAATATTGCTATGTGCAAATGGGTGGACATTTGCACGGATTGTTTTGCTTCTAATTTTGTTTCCGAGGGAAACACCAGATATGGTAAAACGTTACAACCAAAATGAAAATATCTATGTAGAAATATGAAGGCCTGAAGTAATTGCTCAATAAAATCATTCAGATAAAATTGTTGAATATTAATAGTAGAAAGAAAATGAAAATTTGTATGTAGAAATACGAAGGCCTGAAGTAATTGCTCAATAAAATCATTCAGATAAAATTGTTGAATATTAATAGTAGAAGGTGAATAAACACACAATCACATCGTGTTTTTATTGTAACAAGTCATTGCTTTATTAATATTTTAACGAAAGTGAAAGAAGAAACTGGAAAGATCATTCTGGAATGTTCCACAGAGCGCGCGACGGTAAATGCGGCGTCAACGAAAGTTGCGGAATGTTCGAGAAACAAGGACGCTATATAAGCGCGCGCTAGTGGCGCTGCAGGCAGTCAGTCTTTCACGAACGTCCGAGTGCTCGATATCTCATTATAAATAAATAGTGACAGTGTGATGTAAATAAATATGTTAAGTGTATTCTAAATAAATAAATATTGTATTACTTATTTTCTAGTCTGATTAAACCCGATTTCGTAACAATACCATAGGTATATAATGTACGAAATACATGTTGCTGCAAGTAGTATCCATTTTTGATGATAATTAAAATAAAAATGACTAACTTTTGAGTTTATCTAAATAGACATTAAAAATGTTTTTTTCCATTGTTAATCTGATCTACTAAAATGCTGCAAAAATTGCGATTCTCCAAAACCAAATTCTGGATTTATGAGGTTTTAAAATGGAGATTGTTGAAGTTTTAGCAAAAGTAGGACAACTAGTTTCGGCTAAACGAGGTAGACATAGGAGTTCTGTATGTAGAGTCTATAGACGTGATTCATCGTAATAAGACGTCAAAAGAAAATCGAACTATGATGATGTCAAGGAAGCAACGATTTGTAAAAATGATTTATGAAAAAAAAAAACATGAAAAATTGATTGTTAACGGGACCATTTAGTGCATTACTCCACGGGGTGCTGTTTTACAACCTAAATAAGTGAATAGTTCAAAACGAATCTAGCTATGTTATATATTAAATAAAAAATGATTTGAAAATAATTAGTAATTATTTCCACATTTAGCTCTGTGACTTTTGACTTACGTTACGTAAGTACGTTAAACAAATGCACATTAAAACAAATACTTCCCGGGCAAATACCCACACCTGCATATCAATAAAATATTGCATAATGCAATAAATTATGATCCGAGAAAAATTTTATGTAAAAACAACAAAAGGAACGTTACTTAATATAAGGCCATCTGCAGACACGTGTTTCGGGATCTATCCCTCGTCAGTACAGCTATTTAAAGATGTTAAAAATAAATCAATTAAATCAATTCAAATACAATCAGCAAAAAAAAAAAATCAATTATATCAAATAAAATTAAAACTAAATCAATTTAAATTAAATTAAACCAAATTAATTCAATTTAAATCAAAACCGAATAAAATTAAACGAAAAGAATTGAATCAAATTAATTAAAAAGAGCGACCCTCACCTGCCGCGCGCTGTGATAGTAATGACGGGCAGAGAGGACGTGTGTTCTTGTATTGTTGTTGTCGTAAATTCACAAAAAACTTCTCTCGGTTCGGATTTGAATTAATGCCTCGCTGGCTATTAATATAAATAGAAAAGAGTATTCATTCTCTTTTTATTGATATGCAGCACCAGGTGTACATTATGTAATTCAATGTCCGGCGTAGGTATTTGCCCGGGAAGTAGTTGTTTTAATGTGCATTTGTTTAACGTACTTACGTAACGTAAGTCAAAAGTCACAGAGCTAAATGTGGAAATAATTATTAATTATTTTCAAATCATTTTTTATTTAATATATTTAAATAACTGTGACCAAGAGAATGAATACTCTTTTCTATTTAGCTATGTTATAGCTGGATTTTTCGTTAATTCGAGAAATGGCCTTTTTTGCAATTTCGCTGAAATCGAATTACTTTATGGAAAATCTGTTTTTATTTTTCTGGTTCAACGAAATACCCGCACAGATATCACGAAGGGGAAGAATTTGCAATCCCAGATTAACCATAGGAACGAAATTTCGATTGCCAAACGAATTTTACACAATTATATTAGAATTTAATTGAATACATAAAAGCTTATTATTTAATTCAATTTATTCTCGGCAATTCAAAATGATGCACTGATAACAAATAATTCTCCACATAAAATATTCATGAATTAATAATCGTGGAAATAATTTATTAATTATTTTCAAATCATTTTTATTTAATATATTTTATATTGCAATTATAAAAACATTTTAATTTCATATGGGATTTTCAAAAAAAAAAACAACTAAGAACCTTATTCGCATCCAACTTGGCCATTTCAAATGGAATGCAATACTTTTACCAGCCGTTAAATACAATTTTTAATTATCCATCAAAAGTTCCCAACGACTGTATACTCTAGGTCTTGTATTTGTACACATCACACACACACACACAAACGTAACAGTAGCTCTAGATTAATTTTTTTGTGTGAAAATGTTGATACTCCAAACCTCGATAAAATCCTTAAATGACTTGCAACCGATGTGATGTTATCCACTTTTTTTTTCTTATTTTGTATTAATTTTTTTCTTTTTTGTATTCATTTTTTATTTATTGAAAATATCAGTCGTAAAGAAAATAAAATTCACATCCATTATTAAATGTCAATAAAATGCAGTTAGAGGTATGTTTTTTTTTTTCATACATTTTTCAATTCTGCCAGATTACAATTCAGAATTTTATTATTGCTTTGTAATTAATTGTTGTAAAACGAAGAACATAATTCATTTATTTAAATTTGTCACACTGTGATATTTATTTATTATAATGTAAATAAATTAGCTTCATTTTCTATCATTAAAAAATATACTAATAAATTAACAAAATCATTATTTGTATTTGATTAGTTCATCTATTTAATATTAATATTTTATACTTACCTAGTAATGAGGGAAGGTTGTACTGACTATCGTTTTTATCTCTTAGGAAAACCAAATCGTTGAAAAACACCCGAGCAACTGTATGATTTGTAAAATCAGATTGAGATCTAAAAAGCGAGAATAAATTAATAGGGTGGAAATGAAAATATTAAAAGTGTAGATTTGCAATGTTGAAAAATGTGAATTTTATTGATCATTTTCAGTATTTTTTCCTTTATATTAAATAAAAATGATTTGAAAATAATTAATAAATCATTTTCACATTTAGCACATGAATTAATTTAATTGATTTATTTTAACATCTATAAATTATGTAAGGCATAGCTGTACTGACGAGGGATAGATCCCGAAACACGTGTCTGCAGATGGCCTTATATTAAATAACGTTGCTGTTGTTGTTTTTACATAATTTTTTTCTCGGATCAAAAATTTGTTGCATTATGCAATATTTTATTGATGTGCAACAGCAGGTCTACATTATGTGATTCAATGTCCGGCGTGGGTATTTGCCCGGGAAGTAGTTGTTTTAATGTGCATTTGTTTAACGTACTTACGTAGCGTAAGTCAAAAGTCACAGAGCAAATGTGGAAATAATTTATTAATTATTTTCAAATCATTTTTATTTAATATATTTAAATAATTGTGACCTATTGAATGAATCCTCTTTTCTATTTATAATTTTTCCTTATTTAATTTTAATTATTAATAATTATATAGAAAAAAAGTAGAACGGAAACGTTATGCAATATAAGGTCATCTGTAGACAAGTATATCGGGATTTATCCGCCGTTGGTTCATCTTTGCCTTATATTGCATAACGTTTTCCTTATCCTTGAATCAATAACCGTTGCATTGCGTAATCATTTGCAACGGTGAATTCCCTTTATGCAATCGAATGTTCTGCGGGGCATTTGCCTGGAAAATAGTTGAATACTAAAATTTATCAAATTTAATTTATTTATGTTGACTTTCGAGGACAATTTCCCCCCAAAAAATAACTCACAAAACGCTTAGCATTTCGCGGAGAAAATAATTTCAATGAGTTTTAAGGTTGCGATTTAGTAGAAAGAGATATATAGTAAAATGGAAGTAACAGTTTGAAAAAAGAGCCATTCTTTCGGATTTAATAATATGAATATGTATTTTTATCTACCAAGTATAACGTATCAATCTAAATAATAAATAAATCGTTAATTTTCGTGTATTACGTCAATTTACTAGTTCAAGTTAGAAAAGAAAATTGTAAGATATAGTGAAATTAATAGGTCATGTCTGCTAAGTTATTTGAATGCAGAATTTAGTGAAATCCTTAAAATTTTCATTGCACAAGTTTTTATTAGCAAAAATATAATTTGAAATTTGCTATAAATTTGATCAATTTTCATTGTTTTTTCATATTTTTTTTACACAAACTAAACATTAAACTAGTTTTTAATTCATCTGATGAAATTCCTGCTTATTTTAAGATTACTTTAATGTAAAATAGCATATTGTTCATTGACACATCAGCAATCTAACTCGAATTAATGATTGCCAATATTTATATAGCTATCTCTTTCGTCTAAACCGCACCCTTAAATACAAGTTATTTGTGGAGATGTGCTCCTTTTAACGACTATTATACAAGTGGTTGATTTTAGCCTAAAAGTCCGAACAATCAACGACTCAATGAAATTGAAGAAATTCCAATGTATAACACTGAGATATAATTTAAATTAATTAAATATAACTAAAAAAAGAACATCTTCAATTTCATGGATGTAAATATAATTTAAAAGAAATATCAATTTAATTAAGGCAGTAACCGGTTTCAGTAATTTAATTGTTAGTCGCTACAAACTATACCGAACCAATTAAACGAGAATAGCAAGAGTACAATACAATTGTTTTCAACGGTTATTCGGTACTAACTGCAGAAAATAGCTTAACTTAAAATACTATTGTGCTCATAGCAGAGGCGCACCCATTGGACTCACATATTGTGCTCATATTTTTTAGTAAATTTTGTTTGATCTGATAGTGTACAGTTTTTTAGCAGGGTTGATCCAACTGTAAATAAATGTAGAGTAGCTTAACTTAAACTGCTCTTGTCCTCATATTTTAGAAAATTTGGTTTGTTCTAATTGTGTGCAGTTTTTTGTAGGATTCATCTTTTAGAACTTTGGTTTATAAGTTCTAAAAGACACAAAAATATAATAAAAAAGTCCTAAAATTTTAATCAATAAATCTACGACTGATAATTTTAAATATTTGTGTAATTTTTTTATTACGTTACCAGACGAAGATATCTACAAATTATTCGTCCAGAAATATTTCAATTGCACGAATAATGACAATATTATTAGTTTCTTGTGGAAAATAAAACACTGTTACTTTTAAATAAAAATGATTTGAAAATAATTAATAAATTATTTTCAAATTTTTCTCTGTGACTTATGACTTACGTTACGTAAGTACGTTAATCAAATGCACATTAAAACAACTACTTCCCGGGCAAATACCCACGCCGGACATTGAATTACATAATGTACACCTGCTGTTGCACATCAATAAAATATTGCATAATGCAACAAATTTTGATCCGAGAAAAATTTAATGTAAAAACAACAAAAGGAACGTTACTTAATATAAGGCCATCTGCAGACACGTGTTTCGGGATCTATCCCTCGTCAGTACAGCTATGCTATTTTTTTTATTTAATATATTTAAATAACTGTGATCAAGTGAATGAATACTCTTTTCTATTTACTGTTACTTTTCTTTACTATTTATTTTTTTGTAAATTTCAAGTGCAAAGCACCCATTAAATATTGCTTTGAGTGCTTTGCACTTGAATGTACATCTAACAATAAAAAATAAATAATGAAGAAATGTGACAGTGTTTCATTTTCCACAAGAGTGTAACTCAGAAATATCCAACAAATATTAGTCACGGATCTGCCCGGCGCATCCGCCAATGTGAATTAATTATACTGTTAGCATCGAACAAATTTGTACCTGTTGTCAATAGTAATAAACACCTTTACTTTGGACTCATGTCCAAGTACTGGGTGTCCAGATAAGAAAGGTCACCGGCTATATCTCAGGAACAGGACAGAGAGTGATATTTCTGTAAATCTGGATGTTTTTGATCCTCTAAATGTGTTACCATAATTAGTTATTTTTATATACTTATGTGTTTTTGACGATTCCTATACTACTGTAATATTTTTAGTCATTGGAAAATAAAGAATTTATTTATTTATTTATTTATAACTATGAGTGCTAGAGCTTTCAAATAAAAATATTATTGATAAAAGTTATGAGAAAATGCTCGAAATAAATTTCAAGTACGTAACTCTTTCGGTAGGGGGCGCAATGAACAGTCGAAAAGTAATATTGCGATTTCCTCAAAAAATGTTTAATAAAGACATCATAAAACTACACTTTTTGAAATCATGATAAGTTCGTGAAACAAAAATTTTACAGAAATTTTGTTCTTACTCTTGAAATAAAGGGTAGGGGAAGGTCAGTATTTATAAAGAGCAAATGTCAAATAACTCTTTTGTTTTTTAACCCATCTTAACGATTTTAATGTCATGCGAAAGAACTTATCATGCTGATTAAAATTATTGGCAATAATCAGAAAAATAACTAACTTTATCGCCGCTAGGTATAGCCAACTTAAAGTATAGATTATTTTCCAATTTTTCTTAAAAAATTCAAATGGAATGATATATATTTCTTAATGTTAGTAGAAAAAGGATTAAAAAGTAAGACATTTATTGGAAACCGGAAATCTATATCTAAATCATATCACAAGTTATAATTAAAAGAATTTTTATAATTAAAAATTATTAATGTAAATTTTAAGAAATGTGTTAATTTAAAATAAATGAAATTATAACTAAAATAACAAAATTAAATTATTTTGTGACCGTTATGGGGGCGCTTTTTAATACTAATTTTCTCATTTTTTTTAAATAAAGAAATATTTCTAATAATACAGATGAAAAGAGTATTAAAATCAAAAACATTTTCAATGCCAAATTTATATCAAAATTTTGTCTTTCAAATTGTCAAATGACTCCACCGTCATATTTAATATAATCACATAATTTTATACAATTAAATAAGCAGCGAAATCCACTCTAGCAATAGCAGTATATCTATTGCTGAAGTTTTTGCATTTCAGATCCAAAAAATTATGTCTTTCCTCGTTCTGGGCCTGGATTGATAAAAAATATTTTTTTAATTTGCTCCAAAAATAAAAATCTTAATATTCGGCAAATCGTCGTGACCAAAAAAAAATAAGCATCCCCATCTATTCACCTCTCAAGAAAGAGTATATTCAAATAATTTAGCATAGCTTTAGAAAATGCCCCCCTGGTGTTGATAAACTAATTCAGTTTTGTTGTTTTTGTTATAAATTTTATTAACCTCAAAAAGTTTTCCAATGATATTTGAAATTTTTAATTTGAAATTTTCTTTTATATATAACTTGTGATATAATAAAGGTACTGAGATGCGGTTTTCACCAAATTTCTTACAACTTTCTATTGATACTAAGAAAACTATATCATTCCATTTGAAATTTGTAAGAAAAATAGAAAAACTATATTCTTTTTAACTTGGCGCCACCTAGCGGCGACTGAATTACTTATTTTTATGATTGTTGTCAATTGTTTTAATCAGTATGATAAGTTCTTTCGTATGAAATTAAAATCATTAAGATCGGTTAAAAAACAAAAAAGTTATTTGACATTTGATCTTTATAAATTCTGAACTTCCCCCACCCTTTATTTCAAGAGTAGGAGAACAATTTCTGTAACATTTTAGTTTTATAAACTCATCATGATTTCAAAAAGTGTAGTTTTATGATGCCTTTATTTGAACTTTTTTTGAGATAATCGCAGAATTATTTTTCGACTATTCATTGCGCCCTCTACTGGAAGAGATACGAACTTGAAATATATTTCCAACATTTTCTCATGGTCACTGTTATTAACATATTTTTTATCTGAAAGCTCTAGGAGTCTTAGTTCCTGAGATATAGCTGGTGACCTTTCTTATCTGGACACCCGGTACATCGCCGCTCGCAGAATCCGTGACTAGGCGTTATTTTTTAAGTTACAATTTAGGCTCCAATGATTTTAGGATGATTGATTGATTATTTTTTTTGTAAGAATTAGTATTTTTCGCTTACCCTAATGATGAAGTGTAATAATTATATTTGGTTGGCAACCAGGAACCAGAATATGATATGCGATATTCGGTATGCTGACAATCGGCTAAACAATCACATTTTTTTATTCTTAATGGGTTTGTGGATAACATTTTACCTATAATAAAAAAAAATATTTTATGAATATCAAAAAGGACTATTTTTTGCCTTATTTGCTCAATTTATGAAATATATGTTTCGTATGAAAATTTACAAACACAATTCAATTAGTTTTAAAATAAAATAAAAAATAATCACGTTTAACTCGTAGCATGCACGGTATATCCAACAAAGTACAAGTCTTCTTGGATTCCGTCGGTACTGTGAAGTAATACGGCATACAGTTGCATTCCTCTAGCATGTACGCCATCCTACATCCCAGGAGACAGTTTGTGTAAGTGTACTCGTTGAATCCCTTCAGATTCTTTTCAGTATTAAAATAGCATTTTCGATCTATTGGATCTTTAGAGAGCAATGTGTCGGTCGTAAAAATGGCCGATGCAGATATTGAGATGAAGTTACTGGAAGATTGTGACAGTGCAATAAATTCATTGCTCCAATCTAAATAATCGTACGGGCTGTGAATGAATATCTAAAAAAATAAAATACACGTAAAAGTAAATCGCAACAAAATCATAATAATATTAATAGTTTGAAAAATACACTTGATTTGTTTCACTAATTGTTTTATTTCCTCCGACTAGTTTCGACTTACGTCATTCTCGATGACATCTGGAACTCACCAATTCTTAAGTCCCTTATTATCTGAATAATAATAAAAAAAATTGTATATATATTCATGTAAAATTAATTTTCTGTACACTCCTTGAGAATGGCGTGAGTCGAAACTAGTCGGAAGAAATAAAACAATTAGTGTAACAAATCAAGTGTATTTTTCAAACTATTAATATTGTGATCATGTTTCATCAAGTGATTAATGAGAACCAAATCAAAGATTTAAAAATCATAATAGTTAAATATATTAAGTGATCGAGAATTTTTCTCCTCTAGAGTGCTTTCATTTTTTTTATTAAAAAAAAATGTTGGCGGTAAAAGTAACCACAAGCTGCAGGTTATGTTATTATAACAAATTTAAGAATTTGTTTAAAAAAAACGTTGGCATTAAAAATAACCATACGCTATAGGTTATGTTATAGCAACAAATTGAATTGATAAATAATTTTTTTAACCATATATTTAAACCAAGTTTAAATTCTGTGTTTGATAAATAATGACACATGTGAAATCTTATTTGATTTGATTTAGTAGTGCCAACAAAATATAAAATAAAGGAAAAAGTCAAAGCACTCTAGAGGAGAAAAGTTCTCGATCATGTGGTATCTGTTATTATAACAAATTGAAGAATGTGATTTAATAAATTATGACACATGTGAATTATTTGTTGTTTTTATCCACTAGTGCCAACATAGGACTCGTTGTCCTAATTTATTTGACGACATTAACGCGTCATGACTGTCAATTTGGTAATGGCATGTTAATGACTTCGAAACTATAATCCTAATAAAAATACAGTTAAGGTCACTCGGGGTAAGTGTAAATTGGGGGCAAGTGGAACCTATGCATATTATAATTGTTTTAAATAAGTGTAAGGTGGCGGCACCTGCCGGTACATTATTGTATTAATATCTTCTAGATATGTTTGGCGCGCTGAAAGTGTCAATGCAACTGTTACCCGTAAAACCTCATGTTATTCAGAGTGTTGCAAATTTGGTTAACTAGAAGCTAATTTCATAATTGGGTTCACGATTGCAAATACCTTAATTTCAAGAAATTGCCGAATATTTTTGAGGTAAGTGTTGGTTCAAAAATATCTAGGAAGGAAAGTGTTTATAGTTACAATATTTAACATCTAAAAACCACACGGGTTCCACTTGCCCCGGAAAAAAATACTGCAGGGGTAAGTGGAACCAGTGGGTTACATTTACCCCAAATAGTTTTTTGGATAAGTAAGCAAGTATTTATTGTGTTGTTTCTGACTTATTACAGAAATGGTACGATATTATAAGCGAAAAACGGCACCGCCTTCATATACGCGTAAAGAATTAGAAAATGCGTTAACATCTGTAAGAAACGGTGAATTAACAGTGTACCGAGCCGCAAAGTTGTACAAAATACCTAAATCAATTTCTTGGATGCATTTTAAGGGATAAAGAGGCGTAAAAAGCCAATCATAAGGAAGATAAGGTAAAAATTGCAAATGGTCTGAAAACCATGGAGAAATGGGGATTTGGTCTCTCCAATAGGGAATTCTTAGAGACAGTAGGCCAATACGTTCGTGAAAATAATCTAGTTACGCCTTTCAAAGACGGCGACGGGATGATTTTTTTATACGGTTCAAAAAAAACTCACAACTTGAGTCTCAAGAAGCCTCAAGCGGTAGAAGCAGCTAGAAAGAAGAGCATAGATCCATTTGATATTTATGGATACTTTACAATTCTCAAAGAAGTTACTACCAATGTTGCCCCAACAGAGATTTGGAACTTAGATGAAACTAGTTTTTGCTTGGACCCCTTCCGAGTTAAGGTTCTTGGAGCAACAGGAATGCCTTCTCACAGAGCAACAAGCGGTCCTGGCAAAGAGAACATTACACTCTTAATGGCTGCAAATGCTTCTGGCGAAACACTTCCACCTTTAATAGTGTTTAGAGGGAAAAATGTTTGGGACTCGTGGATGTCACCCGAGTCTGAAGGATTAATGGAATGACTTATGCTGCAACAAAAAATGGTTAGATGGAAGTGGAAACTTTCAAAAATTACTTCACAAGAAATTTTCTGCGAAATAATCATGCTACAAGGCCAGTTGTTTTAATTTATGATGGACATGCTTCCCACATTGGTTTACCACTGGTTGAAAAAGCAAGTATTGTAATATTAAAATTACCACCAAACACCAGCCATGTGTTACAGCCACTAGACCTGAGTGTTTTCAGGCCATTGAAAATTAAGTGGGACGAAGAGTTAGTGAAATAGCAGAGATGCAATTATGGCAAAAAATTGCCAAAATCAATTTTTTCAACTATGATTGGTACCATTTGGGAAAATCTTAATCCAGATGTAATAAAGAAAGGTTTTGAGAAAGGTGGCATTTTTCCTTTTTCTAATGAAGTCATTCCACCAGAAAAATTGAACCAGAGGCGTACCAGAGGTGGTTAACTTATTTAGAGCAAGAAACTGCCGCATCTGTGCTTTCGATATCCCGTGCTAGGACGCCATTACCACCACATCAAGAAAGTAGACCAGATTCACCATCTCCTGCACAGGAATCTGTCGTCTTTCTTCCTGAAAACTCTTCTCCGTTACCACATGCACGAACAAAATCATTTGAAACATTATTATTACAACAATTGAAACAAGTTCCTCAAGTGAAAACTAAAAGGAAGCGTATCTGTTCAGGAGCAGAGATAATTATATCGGCCGAAGCAATACAAAAATTAGCAGACAAAGAAACAGAAAATAAAAATTCCCGAAAAAGCCAAAACAAACAAAACAATAAAATCACTCTTACAATCGATAGTGACGACGATGATAATGAAGAACAAGTCGAGTTTATTGAAGATGAATCAGATGATGGTAGTATGACTGATGAAATCCAAGAAAAAACAAATGATGATGAATTCATGCAATTGATAGACAAAAATTGTAATTCATTATCTGTGAATGATTGGATGATTGTAAAGGTTTCGCCAAAGAAAACGACCAAGATGTATGTTGCTCAGGTAGAGGCAAGGTTCCTTACCTTGCCTCTACGTTAAATTTGCTAGAAGAATTGATTCTTCTTCCTCGTTCTACTGGCCACATGTTGATGACACTAGTATCATTAATCCTGAAGAAATATACAAGTTTTTACCACCTCCAGTTGTAGATAAAAGAGGAAGAATCAAGTTCAATATTAGCTTTGATTCTTACTGTTTATCTTAATGTAAAACCGATGAGTTCAATGTTGTTTACTATATTTAAATAAAATATTTTCTGAGCATTAATATAAAATGAATTCACAAACTTTGTATACACTTGCCCCATGCAAGGGTTACTGTAACCCAAGCATCTGATATATATACATTGTGTTGATAAGAAGAAGCTTCTATCAGACGAGTTGTAGACATATGCTTGATGTTATTTTATAGTTATGTTGATATTCTCGCCAAATGTTGTTTCTTAAAGTTCAACTTCCTACGATGATGCAAATCAAAATTGATCTAATAAAATAAGGGGCTCCACTTACCCCGGGTGACCTTATACAAAATTATAGTATTTTCGCTATTGTGCATAATATATTCATTACTATCGTTTATAAACTATATTTATTTTTCTTATGTTTGGTTTCTATTTAAATAACACAATTCTAATGCAATTATTTCTTCAAAAGACCCGAAGCGAGTTTTAAACGTAGAAATTAATGTGTGGAAATAGACGATTTTTCACAAATATCTCTAATTACTTTAGAATATTTTTTTAATAAGAAATAAAGGAACTCATTTTTCTTGCATTCAATTTTAGATTCTGTAGTAGCAAAATGTTAAGGCGAAACATGCAAATTTATCGTATTTTTGCAATTAGATGTATTCAGGTGGAATTTAATTAGTTAATTGGTAACAACTAAATCTTAAGACATATTTAATATGAAACCACTCACCAAATATTGATAATATCAGAAAATGTGAGATTATTTCATAGAGAAAGATGGTGAAAGTATCACACAACGTGCATTATCGTTGTGTGAAAATAACGTTGGAATTTAGAAAATTAAAACAAGATGTTAAACAATATTTATTTATTTATTTAACGGAATATACCATTTTTACAAATATAAGATATACATGTAAAATGCAATAAAATTATATGTATTACTAACTAATTGCAACTGATTGTAAATACACTGACTGCTACAATTGTTTCGATAAAGTTTAACATCGTGTTTTTATTATTTGAATTAAAATGGAGTTTCATAAAGCAATAGCCTCAACAATAGAATAACTTTCGAACTTATTGATTTGTGATTTGTTTGAAAGAAAACAACTTTATATCACCAAACATAAAAGCAACAACTTTTTATGTTATTAGTTAATATTTTAATGAAGAATAAACGAGAGATAATGTAGCAATAATAATTACACTCACTAATCATAATGGGTAATTTTTACTTTCCCCGGACCCCTGTCCAAGGGAAAGTATTGTGATCGTGAAAATTTTCGAACCGCCAATTTCAACAAATATGCACGTTTTGAGGTCCCCTGAGTCCATTCTATCGAGTTTTGAAAAATGTCAGTGTGTGTGTCTGTGTGTCTGTGTGTTTCCGCGATAGCGCCTAAACGGCTAAATGGATTAAGCCCAAACTTTATATCTAAGCTTTATATAACAGTGGAATGATCTGAAAAGCTTTTGGTTAGAATCAAAACTCATTAAGTGCAACTTTACTCTTAGCAATTTTTCATGTTTTAATTTATTTTCATTTTTTTAAATTCGGATAGTGCCATGATGGATACATCACCATTTTTTTTCAGTGCTAAGTTTTTGACAGTTGACGTGTAATTTATGATATGTATCAAAGCCGTGCATGCTCAGTTTGGATTGCCATTTTACGATGAACAGACTTACAAGCGAACAACGCTTGCAGATCAATGAATTTTATTAGCTCTATAAAAAAATGCGTTTCGCAAATTACATTTATTTATGGTCGTCATAATCGACCTACTTAGCAGGTTATTCAAGCCATTGTAATAAAGTTTCGCACCAATTTTATTCTATTGGACATTAATCCACCAACCTGTATTTGCTGAGTGCATACCGAGGAGAATATTAATTATGTATTCGGGAGTGTTAATAAAGATCACGAAATGTTCATCCGTCGCTGATCGCAGCAATTGCGTTTGTATTATCGACCACGTGGAAGATTTTACGTAAGAACCTCGGTATGAATCCGTACAAAATACAGCTGGTGTAATAAATGAAGCCGGGCGACTTACTACATCGCCGCCTTTTAGTTGAAAGGACCTTGGAAAAGCTGGATGAAGATTTACTATTTTATCGAATAAATGTCTTCAGCGAGGCAAATGTTTAGCTCAATTGGTACGTAGAAAACAGAATTGCCAAATTTGGTCCGAAGAGCAATCAGAAGCAGTTCAACAGCTGCACCCCTAGAAATGGTTTATGGGCCGATAACATCTGTTCAGGACTCGACGTGATTTTTTATTATATTATTCACTCTTTTGCTTTCCATTCTCCTATAGCGTTTGAAAAGAGATTTTCTGAAATCCTACAAATGCGGCAATGAACTCCTAAAAACGAGTTCGAAAAATCGTCATAAGGGCGCATATGGGATGCGTTGGAACCTGCACGAAAAAGGTGTAGTGTGAGCTTCTTCTTGTACTTTAAAGCTGATTGTAAAATGTTGCCAACATTTAAACAAAATAAAGTTTCGTTTAGGAAACAATATAAACATATATGCATGAGTAACACCCCTCTGAATCATTGAATCACTTACTTGCAATAGTCAGAGGAAGAATTACGTGTTTTGTAAATCTTTCAAGTTTGGAATATTTTTGTTGGAATTAATAGAAGTATAAGTGTTAAAGATATTTTTGTTTCAATCTCCACATCTATGAACCTTCGGTTGGATTTTAGAACTAGGACATCTCAACAACCGAAACCATACAACATCATTGGACTCTTCAAGGACGATAATGACCGCAACGTTACGATGATCACGGAATTTTTTCCCAAAATAGAAGAATTGGACATGGTTGGCATGTGGTTTCAACAGAACGGTGCCACATGTGACTGCACGCGATACTATGATCCAATTGATAGGCGAATTTTGGCTCAGTTAATTGGCAACTAATATCATGCGATTTGACCTCACTAGACTATTTTTGTAGCGGTGCGAGAAGTTACTCGCCTATAGACATAAACCGACCATTGTTGCCTTCGAAGATATTACACTTGCCATTTCTGGGATATCGGTCGAAAAGTTGAAAAAGTTTTGCCAATATTTGACTTTCAGAATGAACCTCGAGAAACGTAGTCGCGGGTAATAATTACATGAAATTTAAAAACAGAGCAAACTTCACCAAACTTTATGATATTAACCATCTACTCAGTTAAAATGATGTAAATTTAGCATGTGTTTTGTTCTATTAAAAGTTTTATAATATTTTCAGTTTATATGTGCCCTATAATAACAAATCGTCTATTTAGAACTCATTAAGAAAAAAAGAAGTATACTGAACTAAACAAAAAATCACCTTTTTATCTAATTTTTTTAAACAAAAAGATCATTATCTTTAAAATTTTGTTTAAACGCGATTCTTTATAAACAACAGCGAAAATTCTCTAAAAATATTGCCTTATATATTCTAGAGTTTTTTTTCCACACGTTAAAAAATAATAATTGGCTACTAAAAGTAATAGTTTTTAACTTCTATTTTCGGTTTATATGTGCCCTATGCTAATAAAAATCGTCTAATAAGAACTCAACATGGTTTTCATGGTTTTCATTTAATAACACGCTACAAGAAAAAAGAAGTATACTAAACTGAAAAAATACCTTTATCTCAATTTCTCAAACAAAAAGTTCATTATCTTTAAAACTTTGTTTAAACGCGGTACTTCATAAACATAAGCGAAAATTCTTTACAAATATTGCCTAATAGATTCTAGAGTTTTTTCACACGTTAAAAAATAATAACTGGCTACAAAAAGTAACAATTGTTAACTTCTGGTCAAGATTCCAAATCATATTCATTTAATCAGCGCTGATTCAAATTCATCTAGTTTTAATTTTTTTTCCATTACATATACATTGTTTTGATCAATCTGGCACTGAAATAGCGCTAAGGAAATTGGACAATAAATTGAGTGCTAGTGCGATGGTCTTTCAGCACTTGTACTTTAGGATTGCCGTTTCGTCTTGTCTAAAGCACTGACACACCTTTGTTTAAAACATAATACTTTTTATTGAAAAAATGCGCACATAATACCTATTCACAAATCCGGCGACAGCAATTCAATATCAAATTATCGACTTATAGCCATTATCTTAAACCTCTCAAAGTGCTTGGAATTTATGTTTTGTGATCGTATTCATGGCTTCATCAATTTGCACCTGGTAGAAAACTACCATAGATTTCGACCCAAACGTTCAAGCCCCTAAAAAAATCAACCCAAATCCTGACAATTTGATAACTGTTGTGTATATAATGTCAGATTAGTAACAGTATTACTAATCTGACATTATATACACAACTGTTATCAAATTGTCTCGATTTAGGTTGTTTTTTTATGGGCTTGGACAGGTTAGATCATTGCTTACTCATCTCCAAACTGTCTAAGTTTGGTTTCTCAGTATCTTTGTGGAAGCTAATTCATTGTTATTTGGTCCAAAGGCGCAAATTTATAGAGTGTGATGGATAAAGATTAGTACGTAACATCTGGGGTTCCCCAAGGTTCAGTTCTGGTTCCCTTTCTCTTTAATATGTTCATCATTGATATTGTAAACTTTATTGCCGATTGCCTTTTGTTTGCAAAAAATCTCTAAATTATAAAACCAATTAAAACAATCGATGATTAAATAATGGCAGTAATTTCAAAAACTTTCTGCATGTTATTTAATTTTCAAAAACCAAAGTCTAAAAATTATGGTATACATAGTATAATTGACAACATAAAACTTACATAAAATCCCGGCGTGTGTAAATCGAATGCGGCGTAGTCATTTCTCTTCGTGTCTAAAACAACTTGCAAACCTGCCTTATAGCCGCATTGTGACACTCTATGTGGTTTTTTTCTGTTGAATTTAAAATGGTTTAAACATAAATATTGGAAAAAACAAAAACATTATTTATTTTAGCTAATGTAAAAACGTTTCAAATAATTTTACTATATGGAATTTATATAATAATAATTTAATATCACAATCAACAAGTGTGTGTATTTACAATATCTCACAATAAAATATGTCCACATCTTTTTACATATTGTTATAAGATGTATGTATATTGCATATATTAGAGTGTAAAAATGTCACAACGATGTCGTAGTAGAAACTAACATCAAGAAGCGAACCTCGCAGCAAAACCTAGCTAACAAATAAATTAATTGAAATAATGTTAATAAGTGCTATTATTACTAAACCTACACACACACAAACAACCAATATACCCTTATACCCTTTCGAGTATCGGGTGACAAACAACTAATAAAACATATACAGAGAGCTTTTTTTTATCAGTATACATTTCCCCTATGTATACCTGCAAAATACGCGAGTCAAATGCATTAATGTATGTGTGTTTAGTTGCCTATGACACGCAATTGAACACACATATGCCAAATAGTCAACTAAACATACACACATTAATCGGTTCAATGCGTTTGACTTGGTTTTTTTGCAAGTATACAGTTCGCCTAATGTATACTGATAAAATAACCTCTCTGTATATTACTTGTCAATTAGTTATCGATCAATTATCAATTATCTTGCACGTTTTCTTCATTTTTTTTGTTATTGCCTATTTATAAGTTGTCGCGTTGAACGTCTGTTTTGTTATTTGGGGTCATGCTCACTAATGTCCATTCAACAGTCTATGCCTTGGTATGATATAATGAATTGAAAGATAGTGGTAGAGGGATTTCTACGTATATGTATTGTGTTTAATAATAATAATAATATTTATTGCCCAACATTTACAGGACAATTTTACAAAATAACAATAATAACACTTACTATATACAAACAGTACTATTGTTTGTATATAGTAAGTGTGAGACATAATATGTTCAGGAGATTTATGTTTGTTGGGTTTAATGTAAATTTTCAAGAGAGGAATTCAATACGTTGTTCAATTTTTCTTTGCTCATACAGGACTGTATTATGTATGTTATGGACCACTCCATAGCCCACGAAATTTTGGGGGTGTTTTATTTTTGTTAGTACTGTTGAAAATAACTGGAATCGAACAGTATACATCTGCAGGTTATCGGGAGAATAAAAATAAGACGACCACTCTCGTTGACTGTTAATATTGAACTAAAATTTTATTTAAAACCAAAAATACACTTGAGGGCGCTGTTGCAAAATAAAAATGTAAATCGAATAAATATAAATTCAAGATATGACATTTCAACTCTGAGGGATTTTATAATAATCTTATTGACAGCTTGCTTAAAAACTGTTCTGTCAAAGTACGATTGCACAATATCCTTTCCCAGTCCTTCATACCCCAAGAAGGTATCCCACAAGGTTTGCCCATCTTCTCTCTCCTGTTGAACATTTTTGTCCATGACATTTATAATTCCAATAATACAATATCTAAACCAGCAACAAGGTGTCCCACAAAGTTCGCCCCTCTCTTGTTCAACATTTTTGTCCATGACATTTATAATCCCAATAATACATTATTTAAACCACCAATAAGGTTTCCCACAAGGTTCGCCCCTTTTATGGTCAACATCTTCGACCATGATATTTATAAACCCAATAATAATATAATATCTAAATCACCCCGCCATTTGCATCTATCTTCCTCAGTTTGCAGACGATACGGCATTAATTGCCCATCACCACTCCCGAAAGCCCTGTCTACTCAACGAGAGTTGATCGCTACTCTAACGCCGAGGTTCGATAAATGGAAAATTACCATTAATCCCAATTTTACCAGAAGCTCCTCGCTTCCATAAAAATTAATATCAACCAAACATTTATCTCCCCATCCTTCACTTGCAAATACCTCAGATATTTCAGATCCCTAACTTACGCCAATAAAGGTATTTCTACAAAAACAGCAACTTATATCTACAAAATGATCTGTCGTTTCTTGCTGGACTACGGTACAATCTTTTTATAGAGTTCTTACTCTCCTACCCTAAACAATATAGCGGTATCTCTAAAAATCCTCACAAAAACCCAACATCCAAACAACCCCTTACACGACCCATCCAATACACTCCCTTACGAAAAATAAAAACTTGAATTATCCCACAAAATCTTAAAAATTTGCAATGAAACCGCTAAAACTTTTAAACCTCTTTACATTACGATAAAATCCCAACATCTTTTCAAAATTCAAACACTCTATCCACAACTCATGAATATATATCATCACACATGAATGATTAATAGATATACCAGAAAAGAACAAGGACTGTCGGCTGAAAAACAAATTGTTGATACCCATCTTAATAAATATGTAATGATTTGTAAACCTAATTTAAATATCATAATATTTCACCAAATTCCAAACTGTTAAAAGCATGTAATAAGAGCAGGGCATATCATTAACGTATAAAAATAAAGGAATCTTCATAAAAACAGCTGTGCATATTTATAAAATAATTTATCGGGGGTCGATAAATCATTTCATAAATATGCATATCGAATACGTTCATATCCTGTTTCATAAACGTTAACCAGATGTCCTGTTGCTGAGCGATCAGCCTTGAGAGTGCTCATTAAAATCAGGCACCCAAATAATCCCTTACACAACCCTTCCAATACACTCATCTACTACCTGTGTAACATACCAACAGCGCTGAACGTCTCGAATCTCTTTCCCAAAAACTTGCCGCTAAACCCAACAACATTAAAATTTTGAACCTTCCTTTTACTTCTCCCAATCCTAATATACACAGCAAATATAAATTTTCCACCACCACGATCATAGAATTCATCACATTACATCAGAAGGACATAGACATGGACGTGATCATAATGAGTAATGACAAGAACAGACAAGGACATGCAGAAAGACCTTTGGTTGATGGCCAATTACTAAACATTAATGTGTAATAGATGTTAAAGTACAGGTGAATTTATTGTTAAATAGATTTTATAAAGATGTTTGTATACAGGCTGTCCCATTTTAATCTTTCAGGTGGAATATATCGAGACAGAAGTTACCCCTGTTATTCACCTCCCTGGGAGGTGGGGGGTGAAATTGATAACAGAATCTAATGTCCCCCTGCAAACCACTAAACTTTGCATTAGACAACTTTTTCGATTGGGCGCACTTGTCTCGATATATTCCACCTGAAAGATTAAAATGGGACACCCTGTATAATAGCAATAAATATGATTATGTATGAATTTTCAGTAAAGATTTTGATTTATTAAAAAAAAGAATAAGAAGAACACATTCTAAGGTGAGATGAGAAGACCTTAAATATAATTTTTATTACAAATAATAGTTTAATAAATTTAAAGAATATAAATATAAAACATTAGTAATTGTTGAGTAAGTTTCACTTGGTTGGTTTTACACGCAAAAAATTGTATTTTCGGCAAGTTTCGGCACTTTGCCATTATCAAGAATTCTTGATAAGTGCCGAAACTAGTCGTAAATAAAAGTGGAACTTACTTAACAATAAAATATTGCATAATGCAACAATCCTAATATCCCTAATATTACTAAAATGCTTTACCAAGTTATTAATGAGACTCAAATTGAAAATATAAAACTATTATTTGTAACAAACAATTATATTTGAGATGTTCATCTCACCTCAGAACTGGTTTTCTTCTAATCTTTTTTTTAATAAACTAACTTTATTCAAACAATTAAACAATTAATTATTAATTATTTTCAAATCATTTTTATTTAATATATTTAAATAACTGTGACGAAGTGAATTAATACTCTTTTCTATTTCTATTTATTCAAACAATATTTTCTTGCTGTAAATGTATCTACAATTTACAACAAACTGTATTACTAAAGATAACAAATTCATACTAACCCTTTGTTGAATGCTGAGGCATTATCTACTGCAAAATAATTGAAGCTGCAACAAAATCCATGAACGGTAAGCACCTTTTGAAAAATTCTGTTGCATCTAATTATTTCTCCTTTCCATTTACAATTAACCAATACACTACAATCTGGCGATATCGACCTGAATAATTCATTAACAGTTACGTTGTTATTGTCCAAGACTTGTTGCAACTGTTTGATATTATGCCATCCATCTTCCGCATGAATTATGTCATAAAGATGACTTAAATCGTCTTTTAAAGATGTTGAATTATAATCTGTACCAGAGAAATTTGTGCTAAAAGAAGGATAAAAATATTATGAATGCATGAAATATCAAACGAAATAATAAATAAGCGAATTATTTTGCTGTATATAAATATGGACGTATAAGTTGAAATATACTTTTTACTTTTATTTATTTTACTATGAGAAACTGCTTATATATAATTATTAATTAAAACATTATTCATCATTTACCATTACAGCTATATTTTTAACAATGTGTGGATATCAGTTTGAAAGAAAAAAAAAGTCATCTTTCTAGTTAGTGACAGATTATTTTAGTAATCGAATATGAAATAATTTATTATTTTCAGCAATAAAACGTCAATTTTATATTAACAATTAATTCTGTGAGATGTCTTATTTAAAACTTAAAATTAGTGATTATAATAATTGGAATGACAGCGCAAGCACCATCTATTGAATCATAATAATTGAAAAGACAGATTTCCAATTATTATGATTCATGTCAGGTTAGTTAATCACAATACAATATTCGTTCAACTGCCTTTATCAATAATGATACACTTAGGTTGTAGAAACTATAGTCAATAATAAACAATCTAAATTATATAAACAAAGTAAAAAGTGTTTCATTTATTAAGATTGTTCATTATTGTTGCAAGGTTATCTAATAATTGTATCACTTCTTGGTGTCTTTCTAATGTTTGAATAATTCAAAACGTGGTGCATAAAATGCCATTTATTTTTGTGAAAAAAGCTACTTATAGGCATTTTCGTCGATTTTTTAAGGCAAGTAATTTTGTTAACCGTGACTTCACTATTTTTCCTTAAACATTAGCTTTTTTAAATTAAAACTTCCCATAAATTAAATTTATTTCACAGTTGCAAATATACAGCTCAGTCTCAACCATTCAGTTTTTATTACTTAATTTGTACAACAACCCAATTATATTTATTCAGACAATTACATTTTTACAAACATTGAGTATATACACTAAAATAAATATTTGTCTGTCCTGGACTATCGACCCAATTCAATTATAATTTCAACTTATATAACCACTTTATTCAGTTGCGCATTTTCACGTATATTTTGACAAAATACTTAACAATAAATGGAGAGTCGATTTAATTTTGGATACGGATATTTTGTTGGTGTTGCAAATTGTTACAGCAGGGAACTCATAATTCCATATTGGATAATTTGTTGTGTCGGTTGTTATCATTATTAATTGGTCTCTATACGATACGTAGACAAGCCATGCGTAGAGAATGATTCCGATTAAACACAGTATTATTAATATTAACCATAAACACCTGAAAACAAAATTGACATTTTTAAAAGAAATGGACGTTTCATTAATTAAACTGTTTTATCTAATAATGTACTGCAACGTTCGCGAGTGCCTGTACTGTGCAAGTACTCATAAGAGTGTTACGAAGACACTCTTAAATACTTTAAATACTATATATATATATACAGGGTGAGTTTTTTTCGATGTTCTCTATGGGGATCTCGGAAACTATAAGAGATAGAAAAACGGTTAAATGGGGAAAGAAGTGTAGTTTTATAAGACGAATAAAATGACACTTTCAAATTATTTGAAAAAGTCAAGGGTAACTAGATATTTTTAAAAAAGTAAAATGTGTCAATTTTTTGAAATCAATATATCTCTATTATTATCATAGATAGAAAAAAACTGTAAAGGACAAAGTTGTAGAAAATTTTACACAGATTAATAACAAAAAATCAAAAAAATTTTTTCGCCCATATTTTGGGAGATGTGACACAAACTTACCTTTTTTTAAATGGAAACAATAGTTGGCTATGACTTAATTAAAAGGGCTATTTTTTCCCTTTAATCCGATATAACATATGCCATAGTTATTTTTAAAATAAAATAAGTTACAGTCGTTTTTAATTTTACCATCCACCAAAAAATAGTTAGACATGAAAAAGACAAAAGTAAAACAATTGCGGTTGTTTATAGCAACGAAATCAATATTTAATTTATTATCTTTCTTTAGATTTGTCAAAAGCAACATAAAGTAAAATAATTCCGAAATTATCAAAATAATAATAGAAGAAAAATTTAAATATTACATAAGATGCTCAAAAAGTCCACCATTATTATTATGGCATAAAGTACATCTTTTTAAAATCGAATTTGTGGCTTTTTTGACTTTTCTTCTGTCAATAGAATAAAATGTTTCAAGTACAGCAAGTCTAAGATCCTCCACGGATTGATATGATTGTTGATACACTTTGTTCTTCACATAACCCCACAGAAAAAAGTCTAAAACGGATAGGTCGGGTGATCTAGGTGGCCATAGGATTGGTCCATTTCTTCCCACCCACGAATTAGGAAAAGCATCATTTAAATAGTTTCGCACAGCCAACGTGCTATGAGGTGGAGCTCCGTCATGTTGAAACCACTTCAATCTTGCCCGTACTGATAAATTTAAATCATCGAGCATATCTTCAAATGTTTCTTGAAGAAAACGAAGGTAATCATTTCCATTCAATGTGTGAATTCTCGATCCGAACACACCGCACCATACATTAAATCCAAATTTAATTTGTGGTCTACGTTGTGCAACTTCTCGTGGATTTTCCTGACTCCAAACATGTTCATTGTGCCGGTTAAAAATCCCACAATTAGTAAATCGCGTTTCATCTGTCCAAATTATTTTTGTAGGGAACGTATTATCTCTTGGCACATGTTTTTGTACCACATACAGAAGACCATTCTCTTATTGGTATCACCGTCATGTAAATTTAGTGAAATTGATACCTTATATGGGTGATATTTATGTTTTTTCAAAACTCGTACTAGAGTCCGTTGAGATATGCTTGCTTCTGTTGCAATTTGTCTGGTCGATGTGGATGGATCTATCATCGCCAATGCTAATACGTTTATTTCCGAAACATCATTAATTTAGTTTTTTTTTTTCAAGTTTCGGTAAATTCTTCTGAATGTTGGTAAAGATGGCTGCCGACGATCGATATATTGATTATAATATTGTTCTGCAGCATCCGCAGCGTTTTTATTACACTGAATGTAACAAACAAGCATATCACGCTTTTCTTCGTTGGAAAAATTCATTATCACTTTAAAAAACTTACAACACCAAAAAAATACAAAACAAACTTATCGAAATAAACCAAATATGGAAATGAATTAATGTGTGTTTAGAATAAACAACTGCAATTGTTTTACTTTTGTCTTTTTCATGGGTAACTATTTTTTGGTGGATGGTAAAATTAAAAACGACTGTAACTTATTTTATTTTAAAAATAACTATGGCATATGTTATATCGGATTAAAGGGAAAAAAATAGCCCTTTTAATAAAGTCATAGCCAACTATTGTTGTAAAAAGGTAAGTTTGTGTCATATCTCCCAAAATATGGGCGAAAAAATTTTTTTGATTTTTTGTTATTAATCTGTGTCAAATTTTCTACAACTTTGTCCTTTACAGTTTTTTTCTATCTATGATAATAATAGAGATATATTGATTTCAAAAAATTGACACATTTTACTATTTTCAAAATATCTAGTTACCCTTGACTTTTTCAAATATTTTGAAAGTGTCATTTTATTCGTCTTATAAAACTACACTTCTTTCCCCATTTAACCGTTTTTCTATCTCTTATAGTTTCCGAGATCCCCATAGAGAACATCGAAAAAAACTCACCCTGTATATATTCAGTGACCCTTTCTACCCTTTCAGGTGTAGGTTTTTTTTGTGAAAAATAGTTGTACTTAATTTTATTGCACACAAGTGCAATCAAACAATTTGATAAAATCGTATTAAACGTAACGAATCATACCTCTCAAACAGCGTCCTCTTTTCCAAATACATAAACCTGAATCCATGCTGGCTAGTGCTCAAACAAAAAGATTTCACAGTCGTTGAAATTGCGCCGCTCATGTTTTCCGCTCACTTTCGTACTTTAAATTAAATCGAATAATGATATTTATGTATAAAATGTCGATTGCCCAAATGACCTTAGTTTTTCGACATTAGATTGACACAAGTGTGTTAATGTTAACCATAATAAGGGTAAACAACTCGATGATCAAGGTCAATTGATAGTGTGCACGAATATATTTCATTTTTTATGCACGGGTTTTAACCCGATGAAATAACTGTATTTGTTATTTAATGTTTGTATTAAAAATTTATATTTATTAATAATTAATTTGCTTATTATATATTTTATTAAATTGTGTTATTGAACAAATAATAATATAAAAAAACAGACATGTTTCTTGTAAAACATTGATAATGATCGAAATGTACATCTGCTAATAAATAAAATAAGTGAAGAAAAGTATACGAAGTGTTTTCATATATCTAAACATGAAAATATGTAATAGTTGAGCAGTTAGGAGATTCGGAATTAGTCGAGAATGCTGTATTGCGATTAAAAATTAAATTGGGGCGACTCCATATATTTATATATGGAATATATGGAATCGCCCCAATTTAATTGTGGACAGAAATAATTCGAATAGCATTAAATCCAGAGGTGGAGGCGTTCTTATTGCCGTTAAAAACAATCTTGCCAGTAATTATTTGTAATGCAGTAACATTGTGGAGAACACTTGGTCAAAGTTGTTGATAAGTATATAATAGGTTCAGTTTACATCCCACCTGCTTCCAATTTTAATACTGTCGTTAGGACTTTTATTGATTTGTTTATTTATTTATTTATTTACGGAAAACTCCTTTATGCAAAGCAGATAACATGTGTGTACAATGAAAGATTAAAACTAAATATACAATTATTAAATATAATGTAAACTATAATATAATAATAAGTGGTGGTACAAAGTGGCAAAAAAGATAAAAAAATAAGACCAAACTTAAAATGTATCTATATATATATATATATATATATATATATAATAATAATAATAATATTTATTGCCAGTGTAAGTAAATGTACAATACAATTAATACATCACAACATGGGAATATGTCAATAGAAAAAATATACAAATATAATCTAATTAAGAGCTAATGATTAGTTTTGGAAGTCAAATATTCCTTTATATCATATGGCTCCAGTGCGCAGAGCATATTGAACAATGTACGTTTGAATTTCGATAGTTTTTCAATGTTTTTGATGTCTTGTGGTAAATGGTTATAAAAATTTACACAACTGTAAAGTGGGCCTTGTTCAAACATGGACAACCTATGCAACGGGTATGCGTAAGATATACCATGTCTTGTGTTGTGTTTAGTGTTAAGTCTGAACTCATTGAAGAGTGGTTTGTGCTTATATACAAATTTAACACACTCATTGATATAGACTGCGGAAGCAGTCAGTATGCCTAGTTTTTTTAAAAACGCCTTTGCAGCTGTCTCTTTGCTTCATTCCACACAATATTCTCACTGCCCGCTTCTGAGCTACAAAAATATTATTAAAATGTGTGCTATTACCCCATAGTACAATCCCATATTTGAGATGAGAATAGAAGTTGGAATAATAGAATGTTTTGGCAATATATGCATTTGTACCCGTTTTCAATATTTTGAGACCATAACAGGATTTGTTTAGTTTTGACTCTAGCTTCTCAATATGTTGCTTATAGCTTAAGGTTTCATCAATGATTATACCAAGAAATGTTGCGTTAGTTTTAAATTCAAAAGTAGTATTACCCCCCATACCTGTATGCACCAAATCTGATATGGTCTCTTGCACTCCATCTTTTAGTTTGACGGACTGGATACGACCATCCAAATAAGACTCAAACCACTTATTTGGAATTCCTCGTATAACATAATGATTTAATTTCATAATAAGTATTGAATGATTCAGCGTGCCTTGGATAAATCTAGCATGACACCGCATACCATTTCTTTTTTATCCAGAGCAGTTAACACGGAATTAATGAATTGAAATAGGGCTGTATCAATGCTTCTGCCACAAGTGAATCCATGTTGATTGTTGCTGAACAGGTTATTTTTTTGAAAAAAGGCAATTAAACGTTTTGACATTATGGTTTCAAATATCTTAGAGAAGGTACTTAAAATGGAAATAGGTCTGTAGTTGTTGAAGTCATCTACATTTCCTTTTTTATGTATTGGAGTAATGATGGAATATTTTAATTTGTCGGGATAGGTACCAGTTTCCAACGAGGTATTAAATATATCAATGAGTGGTTCCGCAATACAGTTTATGCAATGTTTAATCAAAGTTATTGGTATATCATCATAGCCACTACTTCTTTTGTTCTCCATGTTATGAACTATATGCTGTACTTCGAATTGAGTGACAGGTTCAAAAAACATTGTGTTGCTATTCATTGGTATGCTACACTCATAGGAGTTACTATTAAATATCATATTTTGGTTAAGAATATTTTGCGCAGTATTATTGAAATAATTATTAAAATCATTTGCTAGTTTGGTCGTATTACTAGATTTTGGTAGGATGCGCTGCTTCTTGTTATTAGTTCCTACAACGTCATTGATTATTTGCCAAGCAACTTTTGATCTATTGGAGGAATTATTAAGTTTGTTTTCATAATGTGAACACGTTCTTTGTCCAGCAGATATTTGTACCTGAAAACTTCCTGTTTTAGAATAGGCTTATATTCGGGCATGTATTGGGAAATGGTTTCATAAATATGTATTCGGTTCTTTGACATCTTTATTTCATTCGAGTTAAATTTAAAAGATTGTTTATTATTTTGTTTTATTTTCTTCAAAGGGAAGTGTTTATTGACATACATTATAAATGTGTTAATGAAATTGGTATATTTATAATTAACGTCAGATGTTCCGAAAACAGTTGGGAAAAGTTCACTTTGTATGTCCAATAAAAATGTATCCAATGCTTGCTCCGAATATACCCTAACTTTACAGTAGGATTGTTTTGGTTCCGGCATTATATCTAGCTTTTGCGTTATAATCTAAGCTTTATGGTCAGAAATAAATGAATTGATAACTTTAGCATGATAATCATGGCAATTACCATTTACAATAATGTTATCAATACAGGTGGCTGTTCCATTATAATGTATACGTGTTGTTTGGCTTATTGTTAGAGTAGCATTGTAGGCTATGAGTAAATTTTTAAACTCTCTAGTATCATTTGAATTTGAAGAGGTGTTTATGTTAAGGTCACCAGCAATGAAGTACAGCCCATTGGCTGATGTCACATAATCTAGAATTTCTTCTTGTTTACTTAGAAATATATAAAAATCGCCTTGAGGAGGTCTGTAAATACAAATAACAAAGATTTTTTTTCTAGAAATGTTAAGTTCAGCACCCGCGTACTCAAATATTTTGTTTGTAGATATAGCACTAATCGATTTGAGTCTATGTGCACTTATTTCACTATTACAGTAAATAGCAACTCCTCCGTGTTCTTTATTAGAGCGGCATGAATAATCTATTAATGAGAAGTTGGGGATATGACAAAATAGTAATTGGTCTTCGGATTGCCAATGATCCGTTAAACATAAAGCATTTATGTTCCCTAAGTCGTTCGTTAAGTCGATGACAGAATTAATGCAGTTACTTAGGCACTGTACATTCTGATGAAGTAATTTAAAATAATATAATTCGTTCAAAGAGTTTCCCAGTGATTGAACGTTTTGGTGAAGAATGTTAATAAGTTTATTTTTATTTATGTTGTTTTTTTCCTTTCCATTACCCACGGTAAAAAAGGATTGATACGTGCGCCGGGCGGCCAGATATTTGGATTTTTTAGTAGCTGAATGTTTTCTGCCGTATCCGAGATTTTAAACGACGAGTATTCTTCGGGATATTTTGATATATATATATATATATATATATATATATATATATACAAAACCGTCCAAATCCAAATGGTGAATCAAACTGTCCCAACTTACGATCAATCTCAACGCAACTCCCAGATATTAAATAAATCAAGTTAAAAAGAAAACAAAGCAAACAAAAATAAAAAATTTTAATTTACAAAAATAACAACAAAAAACAAAAAATAATTATAAACCATGATATACGACTAGTTTGTATCACAGATATATATTAGTATCACAAATTAATGGTTTGAAAAAGCTAGATACAAAGAACATCTGATAATAAAATTAAATAAATTGTGAATAAAATAAACTAAAATAAGTTAAAATCAGTGAACACTAATTAAAATAAATTAAAAAGCAGTATATATCACAAATATAACAATATCATAATAAATACCAAAAAAAATCACAATTAATATGTTTAATATGTTGCAGACAGCAGATTAACCCGACGTAATCGGGTTTTAAAATTAGAAAATGTCGATGCAAATAGTGCAAAATTTAAATCAGCACTTAGAACATTTGCATATCGCATGAAACGCTCCATAGGATTATATATGCCATATCTGGTTGGATGGAATTTTAGTTGAAATAGAGGCCTACACCTCGCGTGGAGGCCTCGCGGTATATGAAATGACAACTTTTCAACTAGTTTACTGCAATTGATTAGACCATTCACCAGCTTAAACAAAAATGACATATCAAGGAAAATTCTCCTTTCTGCTAACGACCTAATATTCAGTTCACGTAACATCCCACTATGACTAAAGTCCCCTTTACCGAGCCTAAGCGACATTAGTTTTAAGAACTTGCCTTGCACTGCTTCGACTTGTTGAGTTGTGGTAACGTTATATGGAGACCATATATGTGACGCAAATTCCAGATTTGGTGGAACTAAACTTAGATATAACGATTTTAAGGTACTGGCCTTGAAATCAACTGAAAACCGGCTAATGAACCCCATCATTTTCAATGATTTAATGCAAACATTTGTGATATGTTTATAAAACGTTAACTTGGATGTGAAAATCACCCCCAAGTCTTTAATTTCAGATGTATGCATCAGCCGATGATTGTCGATTGAATAATCAAATTCTCTAATGGATCTTCGGCAAAAGGAGATGTGAAGGTATTTGTTTAAATTTAATTCTAATTGATTATTTTTGCACCATTCAGAAACGTCATTTAAATCATCCTGAAGTTGAATTTGATCAGTAATATTGCAAATATTTCTGAATATTTTTAGGTCATCGGCATACAAGAGAAAATTACTATATTTCAGCATTAATCCAATGCCATTTATAAAAAGTATAAATAAAACTGGACCGCAGTGCGAACCCTGAGGTACCCCAGAAGTAGCATGTATTATATTTGATTGGCAGTTGCCTATACGTACACATTGAGTCCTTGTTGCTTCCTGATTGTCTTCCAGCGGTTGCTTTATCAAAAGTTTTTAAGTTTCATATGATGCAATAAATCAAACAAACCCCTAACGCCTGAGGAATATTCCTGGACCTCGTCATCACCAGTGTCATAGATATCTCCATGTGTCGCGCAAGTAATATTTTAACTTCTGCCAGTTGTCATCATATTAAATACTGTATAAATTTACCTATAATTATGTGGAGGATTGGATGTTCAATTTTAAACTAGGTAATTATATTGAAATCAACGACTTTTTAACCTCAATGGATAGGGATGGAGGATTTTCTGGAGAGAATATTGATGAAAATGTTCAAAGTTTTTACAATATTGTATACTACTGTTTTATCCAGTACATTTCCATTAAATATTTCAAACATCAAAATTATCCCCCGTGGTTTAACAGCAAATTAATAAAATTGGTTAAGTGTAAGAAAATTGCACATAAACACTTTAAAGCCAGCTGTTTAGAATCAGATTTTTTAAATATTTAAGAGGGTAGCAGTGCGATGTCTTAAACTGCTCATTGTATAATGAATATTTACAACGTCTTGAGGAAAACATAAACATAAATCCTAAGATTCTGAGATCATATAAATATTTGCCGTATGACTTATGGTTACCCTAAGCGAATGTACCTAAATGAAAAAGTATGTAACAATTTACAAGATTGTGTTAATTTATTTGCCTCTTATCTGTCATCCGCTTATGTCGATCCGAACATTACTCAAATTAATACTAATTTTAGTGATATCAATAGACTTGTAAATTGAAGTAGTTTCACTGTTAATCTTACTGAAGTGGTTGATAATATTCGGCAATTCCATCAGAACACACAGTACACGAATACTATCTGATTCGTGGACCCACTATATCAGATAGTATTCGTGTACTGTGGATCCTGATGGAATTCCCGAATATTTCTTAAAGCGGTGTGTTTATACATTGGCAAAACTCATTTATAGACTTTTCTCTGATTCTCTTAAATCTGGTTTATTTCCTGATTGCTGGAAACAGAGTTTTTTAAGGCCTGTATTTAAAAGTGGTTGTAGATCCAATACCAGTAATTACAGGAGTATTTGTATCCAGTCCGTGATACCAAAATTGCTGGACTATTTAATTTCACAGAAAAATATCTGGTCGTACAAAAATTATTCATCGACGAATAACACGGTTTTATTAAAGGACGATCTACTTCAACTAATCTTATTTCTTACCACAACTTCCTATTGAATACCTTGGAAAAGGGTCTGGAAGTTGATTCAATTTATACCGATTTTTTAAAGGCATTCGATCGCGTACAGCATAATATCGAGCGTATAATAAAAATCGACGACAAAGTTGGCATTGGATATCTAAAGTCATGTCTGAACTAAAATCACACACGCATACGTAAAGTACTGGTTGTCATGTTGATCGCAACCTGCATTTCACACGTGTGATCTTAGTACAGACATGACTCGAGACTTCCAACGCCAACTTCATCGTCGATTTTTGTTATACGCTCGATATTTCACTTAGGGCCACTTCTACAATTGATAGTAATAGCTTTGGCAGCGTAGACCTTCGGTATTAAGTATTTTAGTTTAACTGATTAGTAAACAGCGATCCGATTCTACAATCGTTTCAAGTTTACCACTCAGCTGGCGTCAAAACCATAGAAAACTTAGTCGAGATGGTGAATGTTGACAACTCTATAAATAAACGCGCCAACTGCGGTCGGAAGCTCAACTACTAAAATTCTAAAATACAGTTTTCTTTAGTGGTTAAATTTGATAAATACCATAAAGAATATAAATTTAATTTCAAAACTATATAAAACGGATTAAAAATCTAATTTAGATTTCAAAACGATTTTCAAATACAACAGAAAAAAAATTATTCACTTGGTAATTGAAGAATACCATAGATATTAATAACTAGATAATTTTTAATTTATAAAATAGATAAATATATCAACCAACTATTTCTAATGTAACAACAATAAATAATTAATAATTTTGACTTCAAAACAATAAAAAATATAGTTATTTAAATTTGGTTGGTTATACATTTATTTCCAATTTTAAAGTTCCAATAAAAAGATTAAAACTGACGTGAACAAATTATCTAATATTATGCATGTTTCTAACAAGAGTTAAAAACTACCTAAACGATGATAAATATATTTTCACGTTATGCATTCACCCTTCAGTAACCCCTATAAAAGGAAATCATTTTTAATAAGTTTAACGTGTACGTTATTAATTAATTTCACATTTTATTGATACATATCTATTACAATAGCTGCTTAGACTGTGATGATAACATACACGTTAAAATTAACATTTTCCGTGCGTAATAGCTCCGAATAAAAGCTAATATTTAGCAATCTAACATAACCTATTTTATGAAATACAAATAACTGAACCTGTACTAAAAAAGCTCTAAACACGATGTACACCAACAATATAAAATTTAACAAAATACTAAAATCACTAACAATACAATAAAACAAAGCAAAAATCCACAATACGAGCGAGTCATAACCAACCAAAACATTAAGGACGTTTCTGGACGATGCGCGCTCGGTCTCACTTCAGGTTTATCTCATGCTCCGAGCCAGAGCTTCCGAGTCCGAGCACGGGTGAAAATACCGGAGTGGTACCACTCCGTTCATCCTAATAACGCTTTACCTCACAATTGTAGAATCACCTCCCAAGGTTTGACTCTGCGTTAAATTACCGAAAGTGTAAATATCAATTGTAAAAGCGGGCCTTAGTAAGTTTAAAGCAATGGGAATGAGTGATATTATTATTAAATGGCTTACTAGCTATCTACAAAATAGGATTCGGTGCGTTCGTATTGGATGTTGCTATTTAATGAAGATTAACGTTACTTCGGGTGTTCCACAAGGCTCTCATTGCCGACTAGTTTTATTCCTGCTTTTTATTAATATCTATTTCTGTATTAGGTCTGGTAGTTTTCTTCTGTTTGCCGACGATTTTAACTTGTTTAAAGCTATAGAGTCTATTACTGATCAAGAACTACTTTAAAGGGATCTTCAAAATGTAGCTGAACGGTGCGATCTGAATAATTTGCACTTGAATTTGAGTAAATGTTCCCAGATTACTAATACTAGGCTCTCATACTAATTTTCCTTATGCTATTAATGGCCATTTGTTAATTGCAGTTTTAAAAATCTTGGAGTATTATTTACTTCTAAATTAAATTTTAACAAACATTACAATAACATTTGCAACT
Source organism: Philonthus spinipes (assembly GCA_963082785.1). Taxonomy (NCBI): domain Eukaryota; kingdom Metazoa; phylum Arthropoda; class Insecta; order Coleoptera; family Staphylinidae; genus Philonthus; species Philonthus spinipes. The sequence continues at coordinate 8,305,233 of OY720312.1, forward strand.
CTGCTTTAAGAATGTTAGGTTTTGTTTATAGATTTTCCAAAGGTTTTAGTGTTGAAACAGTTAAAATGTTATACTTGTCTTTAGTTCGACCTCATTTGGAATATGCCTCAGTTGTATAGTCTCCTTATTCAGCTAATGCCATTCAGAGACTTGAGTTGGTCCAGAGTAGGTTTTTAAGATTTATTCACTGCAGACTAGGGGGGTTGTACTTCAGCTTTAGTCGTAGTTCTATGCTTGGTCAGCTAGAGTTTAGGTCGTTGAATGCTGCTTGATTTATGTTTCCTATACACGCTGGTCAATGGTGTTATTCGGGGCTATTCCGTACGGAAAATGTTAAGTTTAACATTTACGTTATTATTTAAATTCACATTCTATGTATTATACATCTCTTACAAAAGCAGCCTTAGACTGTGATAATAAATTATAACATACACGTTAAACTTAACTTTTACCTTACAGAATAGCCCGGATTGATAGTGGTCAATTACTTGGCTTACTCAATTTCAATATTCCTCGCTGTGTTAATTGTAGGCATACACCTCTTTACATTCCACAAATTATGGTATCTTTAATCCCATTGATCGACTTATGCGTTTTGCGAATGCGTTGCAGGATAAGTCTCGTTTTAATCTATTTTCAACCTTATGTACCAGCTTTAAGAGGAGTTTGCGTTAAATCAGCTTGCTGGAAGCAAAGGATTTTAAATATGTATGTGCCTATGTGTCTGTTTATGCACACACATTTTATAACTATTTTGTGCGTCTATTATTAAGTTGTAAACCTTGTTAACGGACACATTCGAATTGTAATTGCTGCTATATATTTATATTTATTTATTTCTACTTATGTTATTTGTATACAAATTTTGTAAACTTTTGTAAAAAAGATATATTCGTAAATAAAGATTGTTATTATTATTAAAATTAATTAAATTATTTTTGGAGAATGGCTTACTGCTGATTTTTCTACTGTGGCTCTCTAATTATTGTAAAATCATATTCTACAGTTAATAACTTTTGTCCTATCACTATTACAAAGGAATTAATGAATAGTGATCAGGAGAGTTCAACTAGCGAGCATAGATTTTTCTTAGATTTCATCATAAATTCTAATACCTACATGTATTGTAATTATTTGTAATATTGATATTGTTTTGCATATCTATTGTCTGAATAAATATATATATATATATATATATATATATATATATATATATATATATTAATTTTTGTATGTAAAATTTATTGCATGTGAATATAATTTCAATTAAAAGCTGTTTAATTATTTAAATATAATTAAACTAATATAAATGTAATAATTAAATCAGAACAGAAAGACTTCTGGTCGATAAACCTAGACAAACACATACATTTATTGTAAATATTTTTGTTATATTATTTTGTATTATAAATATGTATGTATATATGTAATTGAAGTTATAGAAAATAATCCGCGACGCCAGACACACGCAGGTCGCCCCCGACATACGGACTATGATAGCCTTCGGTCCGGCATCAAAAGATGAGATCGACAAGTTGATGGAACACTTGAAATTATATTAACTAATTATGGTTTCAAACATATTGAATAAATTCTGTTAGTTTTTAAATACAAAGTGTTGTTTATTAAGAAGAAATAGCCCATGACAGACTACTAACATAATTGTACATATTGTTATAATAAATTTTGTAAAATTTTGTTGTCATATTTGTTCTTTCCTCTGGTTCAAAGAATTCAACCGTGATTTTAATTCTTTGGTAATAATAACAACAATGTTTTGTTTAACACGTCTATTACCAACTCAAAATATATTACATAATAAACTTTACAAAATGGATACAACCTTTGCGCTTGAGAGTTAGAATTGAACTTAACTTAAAACTAAAATAATATTTACAAATTGTACAAAAAGAGAGAGAAAGATACGGGTGCATTTCACGTCCCTAGCTAAGGGTCGGTTGATTATCTAAGGTAGATTTTTTGAGATATGGAAATCCGCTACGCACGATTTCTGCGGAAAGGTGCAGATGCTTAATAACCGAAAATAACCGTAATCCGGTGTAGATTGGAATGTCTTATAATCCCAAAAAGGTATTTACAAAGTACCCCAAGATTTGTATAATGTTAATAAAATTAGCATAAAAACATTTACAAACTGCAATAAAGTATACAATAGATGTATTAGAAAAAAATACAAATATAAAAATAAAATATTTTAACAAACAAAACTAAACAATATCTGAATAAAGATGTTTGTATATAATAATAATAAATAAATATTTAATTATTTTAATTTAATTTATTTATTTTTCAAAAATGCAACAATAATTTTGACAATTGCTTATGTAAAAATAAAACAATATTTTTTACATAAAGATAAGGATATGGTAAATAATAATAATTCCCACAACTTGTTCATATTTGGCTTGAATCGAAATTCCACTCCCCCTCTGATCCATACCCCGTCGACAACCCAATATAAGATGACGGCACAAAATCAGGATCCGCAAATGATAGAAATGCGGGACTTCCAACTTTTCCAACTGAAAGAATTCCCGTAGCGCTATCCGCTTTAATCCAAAATGATTGGTAACCGGTGACATTTAAAATGGCACCCAAATGCTGAGCTCTTACATCTAAATTGTCTTTCCGAATGATTGATTGAGTGTTGCTGTAAGCTCCAATGACGATCTCGTAAAATCCCGAATTCATGTCGTAAGTATTTGCCAACACGATGGACACGTCGTTTTTTGCTTTTATCGAAAATAGGAAGTAGTCTGTAGCTAGGGGAAAGTAGTTGAATATCAGTTGATCGGATCTTGTTCGAAGTACTAAAAATAAAGAAATTGTTTTATTAAAAAAAATGTATTACTTTTTGAGCATCTTATGTAATATTTAAAATTTTCTTCTATTATTATTTTGATAATTACGGAATTATTTTACTTTATGTTGCTTTTGACAAATCTAAAGAAAGATAAATTAAATATTAATTTCGTTGCTATAAACAACCGCAATTGTTTTACTTTTGTCTTTTTCATGGCTAACTATTTTTTGGTGTATGGTAAAATTAAAAACGATTGTAACTTATTTTATCTTAAAAATAACTATGGCATATGTTATATCGGATTAAAGGAAAAAAATAGCCCTTTTAATAAAGCCATAGCCAACTATTGTTTCCATTTAAAAAAGGTAAGTTTCTGTCATATCTCCCAAAATATGGGCGAAACATTTTTTTTATTTTTTGCTATTAATCTGTGTAAAATTTTCTACAACTTTGTCCTTTACAGTTTTTTTCTATCTATGATAATAATAGAGATATATTGATTTCAAAAAATTGACACATTTTACTTTTTTCAAAATATCTAGTTACCCTTGACTTTTTCAAATATTTTGAGTGTCATTTAATCGTCTTATAAAACTATACTTCTTTCCCCATTTAACCGTTTTTCTATCTCTTTCTATCTCTCAAAAAAAAAACTCACCCTGTATAATCCTTTCAACGCCCTCCTGTATGACTCATGTAAAATTCTATCAATCAAAAAAATTTGCCATAAATCCCTTCATTTTCCACATTATTAAACCATTAACTCCCACGGTTATTTATTTTTTCGGAAATTAGGAAAAAAAATATTCAAATATTAACTAAAGTGGCTCCGTAGATGTTAGAAAAAATATGAAACAAATTAACTATTTAGGTTTATTATACAGGGTCCTGCAACAGTGTGTCGGGCTTTCCTAGCGCCATTCCCGTAAGAAAAAAAAAAGTTTCGTACAAAAAATTATTGATTTAAAAATCTTTATGGCGTAAAATTATTTCAAACATTCAGGGTGTCCCAATTTTGCGGTATACCAAAAATACTGGAACACCCTGTATTTATTCAACTTTTCTAATGACATTTTTCAACCTCTACATTGTAGTCTATTTAGTTTTGTATTAGGTTACAAGCTCAACTTTAAAAAATCGTAGCAACGTTTTATTAATGAGCAATTTAAATTTAGTAGTACAGGGTGTTCAGAGAAACATGCCAAACTTTTCAATTTCAAAGCGGTATAACCCATTTTTTTTAAATGGAATGCTCCCTATTTTATGTCATTATTCGATAGGTCTTTTTTATTCTTTTCAATTTGATGGGGCATATTATATGTCTAAACCCCATAGTTGTTGAGATATTCAATATTTTTCATAAAAGTATCCATTTAATTATATTTCTATGTACTCTAGTAGGCCATGTTGAGCTTGCTTATGCATGATACTTGAAGAAAAAAATTGTAAATTAATTAACTACTATATTTATTATAAATATCATAAATATGACTTTTGTTTATAACTTTATTGTTTACAATAATTAATTTAAATCCAGTGGTCTATGCATCGCATATTCAATTAAGTAAAAAACTTAAGAGTGCCAAGATTTATTATTAAGAAAAAACTTAAAAGTCAAAATGGTTTACAATAACAGCAAAAAAAAAAAAACGTTTATAGTTGAAAGTTATTTCCGAAGTTTTGGGTACATTAATTGGGCGCAGCTTCGAGAGAGTTTCAGAAAGAATTTTCCAACATTCCAATTATTTGTGAAGATAAATTTTAACATAATTACAATAATCTAGTGTTATTGCGGAACATACTGGATTGTGTACGATGAAAATGTCAGGCTTGTGTTCGTGAAGAAGGAAGGCACAACATTTATTGTAATTTGGAAGTGAAACCATAAACGTAATTATTAATAAATTCACTTTAATTTATTAATCTTTTACGTTTAAAAAGTAACATAATCACAGAGCTATGACTGACGTAGGTATACGTTAATTTCCTATATGTGGATCAACTTAATTTTTTAAAAATAAAAAAATCATGGCAGTCTTGAGTTTTTTTTAATTGAACATACTATATATGTCACTGAGCGTTAAGGTGGGGATGTATCTATCAATTCAGATCGGATATCTGCATTAATTTTTTTTTGTCATTTTTGACGAGAAACTGTCCTTCAATCTACATATTGAGACTTTAGTGTCATCTGCAAACCGTTTGTTAGGTTTTATTTTTCGTAATACTAAGCTAATTAAAGACATTAATTCAATTATCACCTTGTATTTTGCTTATATTAGATCGCGTCTTGAATATTGCTGTTGTATTTGGAATCCCTGTTATGATAAATACTGTCAACTTATTAAGTCTGTGCAAAAACGTTTTGTTAACTATTTATATTTAAGAAAATATGGTATCTATCCTGATAGGTCTGTCTCTTATGAGTCACTCTTACTGAAATTTGGGTTACATTCACTGAAACACAGGCATCAAGCGCATTTACTTACATTTTTGTATAACATATTAAATAATAACCTTAACTGTTCAGAGACTGTTTCTCAAATTTTCTTTCAGATTCCTTGTAATACACGCCAGAACAGATTTTTAAAACTTTCTATTCCGCGTACCAATATATTGATTAATTCCCCGATTTTTTCGATGTGCTTCCTATATAATACACTGTTTGAACTGGACTCTAGTGTGGATATCTTCTTTATTAAAAATAGGAAAATCTTTTTTAGTATTGATATAAGTTTGTTAGCTCGTTTTTGATGTAATTATATGTATTGTCCATGTGTTTCACTTAATTACATGTGTATATTTTTTTTTGTAATATTCATACTTACTTTATAGGAATGTAATGTTTAGTCATTCTGTGTCTGTATGTAAATAAATAAATAAATAATAAAAATGGAAATAAGTTGAACTAGAGGTGTAACTACCTTTTGTGGTAGGCGTGGTTCCAATACTTACTTATTCTATCCAAGTTGACTGAGCCCAACAACAGGGAACTAACAATGAGGTGTGCAATGTTCATGTTGAAATATACAAAATAATTGTTTTAAAGAAAATACGAACGAGGTTCTTATTTATATAATTCAATAAAGTAATTAATATACAAAATAAAGTAATTAATATTTATGTTAAATATATAGGAGTGTATAATAATATATATGGTTCATTGACAACTTTAATTCATTGCGGAATATTTTTTAATGCAAATAGAAATATATCGTTGTTTGTTAAATTATCAATCACATAATTTATATGTACATATTAATATTAATCGAGCGATAACTAAATCCATTTTTGTTTTTGTGTAAATATTTCGTGTATATATTTTTTAATTTTTTATAGTCATTCGAATTGTACGTTACTTTAATAATAAATAATATAATAATTTAGGTTTATACCAGTAGATAGCTTTATAACATGTAATTGATGTTGATAATCACTGTTGTATTTAATTATTTGACATCAGAACTCGCTCAAGCGACTCCGGAAAAATAAAAACTGTCAGTAAAAAAAAAAAAAAAAATAAAAATAAAAAACAAAAGTCGATAGACCAGGGCAGACTAACATCTTCATACAAACTTATAATTGTATTATATAATTCTATATTATATAAAGTTATTGTCTGAATAAAGATGTATATACAGAGAGGTTTTTTTAACAGTATACATATCCCCTATGTATACATGTAAAATACTCAAGTCAAACGCATTGATGTATGTGTTTAGTTGCCTATAATACGCAACCCGAACAATCGATTCCTTCAACTAGGATAATTAAAAAAAAAAAACAATTTAACAATTTTCTATTTTGTTTATGACAATAACGAAATGCACAATGTGGAAGAATATTTACGATCGTTTGAGTTAATATCTCGCAGTTTGTGGTGGTCATTTATAGCATTTATTCTAATTATTTATTTCAAATTTATTGTTCTTCACTGTTACTTTTCTTTCAAATTGTCTTAATAAAATCTCTTGATATTTTTTACCTGTAATTTCTCCATAATAATAAGTGACGTATTTTTGATACGAAATTGCTTGTGACGGTAACGCATGTAGTGTTAGTCATGATTTATTTTGTTGCGTTTTCCAAAGAAAATGTTTTAGTTTAATTATTTTTAGAATTATCCTAACTGAGGTATTCGGCCACTTTGGATTCATTTAAAACATGTCTTATCCTCCTCTAGTACTGTCGGAATTGTAATTCACGCTTGAAATTCGACTTTTTCTTCATTTGTATACATTTTCGATCAAATATTTCACACATTTTGAAGTTTAGCGTTTGACGTTTAGTTGTGTGCAATTAATGTGTAAGAGATTCTTCGAAATTTACGACGCAAGAATCTGGCCTTCGATGCCATTTTTGTATTATTAAAAAAAGAACTTTAACTCTCAATCCATAGCATTCTAGTTTATTGAGTAATAAATCATGATTGACACAATTAAAGGTTTTTGATGGGTCAATGATGACAACACATATAGTCTTTTTAGCATCTAGTGATTTAAGAATTTCATCAAACACTCAGTACTTTTACCATCAATAAAACCGTGTTGGTTATGCGTATAGCAATAAGTTTTTCAATTTTTGTTACAAAACTAGACAGTATATTGACGGGTCTATAATTTTGAATATTTTTACAATTATATCTTTTAGAAATTAGGCACAGCATGTTTTAAGTTGCCAGGAAATAATTCTTCACCAAAACATGAATTGATGAAATTAAATAAAAAGAATTTGAAAATAATTAATTATTTAATTAATTATTTTCCCTTTAGCTACTGTGACATTATGACTTATGCTATATAAATACTTATGTGACATAATATAATAATTTATTAATAAATTAATTATTTTCAAATTATTTTTGTTTAATTTAAAAAAAAAAAAATTAAATAAATTATTTTCCCTTTAGCTGTGGCATTATCACTTATGTTAAATAAGTACTTATGTAACATAATATAATAATTTATTAATTAATTAATTAATTTCAAATTATTTTTATTTAATTTAATAAAATAACTGTGATCAAGTGAATAAATCCTTTTTTTCTATTATGAACTGATGATGTTACACTTTAAAGTAGCTAATATATCGTTATAACGTTTAAGCATAAATTGACTAAACATCTATGCCTAAACGTTACATTTTCAAAATTTGTTTCGCATTTTCAATTACCCAAACTTATAAAATTTCGCTCATTTCTAAATGTAAAATTTGTTATGTAAATGTTGAATTTAATAAAAATCCATGATTGTATTTTTATACAATCGTAAATAATTTAAACAAGCACACTTGATTGTTTATTGCTGAAACAGCGAGCTTTTTCTTTGAATATATATTATAAAAATAAAATAATATTCATTGTTTTTTTTGTGCGCTGTGAAAGGGAAAAATCCATTTGCGAACGTTGTGTCGGACTCTACCCATTGTTAATATTTTTACTGTTATCAATCTCAATATTACATATTTTGAAGCAACTATTACTTTTCCTAAATAATTATGATGTAATATTTGTAATTATATTCGAGATATTAACAAAATTGTTTTCAGTAAAATCTAGTTACAATAAAAAACAAAATAATAAATAATGAGAATTTTGTTTTCTTTATATGTCATTTAATTTAAGTCCACAATCGAAATCATTAGTAAATAGTGACAATTGAAATGGACCCTAACGTGACCCTTGCGGGATACCAAAGATGACTTTAAAGCAATTATATATATATATATATATATATATATATATATTTGATTTAATACAAACTGTTTGAGAACTATCCACTCAATCCATGATAATAAAGGATACTGTATACCATAACACCTCAGTTTTTGGAGATTAAGTGATTTACGTAACCAAACGCCTTTTTAAAATCTGAATACATTGAACTTTAATCTTTTTTTTTTTTTATTTACGGATATATCCTTTTTACAAAAGCAGTACAAATAGTTTGTATAAAAATAAACTTCATAGCCTTCCTCTAAAACCTTGTAAATATAATTGGCGTAGATAAATATCCGAGTTAACGTGAATCTTGACGAATAAAAACGAATTGAATTTTTTAAAAAACTTTGATATCGGCTGATAATTCTCTACAATTGATTTACAACCTGATTTATCAATCAGAATAACAAATGACTCTTTCCAGGTATCAGGAAAGTATCCTGATGCAAGAGACATTTTAAATATAAATTGAAGTATATAAGAGAAGAATATTTTAATAAGTTTGGTTTGGGGTTGTAGTGATCTGTATTATATTATCGTTATAGGTCAGGAAAGGTGATATTTTTATGAGATTTTACTTTATGTACAAAGGCAAAGCAACATAAATTGCTGACATAATTTTGATATTTCACAATTTAATTTTAAATCTATGAAATATGACTCTGAAATATTTCTTAGTGTTAACAAAATTATTTTGTCAAGATATAAGATTTTAAGAATAAAGATATGATATTTAATATCAGTGTAATCAGAAGAAATAATAAAATGAGTACAGAATCTATTAGATCATAAATAAGTGCTATAAGAATATATCCATTGCATTGAAATATTGAAGATATAATTAAAAAAAAACATTTTTCATTTTTTTATGAGAATAAGAAATAAAATTCTTGAAAACAAAGAAACAGCTCAGTTTTCTCAACGATATATTAATCGGTATGAAATTTTGTACAAGGGCCAAATTTAAACCTACCCTGTATCAATAGGAAAGAGTATTCATTCTCTTGGTCACAGTTATTTAAATATATTAAATAAAAATGATTTGAAAACAATTAATAAATAGTTTCCACATTTAGCTCTTTGACTTTTGTCACGGGAAATAGTAGTTTTAATGTGCATTTGTTTAACGTACTTACGTAACGTTAGTCAAAAGTGACAGAGCTAAATGTGGACATAATTCAGTAATTATTTTCAAATCATTTTTATTTAATCTACCCTTTATTTTTTATAATAAGCGAGATCCCTATAGTGAGACTCGAATTTGAAACACGCTATAATTAAATGAGAAAAATGATATTTTTTAATTTAAACTTATTTAGTTAAATCTATTGGCATAGTCTATTGGTTATTTTTAACAAATAAAACAGTAATTTTATTTTACACTAAAAAAAAAAAACGAAATTACCTCCGTTTCATCCTAATATATGGAATTAAATAAAAATGATGTTTTTAAATTACGTTTATGCACGGTAACAGCACATTCAGGACAGTTTAATTGAAAATAATTCGTTGCAACGATAAACAATAACAACAATAACATTATCACGAGGATTCCCTGATGATGCACCAGCATCAACGCGTATCGTACACATCATGATTCATTTCCTATTTTTTGTAATTCTAATTAAACATTTCGCGGGTCAAAGTTGAATTCGTTGTAATTAATAGCCTGGACAAAGCGCAAAGTTGAATTAAGCGAATATCCGATCGTACAATTATACACTCGGTAAACAATGCGTAGTTTCTGTTTACTTATTGTCACGCCAAACAATGATTGCCTGTTATTGCTCGCCGGTGGATTTTTTTTTGGAGAAATTCCGTCAATGCTTTAAATTTCCGTTGTGGAAATTTAACTCAATGGGCGTAATGCAATTATTATCTGCGGTTTAATATCGCTAACGTAAATATTAAGTGTTTTGTATATAAATATGAAGAGAATTATTTGGGATCCAGTGGTGATTTTGATGTTGTAGGTGTGTGTTTTTATTTGTGGACGTGTAAACGAAGGCGATAAATTTTATAAATTAAATGCGAATGTGTGCAAATTATTGATGTAGCGTAATGTAAGTATTTAAAATTATTAGGATATTTTTATCTAACTAGATGGGTTCACCTACAAATAATTAAATAAAATTTATAAGGAAAACGAAACCATTAGAAATTAATTTTCTGAATCAACTTTATGCACACAAACGTTCTTATTCAGATATAATGAAAATACACAATATTTAAATTGTTTTTTGCGTTAAATAATCTCGAATCAAACATTGTTGCATTACATAATCCTTTGCAAATGTTCATAGTTCATATTATAATAATAAATATGAATACATTATTAAAAATCTCCAATAAAACAAATTAAGATCTATTAATTTTTAAAATAGTTAGTTATACATCTTTATTGACAAGTTTTTTGAGTTTACAATAATACTAATAACAATATAAAATATTTTGAAAATGTAAAGGTTTCTTGACAATCGGCTATCGACTATAGATTTTTCTGCCTATTTTTAAATATTTTCGTGTAAATTCAGTTTTTTACAATACCAAATCTCGTGTCGGTATTAATTGAAATGCAATTTCGAAAGTAATTTTATTTCAATTGGTGATTTTTTTTGTGTAGAAACAAAAAGCAAATATTCATTTCGAGTAACCTTCATTACTTTTTTCTATATATTGACGTAACAACAATCAAACAGTATTCGTAATATGTGAATGTACATTTGTAATATAGCGTGTTATTATTGTTATACGTTTTGCATATTTACACTTCCTTGTACAGGATTCGAAAAATATTACCATACATTAAGTTGTTAATATAAAACTAGTTGAAAGCTGTATCGTTATTGTAATTATCATTTTAAGGAAGTGTTTTTTGTTCAATTTATTAATTGTTGAGGCTTCTATTTTGTTATGAATTATGATTCACTTTTAATAAATGAAACATAACATACATAAATAATCAAAAACAAAATTAAATATACAAATGCAAAATAATATATTTATGGGAATTCCACATCACTTTAATGATATTAGTAAGGGATTTTGCTTTTTTATTCTGTAATCCCTCCTTTAAGGTTAACCGACAGCCCTTATTTTATGCACAAAGAATATTAAAATTATCTGCGTTAAAGAAATGGCAATTATCCATACTGTTGCGCAAAATCTATTGAATATTTTTTATTAGTAATTAATAATAATAATACATATATTTACGGAATCACCATTTTACAAAACATATGCTATAAAAAAAATATTACGAATATATATTTATATACAGGTTCCCGCACCACATAATAATAATACATTAACCAAACTAAGACTTTAAAATTTTGGAAACTTTACCTGGGTCCTAGGACGTACTTTAGGAAAATATCTTTGATTATACACAATCATTGATTTTTATTTTCGTTTAATCTGCCACTAAATTTCTTCCCATCTGGCCTATATAAGTACAGTTGCAATCGTTGGAATTAATTTCGTAAATTCCGCATTTATCACATTTATTTACTGCTGATTTGTTGTTTACCAACATTCTTCGTAAATTCATGAAATTGGTTAAAAAGAAACATTAAAATCGTATTCTTTTGCAACTTTTTTAGATAAATTATTAATGAAGTCTATTTCATGCCAGGCTTTTGGTTCAGGTCTATGAGGTATATAACAATATATTTTAATAATATTAAATAATTATTCTATCTATTAATGTTTTCCTTAAATCCGTCATTCCTAGCTATGGTTTTTATGATATTTAATTCTAAATTGAAATTTTCTTCATTTAAGGGAATGTGAATGAGTCGGTGTATTAGAGAATAAAATGTACTATGTATTTGAGGATTTTGGGATGATGGTGTCAGTGAAAGTTTCTTTTCTGAATATTTTAAAGTTTAATTTATTATTTATTTCAGAAATTGGAAAATCTAAGAAGTTTAAACTATAATTTTATTCCGTTTCCGTTGTAAATTGGATATTTTTGTTTATTGAATTTAAATATGTTGTATATAATTCTAATTGCCGATTTGAACCTTGCCATATGCAGAAAACATAAAAAAACATAGCATATCTAATAAATAGAATTGCTAGATATATGATATCTAATAAATTGACATATGATATTTTTAAAAATAATTCTGTTTCGAAAATTGACATAATTATATCACAAAAGGGGGGGGAAATAATTCATCCTTATGATTATAAATATTACAGTCAATTTCGAAATAGTTTTAGTCCATGCATATGGGGTGGAATTGTTTGTATCGTTTATTAAATTATTAATTAAAACTTTTAACTCGTTTGTCGGTACAGAGGCGAATAAGCTTTACACATCAAATGATACAAATTTTGCATTATATATATATACCATATATCAAATGTTTTTATTTTCTTAACTGAATCTATTGAGTTTTTTTTATTGAATATGGAGAAATAAAGTTGAGGAAGTTAGGTATGATTGTATTCAGATGTTTACAAAGTTTGTATGTCGGTGCATGTAAATACGATATCACCGCATTAATTGAAATTAAGATTGAGACAATGTGAAAATACAATCCACAAAATAGAGTCCTATAAGGTTACACTGATGAATCTTAGAGCACGGGTTTTATATGGTTTGCCATATATATTTGTGTACTTTAGGCAAACCATATAAAACCGGTGCTCTAGGATTCACCAGTGTAACCTATACTCTGTTTTATCTCAATAATTCAACGGTGTAATCTTACAGGATTCTATTTTTGGGATTGTCTTGACGTTAAATTCAATTCTCATTGAAATTTGTTTGTTGTGTTACTGGTTAAAAGAGTGAAATTAGGTGAATTTAAGACATCTTGAATTTTATTTTATACAATCCTATTTATCTAATAACGTTATCTGCTTTCCTGACTAATATTTTATTACCTGATTTTATTAAAAATTAATTCTGCACTGTGGGTATACACTGACTCGATAGGAGGAATATTAAGGCTGCGATCCCCAATATGTTTCCTTTTTAAGAGATTAACAATTTTATAGAATCATAAAAAAATAAACATTAAATACAGGCAGATAGCTTATTTACTGATGAACGACATCAGATAATTTATATTTTTAAAAAACAAAAAAGTGAAAAAAAATATTATTTCAAAAATTAATTTAATATTATATATTAAATATATCTGATTATACGTGGAAAGTCTTCCTTTTAATACCCATATTTAATGCAGTCATAATATTATTATTTGTATACTCCTTAATCCTTTAAAATAGTCAATGAGAACAAATTTAGTTCGATCATTTTTATTGTAGAACAGTATCTAGTAGTTCAGATTTTTACCGTTAGGTTGAGAAATCAATGTTGGAATAAAATAAACACAAACATTTTGTAAAAACCACTGCACGCTCTTTCGTTAATCGCACCGTTTATTAGGCCCAAAATCGCAGCCTTAAGATATCTTGAATTTTATTTTATATAATCCCATTTATTTAATAACGTTATCTGCTTTCGTGACTATAATATTTTCTTTTTTACATTATTTACAATTTTCGATTCAGGGTTATATGTGGATATTTTTTTTTTTTGATCTGAAATAAGTTTTGCTACTTTATTCTTTGTTAAATTTCATTACCTGATTTTATTGCAAATTAATTCTGCACTCTGACTCGATAGAAGAAATATTAATGACATGGGGATTATAATTTAAACCTTTTTCATACATATTACAATTTCAATTTACTTTATTAACGGAATCTCCATTTCCAAATTACAATTATAATTACATATTAAAAATTTTATAAGAAAAGTGTGACGCTCTAAAAAGACTATAAAACATATGTATAAAAAAAAGGCAAATTACCAATCACAAATTACGACAAAATACAAAATAAAAATAATACGCATCAAAATATTTATTTATCAATCCCAAACAGTTCATTGTGAAAACAAAATGCAACCGGCTTATTCCTATCTTCAAGTGATAATAAAAAATATAGATAAAAAAAAATAAAAAAAATGAAATAAACCGTTTTATCCTTCATTTTTGAACCTTTGAAAATGTTAACTGAAAAATTAATCAAATATAAAGAAATTCCATATTTAGTTATTTGTAGATTTGTTCCTGTACTAAACTAAAAATATTCATGTTATTGTGGAATGATAATTTGATGATAAGGAATATATTGCTACGAAATCGGGTTTAATGAAACTCGGAAATAACTAACACAATGTCCATTTATTTATTTACAGTACACTTAATGCATTGTTTAATATCACACTGTCGCTATTTATTTATAACGCGATGTTGAGCACTCGGACTGACTGCAACAGCGCCACTAGCACTCACTTATATAGCGTGCTTGTTTCTCGAACTATCCAGAACTTTCGATGACGCCGCTTTTACAGTCGTGCGCTCTCTGGAACGTTCCAGAGTGATGTTTCTAGTTTCTTCTTTCACTTCTGTTACAATATGTAGAAAATCTTTATTTCTGAGTGTTAATTAAAATTACATCACAATATTTACATCATTACAATTATTTCTAAATTATATATCTCAGAAAATGGCTATAGACCGTCGGTCTCTCTGCCTGTCTCTGTCTCCATTCAATTGTCATGATTGCTAACGTCATTGTTATTCAAATGCTATGAGATGATAAAATTAATTAAATAAAAATGATTTAACACCCTTCCGTTACAATTCCTCAATTCATCACTCATTTACATGACAGTTCAGCTAGCTAGCAAAATTCTTATTTGCAAATCATCATAAATTCATGGCAGGTCAGAAAGACCTCCGGTCGATAGCCCATAACAGACTACTAACCCATCAATATGTATTGTAAATATAAATATTTGTAAAGAATTATAATTCTGCTGTCTGAATAAAGATGTTTGTATATATAAATAGAAGAGTATTCATTCATTTGGTCACAGTTATTTAAATAAATTAAATAAAAATGATTTGAAAATAATTAATAAATAATTTCCACATTTAACTCTATAACATTTTGACTTACGTTACGTAAGTACTTAAAAATGCACATTAAAACAACTACCTCTCGGGCAAATACCCCGCCAGACATTGAATTACATGCTGTTGCATATCAACAAAATATTGCATCATACAAAATGGATTTTTATTTAATTTATTTAAATAACTTTGACCAAGTAAATAAATACAAATTCTATTTGATTAAATTAATTTTTAAAAAGTAGAGTTCAATACGAAACGTTCCACAAAAAACATGTAGCTTTAAAGATCAATCATTTCTCTCTTTTTTTATAAAATGTCTTTTGTAATCATATCTTACATTAAAAAAAAACATTCGTGGAAAGAATTCTTCTATAAAATAAATAAAAAAACATGTATTAAAAGTAAACGGCTTATAAAGAATGTACCTAACAAGTAAATAGATTATTTTAAAAATATAAATACTGAATGAGAATAAATCATACATGTAATTTGCTATAGCTTGGATGCTGCTCTATATTCGGATAATTTTTTCTCAAACTTTTTGACAAATACATATTCGGGCCTATTCTGTAAGGGAATTGATTAGTTTAACGTGTATGTTATTTTTTATCATTACAGTCTAAGCAGCTTTTTTAATAGATATATATATACACAGATTGTTGTTAATTAATAAAGCAAACGTTAAATTTAACATTTTCGGTATGGAATAGCCCTGATTATCTGTCAAATGTAATTGTTTTTTTAATATAATTATATTTTTTTGTGATATCATTATTATTGAAAATATAGATAATTATATTTTCAAATTACATAATACACGCTCCTTAAATTACATAAAAATATAAATTATGTTTTTTTTTTAAGAATCACCTTATGTAATGGAAAACGCATTTAAAGTACACATTACTAGATACAAATACAATATGTAATGTGAAAATAATAACATTAATTATTTACAATTATGCTAAGTGGTTTTGCAATAAATATATAGTTCCTGTAAAGAAAATAAAATATTATCTAAAAGTGTAATGTTTTTAATATAGATCTAATGAATTACAAAAGCAAACCCTCTGAGCAAAATGGACATAAAAGATTGTATAAATATTACTTTGTATGTTTTGTATATTACTGTACGGTGCAGCCAATACAAACAATTGGTACTAAGTAAAAGTTTGGAGACTAATTAAGACAAACAGCTAGGCTAATTAGTTCTCAGGAGGGTTTTAATATTTTTTTTAGATTTTTTTATTTCAGTTCAATCTCTTCAAATAAGAGAAAATAAACGAAAATAAAGGTGCCATGTACGGAGGGGGAGGGGAGGGGGATGCTCTATGGTGCAGCCAATACAAACAATTGGTACTAAGTAAAAGTTTGGAGACAAATTAAAGCAAACAGCTAGGCTAATTAGCTCTCTGGAGTATTTTAATATTTTTCTAGATTTTTTTATTACAGTCCAATCTTTCGAACTAAGAGGAAATAACCGAAATTAAGGGTGCCGTATGGAGGGGGGGGGATGCTGTAAGGTGCAGCCAATACAAACAATTCGTACTAAGTAATAGATTGGAGACTAATTAAAACATCCATCTGGGCTAATCAGCTCTCATGAGGATTCTAATATTCTTTTAGATTTTTTTTTAATTTCAGTCCAATCTCTGGAACTAACAGAAAATAACCTAAATTAATGGTACTGTGTGTATGTGTTTGTGTTTGTGTGTGTGTGTGTATGGGGGGGGGGGAGTTAGGGTTGCTGTACGGTGCAGCCTATACAAAAAAATTGGTACTAAGTAATATTTTGGAGACTAATTAAATCATCCATCTGGGCTAATTAGCTCTCAGGAGGATTTTAATTTTCTTTTAGATTTTTTTTAAAGATACGTGGAATCATTTAGGGCAAGGAAGTAGTGTATGAGGAATAGACGGAACGAATGAAAAGAATAGAAGAATGGATATGAGAAGATGTGACCTTCTCACATCCATCTTTCTATCGTAGACGTAGAGATCTTTGTTTGATTGGGATGGGGAAAAATATGTAGGAAGAGTTTAAGGTATAGTGGTGAGATTATATATTTAGTTTAGTGTAATAGTTTAGTTTATATAATTAATGATATAAATTTTATATAAAACAAACAATTGACAAAGAGCACTTTGTGAAACATCACGTACTTACCAACAAAAATCTTCAATGATATATGGAATGCCAATAAAGGTATTTTTTTCTTTTAATAGTATTTGTAAAAATTTTGATTATTGGCAACGTATTTATCATGTTATTATAAAATAATATGTAAATGTTAAGTTTAACGAATACGTTATTTTTCATCATCACAGTTTAAGCAGTGTCCAGAAAAGGTCTGATAATTATTCGTTGATTAATTTTGGATAAAAATCTAAATAATAAAATATTGTATTATTCCTGGTAACATCTCACCAGGCCGTTAAAATATTAAGTGTATTTCTGGAAATTAGTATTACTTTCTAAATATTTTGGAAAAAATAAATAGAACTTACAATTAATTACACATTTGTAAATTTAAATGACATAGGTGATAAATAAAATGATCAAAATAATTAACACTGTTGTATCCTTTCTTCACACTTCATTTTCTAAAGTTTAGATATATATTTCAAGTGCTGTGCACTCATTATCAATAACAACTGTTGTTGTTATAGCACTCAAGATATATATCTAAATATTAGAAAACAAAGTGTGAAGAAACGATACAACAGTGTTAATTATTTTGATTATAATTTTCACGTAAATCAAAACCAATCATCGAAAATAAAATGATGGTTATAATTTCGAACATTTACTTTAATCTTTCATTTATGATGTATAGTCCAAATATACGTCTTATTTAACAGCATGTTATATTAATTTTGTACTTATTGCTCTGTAATTGTTTTTTTTACGGTTGGGTAATAATAGTAGATTATACCACGAGTAATAATGATAGCTATTATTCCCGAGGAACATTTACGAACCGAGCCGCGTAAGCGGCGAGGGAGTAACATTCCGAGGTAATAATAGCCATTATTGCGAGTAGTATACTCTACTTTATCTATGACTAATTTATTAATTTGTTTTAACGAACAACTTTATTTTCCAATAACATTAACACTAGCAATGGTACAATTAATAAATTGAATTAGTCGAGAACTATCAATAGATTTGGAAGAGTTTTCAATACAAATATTTGGAATTTCGGTTGCTGAAGAGGAAGAAGATGCTTCATTACTATTTATCTGTTTAGCAATAGTATCTGCTGTAGTTGTCTTGTTTCTTATAGACTGATCAATGTAACTTTCAGCTACCTGTGTAGATCTCCAGCCCCCATGACGCTTTAATCCAGTTATATCGCTTCCTCCATCAATGTACAGAGTGGCAGATGATCTGCGAAATAATGGCCGGTATAAGTTTCAGGATTTGGCAATTTTAAATATTTGGCAATTTGTTTACCAATATCTGCAAATTTGTTTTTTCCTATACGTTGTATTGTACATTTTGATTTTTGATAATTTAGAAAGAATGAATTAATTTTTACATGTGACGGACGGAGATTGATGTACTTCTTTACAATATTGTAAAACGTACTGTTTATGGCGAATGTTCGTACAATTTTGGTTTTAGTCTTGGGTATTGTTATTAATAACTGTGTTTGATGATCTTTCACGTCTTCAATATTCATTTCATAAAGCTCGTTTGAGCGGCATGCACCCATAATTCCAATAATTAATATAACCTGAAGCAAATAAGAATATGAGTTTTGAATAGTCAGATTAAATTCGGTATATTTACCTTATGTAAAAGAAAAACTTTATCAGGAGCTTTGTCAATAAATGTTCTTATTTGTTTCGGGGTCAGAGTGGAAGACTTCTTTGGTTGAAATCCTTCTGATTTTCTTTTTAAAAATGCTCGTAGTTTGCAATATTTTTCCAGATCAACGTCATGATTTATTCTCAACATAGTGTTAATGATTGAAAAAAATGACCATAATGAAGAAGGTTTGTAATTTGCACTTAATTCAGCGAAATAGGCCAGCAGAACATGTTCGGAAAATGAGTTTGCTTTCTTTCGAAGACGCCATTCGTTGAAGGTTGCGTACGTTTTATTATAAATGGATTTCGATGTTTCCGGTATCAAGGTAGATGTTGTTGCTGCAGCTAGTTGTACAATTTCTGGAGGTGTACAAGTAAAAGACTCTTCATTTTCATCCATCTCATTAGAAATGCACAAACACTACGCGCTTGACACTGACTGTTTTCAGTTTGTGTATTTTGTTTCCATGGTATTTAATTTGAGAAATTTTTTGATTGGAGTGCACGAGGGAATAATGACTATTAATCCCTCGTCATTATTCCCTAAGAGAATAATATATGGCATTATACTGCAAAAATCACAAGTATAATACATACATTATATATTAGTCGTAGATAAAGATTATTATTATTATTAAATATGAAAATTTTCTAAAATTAATGATGATTATTATAATGAAATGCCAAATCAACATATTTTTAAATTGGTTCGCAAAGAATTATGAACAACAATACAATTTTTATTCCTTAAACATTTCTAAAAGAAATTAATAAATTGACCAATTTAAACAAACATTCAAAGACGATTAAAAAATTTAATCTACCTGAATATTATCCTTTTTAAAGCCACCATTTATTATATCAAGTTTTTTAGGCTTTATAAAACTAGAATTATGAAGTAAAAATATATCACAGTTAACTTAAATAATAGGATCTTTGAACTTTCGGACTCCACAGATAGTAGACGGTTTTGGAATAATTTTATGCAACACTTCAATCCGATCATAACTGGATTAAGCACTTACACATGTAGGTTATCCTATTGCATTATACGAATCCACAAGGGCAGGAATGCCAATAAAAATAATTATTTACGGTTGAATTCCTCTCATTAGCCTATTTAAATATATGCTTAAAAATTAATTTATGTATCCCAAGGTACAACGCTTTTTTTTCTTGTTGAGGGATAGCAATAATGATCAATTAATAATTGTAGTGTTTTAGCACCTTACGCATGAAAATAGCATAAACTGGTTTTGCGTATATTTAGTTCCATATCATTAATTGTGCACCAACCTTGAGTTATTAATAGGTTTGGTTCGATGATGGGAAAGTAATTAATGTTGATTTAAATTATTTGCTTGACTAGTTTAAGACAGGAATAAAGTAATTTCAACGATTTTTATAATTGAACTAAATATTCTGAATATACATAATAACTAACTAACCATCTTTATTCAAATGTGTATATGTATGTACAATAATATATAAAAATTAGAATTATATTCTGTAGATGTATCGGCTAAAGATCGGAAGTTATACACAATATTTAATGTAATTAATAGTTTTAATATTTAAATGTTGGTAGTTCATATTGTAATAATAGATATGAATATACAAACATCTTTATTCAGACAGCAGAATGATAATTCTTTACAAATATTTATATTTTCAATACATATTGGTGGGTTAGTAGTCTGTCATGGGCTATCGACCGGAGGTCTTTCTGCCCTAGATATGAATAAATTATTAAAAATCTACAATAAATAAATAAATAAATAAATAAAACAGATTTATTTAAATAAAAATAGATGTCCTTTCTCCTACTTATTTTTTATTAAACTAGATATATTTCGGAAACTATGTTTCCATCTTCAGTAGTGAAGTTTAAATAAATAATAGGTTGTTATAGTATTAACAATGCAATAGTGATGATATTAAAATATTTAAAAATCATGTCTATAAACTAATATAAATGCAATTATAAATAACGCAATAAATTCTAATTTTGAATAATTTCTAATAAATTAAAGATCTAAAAAGGGTAATTTTCCATGTCTAAATTTCAAATTAAATGATATTTAAAAAAACAATTTAAAACCTGCACCATATTCAAACACAACATTAAAAAAAAATCTATATCATATGGTATTAATGATAGAAATATAAGTCTGAAGGATAATTTTCCATGTCTAATTTTCAAATTAAATAATATTTAAAAAAAATCAATTTAATACCTGCACTATATCCAAACACAAAATTATATGATAAAATGGTGTTAATCATAAAAATATAAGTCTGTTTTTTTATATACTCAGCAACTCAGTACGGTGATTTTAACTCATTAACACATATTATGTTATACTAACGCTTTAAGTAATGATTATGACTTTATTTTGTTGCTTGCCTTAATTCTACTTTCAAGCGTCATCTCAAACGCATCAACTTAACTAATTTGTCTGATGTTATTTGATCTTCGACTCAGTTTGCAATATTATTTAATTTTTATTTTTCATTGCTATTTATTTATTTTGTCAATTTCAAAGAATTTTAGTAGATTTAAGACGTTTTTTTTATTTTACTAGTTTAGATCACTGTGATTTCAGTTTCGAACTTTTTACTTATGATTTTCAACTTATTATTTATTATTGAACCATTTGGGATTGATTTATTGAATTATGTGATAGTTTTTTGTGATATTTCTATATTGCTATTTGTTTGTACACACATAGTATGGCTTGTCTTTTGTTGTACTTTTTCTAATATATTTATATTGTTACAGAAATCTCCAATTTTGTAAATTGGAGATTTCTGTAAATAATAATTATTATTATTATTATTTGTATTACTTGACATTTAATATATTTCATTTATAATAAAATATTGCCATGAAGTAATAATATTTTTGTATTAATTGTAAAACTTTAAAACGTTTTGCTGTTATTACTTTGGTGGACATATACGATTTTTTTTTAAATATCTGATGTACATTTAGTTCACAAAGTGATCATTCTCAATAGTGATCGAATAAAATCTGGCTAATAAAAATAGCAGTCGAGAAAAGTGTATAGCTTATGGGCATAATTTTATAAATATAATTGTTCGTGAAGCTTTCTACTGATTGAAATTAACCAATGAGGTATGGCGTTTGGAACAGGTGTTTCGTTCTAATTGCTTTTTATTTCTTACGCAAACATGACATTTAGAATGGATATTTCTTCCTAATTGTTTTTTGCTCATTGTTTAACCAAACAATTTTATATATATTTTTCGTAATAATTACTTCGAAATAAAATTGCGTTATTATTACCGCTTTCATTAATTACCACTATAAGGATATTAGATTAATTGAATGAAAACATACTACGTTTAAAATGTGGTGCATTTTTTAACAATACAAAAAATTACCAAATTATATATATATAAAAACTTAACCTCGACAACCAATACGGGTAAAAGAGTATAAGATTAAGAAAGAAAGATAAAAAAAATTAAAAAATGAAACTTTAACTGTTAAATAACACACTGAAATGAATTACTATTTAGTAACGGTCGAAACCAGCGTAGTAATGTTGAAAATAAATTGCAGAGGTATTATTATTTTAATAATAAATATGAATAAATCACTTAAATGTTATCAATAAAATAAATAAAACACATATTAAAATGAATAATTTTAAATACTCGACTAGTTATAAATAAATAAATTTAAATTAATCTGTGTTTTTTTATATATTTTATTAGTAGTTTTTTTAATAAGCTGTTCATATTTTAATGTTAATTACATTATTTATAGATTATAGATAAATTTAATGTTAATTACATTAAAAATGAACTGCTTATTAAAAAAAAAAAACTACTAATAAAATAAATAAAAAGACAGATTAATTTAAAGTTATTTATTTATAACTAGTAGAGTAAATAGAAAATAGTATGATTCAATTCTTCCCGTTTAATTTTATTCGTTTTTGGTTTAAATTGAATTAATTTGGTTTAATTTAATTCAAATTGATTTAGTTTAATTTTATTTAATATAAATGATTTAATTTTGCTGATTGTATTTTAATTAATTTAATTGATTTATTTTAACATCTTTAAATTATGTAAGGCATAGCTGTACTGACGAGGGATATATCCCGAAACACGTGTCTGCAGATGGCCTTAAATTAAGTAACGTTTGTTGTTTTTACATTAAATTTTTATCGGATCAAAACTTGTTGCATTAAGCAATATTTTATTGATGTGCAACAGCAGGTATACATTATGTAATTCAATGTCCGGCGTGGGTATTTGCCCGGGAAGTAGTTGTTTTTAATGTACATTTGTTTGAAGTACTCACGTAACGTAAGAAAAAAGTCACACAGCTAAATGAGAAAATAATTTATTAATTATTTTCAAATCATTTTTATTTAATATAAACTAGTAGAGTATTTAAAATTATTCATTTTATTTTGTGTTGGTTTTAATTTTTAAACATTCGTAGTTCATATAGTATATAATAAATACAATTAGATAATTAAAAATCTACCAATAAAATAAATAAATCATATATTAAATTGAATAACTTTAAATAAATTAAATTCTGTGTTTTATTTATTTTATTAGTAGATTTTCAATAATCTACTATATTTCTATCCAATAAATATGAATTATTTATTATGTTCATATTTATTATTACAAATGAATTATCGATGTTAAATATTAAACATATTAATTATTATAGTTGAGTAAATTTATTCGCTGTAGCAAATTTTAAATAAAATTCATAACCATAAATAATGTGCACCAAAGCACCTAGGAATTGTTTATTTTTAGTATTCCGTTTTGTCGCTTTGTAACCAGCGGAATATTTTCTATAGATATAAATAGTTTTAATGTTTTAAAATAACCATTATATTTCGCGAAAACCTGGCGTATAAACTAACCAGAAAGTCCAATTTTCTTTCGTTTCCACATTTTATATATAAATGCTGTACTTTATACAAATGTTAGCTAGTCGATCGCGAACGTCTAATCGGTCCAGACATTTATTGCAAAACGCGGAACTCGGATTTCTTTGCGTTCAAGGTTTAATTTGTAATACTCACTCATTACATATTTGTTTACGTGTAAGTAAAAACGTGTTTACAAACAAAGATGAATGATAAATACAAAAGCGGAGTTCGATTTATGAATGCATGTTTTTATTTTTATTAATGTTGTGAAAGTATCGTAATCGTGTGATTTTTTTTGCAATTACTGATTATGAGAGATAGATATATTAGTAAAGAAATATTTGAAAAGTCGCGAACCGGATCAATTCATAAACCGGTGTAGGATGCATGCATTGAACCGATATCAAAATAAATAATGATAAAATTATCTTTATCCAAGAGTATGATCTTATATTGCGTCTAAAAGAGTTTAAGAACAAAATATAAACAAACATTTTAAATGGCGTATAAAACATATAAATAAATAATTGTTAATTATTAATAAATGTGACACCATTCGATAGTGTCTCGCGTTCTTAACTTTTTTTAAACTTTCACCATTATCAAGGAACCACAAGTCGAAATTATTCGGAGAAAATAAACATACGAGGGGTCGTTTTTATATTTTCGAACAAGGCATGACAACAAAAGTCTAGAGGAAAAACTAAATTTTATTTTTCAACATAGTTCCCCTGCTTTTGAATACAGTTATAACTCCGCTTCAATAACATCTTTAACCCAATATATAAATTTTCATTGTTTTTTTTTTTCCGCAAAATGGCTCTCAATAGCTGCTATAAATTTTATCCTCCTTAGTGTTTTTTTTTTTGAAATTCTGGAACAAAAATTGTCACTCGATGCCAAATCTAGATTACAAGGCGGATGTTGAATTTCTTCGAAGCCATAATCAGCTACTGTGTGGAAATTAAATTGAAGGGACTAATAGATAAAAACAAAATCTATAAATTAATTATATTTATAAAATACATAAGTTCTGGAAATGGAACATATAAAAAAGTTTAATATTAAAGCACCTAACGATAGTTCTTAATTTATTTATTTATTTCAACGGCGTGCCATTTACATGAATAATACAATATGCAACACAAATACATAATAGATACAAACACTGAACTTAAAACTAAACAATACAATAATATCACATTTCTTTTAAAAGGCGCTTTAACAATGAAAAACTTCCATTAAAAAAGTCATTAATGATCAATGTGGAGAAGAAATTTTGCTTGTATAATTTATCTTTAACTTATTCTAGGCTTGTTCAATTGAAACCCATCTTTGGTCCAGAAAAATAATATTGGCAAATATATTTACAAATAATTAGTACTACACTTAAAGCACATATCGCATTGTTTCACCAACCGATGTATACCCTGCTTAAATAATTCTTGTGGCTGCTGCTCGAACAATTCTTTTACGGCCTTTCGTACTTCTTCATCCGACCGAAAACGATTACCTTTGCCTTTTTTCAGTGGTCCAAAAAATGTGAAAATCGCAAGGCGATAAATCGGGACTATAGGGTTGATGCTCTAAATCTCCATTTCTTTTGTTGTATATTTTCTTTCATTACTCTGGCAATATGAGTCCCAGCATTGTCATGCAGAACATCCAGGGAAGCCCTCACGTGGTGTGTGAGGGCTTCCCTGGATGTTCTCGTTTTTTTGCTTGATAGAGCTTGTTCAAAATTTCATTATACAGTTTTGCTCTCTAGATTCTGTAAAATTTATGAGTAAAGGTCCTTCATGGTCGAAAAAAATGTTAACATGACCTTGCCTGTAAGGTTGAACTTTAAACTCCTTTTGTGGTGGATAATTTGCGTGTTTCCAATGCATCAAGCATTAGGTATTTGAACATAGTTTTCAACATTAATTCTCGTTGAATGTTTGACATGGAATTGTAGGTGGCTATCTAATGGACCGGTATTTCTGCTAGCAAGACTAATTAAAGAGGTATATCGCAACTTTTCGGAAGAGAAGCCACCCGACTTTCTGGAGGATGTGCAATTGTAATGTGATTTATGTACTATGGTGAACCACCATAAATTTGATTGTTTAATCACAACATACGAAGATTGCCGGGTTGGTCGTGATAGGCGCATGGACTGCTCGATCCCCATCATATTATAGCTTACGTTAATCCAGTGAAGAATTTGGATGACTTGCGAAATTGGATAATTTCTGAGTGTAACTCAATTAGAATCGACCCTCGTATGTTTGAAAGGGTTCAACAGTCAATGACGAGAAGATTGACTGCTTATATCCAGACTGGAGGAAGTTATTTCGAACACTCATTGTTTATTGAGCAACATTACATGTAAATTTTTATAGTAAAATATTGTTACTTTTGACAAAATATTCTTATAATAGACCAAGGAATAACTTCTTCAATTTTTGCCGCATGTTTACTTACTCGTTAAATATAACGAGTAGGCGAAAGGAAAATATTTTTTTTTTAAATAATTAAACGGCCTCCGCAATGGGAAAAGAACAAGCAGAAATAATTAGAATATGTATTTAATGACTGATGCATCAACTATTATTACATTCTTTATAAATAACGACATACTGACAGGGATTATGCGGTAAAATATTATTAGCGTAAGGAATGCCTTTCTATTAATTTACGGAAGGAGAAGTAGAAGTGGATTATTCAGAATTTAATAATCAGTACTGTTTATAACAAATTTGAAACAAATGAAGTAAAAATGAAAAATATTTTTCTCATTTTATTAATACAAAACAGTTTTTACTTGTAAGAAAATTTAACAAATCAATCCATTTCTAAATCAGCAAATTGAGTTCAGTAAAACTATAATTAAATCAATATTATATAACAGAAAAAGCAACAATTTATATCACTTTCGGTTAAACCGAAAGTGCGATTTTGTGGAAATGTCCACAATTTTCTAGGCGCAATAAAGTTAGTTAAAATTAAAATATTTATAAATTTTGACGAGGAGCATACTAAGTTACTTAATCTCATTATGAAATTTGTTGTTTACACTTGTCCCATGATAGAAAAAAAAGACATGTGTTTGTACTAGGGATCAGCAAGAGACTGAATGTTTATTAGTATACATAATAGATGGCGCATGCTTTGCGCCCCCTACTAGCACAAAGCATGTAAACCTAACATTTTAGAAAACTTCGTATGGTTGTTTACACACAAGGACTTAGTTAAAATATCTGCTACTATTCTGCAATGCACAAATACATTAACTTTACATCATCATCAGCAACAATTTTACGTACAAAATGGTATCGAATTTCAATGTGTTTTGTGCGATTGTGAAAAACATGATTGTAATACAGTTTTTGAGCACCTTGGTTATCATTATATCGAGTGTATGAATTGGAAATCTTAAGTCATGTTTGATCTAAAATCACACACGCACGCGTAAAGTACTGGTTGTCATGTTGACCGCAACCAGCATTTCACGCGTGTGATCTTAGTACAGACATGACTCGAGACTTCCAACGTCAACTTCGTAGTCGATTTTTGTTATATGCTTCATATAAATCAATAGTTTTGACTGCTCCTGCTCCTTCTATTTCCGCGTACAACTTTTGTAAATATACCGCTTCTTTCGAAGCTTCTGAGATTGAAATATATTCAGCTTCTATGCTCGGCAGTACCACTGATCTTTGTTTCACGCTTGTCCACGAAATACCACATTTCGCTAGCATAAAGCAAAATCCCGAGTATGGTTTCCGTTCCTTAATATCGCCGGCACAATCTGCATCCGCATATTCAGCCAGCGTCGTCATTCCTCTGGTGTACTTCAATCCAAAAGTCTTCGTTGCTTGAAGAACTGTAGCACTCGCTTTGCATACTTCCAGTGTCGCTCGTCGTGACAATTGTTGAAAGTACTCAAGCAACTAACTGCATAAGAAATATCTGATGCAAGCAGCCAATTAGCTGCCGGAATGACAAGTTAGCACACTTATCTGCCTTACGTGAAACAAGACCTGCTTCCATGGGTGAGCTTATTGGCTTGAATTTCTTCAAGATCTGGTTGATGTAGTCTTCTCGGTGAATTGTATCTGTTCCTGCTTGCGGGTTTTCATCGACTCGCATGTCGAGGCACTTTCTGATCTCACCAAGATCCATTATCTGAAATTTTACAGTTAGCATATTTTTCATCCATTTAATGGCTGAGACACTTTTGCCAAAAATGAAAAAAATCAACAACATATAGCGCTACAATTAACACAGGGCTTTTAACATTTTTAAAGAATATACATGGTTCATGTTTAGATTTTGAAAAACCTTCCGCATTTAACAAATTGTCAACAGCCTCGTACCACACTCATGACGACGGTTTAAGTCCATAAATATCCTTTTTTTAAACCTAGTACTTTGTTTTGTTCAACAGCAAAACCTTCTGGTTGGCGCATTAAAACAGTTTCATTTAAACGTCTATTTAAAAAAGCAGTCGCAACATCAAGAAGATTCAAATTGACAGAATGTGCAATTAAGAGTCTGTTAGCGCTTGTGCGCGCCACACCGCCCTCGCATTAGTTTGGGTGGGTCGTACCCCGAGACCGATAACATCATCAGATCGATTGTAAATTATACCTAAACGTGTATTTTTTTAAATAAAATGTTACTTTTGTCAACCTCGACTTTATGGAATCACCAGCAATTATTGACTAAAGAAAGTCATTACCATTTTACCTTTATTCCGCGAGATGTTGCAAAGATAAGCTCATTCGCAAGCTTTTTTTGCTCTCTGGCAAAAGGCTCATTGAGCGCAAATTTTGTTGTAACCCAATTTGTGTACGAGAGTGTGGACAGATCCTATAATCACAGCAACATTTTCTGAATTGCTCTGAATGAAATTTGATGATTTTCACTAAACTAGCCTTCCACTCATGCCACATTTCTGTCTGTTGATGCAGTAATCAATGCACCTGGTCGCGGCTTATCATACATCTCGGCTTTACCACTCTTAAATTTTTGACACCATTCCTTGACAGTTCCTTGACAATGATCGCGTTCAGGGAACTGTAGCGCTTCAGCGCTTTACTAAAGCGGTGTCGCTGAACGGTGACGCTGTACCGCTTTATCAATCGGTAAGGCATATATCTTTTTCCACTGGATCGCTTTTCAAGCCGCGCAGCTGTAAACAAAACCGCCATATTTTCGTGAGCGTCCTTAACATTGAAAGCGTGTTCAGGGAATATCAAGCGCTTTGCGCTGTAGCGCTACATGTCTAAAAATTCCCTTACATAGGAACACATGTGTTGCGTACATGTGTTCCTATACATTGCTTGTATTCGGGTATGAAGTTGTAATGATTGCAAATCATTCAATTTTTGTTCAGCAGATAAAAATTGGATGATTGCACGCTGATTATATTTGGACGAATTATTAACAACAAACGCCATTCTAAAGTCGCTGTCATATACAAATGATAGGAACTGATCAGCTATCAACTAATATTGCAAAACCTCAGTTGAGTGATTACACGTGTTTCCAAAGCTAACCTGACCAAAGATGAGCTTTAATTGAATAAGCTTCGTACATCACAACAGATTAATTGCGTGGCTACTAAACCAAAGCTTAAGAACATTTTATTTTTAGCACATTCATATAATGCAATGGTAAATTAATAATTTTATTCGATACATTTCTTATAACCCCATATATATATATATATATACAGGGTGTTTCAAATTCGAGTCTCACCATAGTAACTCACTTACTTCACATTTGGTGGCTGACACTAAACCCTTACGACTTCTAAACCATTTTCTAATGCTTTCAACGTGATTTGCGCACGATTTCAAATATTCATTTTTTATTAACTCACATTTTGATCACTTTTGTGAATTTTGCTGTATTTCATGCTGATTAACATACCGGTGTGAAAACTTGCCTAAGTTTTTTTGTTTTCGACAAAAAATAAAAAAACAACAACTGAAAAATTAGATTTTTATTTGGTTTATATCTTCGTTATTTGAATCACTTACATTTTTGTATAACATATTAAATAATAACCTTAACTGTTCGGAGATTGTTTCTCAAATTTTCTTTCAGATTCCTTGTAATACACGCCAGAACAGATTTTTTCAACTTTCTGTTCGGCGTACCAATATATTGATTAAATCTCCGATTTTTTCGATGTGCTCCCTATAAAATACACTGTTAGAACTGGACTCTAGTGTGGATATCTTCTTTATTAAAAATAATGATATAACGTATTATACCTTCTTTGGTAATAAATTATGGTTTTTCATGTATTCTTTGTTATCACTGAAGAATTCTTCATTAATAGCACCTTTACAAAAATCAATCATTGGTTGTAAATATTTAATATATTTTTAATTATTTAAATATTTAATATTAAACATTACTCTTTAAATAAATATTTAAATCATTTAATTTATTTTCAGGAGTGTTTTCAAATTTTATAAGACTTTTGATGTAAATGAAAAAGAAATATTTAATATAAAACCCCAATGTTTCACTGAAAAAAATATTTGGCCAGATATGCTGTCAGAGTACAAAATAATTTTGAGTAATTGAGATATTTGAATAATTAAAGTATTATTATTTTAAAAGCAAATTCCTTTAATATGTGTTTATGTAATGGCTGTTTGTTTCAACACAAATTATAAATTTAAAAATAATATTTTTCAACATTTTTTCGTTTATTGTTAATGTTGATATTACGCATATATGATTTTTCGAATTAACTATAAATTTGCTCAAATACTAATTCCGTAATTTTATTTTTTGCTTAGAAGATAAAATAAAATAGAAAATAAAAATCTTAGTTTTGATCAAAAAACTTTTTTTGCAAACATTATGTTCACACTTACTTAGATCACTTTTCTCAAAGCGATATTACAGTGGCGGATTAAACCGTTTAGAGGCCGCCACTGTAATATGTAAAATCGATCCGATTTTGAGGCCGCCAATTTTTACAATTAAAAAATGTAATACAAAAAAAAACACCAAATTTATTAATAAAAAATAGGAAGCAAAAAAACCTATTATAAATAATATTATAAGATATAATAATAAAAAATCTAACACATTGTTAAACATTAATACGAACAAATATAAAAGTTTAAAATAAAAAGTGAATTCACAAAAATGAATGTTTTGATATATTAATTAGATAGATTGCACTTTTTTATATTGGAATTTTTCTAGCCTTTCGTTTTGCAAATTCATCAATTATATCATCATAATTTATTTGGTGAACAATATCACTTTCTATGAACATACTTAGGTAATTTTTTACCCTTTTCAATACAGAAAATGAGTGTTCACCACTAGCATTATATACTGAAATAGTCAAGAAAATTTTTAAAATAGTTTCCACATTGGGAAAGGTGGACTGTAGACCGTCAATTAATACATGTCTATGGAATTGGATAAATGTTCTTCTTTAAATGCAAGAAAATGAAGAACTCCATCTTTAAAATAATCGGCGTCGATATAATTTTCATATTTATTGCACTACCGAGTTATGCATTCTATTGCATCACTCTCGTTCATTTTAAAATTAAAAAAATACTTTGAAATCACTAAAAACATTATTATAAATCGAACTTCTTGCAGAAATTTCAGAAATAATTCTCCCAGTGAAGAACATGTCACCTTCACGAGTTTCGATAAATTGCAATTTTCTTTTAGTTTGTCTCTTTTCCTTGTAATTGGTGTTATCCGTTAGCAATTCTACTTCAATAGTTTCGAATTTATTTCTAATCTCCTCAAGAAACTAGAAAGTGATTTAAGAGGCATTACTCCTTGTAGCAAATTTGACTGTATATCTTGTAGTGATACACTCGTACAATTAATGCGCTGCAATAATGTATCCCATAGCACCGTCAGTACAGCTATTTTCGTATTCATTTTGATAATTTTGTAGCTTCCAATTTGCTTAAAGGATTTTCCTGCTCACATTCGCTAATATCTATTAGTACTTCCTGATTATTTTGTTTTAAATTCATTCTTAGAGCAGAAAGAGCATCTGCTCGCGCTGACCATCTCGTATCAATTAATCGCTCGATATGTATTGATTTATAGGTAAAACTACTTGTAAGCAGGTTCTACCGACGAGTTGATGAAGCAAAAACATTTTGAATGAAATAGAAATATTTTGACTTCCTGAATAAGACTCTGCAGCATAATTTCCTATTATATTTATGCTATGACTAGCACATGCTATGTGGGTGGCCTTTACATTGTGTTCTTTAATTCTGGCTTGTAATCCCTTGTATTTGCAGCGTTATCATAAGTTTGACCTCTACAATTTTGTATGTCTATGTCTAAGCCTTTTAAAAGTGTTAACATTACATTGCTACGATATTTTGAGTCGTGTTGATCAATTTGAAGAAAACCAAGAAACCTTTCATTTACGTTTCTTTTTTTATTTTATATATATATATATATATATATATATATTATATAACCCTTATACCCTTTCGAGTGTCGGGTTTCTTTTTTATTTAAAAATCTTAAAATGAAAGTCAGTTGGTCCATATGACTAATATCAGGAGTAGAATCCACGATAATGGAAAAATAGATCGCTTCTTTCACTTCAGAAACTATATAAGATGTTGCCTCGTTAAAGTTGTGATTCGTGTTCTTTTAACCCATGTTTTACATTTTTCCAATCACTATGTCCTGTTGTAAATTTCATGTGCACATTAGAAACAAAACAGCAAACAGCTTTAATTATTTTATTTAAATATTAAATTATTTTATTATTTATTAATCAAATGTATTATTACTTACTCTTTTACTTATAGACAGCAGATACAAGCTACAAAAGTTAAACGTTGAATCGTAGTTTTTAAACAAACTTTTAGACTTTAAACACTAATCTGACAAACACAAGTTAGAAAATTAAGTTAGGCAACAAATTTTGGTCGAATTAATTACTCGTTAATTATAAACACTATTTCCTTGAAAATCTATATTTCGGGGTTTTGATGTATGAGGAACATGGTGCAGTACCTATTTTTTTTTTAACATTTCAAGTTATAAATGACCCCGCATTTTTTTTTTCAATCGGCCACGATGTGGCCGTACGTGCTTTTTACCTTTCTTGATTTGTTTTATTTTTGAGTTTTGAGGCCGGTGCTATTCAGAGGCCACAGGCGAGCGCCTCACGTCCGTGCGATAATACGCCACTGATTAATCAGAATGAACTACTGAAAAAGCGCCAAATTTAAACCTGTCCTATATCTCTTATAATAAGCGAGATCTCGAAATATCAAATTTGAAACACTCTGTATATAATTTAGAAACTTCAGAAAACTCAGTTACTAATCTTTTCAAATTTCTTCATCCACGAAACCTGAACACCGTAAGCATTACAATTTATAAATGCAATTTCATTGTGGCGATTCATAAATTTATTATAAACTAAATTGTAGACTTAATTTGTACAAAAGGTGCTTTTGTTGATACGAAATCATATTCGTACATGAATTTAAAATAGAATTATAATTTTACTATTTGCTAATTCACGGAGAGAACGGTACGTTTTTGAACATTTTATATAAGGTAAAGCTGTACTGACAAGGGATAAATCCTAAAATAAGTGTTGGTCTTTTATAAGTAGTTAATTTTGTTTTTGTTTCATTAAAAAAAATGTTACTTTAATGTATCAGCATTGCTTAAATATAACGGCAAATATTTATTATGTAATTTAATGTCTGATATTTATCCGTGGAGTTATTGTTTCAATAGGTATTCGTATTTTACTTTAGTAAGTCGGAGCAATTAGAAATAGAATAATTAATTATTTAATAAATTAAATAAAAATGATTTGAAAATAATTAATTATTTCCACATTTAGTTCTGTGACATTTTCACTTACTTAATGTAAGAACTTTAAATAAATGCACATTAAAACAACTACTTCCCGGACAAATACCCCGCCGGACATTGAACTACATAATGTACACCTGCTTTTGCATATCAATAAAATATTGCATCGTGCAACACATTTTTGATCCGAGAAAAAATCAATGCAAAAAACATAAAACAACGCTACTTAATATAAAGCCATCTGCTGACACATGTTTCGGGATCTATCCCTCGTCAGTCCGCCTTTTATAATTTAAAGATGTTAAAATAATTAAATTAAATCAACCACTCAGTAAAATTAAATGAATTATATTAAATCAATTTAAAACCTCACACTGAGAAGTAGAGAGGAATATATAACGATGTTATATAAGACTAAATAAAATAAAAATCAATTTAAACCAAATCGATTCAAATTAAATTAGAATAAATTAATTCAATTTAAATCAAAACCAAATAAAATTAAACGAAACGAATTGAATTAAATTTATATGCAGCAGCAGGTATACATTATGTAGTTCAATTTCCGACAGGGTATTTGCCCGGGAAGTAGTTGTTTTAATGTGCATTTGTTTAAAATACTTATGTTACGTAAGTCAGAATGTCACAGAACTAATTGTGGATATAATTTATTAATTATTTTCAAATAAATTTTATTTAATTAATTAAGGTTGCGGTTTAGTAGAAAGAGATAGCTATATAGTAAAATGAAAATAATCGTTTAAAAAAAGAACCATTCTTTTGGATTTAATAATATGAATATGTATTTACAGTTTTTATCTGCCAAGTATAAAGTATGTTTAAATAAAAAATAAATGGTCAATTTTCGTGTAATACGTCAATTTACTAGTTCAAGTTAGAGATGAATATTGCAAGCAATAATGAAATTAATAGGTTATTTGAATGCAGATTTTAGTGAAATTCTTTAAATTTTCAATGCACAAGTTTTTATTAGTAAAAATATGATTTAAAATTTGCTATAAATTTGATCTAATTTCATTGTTCTTTCATAATTGTTTTTTTACACAAACTAAACATTAAAATAATTTTTAATTCATCTCATGAAATTCCTGCATGCTTGAAGATTACTTTAATATATAATACAATATTGTTCATTGATCACAACGGCTATTTAACTGGAATTAGTGATTGCCAAATTGACCAAGTGAATGAAAACTCTTATTACTAATTATTTAATTATGTTCAAACTATTTACTTTTAATTCAATTAAAACTGTAATGTAAAACATTTCAACCATTTTTATATTATATGTCCATTAATGTATTTACATTTTATTTCAAATTGATATCTTGAAGTCCTATCTTCTGAGCTGAGCTGATTATTATTATTTTTATTTTTTGTGTTTATTTGTGAATGTTTCGATTTACATTTTTTGCCGTTCACTGTAATTGTTTTTATTAACATAAAAATGATTTGAATTTTTTATGATTAATTAGTTCATACCATATTATATTTTTTTTACTTTTAAATGATATGTATATTATCTTTTTTTACCATTTGCTTTGCTACCGAATATTCATGTGTATAATTATATTATTTTCATTATTTTTGTAAGGTTTACTTCTATTTACTTGTTTATTTATATGTATTGCTTTTGTGGTGATTTTAATTCAATTTTTGCAGTTTGTAACTATTTTTTGTAAAATATTTTATGTGTATTTGATTTACTTATATATTTATTCACGGTGCGCTTCATTATTGTTATTGTGTTTATAGATTCTGATTGGTAAACTCAATGGTTATACTTAATCAAGGGAGTTATTAGTCTAAATTTTATCAAATCAATTGAATACTTATTGTTGTATTTTGTAATTACAGATTGTCATTAATTGTAAAAAGGTGATTTTCAGTAAATAATGAATTAATTAATTAATTTAATTGGATAATAAACATTTTAATAGAAAATGACAGATAATGAGTGCATCAAAAAATATGAATCAAGCGAGCATTAAATTTAATTATACAATCGGCCTTCAATAAAATTATCCAATATTACATAATTGTTTTTATTTACTTTTATAAACAATAAACACGCCAAAAACTGCGTTTCAAGTGTACGTTATTAAATTTCGCATACTATTTGCGATGACACTTAACGATAATTTACGCAAATTATCGTTAATAAATGGATAGCACATCGTGCGAGCGATATTGGTTGATCTTTGATGTCATTTGATTGAATTAGAACGTTGTATGATTGCAGTATTGATTAGTAATAACTAGTATAAAGGTGGCCGGTTGAGCAAAGTCTATTCCGACGAACCAGCCGCATAGGGTGAACGAAACGGTGAGCGCAAAAGCGCTCGATATCTCTTTGTATTCTCGCGCTTGCTTTCAACGCGCATGCCGAAATTTCTGTAATTCCAATACGAACATTTCACACAGCAGTTTATCCAAATATCTAGTCGGAGCAAGTAAGTATTTCCTTTTGAAATATTTTTCATTTCTTTAAAATCACATCACTTATTTTAAATTTCACCTTTTATTTAAATTGGATTAATTAGTCGCGGAATTAAAATGAGTAAGCTTTTTTAGAATTTCCGGAATTAACGCCCTTATTTTCTGTGTAAAGGGCAGTGACGTGCAGTTCTCGAAATCGATTTTAACGCGCCTTCTTGGAACATGTGTGAATTAATGATTTTCTTAAAATGGGTCACCCAGAAAAATGTTAATTAATTAATTCTGAGTACTCATCAGGCTTTCTAGATGTATAAAATAAATAACCATGAAAAATATCTTAAAATAGAGTGATATTAAATTACTTGTTGTTCAAAACTGAAGAAATATCTCGAATTTCTTTGATTAATTCAGAATTTCAATGCTATTTTAAAATTAATAAGAAAATAATGCGAATGTAATTATTTTCTCTCATTTACAATTCTTGATTAATAATACATTTTTTTTAAATTTATTTTAATTAATTCAACGTTTCAATATCATTTTGAAATTAATAAGAACATAATGCGAATGAAAATATTTCCTTTCATTTGCTCTGCAATTGTAAACTAAATTACAATTTTATTTTCTTGAATTTGATTAATACAAAGTTTCAATACTTTTTTGAAATCAATAAGAAAAGAATGCGAACGTAATTATTTTTTAAAATATAGTCATAATTGCAATTATAAGTCTAAATTATAGATATTAGGAATTGTTAAGTAAGTTAATTAATTAAATAAATAAATAAAAAGTTTGTATTACACGTTACGTGTAAAACAAACCAAGTGAAACTTGTTAATTGTTGAAGCTTCTACTTTGTTATACATTGTAATTCAATTTTAATAAATGGAATACTTTTTTACTTTGTATAACTCGAATTGTTTTATGGTTGACTATAGTTTCGACAACCTTAACGTGTCATAATCAAAACAAAAGTATTTTTGATAATCAACAATAGTAAAACAATCCGAGTTATACAAACAAAGTAAAAAAGTGTTTCATTTATTAAAATTGAATTACAATGTATAACAAAGTAGAAGCTTCAACAATTAACAAGTTTGACTTGGTTTGTTGTTTCATTTATTAAAATTTAAGTGAAACTTACTTAGCAATTTCTAATATTACAAAAATGTTTTACCAAGTGATTAATGAGACTCAAATTGAAAAATATACTAAATTATAGACTTATAATTGCAGACAAATGTGTCTGCAATTGTAGATTTACAACCACATTTCTTTTTCATAAGGAATATTAATTTCGTTTATTATTATAACATGTCAAGGTGAATCGATTCACTGAACACAATACACCCATATAACTTTAATAATTGCCATGAAGTATTAATTAACTCTACACTGGCTACGTTTTTATAATAGCTTTAGTTATTTCACTGTTAAAATGGAATCCTTGAAGAATTGCGTAGTGAATCAATAACCTCACGTAAATCATCAAGGGAGGAAGTGCGAAAGAGAAAGATAGAAGTGTATGACGTCAGCCGTTGTTTTCATTGATGCGTTCGCTGTTGTAGTAATAATTTCATTCATAAATTTAAATAATATAAAAATATATACCAAACAAATATTAATAATTATATAGAGGTTTATTTAATTTGAGGATACTATTTTTTTACTTAGGCTTTTGTCGACTTAGTCATGATCGCTACAATAATACTAAATGAACTATGAATAATAATAATGATATCCTTTGTTGCCCAACAGAATAACCAATAACCAATTACAAGACAATTTAATTTAAAGAAGTACAAATTACACAATATATATATAAATATATAAATATATAAATATATATATATATATATATATATATATATATATATATAATCTAAAATCCCCATCTACCATAATGGTGGTGTAGGGGTTACAAAAAAAAATACAAAACAAAATATTTGTGTATGATAACGCAAACTTAAACAATATTGATATTACAACCAACATTTAAAGAAAGTAAGAATTATCTTCTGAACTTATTAGAAGAAAATATATCATCAAACAAGTTGTTAGCGTTTCTGCTCATGTGAATAATTAGACAATAAATACAACAGAATGCAAATTAGGATGTTTTCTTTTTAACAGCTGGTAGGCTATAATGAAAGACAGGCGAATACAAAAAAATATTTTATTACCCTAGGTAAAGTATGATCTAGTCTACTTCTCGATACATTGACGATTAATGTAATGAAAAGAGATTTTGTAATATTCTCTTTATTAAAATTGCCGGAAATTATTGGAAGTGAATTGTGATGCTTTAAGCAGCAAGATAACAAATCTTATTATAAAATTTAGTGATATCAATACAAAAAATATTTTATTCCCTCAGCTAAAGTACAATCTAGGCTACTTTTCGATATAGTGGCGATTAAACTAATGAACAGAGATTTTGCAATATCCTCTTTATTAAAATTTGCTTTATCAAGCGGTAAAGCATATATTTTTTCTAAAACAAAACCGCCATATTTTCGTCCTTAACCTTGAAAAAAATGTTCTGGGAACTTCAAGCGCTATGCGTTGTAGCGCTATATGTCTAAAATTTCTCTGAATGCGCCCATTATTATTATATAAAATTTTGAGATGTCAACCGAGAGCTTAAAAAAATATGCTGACACCTGGAATTGCTCTGATCTATGACAATATCGGTCCTTACAGATTTCGTGTAGTTCAAGAGGTCCTAGAGAAATCTTAATGGATTATTTATTAAAATCCTCCATTTAATATAATTCCGACCTGGAGCAGCTTCCATCTTTTTTTTAACTTAAGTGTCTCAGGGAGCATAGTTTTATGACTGGGAGCTTAAAGAAACCGTCACAACTCACTAAAAACCATTGGCAGCATTTTATGAAGAGGGTATTCGAAAGCTTATTTAGAGTGGAAGTCTATAGCTTATAGTATAGACTTTCACTTCACATAATCACTTTGGCGATTTATTTCTTTTATCTATAAATAAACTTTTTAATATTATAAGGCAGAGCTGTATTGACTAAGGATGAATTACGGAACGCGTATCTGCAGATATCCTTAAATTACGTTTTTTTTTATTTTTTGCACATTCCTGGTACCAAAGTAATGCGATTTAACCAAATTTACTTCTATACCAAAATGCACGGTTACGGAGATATCGTCCTTCAAAAATTATCTTTTTTATTGATTTTTTTTAAATATCTTCCGATTGTCCTTTGGCAGCAAAGTGAAATTTGGCACACTTATTCGTTTTTTTTATTTATAATAAATGAAACACTTTTTTACTTTGTTTGTATAATTCGAGTTATACAAATAAAGTAAAAAAGTATTTCATTTATTAAAATTGAATTACAATGTATAACAATGTAGAAGCCTCAACAATTAACAAGTTAAACAGTTATTCGTATTAAGAAGGACTATCTTTTTGACCTTCTTTTGTTTTCCTAGATGCTACAGAAGTGGTAAAAAGTTGATCCTCAACTTATAAATCACTTCATTACTTATAACAGGTTGACCAATTTTTATTTTTTTTTTCAATTCAAAATATAGGTATTTTTGTTTTAACGTTTTTTGTCTCTTGTTTCATTTTAGTATTTATCATGGTTTTACTAGAAAACTGATTTTAAAGTAAGTACATAGCGTAGCTAATGTTGATTAACAGTATTAATCAAGTATGTAATAAATGCCATATTAATGTAAGTTAATATTTCAAATTAAAAAAAAAAACAGTTATTGAAAGTTTTTAATCGATACAATGGAATAGTTATCATCTAATGAATTAACCAACATAGTTCTAATTTATTATTTTAATTTTTATTTATTCAAAATGTAGGTATTTTTGTTATAATGTTTTCTTTGTTTCATTTTGTTATTTATCATGGTTTTCCCAGAAAATTGATATTAAAGTAAATACCTACCATTCCTGGGACCAAAATTCGATTTAAGGTAATTTACCTCTAAGGTAAGGATATCTTATGCCAAAATTCACGATTACGGAGATATCGGCCTCCAAAAATAGATTTTTTTATTGAAACAAATATTAATAATTATTTAACAATATCAAAACAACAATAAAAAATACAAGAATAAAATAAAAAAAAAACATATGTTACAATAAATTCTCAAAAAGATTTGCATTTTTTTCTGATGCAGATGTTTATCCTACGTAGTAAATCAAAATGTAATCTTTGCAGCATTCCTTCATTATTTTTTATAAATATAAACTTTTTTACAAAGTAAAAATACAAAATAATAAAGTGAAACAAAAAACTACAAATAAAAATTAATTCGAGGCAAATGTTATATTTAAACATATTATTAATCGATCTAAAATTAGTTATATTTAAATTATTTTCATTTAATTTATTTTAAATAACTGTGACCAAGTGATTATTAGACATACTTTTTTCAATTATTTTTAATATTTTCTTCATAAAACATAAAATACGTTTACGTTGCACTCTTGATGTAATAAAATTGTAATAGGTAGTTTTGAATTAAAAACTTGTTTGGTTTCATTATGCTATAAACATTTAAACATTTTGAAAGCAAAATTGATTCAAAATTATCTTTTTGCCAATGATTTGTATTCAATTATGACGGTTTCGTTGAGATATATATATACATATATATATATATATATATATATATATATAGATGATAATCTAAAGATCCACATTTACGGCTCTAAATCAATAAATAATATACCAACAAAATTCAATATCTAGGCAAATATTTATATATAATCGTTTGCCTTGTCTACCCTTCGGTGTAAGGCTTCCCGTTTCTTGTCTTTTATTTATCTATTCTATACACAAATTTGGTCCACTCTTTATTTTTAGCCAATTTTTCGTACAAAAGAGTTTTAAAAGTAAAAATTTAAAAAAAAATCAAAAATTATTTTTCTGTCATTAAATTTTCATAAATGCGATATTATTAATCTAGCCGTAAAATTTTAAGGCACATCATCCAAAATTAGCGTATTTTTTAGTCAGGTGAATTCTCTAACAACTATGCATTATAATAAAACACATTTCAAATAAACCGAAAAGTTAACCTGTTAAAATAATTGCATCCTCTTTCTCAAGGACTGGACAGTAGCCAAGTTTGTAATGGAAATTCCCATTTTCTGTTCGAATTATACGACACGAAATAACTAATATTCATAAAAAATGCATGACGTGAATAATTAATTCTGTCAATACAGATAGAAAAGCAAAACTTTTCATTCTTTACTTCCAATGAATTAAATAAAATTTAATTCGACGAATAAAGCAATGGATTAACGCTGGGTTAATCCATTGATAATGGTCACTTTGTGTCCGAAATGTACATTTGGTAATCCAAATAAAAGTGTGAATAAAATTAGTGTTTTATTCGTCGAATTAATTTGATCTTCACGTAATGAATCAGTTTAAATAAAACTTATTTGATTTTTTTTTCGGAAGTTAATTTATACTGTCAAATGTATAGTTTAATCTTCTTTATGTTGGTTGTTAGTTG
Source organism: Philonthus spinipes (assembly GCA_963082785.1). Taxonomy (NCBI): domain Eukaryota; kingdom Metazoa; phylum Arthropoda; class Insecta; order Coleoptera; family Staphylinidae; genus Philonthus; species Philonthus spinipes. The sequence continues at coordinate 8,347,299 of OY720312.1, forward strand.
TAGAGACTTTAATTATTTAAATAAAAATACATGTCCTTTCTCCAACTTATTTTTTATTAAACTAAATATATTTCGGAATGTTTCCATCTTCAGTAGTGAAGTTTAAATAAATACTGAATATGGAAACATAGTTTCTGAAATATATTTAGTGTAATAAAAAATAAGTAAACGAAAGGACATCTTTCTTTATTTAAATATTTAAATAAATGTATAGTTTGTTAATGAAAATATATGTTCGATGTATATCTTATGTTTCCACCTATTGACGATTTGAGTTTACAATAAATTTATTTAAAATTAAAAATTTAATTCAAATTAAATCATCATGCGTTCCGCAGGTCCGTCGTGAACATCATAAATGTTAACAATATATTATTGTTGCGTTAGAATAATGATTATTCACTACGGTATTTTACGTTTCTGAATGTAGTTCTCATAATATGTTAAAGTCTAGTCTTTCAACCAGTTGGGCTCAGATAATTTAGCATTCCGAAGTTTTACTTTTTTAAACAAAATTTTCCGCTCGAAAGTCAAAAGGCAAAAAAATAACTGTCCTTTTTGTGGCGTTAAATTCAATGACCCGTATTGAATTTAACGCCACAAAAAGGACAGTTTTTTACTTTCCCCGGACCCCTGTCCAAGGGAAAGTATTGTGATAGTGAACATTTTCGAACCGCCAATTTCAACAAATATGCACGTTTTGAGGTCCCCCGAGTCCATTCCATCGACTTTTAAAAAAATTCTGTGTGTGTGTCTGTGTCTTTCCGCAATAGCGCATAAATGAATTAAGCCCAAACTTGGGCTTTTGGTTAGAATCAAAACTCATTAAGTGCAACTTTACTCTTAGCAATTTTTCATTTTTTTAATTCGGATAGAAAAATGTTTCAAATAAAAGTTTTAGATCTTGGAAAATAAATAACTTCTGTTATAAAACTTTTCCGGTTTTCATTTTATAAGCGGAAGAATTTCGTTTACCTGATAAATTCCCTTAGAGATTTTAATTATTGAAATAATTATTTTAATGACAAATAAAACGTCAACGTGTCGTCATATTCAACACATTCGAAAACGCCTGTAGTTTGAAAAAATGAAGAAGAGTGTGGAGAAATGATTTTAACCCATTATTCTTCTAAATACTCGGCTTTAACTTTAAAAGATAACAATTAATTTTTTCTATTAATCATTTTACTTCGCTATTAAATTTTCTATCAGAAACTTATTTGACCGTATTCACCGGGGAAAGTATCATGATGGACACATCACCTTTTTTTTTCATTTGCCAAGTTGACGCCTGCATCCCATCCACTAGCTAGAGCCAACTAGTGCTAATTAATTGTCTACAATCAATATCTATAGAATATTTATACAAATACATTTAAATATTATCTTTTTTTTTTCAAAAATGTAATATTTAATATATTTAACAATTCATTATGAATAAAATCAGGGTGCCGAATTTGGAATATTTTAATTTAATCACAGTGGCCAAAGCTTGGCTTTTGCTGGAATACCATTAACTATAATTCATATGATTAAATAACTAAAAATAAAACTATGCCATTCATAGAAGGAATTTCACAGTGACAGATCTTCTCGTTTGGGTACTTATCGAGATAATTGGGTAACAAATAAATACGTGGTTTGTTTCAGATTACATTTAAAATAAAATTATATTTTATTCTGACTAGTTTAGATTTTTACATTATTTTTAAAGAATAATACAAATGATAACCGACATCAGTATATATAAAGAATTGATTAAATCAGCTAAGGGATGTTAATATTGGGGAAATCCAGATCTCTTCGATATCATTTATAATGTTTTGCTTCTGGTAATTGCTTTCTGGATTTCCAGGCACTCGCGAAGATTTAGCATAAATCCTTGATTTCAATATTTTAAATTTATTAGAGTCAAAGAAATGTTTTTTTTAAATACAATGTTTTGCAAAACCTCTGGTGTTTTTGTTTTTAATTATGGATATTTTTATTGAGACATTTCCAAAAAAATCATACGATATATTATACTAATAATAATAATAGTCTTTATTTCTTACATGCAAGAATATATATTTACAAACAATAAAAAAATGGTAGCAAGAAACCCATGGGTGGAGTTCAGAGTGATGCTTCCATGAAGCATATCTGCTTTTAGCTCAACCTATATAAAAGAAAAACGCATATACATCTAATGACATATTAACATAAATGATGTTAAGGCTGCGATTTTAGGCCTAATAAACGGTGCGATTAACGACAGAGCGTATAGAAAATGTGTGTGTTTATTTTATTCCAACTTTGATTTTTTCAACCTAGCGGTAAACATCTGAACTACTAGATACTGTCCCACAATAAAAATGATGACGTCGAACTAATTTGTTCTCATTGACTATTTTATAGGAATAAGGAGTATACAATTAATAGTATTATGATTGTATTAAATATGGATATTAAGAGGAAGACTTTCCACGTATACTCAGATATATTTAATATACTTTAAATGTACTTTTGTTAATTAAATTAATTTTTGAAAATATTTTTTCACTTTTTTTTGTTTTTAATAAATAAAAATTATCTGATGTCGTTCATCAGTAAATAATAATAATAATTTAATGTTTATTTTTTATGACTGTATACAATTGTTAATCTATCAAAAACGGAAATTGGGGATAGCAGCCTTAACAAATTCAGTATAAAAATATATGTGTAACATTTAATTTCAGCGGCATTAAATTATGTATTATAGTATCCTATCAGAATTTATTAATAATTTTATAGATATTTTAAATGCATGCAATGATTGAGTTTTATACACTGTCGGAATTTCAATCTACACCTTTGCAATGTTACATGAAAAACAGCGTTCAAATTGAAGATATAATTCTTATAATTGAATAAAAACAAAAACATAGATTTGGAGGGACGTTTGAATGAATTGAATAATATCTTAAGTGTAAGGAACTTCATGTACAAAATCATTGCTATGTGAATTGAAGGCTTGTTTTAATAGTTTTGATACAATCGTTTCTTGAAAATAAAACATATTCAGATAAAGGAAGTTCAGTTGATCTTTAGCAATTTATATAAGTTTAGAAATTATCTGCAAATTTGTTCCATATAATTAGGAAACACAATAAAGGCAATTTTAAATCTTTTATACATCTCAAAGAAAATTTTAAGGGTATTGGATAATTGATTTTTAAAAGCCTGTACATCTATTTCTTGTAACGACTAAAACGCTTATTTAGAGTAAAAAATATTACCGTTATTTGAACTGAGAGTTTCTTTATTTATTTAGGCCACTCTATGTTTGCTGTAAGCTCCGCAGTAAAAATTAAAGAAGTGTTAGGAATCTGTCATTATAGGGGATATTTAAAATATGGATCATATCCAGCCATATTAATTACTCTTTACAAATCAATGATCATTAACACGAGATCGAATTAAGTAGAATATGTCAGATCCTCGCCAAGAATGAGCTAAATAATGATAATTAAATTTTTATTAAATGAATACTCTTTTCTATTTAACTCATATATTATTTATCATTACAGTGCAGACTGATTCCTATAGAAGATCTATATATACAAAATGGCTATTGGAAAGAAAAACATCACTTTGTAAATATGACTTTTTTTTTTGTTTATTTGTAATGATAGTTAGACTAAAGGACTTCCGGTCGATAGCCGATTCATCTATAGAATATAATTCTAATTTTATATATTATTGTACATCCATATACACATTTGAGTAAAGTTAATGATAGTTAAATTAAATAAAAATAATTTGAAAATAATTAATTATTAATAAATTATTTCTCTTTAGATACTGCTACTTTTTTTAATATACATTTGTTTTAAATTATATTAAAAGAAGTCGCAGTAGCTAAACGGAAAGTAATTTATTAATAATTATTTTTATTTAATTTAACATAAATAAGCAAGAAAATAAATACTTTTTTCAATCATTAAATAATGTTAAGAAATAAAGATTTAAACATTTGTTATTATTTAGCTCAATCTTGGTGGGGATATGCTACAGCAACGCAATTCTTATATATGAGGTTCCCATGATAGGATCAAACTGTAGCTTCTTGTACTTTTGAGACTGGTACTTCTTTCAATAAATATTTTATAATGTGGAAGATTTTTCCTTATTTTCATAAATATTATAGTATAAGATTTTTATTAGGAAAGGAAGAAGCCATATACAAATTACCAACTATATAATATAAGGTTGCGGTTTAGTAGAAAGAGATAGCAGTATAGTAAAATGGAAATAATCGTTTGAAAAAAAGTGTCATTCTTTTGGATTTAATAATATGAATATGAATTTACATTTTTTATCTACCAAGTATAAGTATCCATCTAAATAAAAAATAAAGACGAGTAAATTCAATTTACGACAATGGACGACATTAGCGATCAAAACCTTTTTGACACAGCAACTGACAAGGACAGACGCCTACAAATTCAGGCGGAAAGACCAACGGTCGATAGCCAATTGGCAGAAGAATTTATTTTTATGTTAGTTATTTATTGTTTTTATTTATTATTATTACTTTGTTAAAAATAATCTGCCAATAAAGATTTATATATATAAAAAATAAATCGTAAATTTGTGTGTATTACGTCAATTTACTGGTTCAAGTTAGAAAAGAAAATTGTAAGATATAATGAAATTAATAGGTCATGTCTGCTAAGTTATTTGAATGCAGAATTTAGTGAAATCCTTTAAATCTTCATTGCACAAGTCTTTATTAGCAACGATAAATTTTATTTTTTACTTTCCCCGGACCCCCTGTCCAAGGGAAAGTATTGTGATCGTGAAAATTTTCGAACCGCCAATTTCAACAAATATGCACGTTTTGAGGTCCCCTGAGTCCATTCCATCGAGTTTTGAAAAATGTCTGTGTGTGTGTCTGTGTGTCTGTGTGTCTGTGTGTCTGTGTGTCTGTGTGTCTGTGTGTTTCCGCGATAGCGCATAAACGGCTAAATGGATTAAGCCCAAACTTTATATCTAAGCTTTTTATAACAGTGGAATGATCTGAAAAGCTTTTGGTTAGAATCAAAACTCATTAAGTGCAACTTTACTCTTAGCAATTTTTCATTTTTTAATTCGGATAGAAAAATGTTTCAAATAAAAGTTTTAGATCTTGGAAAATAAATAATTTCTGTTATAAAACTTTTATTGTAGGACCTCCGGTTTTCATTTTATAAGCATTTATCTGATAAATTCCCTTAGAGATTTTAATTATTGAAATAATTATTTTAATGACAAATAAAACGTCAAAGTGCCGTCAAATTCAACTTATCATTCGCAAACGCCTCCAGTTTGCAAAAATGAAGAAGAGTGTGGAGGAATGATTTGAACCTATTGTAAGGTAAGAAATAACACACATAATTACAATATTCTTCTAAATACTCGGCTTTAACTTTAAAAGATAACAATCACTTTTTTCTATTAATCATTTTGCTTCCCTATTAAATTTTCTATCAGAAACTTATTTGACCGTATTCACCGGGGAAAGTGCCATGATGGACACATCACCATTTTTTATAAATTTGATCAATTTTCATTGTTTTTCATAATTTGTTTTACACAAATTAAACATTAAAATAATTTTTATTTCATCTGATGAAATTCCTGCTTATTTTAAGATTACATTGATGTATAATACAATATTGTTTATTTGTACTCGAATTAGTGATTGCCAATATTTATACAGCTATCTCTTTCGTCTAAACCGCACCCGCATTGCTTTGTTAATTCTAATGAATGGACTCAATTTCTGAGTCAATTTCCTGAACAATATAAGAAGACAAAAGTATGTATTATTTTGTTTTTTTTTTTAAGTATGGAACAATACGTTGAAATTTTAAACTGTAATGATAAATTGTAAATAATTGATATATATTAAATAAAAATGATTTGAAAATAATTAATAAATTATTTCCACATTTAGCTCTGTGACTTTTGACTTACGCTACGTAAATGTGGAAATAATTTATTAATTATTTTCAAATCATTTTCATTTAATATATTTAAATAACTGTGACCAAGTGAATGAATAAATACTCTTTTCTATATAACTGATATATTATTTATACTTTATCATTACAGTACAGACTGATTCTTATAGAAGCTCTATATATAAAAAATGGCTATTGGAAAGAAAAAAATCACTTTGTAAATATGACTTGTTTTTTTTTTTTGTTTATTTGTATAAAATATAAAACACATAATCACTTTTATTTTACACATTTTCTTTAACTAGTTTCGACTACAGGATAAACATTATCAAACATAATAATTGAGAGAATTGCGTTATCTATCAATTATTATGGTTCATATTAGACTACTTAAGCAGAACTCAAAATCCGTTCAATCGTCTTCATCAATGCATTGCACATGGAACACACAAGTCTTATGAGGTTCGAAAAACCGAAATGGCCATCACTAATTTTCCATACGCTAGATGAATCGTGGCTGAATATTTTATTAAATAATGATTACCGTTTAGTTCAATCGTAAGAGTGTAAAAAAATTACGTTTTTTCAAACAAAAGTGGTATAAAAAAGTTATGAGTTTTCTATTTTATAACTTTTTCTAAACAAATACCAAAATAATTCTAATCAAAAATTTATTTTTTTGTTAATCACATTAACCTTCACCTTTATTAATATCCTATTTAACATTATTCTACAATCGATACTAGAGTTAAATACGGCCATAATTATACCCTCTGTGTCCCATGCAAGGACACACCACGTTTAGGCTATCGATTATGGGTGTTCCTGCCGCAATCATTTTCATTTATTATGTAATTTAAATTGAATTTTGTTCGATAACAACAATTCATTATTCATACTTTTTTTTCGTAGCGGAAAATATATTTCTGTTTTAATTTCCCGGTACATTTATTACAAACGCATGTATAATATTTTCTGATAAAATGTAATATTAGTTGGTTACATTAAAATAACATTCGAAACGACCATATTATCAAAAGTAAACCGCGTGTCGAATTACAACAACCTGCACCAGTTAAAACTGTTTACATTCGTCGGGTATCGCCTTTCTCTTTTTAAATGTTTGAATGAATCAGTTTATCATACGCGGGTGATAATATGGAGGATTATTGAATGTAAGAAAATACTAGTGTTGGTCAAAATCTAATATTAGTTATCTCTAGTATTACTAAATATGTCATTTTAAGTATTCAAAACGAAAGAGTGATTTCAAATTTATCTTTATTAATAAAAGGGAAGTTATTTTTGATATTTTTATAATAAGTAACGTTCAAATTATATAATTAATGGTTTTTATTTTTGACATTGGTAGTTCATATTGTATGAAATAAATATGAATAAATTATTAAAAATCAACCAATAAAACACAGATAGATTGAATAACTTTAAATTCGTTAAAATTATAATATACTTAATTTAGCAGTAATAAAAGATCGACTTTATCCATCACTAGAAAATATGTTTAAAATTGATCTGTTGATTATTCATGCTTACAAAAAATAACAGTTTACTTGTTAAGTATTTCAAGTTATCGGGGCTATTCCGTATGAAAAATGTTAAGTTTTAGATGTAAGTTATTCTAATTTCTTATTTTATTTATTAATATATGTTTATTACAAAAACTGCTTTGACTGTGATGATAAAAAATAAAATACACGTAAAACTCAACGTTTTTCTTACAAAATAGCACCGAATATATTAATCGAAACACTTCGAAACTTCTGATATAACAGGAAGTGTTAAAATATTAAAAATATTTTCATTAAAAATAATTTACTGTTTTATATAAATGGTAAATGCTTCAATACAATCTATTAATTGTAAGTCCATATACGTTTAATGTGTCGGCTGGTATAATGTTCATTTGCGATATATGTAGTATAAAAGTTTATTCTCGCTGCGAGTTAGTGTTAAATAAATGTCAATAAATTTCAATTTTAGTTCTGTTTCTTTTTTCTATTGTGCGTTGGATGGACTTTTATATTGAATTTATAAATTGTAGCAATTAATCGAAGATTTAAATAGATGTAGTAATTGTTCTAATTGTCTATTGGTTCCAGTAAAAATACAAAATATATCGTCGTTCACATATTTTGAACAATGTATAATTTTATCTTTTGTTGTTTTTACTTGTGACTGCAGTGTGCGTTATATTTTATCATCACAGTCTAAGTAGATTCTATATATATATATATACATATATATATATATATATATATATATATATATATATATATATATATATACTATAGAATCTACTTAAACAATGATGGTATTCCCTGTTAAATGCACCGGCTGTCCAAATAAGAAAGGTCGCCGGCTATATCTCAGGAACTATAAGTCCTACAGCTTTCAATAAAAAAAAATAATAAAATAAAAATATAATAAAAACAATGCATATAAAATATTCAAACATAAAATACATAATAAAATGTCCATTCGAAAGTATAAAATTAGAAGAAAAAAAGTAAAAACAACATTTTTTTTATTTAAATAATTATTTGGTACTCATTTTATGCTGAATAATGAATTAATTTTGTTATAACTTTGCTATAACATTTTGATATAGCAAAATTATTTCATTATTCAGCACATAATAAGAACCAAATATTTATTTAAATAAAAAAAAGTATTATTATTTTCGTTTTATAAATTCTTCTAATGAAAACTCAAATTTTATGAAACACCGACCGAATCAATAACCTCAAACAAAAAGGAATTATTTTTAATAGCGCGCTTCCGCGAAGAAAACCGCGTTCACTACTTATTAATACGCTCCCAAATGACTTGGCAAAGTGCTAGGCGTTTCACACCGGCTCCTTGGCAATGACAATGGAGCGTTGATTCCCATCAAATTTCGCGTATGTAACAAAACTGTCAGACATTCAGCGATTGTCAAGGCTGCTAATTAGAATGTCGAGGATAAGTGGTGGGACTTTGATATTGTTTATAATTAAATTACCTCAAAGATAAAACCCAGTAGCGCTCGTGCTTCATTCGCAAATCCATTATGTTTTTTTGATAATCAATTATTCTCCTTGGATGTTATCTGATAAATAAATAATACAGAAATATATATTGAGTAACCGCACGTGTGTACACCATTACCAGTTTGTGTCAAGACGCATGTGGTTGTACAATTTCATGACGGAAATCTTTAATAAGACGTTTGTGGTTGTTAAACATTTCCATGACGGGAATATTTTTTATTTCTTCCTGTGGTATTACTTTATTTACTTATTTTTTGTGTTTTAATTATCTAATTCCATTTTTTTTTATTTTTACAGAATAGTATGAGCAAAAGGTCTTCAAGTATTCAGCGAACAAGTAACGCTTTGCAACGGCTCGAAGCCGGTCGCAAACATTTAGCAACCCTTCATTGTATTTATATTTTCAACGACGATTTTAGAGAAAGTTCCTTTAGCACTAGTACAAGTCTTTAGTGCTTACTTTTATTAGGACTAATCGCGGGTAAGTACACTCACGTTTTTTATTAATGATGCTGTTTATTAGAAAGAGAGTTATTAAATTAAACATTCTATGGATGAGGCTGTTACTTGCTGATGTAATATCAGTTGTCTGAATAGAAATTGCGTATCGAAACAATTGTAGCAGTATTTACAAAAAATCTGTGAACGTTATAAACAAAACCTTGTGATATACTTGTAAAATCAGTTAAACTAAATTCTTATTCCCTTTAAATTATATTTATATCTATGAATTTTTTTTTCAATATACAACATTGAGGTATAATTTAAATTGAATTAAATATAAAGTGGAAAAGAAACATCTCTGATGGGATTTGAACCCACGTCCCCGGTCGGCAATATAGAGACCTGTATGATGCGATATCACGGTCTCTGTAGCTATCGGGGACGTGGGTTCAAATCCCATCAGAGATATTTCTTTTCCAATTTATATTTAATTAAACTTAAATTATACCTCAATATTGTACATTGAAAATTTCTACAATTCATAGTTGTAAAATGAGATATTTAATTATTGGCACTTACTAATTTGTGTTGTATTGACGTCCTGGTTAATGGAGAATCTAACCTTACAATCAATCTAAGTATACACTTTAATTATTGTAGAGTTACGTGAAGATAAACCATACAATTTAATGAAAAATTGAGCATCCTTTCTTCACAAGCAGCAAACGAAGAAATACTCAATATTACATTAAGTAGTAAGTATACACTATTTGAGATGCTTAAGTTGACGTGAAGTGTTTTAATATTAATACAAAATTAAAATTCGTTTTAATTTCGAACTTTATTTTATTAGTTTTCACTGTTAGATGTACCGGGTGTCCAAATAAAAAAGTTGAGCTTTCAAGCAAAAAATGTTAATAAAATTGATTATGAAAAATGCTGGAAATAATTTTTAAGCTCGTAATGAATAGTCGAAAATATAATACTACGATTATTAAAAAAAAGTTTTAATAAAGATATCTTAAAACCACATTTTTTTCAAATCGTGGTGTGTTCATGAAACAAAAATGTTTCAGACTTTTTTGTCTAACTCTTGAAATAGTTCAAATTTGTAAAGAGTATATAATAATAATTCGTTCATTCCTTCATTCATAATCGACACTCATTTACCGGCATTAGCCAGTGTTGAGTAAATAATAATAATAATACATTTATTTACGGAATCTTCTTTTTATTATATATTACAAATATATATATACATATATAAATGATATTTTAACTGATATATAATTATAAAATGTCAAATAATAAATCAAATAAGAAATTTTGTGTTAAGGTACGCCGTATATTCAATAAATAAATAACATTTTGTTTTTCAAACAATTTTAATGTCATACGAAAAAATTATTATACCGAATAAAATTATTGACAATATTCATTAATATTTACTTATTTATACATTATTGTTTGAAATATTTACCCGATTAACTCGACAACGCGTAAAACTTCTTGTTATAACAATTGATTAATTTACTTTTTAAACAGTATTCTTAGTTATTGTTATTTCTTTACGGAAAATTCACCATTTTACAAAAATATTTACCATAAGTAGTAAATAAATAAGCTATTATATACAATAATGTAATAGCTTATTTATCTACTACTTATGGTAAATATTTTTGTAAAATGGTGAATTTTCCGTATTACATACAATAATGTAATAGCTTATTTATCTACTACTTATGGTAAATAATTTTTGTAAAAATTACATACAAATAATGTAATAGCTTACATATCTATTACTTATGGTAAATAATTTTGTAAAATGGTGATTTTTCCGTAAATAAATATTATTATTGCTATTTCAAAGCTTTAGGACTTATAGTTCTTGAGATATAGCTGGTGACCTTTTTCATTTGGACACCCTGTACATTTCGAAACACAACGTGTTTATTATCAATAATTAAACTAAGTTCTTAAAACTATCTGCACATAATATATACTTTAAAGTGATTATGGGAAAAACCAGATGTAATAAAGCTATAACGTTACCTTTCTGTTTTTCCGGGTTTTCGGAAAAACAGAAAGGTAATTACGATGAAAAATTGGCGGATACATAAATAATTGGCGGATTTGCAAAATGATATCTTGTTGTTAATTCTAATAAGAGATTATCTAATCGGCATATAACAAAATTTAGTAATGTTTTTTGATTTTTTATATATTTCTATTGGCTCAAGTACGTCTAATTGTTAATGGTTGGATGGCTTAAGGAGTTTTAAGTTATTTATTGAAAATAAATTTTGATTTTGTATTAATACTAAGTGTGCACACCAATTACAAAACTCACTGAGATTGTGATGATATAGAATCTTTATCTTTACAATATCTATTTAACAATAAGTACCGGGTGAAGAATTGATTCTTCATCCTAGGTGTTTCCATGTTAAGGATTCTTAATGTTAAAATATTGGCTCCCCTAATTATTTTATAGAAACAGCGAAAATATGTTCCTTCGACCGAAAGACCTAAGGTCGATAGCCATTATAAGTTTATATTAAATGTATTGTATAATATATGTATTTGTAAATAGCACAATAAAGATGATTGTATAAATACGTTTCTTCTAGAAAAAAGAAAATAAATACTGTATCAACCCATATCATTACTTGTTTTTTTTATTTTCCATACAATGGAGACATCGTGGAAATGATTTTTTGTTTTAGCAAAAATGGGCGGTGCCTTGGAATTGTTTATCAACAGTAGTGTGGTTTGGAAAACGCCAATTCGGATATTCTACACAAAACATATTACATACTGTACGTGCACTATTATCGCAATAGTACCATTTTAGCATTTGGATCTTTTCATTCAACAAATACACAATAGTAACTTAGAATTACTTAAATACTTCTATTCAAATGCTAACATGACAGCTAACAATCAACGGTTGTTTGTTTCAACAATTCCAAGGCACCACCCATATTTGCTAAAATAGTATTTTCTAATTTCCTCGATTTCTCCTTTGTATGGAAAGTAAGAAACTTTTATATTTTTTTCTCTAAAAGAAACATATTTACAGTTTTTCTCTAAAATAATTAGGGGAGCCAATATTTAAACGTTAAGATTTTAACATGGAATTCCCTTTGGTGCGTGAATCAATTCTACCTGTATTTATTGTAAAGAAATTATTATTTTATATCTATTACACATTTATGTTTAGTAATTGGTAATCGACCTAAAGACTTTCTGCCTGAAATAATATTTACGTTAAATTTAACATTGTACGTATGGAATAATCCTGAATATTTTATAATACATTTATTTATTTCTACATATACAGAGTTATAATTATAAGTTATAATACTCTTATAAATTATTTATATTCGTTTTAAAGGTTCCTTAAAATAAAAACAAAAATTAGCACTAAATAAATAGTAATAGATGGAAAGACCTTAGGTCGATGGCCTGTTCAAGCAAGCAAGAAAGAAACAAAGATACCATTATATATTGTAAATATTCCTAAAACAAATAACTTTGAATAAAGATATTGTAGTAGTAGTAAACAATAATAGTACAAATAATTATTGTAAGGCAGAAAGACCGTGTTTGGAGGCTTAACAATTTGTAAATGACGTAGATATTGTGATGTAATTTAATTTAACTCTCTCGGAAATAAAGATGTTTGTATTGTAATGCTTTTAAATACAATTAATAATAATTAATTAATGTAAATGAACCATCCAATATAAAAAAGTCAATAATTTTCAGTTAGTAAGATTAATATATTTCTATTTGACAGATAAAAATATATAAGTACACATTTATATTACCCGACATTCGAAAGGGTATAAGGGTTATATGATAATATATATATATATATATATAATATATATATATATATATAATATATATATATATATATATATTTATATTATAAAATACTAGACTGACTTTTTTATCTATGGTTTCCACTTTACGGCAGAGTTATCTCTTTCTACTAAACCGTATACTTATAGGTTTTTCTTAAGTATTTTATTTTTAATTTTGATAATAAAAATGAATCATTACATCAACATTGAAATAATTAACACTGCAGGATACAGCAGTGTTAATTATTAATCTTATCACTTTAATAAAGTGTGAAAAAAGCATACTACTGTGTTATTAATTTTTTTTTGATTATAATCTTCACGTAACTCAAAACCAATCATCGAATTTCAATATTGTTCTATTGAAATTATTTAAATTCTCATATAACCTAAGAAACGTTCGATACTTTTTCATAAACAATTAAGTTAGAGCGCTTTATATGAAGTGTATCTTATTCAAACTTAACTTTATTCAGATTTAACAGTAAATTACGAATTGTCGAAGTTAAATTTGAATAATGCAAAAATTATAAAAATTGAATATTAAATTTTAATAAAGCTAAATTGAATAAAACACACTTTATATAAATCGCTCTAACTTGATTATTTAAAAAAGCCAATTTTATTCATTTTACGATTTTGTAAAGATTTTATACGGAGATTTAATTTTGTAATTTTGAGTCATTTTTAAAAATAAATTTAAGGTTTAAAAGATATTTCATATAGTAACTTATTATTAATTTATGGGACATTTTTAAAAAATACAGTGGATGTAAACACTTGTTTGAATTAAAGTATATTATTATTTACTGTTAAATAATTAATTTTTATAAATATTTTAATATTTTAAAGGTTTTTTTAATCATTTTAAGTGTCGGGGATTGTTAAAAATACGCTTGTATGGATTTTTTTTTGAAAGATAGCACAAGACCATCTTTTGTCTAATTTATAAGTGACATTGTCGAAAATTTTGGTCTAAAAGATAGATGACCGAGAATCGTTATTTTGTCCACTAACGGAAGGCGAACTTATCCTGTTTGTGAGACCAGGAGATGGAAATCATTTAGGCACAATTTTACAATCCGTAAATGAGTAACGTATTCGTGGAATAAAATGATTCTCTCCATTTGATTATCAATAAGACAGTGCTGCAAACCGATTGAAAAAATCAAGAGTAACGTTACTTCAAGATTGGTAGATGTATATATTTATTTATAAGACAGGCCCATCTACTGATTACCTCTTTATGATTTTGATGACGTCACAGGAGTTCATGTAATGTAATGTTGCCATATTTACCATTTTAAAATTCAAAAGTAAATTTATATTTTCAGTGTTTCAAGTTTAATTACAAAAAATATACGTAAAATGCATGAAACCTCTTGCACTTAGAACAAAACGGTATTAAATTCCAAATTATGGAATTTTAAACAATATTATTCTTATTTGTTTGCTTAAACAGGACAAGTTCGCCTTCCTTTAGTGGACGAAACAATGATTCTCGGTCGTCTACCTTGTAGACCCAAATTTTTGACGATGCTACTTGAAATTAGGCAAAAGGTGGCGCTTGCGTCGTCTTTAATTTATTATGAATATTATTCTTATTTATTTATATTTATTACTCTAGAAGTAAATTATTCTAATGAATATAAATATGTTTATAACAGGCATAAAATTAACAAAAAACGAAGCAAAAACGAATTGAAGTAAACAATCAAACACATTAAACAATTAAGGAATAGAACGAATGAAATGATGGTAATAGCAATAATCTGAGACAATCCAACTTCAAAATTCAAAATATGTAGTATGTCAAATATGTAAGTGGGAAAGAGAGATGTGATGACGTCACGGGAGTAAATAATGCTTTCTTTATCTAACATTTTAAATAATATTACGAGGCGTCCGATAGGCCTACCTGTTATAAATATATAAATATCTACGAATCTTGACGTTACTTGAGGTTTTTAAAATTGGGCCTTAATCATTGAACTACTATTCATTACAAACGCTAGATGAATGGTTGTTGAATATTTTATTGAAAATAAATAAATGATTACAAACAAATATTAATTTTGAGCGAAATTCAATTTTAGTTTTTTGGATTACAGAAATGATCCAACAATTGCGTATAAAGTTGTAACCCACATACCTAAATTTTGTTTTATTCTTATATTTTAGATCGTGTAATTATCAAAATGAGTGGATTCGATAACGTATCTATTTATACCAAACTCTTGACTGCCGGCACTTCCGCATGTATCGCTGACGCCGTCACGTTTCCTTTGGATACTGCAAAAGTTCGACTTCAGGTAAATTTCATTAATAATATATTTAGTATTTTTATGCCCACTTGCACCACGGGTACTTGATAATTTAGAAGAAATGATCCAATTAATTTTAATTTACCTTAGTTTACAAACATGACAAACACGTGCTTCGACTTTTTCTAACTTAGGAGCGTGAAAATTACTAAAAATCCCACAAAGTAGAAGAAAAAATCCCTAGAAAAATGCAAACATTGGGCGCGTTCAGAGAAAATTTAAAAGGAGTCGTACAAGTGGGTTTTAAGCTTTGTTAAGTCATAAATATAACCAAATAAAAATGTATAAAAAAATATATTATTGATAATTTAATGCACGAAAGATTAAAGTTGAATTTACTTCGCTTATTTTTTTATTAAAAAAAATATTCACAAAGGTATAAAATGATTATTGGAATGCATGCTATTATTTTCACAACAACTTCCAATTTAAAACATATTTTTTCGGAAATTTTATGTTAAAACTACTCTAGATTAGATTAATGTTATTTGCATGGTAACTATATTGTAAAACAATATTTATTAATTTATTCAATTAGAAGCTATAATTATAGTTGCATTTTTTGTATAATCCAAAGAACTACTGATTCTCAATCGCAGTACGATGCTAGTTGCACTATCAAAGATTATACAGGGCCCTGCATCACAGCTCCCGTCTTCAATGTATCAGTTACTAATTAAGTTAGGTCTTTCAAATTTTGGAAACTTTGCTTGGGTCTTTGGATTATACAGGTTGTTCAAAAAAATAGTTACGGCACGAAGATATATTTTGTTTAAATTGCTTGATATTTATTTATTTATTTATTTATTATTATATAATCATCTTTATTGTGGTATTTACATATACATGTATTATACAATACATTTAATATAAACTTATAATGGCTATCGACCTTAGGTCTTTTAGCCACATATTTATTATTATTATCCAACATTTTACAAGATCTTATTACAGGATAACTTAAGACTACCAATTACAAATTATAGCGTGTAAGCACAACGAGTATGATGAAACGAATATTTAATTCTTGCATATAAAAATAAAAATAATATAAAAGTAATGCAAAATATGACAAATGTTAAGGAGGGCGCTCACATGAACAATTACGTATTAATTATCAAAGATTGATGTTAGTTGTAGAGTAAGCATTGGCAGATTGGTGTGAAATAAATCAATATTATCTGGTAGCATGTTCACTATATACATTTTATTTACGACTTAGGTGCTTTTTATGATTACCTACATACCTCTAAAGTTTTATTGAAATTGGTTTAGTCATACCACAAAAAAATACAATTAAAAAGTATAAAAATAGGTTTTGCGCCATGGGTTTAAAAAAATATTAAAAAAAAAACAAACATACCGTAATGTCGTAACTCTTTTTTTGGGACACCCTGTATAATCATATATATTTTCCTGAAGGATCCTAGTAAAGTCTACAAAAATTTCAAAGTCCTAATTTAATTAGTAACTGAGCTATCGAAGACAAGATCTGAGATGCAGGACCCTGTGTATTTGGAAAGGATGGTTCATTCTACCTATTGCCAACATGCGCTTTAATTATACATATACGTACATTGAGGGATAGGGAATGAACCATCCTTTCCAGGTACTTGGAACTTACCTCGAAAGAGGTTAATTTTTGTGCGCGCATACACGAAATTCTAATTACTCAAAGACTCGTGCTCCCGCGCACCTAAAATTTCTTTCTTTCAAAGTATGGTGCAGCTAGTATCCTGCTACCCCACTATAAATGCGACCTAAGAAGATAAATACATGAAATATACGAACTTGATAATTAAAAAAGCTTTAAGTTGTAAAATGATGTGTTTATTGCAAAGAGTTTTAGGCCTGTTTCAAAAGCTGGGAATTTATTTAAATCACGAAACTTTAAAGACGTTAGCAATTGTGTCAATTTGACGAATATTTGTTTAAATAAAAAAAAAGCGAAGTAGATTCAACTTTAATATTTCTGTACAAACATCTTTATTACAATTATTTACAAATATTTATATTTACAATACATACTGATGGGTTAGTAGTCTGCCATGGGCTATCGACCGGAGGCCCTTATTCTTTCTATTATTATAAATTCATATCAATAAATTAAAAGAATCAATTACAAAATGACATGAGAAAAGTCTTGTTCTAAAATAGTTTATATTACACACACTGAAGGTTTCATGGGACATATATTTTTTAAAGGAGAGGTTCATTATAGGAATCATTTTATGTTTCTTTATAATAGTTGTCTATTATTAATCTAATACGATTAAAAGTGTAAATGTTTGTAGAGAAATAAATTTTTACTATCATTATCACGTTAGGCAATTATGATTAAATAATTAGTATAATAGAAGGCGTATATTTAAATGGTACGTAAAAACTGTCTAACACTAACTTTAAATTGTTTTATTTTCTTTTATATTCACTAGCATACCTATCGGTTTGTTAGAAAAAAATTAAGAGGGAAGAATTTGAAAATAATTAATGAATTAATTCTATTTCAACTGCTCTGCAATTTATAAACTTATAAGTTAAGTGTTAAGGAAAAATAAATATCTATTGAAACATCTACCACAGTATCTTGCATCTTGCAACTTCTTTAATTTCAAGTAGTTTTATTTGAATTGAATAATGAATAATGAAATGTTTCCATTGCAGTTTTACAATGGAAACATTTCAGTCATCATTATAATTGATACAATTATTATTAAAGTGAATATTGATTTCAATTTTGAGAAATATTACCTAAATTATTTGAGTTTCAATACAAGGTAACGAGAAAATGTATTAAAAAATTGGAATAACTTCCTACAATCACCATTCATCAATTCATTTGCGGAAAATCATTAGGACAGTTCAGCTAGCTAACATAGATTTTTCTAATTTTATCAGAAATTTATGACAGTGCAGAAAGACCTCTGATCGATAGCCCACATGTATTATTGTTATATTGTTAAAGTCTGAATAAAAAATTATATATATAGCGTATAACAAAAATCGACGACCAAGTTGGCATTGGAAATCTAAAGTCATGTCTGAACTAAAATCACACGCGCACGCGTAAAGTACTGGTTGTCATGTTGACAAGTCAGTTGTCACTGTTTAACCACAACCAGCATTTCACGCGTGTGATCTTAGTACAGACATGACTCGAGACTTCCAACGCCAACTTCCTCGTCGATTTTTGTTATACGCTCGATATATATATATATATATATATATATATATATATATTAAGCAATATTAAAAAATGTAATAAATAATAATAATTTATACAAGCGATCATTACTTGATGTAAGATATATCAATTTAATGTAATTCCATATTTATTCCTATAAAATAACATTTACAATAATATTTTTTACAAGGTCGGTTATTCGGTAATGTTTCCTTGAAAAAGTGTTGATAACAATCCATTTATTATTAACATGGTCTGATTTTCTATTATTGATTTTAAGTGCTGACGTCAATGCTATGGTAGAAATGTTCGCATAAACGAACGCTTAATAACAATCATGTTATAGTGTATATACGTAAAACCAAATAATTACATGTGTGAAATTGATTTTTATGAACAATACAAACATAAATCTAAAACCTTTTATTGGAATTTCTATCTACAATTAGAACAATTTATTTTTATTTTTGATGTATACACTGCTTTTAATAACAGTGTTTTATTATTTTTTGTTAAAGACAATGAATTTTCATTAATTTTGTTTTTTTTTGTAAAATATAAATCACAGTTTTTTTATGAAAAACTATAAAGAACTTATATATACTTTAAAATATTTTTTAATGAAAAAATAATGATTTTTTATAATAATACACTATTTTGATGGATTTATTTAATCTTCTTTATGTTGGTTGTGCAGATTAATTATTTAAATAAAAATGGTAAAATATAAGCAGGAGAAAGGACAACCATTTTAAATAGAAAAGAGTGGAAATAATTTATTAATTATTTTCAAATAATTTTTATTTGATATATGACAACCATTTTTATTTAAATAAGTTTATTTGTTTCCAATAAAATGTGTCATATATTTCGTAAAGGTTACTACTTATTAATCAGCCATCATCTAATGGTTTTTCTATTCGTTTTAAAAAAAATGTCATTGTTGTTAAACCAAATCAAACCTTATGTTTTAAAATGGAGTTTCAACAAATAAATAGCTCAGCCATTTAACATATATAGTTCCTATCTATTAAATAATAAAAATTTGAATGTAATTAATGAATTATTAGCTACTCTTATATTTTAAATTACGTTACGTAAGTACTCTTAATTTAGGGAATAATTAATTTAAATTAATGATAATAGAGGCTTCTACTTCGTTATGCATTAAATAAAAATGAATAATAATTCATTTAAATAAAAATAAAAAAATAATAAATTATTTACACATTTAGCTGTGACATTTTTGACTTACGTTACGCAAGTATTTTAAACAGATGTACATTAAAACAACTATTTTCCGGGTAAATACCCCGCCGGACATTTAATTACGTAATATACACCTGCTGTTGCATATCAATAAAAGATTGCATCATGCAACAATTTTTTTTGATCCGAGAAAAAATCGATGTAAAAAACAAAAAAGAATGTTACTTAATATAAGGTAATCTGCAGACACGTGTTTTGGGATTTATCCAGCTCTCCCTTCATAATTTAAAGATATTAAAATAAATTAATTAAATCAACTATACTCAGCCAAATCAAATCAAATCAATTATATATACGGTATATACGGTATTTATTTTATATTTATATATCAGTTAGATAGAATATTATATATATATATATATTCGTAATACTTTTTGTAGTATATGTTTTGTAAAAAGGTGATTCTATAAATAAATGTATTATTAAATATCAAATCAATTAAATTTAAATCAAAATCGAATAAAATTTTATTTATTTATTCACCTAAACGATATAAAACCTTTTACAAATTTATTAATTAATTCATGATCATACAATTATACAAACAATAATTAATTGTTTAATAACTAAAATATCCACACCCAGATACTACGCGCACAAATAATATTTAATTAAGTAAAATTAAATTATTTATATATATATCATCTTAAAAGAAATTAGCTTACAACTTAATTCAATTGAGTTTATATTAAATATATCAAACCGTCCATCGAAAAAATGTTCATTTGCTAGATACGTTGGTCTGGTTACCGAATTATGAAAACAGAGAATTTTTATGTGTCACAGTAAAATGGCCGATTCAGGCGAGTTCTCCTATTAGGAACGGAAAATGATAAATATTCTAATAGAATCTAATGATCCATTTACAATTCCATGCAGAGTGCATAAATCAGATATTTTCCGGCGGTTCTCTAGAGATATAAGATTAAGGTCTTTCATAATCATTTCATATTTCCCTCTATCATAGAGTACACCATGTTTGAATTCCACGCATCGAAGAAATTTATTTTGAACTATTTCAATTGATTTAACGCTTGCTGCGGTTGCCGGTGTCCAAATACAAGATCCAAACTAACGCACTAATGAACAATATAACGTTTCCAAACAGTCGATGTCCAGTTCTTTGCTACTACGCTACACGCAACTCCGTATCCGCAATGCCTTATTAGTTATTGCTGTAATATGAGAGTTGAATAACAATTTGTGGTCGAAAGTGATTCCAAGATCTTTAATAGTGTCAACATGATCAACTGAGGATTTTCCAATTTTTTAGTTGAAATCTACTTTCGATCGACGTGTAGTGGTGGACATCGAATAACATTTCCGAATAAAGTTTGTTTTTTAAACACCATTCGTTAAGTGGATTCAAATCTTCTTGAATGAACTGGCAATCACTGACGTTGTTAACAATTTTAAATAATTTCAAGTCATCGGCATACATCAAGAACCTACAGTGCTTAAGAACTTAATGTATATCATAATTTAAAAAAAAGTATGGGTTCGCAGTGAGACTCTTGTGGAACACCAGATGTGACATTTATTGCCATTGATTTGAAATTATTTATTTTTACATGTTGCACTCTGTCAGTCAGAAACGACGCCAGCCATTTAACAGTGCTGTGATTGAAACCAGTACCCTTTCATCTAAGCACTAGAAGATTACAGTCAACTCGATCGAATGCCTTGGTGAAGTCTGTGTATATTGTGTTCACTTGGGAATGAGACTCCAAGGCATTCGAAAGAAACTGTTTATATTCAAGAATATTTGAAATAATTAAACGATACGAATGAATTAAATTAAACGAGTCTTACCAGCCGTTATACATTGTTTTAAGTTTTAATAAAAAAACCTATTCATTTCCTGATTTTTTGTTTAATATACCATATATAAAAAAAATAATTTATTTAAAATAACTGTGACAATGTGAATAACTCATTTTTTGTAATATTTGTTGTTGCATATTACCTATGTATTAAGAACTACAAGGCAATAGTAGGTCTACTGACAGGACACTGTAGGCTCAACAAACATATGAGCAAAATAGGGCTGGCAGAGGATACGATATGTAGATTCTGCCAAGAAGAGGAGGAAGATCCTTTTCACATCCTGTGCCAATGTGAGGGCCTAGCAAGGTTTAGATATCTAAAGATGGGCAACACTAAAACAAGCGCAGAGAGCTTCACCCAAGGCTCGCTAACAGGGTTAATAGGGCTTATCAAAGAGGCGAAGCTAGAGCATATCGCTTAAGGTAGCAAGGATCCACAATAGATCTGCAAAGGTCGCGGTGGTACAGGCCAAGAGGCCACCCAAACTTTATCTATCAAAGAACTGTTAAACGTCATATACCAGTTGGTCTATAAATTGGAATGAAAAAAAAAAAAAAAAACGAATAAATAATAAATTGTTTCATTTCATTATTAAAGTCTGAACAATTACCTATTCTGAGGAGCTTCTGAAAGTCTACTTTTTCGTCAACTAAAACATTTTGAAAAAAGGCTAGAATAATTCATAGAGTCGAAGTGAGAATTACAAAAATGTGACCATCATTATTTGTTTCTACTTTCTTTAATATGTTTGTTGAATAAATATTTTTTTGTAATATTTTGCTCCATATCTCCTACGTATTAAGAAATGTTAAATTTCATATACCAGTTGGTCTATAAATTTGAATGGTAAAAATAAATGATGATTAAATAACAAATTGTTTCATTTCACTATTAAAATTTTCAAAAAATATTATATATATATATTGGAAATTGATTGAAAGAAATGTTTTTAGTGTTTTTTTTTTTTAATTTTATTGTTAATAATTAATTTTAGATTCAAGGAGAGACGAGAGCGGTCGTACAAAATGGCACAGTTTCACTACTCCGTTCCCAAGCCGGAATCCAACACGGCCTGTTGGGAACAATGACGAATATGATCCGCCAGGAAGGCCCAAGGTACAATCAATTTTTAATCTCTCTTTAAAACGCATCACCATGGCAAGTATCTCATATTTTTGGGGATAACAATACGATATAAGAATAAAGAAATGGGTTGCTGCTAGTGTAGCGGGATGTTTGTATTGTTTTGGGTAGGGCAAAATACGTTGTGTGATACGATTTTATTGCAGGAGTCTATACAACGGCCTCTCAGCCGGTCTGCAGCGCCAGATGTGTTTCGCCTCAGTGCGAATCGGCCTCTACGACACCTTCAAGGCGTTCTACCAACATCTCATTGACGGTACGACGTTTACTGGCAGAAACTGCTAGTAACCGTTCGTTGGCTTCAAATCTTCATTCAGTTCAATTCAGGTCGGAATTCACGAAATAGCCGGCGCGTTGGTCCGGCAGGTTCCGTCAATCCCGACTTCTGCATACTTATTGTTTCTTTGAGATTAATTAATAACATGTGACTAAATTCACCAATCATTACTAATATCGTAGTCTGGTTTTTGGAAGGGCGTTTTGCTAATTGCGATTCGAAATGATTTCAGGTAACGCGCGGTCTGGTAGCCTAAATATTGGAGCTAGAGTGGCGGCTGGTTTGACCACGGGAGGTTTGGCTGTTTTACTCGCACAACCCACCGATGTTGTCAAAGTGCGTTTTCAAGCATCTACTTCGAATGCCCAAAGCCCAAGGTATTCATCTACTCTGCACGCGTACAAATCCATTGCTACAAAGGAAGGACCTCGGGGATTATGGAAAGGTAAACCATTAAACAATAAAAATATGTTCCTTTTCTTCACAAGATTGATTAAAAATTGAAAGTGTATATTTCTATCATAATGTGACCATTATATATGTATATATACAAAAAACCAATATTTCCATTGTACCCTTTCGGGTGTTGGGTGACCATTATAAATAAAAACTGAACAGACACAATTTTTAAACCACTTCTCTACTGATGAAATGATTTTTAAAAAATGAAAAATATATATAGTTTCCCATAAGAGCTTAAAACTTGTTATTAGCCCACCACATTTTAGAGAACGGACATACATACAATGAAAATTGTGTTAGTTTATTAAAACATTCATCCGCTTCTAATGTAAATATGATGGAAGCTATAGAGATGATAAATACACCTATATTACTTATTATTTGCTGCCTAACAGTATGTAAAATTTCCAAAAATATGTATTGACATTTTATTTATTTGAATCTCAACACCAGGGTTTGATATTATACAATTAAAGATATTAATATAAATGTTATTTATATTTCCGTTATAATGTACTTGTAAATTAATTTAATTTTAATTATTATTATTTTTTAATTTATTAGGCTCAAATAAAAATATTTTACAGGCGTATTTGAAAAAAAAAAATATATATATATATATATATACAATTTTTATTTTTCGAACAACAATATGAACAATACTTGATGGTATTACTTTGTTTGTTCTGGATAATCGGCCACTGGTCTTTCTGTCCAATCTGGCATTTATAGTGATGTGGAGTGAAAAAAAGTCTGTGCTACCCAGCAGTGCTATCATAGTGATGAATTGATGAATGGTTTCAGAATTTGAGAGAAACAAAGTTTTGTGGAAAAAGATTGACTATCGGAATTATTTGAAAACTTTTGAGAGAATTTTAATATCCGTTGAGAAATGGAAGTAACTTGGATGGATTCGTATAGGTATTCATTACAGGGATTTTAAAGAGGATTATAGGAATTCCTGAGTGAGGATTCTTGGAGAGAATATTTCGGCTGCTTGGATATGGTAAAGAGAGGATGGTTTGAAGAAACGGAATGGCACCGTGATCTAATAAGGAAGCGAATTGATTTTTAAATTAGTGAAGTTGCTTCGACAAGTATGCCTTATGTTTGTAAGTTAATGATCTAAAATGCTGGGCTCTTATTTTGTTGGTTTTTATGCGTTTTAATGCGGGGTTTGAAGGATAGTTTGGAATCACAAGGGATGCCAAGGTACTTACATGTATAACAGGGAAACATTATAATATTATTCATAGCGATTGTGAGAGATTTTCGAGTAATCCTGTGACAAGAGTTGCGATTTATACGGTATATACTTTCTTCACTGAGTTCTTGATGAAATTAAATTATAATATTAGGTAATTTCAAATTAAAAGACTTGTATTGATGTCGTTTGTAAAGGCGACACGTTGTAACGACTTTCGGACTAGGTTGTTCGAAGATATACAAATTTTTAACACTGCGTTTTATTTTTGACTTCATTCTTATACAGTTGTGAGCTTAATGATTACAGAAAATTACAAAATATTTACAAAAAAAAAAAAAATATATGTACAATTAAGTGGGGGATGATGCTCTCCTCTTCCTCGGGGATGGATTATGGGACCGGGTACCTGACTCGGCGTTGGCTAATTCCGTGAACTACACCCCATCTGGTCAACCCTCGCTGGCCGATGTCGTGTTCACGCAAAAATTAAACACGGTGCCTTTTCGTATTTCTATTTTCGGCTCAAGGACGGGAATTTTTGAAAAATAAGAAAAATTCATTGTCTAACTCGAACAACTTGTTTAGTTTCATGTTGTTATATTCAATTTCCTGACACGTTATTATTAGTTATTTTGTAATTCCATTGAGAATGGTCGGGATTGACCGAAACACGTGTCAGGAAACTAAACAACAACAAGAAACTAAAAAAGTGTTTTTTTTTTTTGTAATTCGAGGTTGGGATTTAGAAGAATTTATTTTGATTTGCCGTTTAGAACAACAGGCTTAAACGGAATCAAAGAATTTTGGAGTTTTGTTTGACATCTGAAAGGAGGCAGCATGAGAAATAAGGGTGGCATCGTTAGCAAACAAAAGGGCGTATTGGAAAGGGTATATTCGTTACCTATGTGTTTTTCAAATTCGACATATTCTTTCATTTTTTCGATGTCTATTATATAAAGATCTGAAAATATGCAAAATATGTGTCTAATTGCGTTTCTGAGAACAGTTTCCCCAAATAAATATTCTTGTAATCCATAAAATTTCTTAAGGCTGTAATAGACGGTGCGATTAGCGCCAGAGTGTGCAGTGATTTTTACAAAATGTGTGTGTTTATTTTATTCCAACTTTGATTTTTCAACCCAGCTGCAAACATCTGAACTACTAGATTCTGTTCTATAATAAAAATGATGGCGTCGAAGTAAATTTGTTTTCATTGACTATTTAATAGGATTAACGAATAATATGTTATGATTGTATTTAATATGGATATTTAAGAGAAAGACTTTCCACATGCAGTTGAATGTGATGTACTTTTGTAAATTAAATTAAATTTTGAAAAAATATTTTTTTCACTTTTTTTTTGTTTTTAAAAAATTAAAATTATCTGATGTCGTACATCAGTAAATAAGCTATCTGCCTGTATTTAATGTTTATTTTCTTATGACTGTATAATATTATTAATCCCTTAAAACGGAAACGTATTGGGGATCGCAGCCTTAACAAGCATTTATGTATAACATCCTCTTGCTTTTAGCTGGAATAGCAAGCTTCTTGGTGAAATTTTTTACTCTGGTTATTTTGCTTTTTATTTTGTATATTATTTTTATTATTTTCCATACAAATAATGTATACGTTTAGTACTGCGATATCAATTATGTCATAATGCATGCCACAGGCCTTTGATTGTTTTTCACTTTCTTGTATAGTGCATTACAATTCTATCCATGTTATCAACGCATCATTTTCAACGATCATAGTATTATTTCCGGTTTCAACTTAGGACCAGGAATAATTTTTGTAGATGATAACAAAATAAACGTTTTGGATAAAAAGTACCATCATCGCCCCGTTGTCTCTAAATCCAAATATTGCGAAAATTCTTCTTAATTTTTATTGGGTAGCATTTGTGGGGGAATAACACTTTTGTTCTTTTTTAGTGGACAATTTCCATGACATCATTAAACGTGGAATTTGCAATTTTGAAAAATATATCAATTACAATATTCCGAATAGTTTCAAGAATATTGTTCTTGTCTATTCTCATTATTATAAAGTGAAAAAGAAAAATACTCGAAAACTTTTTTTCTTCGCGACCACTTGATGATTTTCTGTTATATATTTGGCCAGTTATTGGATGAGAGTACAGGAAATCACATTTCCAACAAAGTTTGATTTGATTTGGCAGATATATTTTGATTGAATCATATCGTTCCCAAAAAAGGGAATAATTGTTCATTCACTGTTAATTTTAGACGAACAATTATTCTCAATAGGAGGACATGACTTACTTAAAATATTCCTACCGAACCAAATCAAATTTTTGTGGAAATGTGATTGCATATACTCTTATCGAATAACTGGCCAATGGCGAATATTTTTATTTTTTTACTTCGAAATAGTAGCAGTTTTATCTGATGCTAATCTTTCTTCTCTCTTGCGGGAATTCTTTTGACGATCCATATTTAAGGCGTTCTGGGAGAATTTGCAGATTTCCTATTATGGATATACTAATAGTCGTTTCAGTCATTGAATCACTTTTAGATTAATGAATTGAATACTATTCGCATATATTCAAGAATTATTTCCAAAATAATCCAGGATTATATCCACTATTTTTACAAATGGACACGATATAAAAATGAATGCTCAATTACAGATCAAACCCTAACCATTATTATAAATGATTTATTTTACAGAAAATAATACAACTAACTGAGATTAAATGGCCTAGAATATATTTATAATTGATAAAATTTATGTACGCAGGTTGCCTTTCAAGTTTTACAATCGAACAATATATGAAATTAGTGAGTTGTGACATCAAAGTATTTGTGAATATTCACGTTTGTTATTGTGAAGCTAATTATTGACCGAATTAGGTTATTAAGGGTGAATATTTATAAGAATTAATTTTGTGCGAAAGTGGAAATTACTCCTGAAGATTTGCGTTGGAAGATTTTTTATGATTTAATATAAGGTCTTACTCATCAATAATGAATAGAATCGCCCTTGCAACTTTTGATAAAGAAACACCATCAGAGAAAACTGTTTACAATTGGTTTTCAAATTTTCGTCATGACCGTGTGACCATCAGTTATGAAAATTGTGGTCGACCAATAATGGTTTATACCATTTCATCTTTATAGTGTAGAAAATGTACCCAAAATTTACGTATGCCTCAAAGACTAATATTACAAGGATATGTATGCAGAGTGTGATAAAATGCTATATTTAATGAATTATTCATTACAATTCGTCGAGTAACCAAGTCCTGCTATTTCGAGAAACATCGATGTGATTTACAGGTATAGAGACGTCTCTTGATTGAAAAAAAAAATGATCGAAGACGTTCAAAATCCATATAAAATATTGTTATAGGAGACGAATATATATATTTGTATAAACCTGAAAGCAATCAATAGTCTATTATTTTAGTATCAGACGATGAACAAAAGCCCACATAAGTAGTTCATTCAGGGAGTATTTATAAGATAATGATCGCTTGTTTCTTCTGTTCTACTGGACATATCGTAGTTATTTCTTCAGAGGATTGAGGAACTGTTATTATTAGTTATTTTGTAATTTCTTTGAGAAAGGTCGTCATTGACCGAAACACGTGTTAGGAAACTGAATACAACAACATGAAATTAAACAAGTGTTTTAATTTGAAGTTAGTATTTAGAAGGACTTATTGTGATTCACCATTTGAAACAACAGGCTTAAACGGAATCAAAGAATTTTGGAGTTTTTTTTGCTATGTGGAAGGAGACAGCATGAGAAATAAGGGCAGCATCATCAGTAAAAAAAGGCGTATTGGAATGGGTATATGTGAATTTTTAAAAATTTGACACATTCTTTCCTTTTTTCGCTGTTCATTAAAGTAGTTCGTTCACAGAGCACTTCTAAGAAAATGATCGCTTGTTTCTTCTGTTCTACTGGACATGTAGTAGCTATTTCTTTAGAGGATTGAGGAACTGTTATTACAGAATGGTATACAATAATTTGTTTGTAGAGGGTTTTTTATAAAATATGGAAAAATATATATAAAAAAAAAACACTGCATCATTCTCCATCATGAAAATGCCATATAGCACGCCATCAACTGAATATTTGAAAAAAACCATAAAATTAATAGCTGGTTGCCGTATTTATTTTTTTCTTTCTTATTCCTCACTGTCAAATAAAATATGGACAGCGATTTTCATCACTTCAAGAAGCTGTTGAAGACTATCTGAACCGTATTTCTAAATTTATAGCTTCAGAGTGGAGAAAATATTCCTGAAATTAATGTATGCCTTAAAGGCAAACATTACTACGGTTAAGTGTGGTTAAGCTTAAATCAAGAGCAAAAGTGATTAATTAAATTTGATAAAATACAATCATCTTTCAGCATAAATATTTGCCTGATAAATGTTTTTTTTTTATTTTTGTTAATAACTGAGATATATTAGAACTCTTATTACTTATTATCTTATTATTCTGTGGTAATATCCATTTCCTCATAATTTCCACTATTCTCGCCTGTGAGTTAATTTACTACTAGTAGATGTAGAGCTGAAGTATCTCCCTCTTTTTCTTCAGAAACCAATACTCGCAAATATAACAATATCACTTTTTTACTGTCTGATACAAGAAAGTGTTGCTTCTAACTCTTTCTTGTGTCAGAAAAGAAATCATCACTTTTCCTTAAAAAAATATTGACAAGGTGCTCTGAAACATATAGATTAGACTCTAATGGGTTATTTGTTTAAAATCCCCTTTGGTTATTAAAAACAAGAGAGTCCATAATCGGGGAATTTCAAATTATTTGGAAAATATCAGACACTTTTTTCTCATTAATTATTTGTGAAATATTTATTTATTTATTATCCAACTGTTTACAGGAAACTAATTACATGAGATAGTGTAATATAATAACTTATATATAATATTAAATAAGTATATATTGCCAAAAAAAATTTATAAAAAAATAATCTAGAATAAAGAAACATAACAAAAAGTATTATAAATATGAGTTTAAATGACACAGGAGACTTGGAAGATCTACATTGAAAATGTAAATGTCATTGGAAATCGAGTTTATAGTATTGCACATTGACATGATGGGAGAATTAAGATGATGAGTAGAATTTGTCCTATTACAATAGAAAGTATATTTGTGTCTGCTTGCTTTCCTAGGAACATAGAAATTTAATTTTGACAAGATGTAGAAGTCGGGTTATGTATAACCTTATAAATAAACACACTTTCAGCCATTCTACGTCTTTGAGCAAGAGAAGGAATATTAAATTCTTTCTGTAGTTCATCCGTCGGGTAACCTTGTACGGAGTAATAATTATGTGGTTTGTAGTATAGTGCCTTCAAAAACTTCCTTTGAATATTCTCTATTTCGCAAATGTGTACATGATAATAGGGATTCCAAATTATGGAGCAATATTTAAGTTTGCTTCGAATAAAAGCATAATCATGCATAATCATAAGCAAGGCCTGGAAATTAAGAAAGGGTACATCTTTCTTAATTTCCAGGCCTTCCTTGAGGTTTAGAATATCTAATCTAAAAAATACTTCTTTATTCAGACAATATAATAACAAAAATTTACAAAATTTATAATAACAATATATACAGTTGAGTTAGTAGTCTGTTATGGGCTATCGACTATAGGTCTTTCTATCCTGTCTGAATTTATGGTGATTTTCAAATTAAAGTCAGCTGAATTGTCATGTATGCATGAGTTAATGAATTGGTAGATAGTGACAGAAGGGTGGTTATACTTGGGGGGAATGTTAGGGTTGCGAGGAATGCAATATTTTTTTAGAAGGGATAAATTGTGTCTATTCTCATTATTATAAAGTGTAAAATAATTATGAAATAATATAGAAAAACAGTATATTATTTCACAATTATTATATAATAATTAATAATTATTTGATTTTATTATTTGTATATATTGAAGCAAGATTTGCTTGTACTCATATATACAAACATCTTTATTCAGACAATACGACAACAACAATTTACAAAATTTATTATAACAATATGTACAATTGTGTTAGTAGTCTGTCATGGGCTATCGACCATATGTCTTTCTGCCCCTTGTACTCATTATTTTATTTAAAATGTTTTTCTAAAAAAGAAAATTTGAATAATTTAAATTTCTCGTAATATAACAAAATATTCTTCAGAAAAAAAAACTAAGCTTTTTATTTTTATTCCTTACTCTTAAATAATTCCAGGTACATTCCCGAACGTCACCCGCAATGCAATCGTGAACGTCTCTGAGATAGTATGTTATGATATCATCAAGGATACATTGCTTTACTATCACTTGATGAAAGATGGCATCCCACTGCACTTCACGTCTGCTGTTATTGCTGGCTTCTGCACAACTGTCGTCGCTTCCCCGGTTGACGTCGTCAAGACGAGATACATGAACTCTGCGAAGGGAGAATACAAGGGCGCCGTGGACTGCGGCGTGCGTATGTTCATGCAGGAAGGAACGAAAGCATTTTATAAAGGGTAAATATAATAAAAAATAATAATATTTATAATCAAGTAATGGTTTAATAAAATTCATGACTGATATATTCATTGATTTTTTTTTAAATTTTACAATCACAATAATTTCCTTTGGACATGGGCCAAGAGAAAGTATTGTGATCGCAAAAAACTCTACTCGATAATTTAGAGGTCCTCTGAGTCCATCGATTTTTGTTTAAATATCCGCGATAGAGCTAAAAGGGTTCATTGAATAGAACTCAAACCTTGTATCCGTCGGAAATTTTAGAAATTTAATGTTTTTTTTGCCATTGATTAAAAAGTTATATTTTCCTATTTAATATTTCTGATCGGTCACTAATTGCCGCATGTTTCTCACTTTACAGATTCACACCATCATTCTGCAGATTAGTGGCGTGGAACATCATGATGTGGATCACATACGAGCAAATGAAACTCTTGGTCGTGAAAACAACCAATAATAAACGTGAACAATAATCTATGTATCCTTGTATTTAATAATTTATTAATTACTTATTTAATTTTGTTTGTGTTGGATTCTGTATTCTGTATTCTGTGATGGTTAGATTAGCACATGTTAATATACGACCAAATAAAATAAATGATTAATGGTTGAATCATGTATACTACTTTTGTATAGCGTTTTTAGCCATATATTTTGTAATAAGGGAAAACAATAAATATCACAATAACTAAACCTAATCAGACTTCTTCTTTCTTTTTATGATTATAGTGAATAATATTTTCTATATTAATAATAGCTATTAACTGATTTTAGGTTTGGATTTATCATCATGTTTCTAAATTGGTTATTAGTGGTGAATACTTAAATGTACCGGATGTCCAACTAAGAAAGGTCGCTGGCTATATCTCAGGAACCATACGTTTTAAAGCTTTTAAATTAAAATATGTTAATAAAATTGATCATGAAAAAAAAAAAAATGCTGTAAATAATTTCAAGCTATTAATTCTTCTAATAGGGGGCGCAATGAATAGCAAAAAACAAAATACAATGATTATTTTAAAAATATATCGAATAAAATCATCCTAAAACTACATTTTTTAAAACCATGATCTTACAGACTTGTTTGTCTTACTCCTGAATGAAAGTAAATTTTTATTTGTGCTAGCAAAATAATTGCTTTAAACTTGTAAATATAAATATGATACTAATGTTTACTACTGTTTACTACACAGGGAGTCGATATATTCAAGAAATTTCATATTTTATAATTGATATAAAATATTAAATTTCTTGAATAGATCGACTCCCTGTGTAGTAGACAGATTTTTTCTTCTTTTCTTTCTTATTACATAAACAATCTGTCTGTAAAAAAGATAATCATATATGTATGATACATATGAACATATACCAAAACAATAGACCAAATAATTTACAGACGATGATTAATAAATAAATTAGGCTACAATAAAACTTAAAGTTTGACTAGAAATATCACCGGCGCTATTGAGAATGTATTGGTGATTAAATATTTCTTAATGCGATTTTTTAAATAAATTAAAAAATAAAATTTGGACGTCACTACGCCACTTTTTGCTTCAGACAAGCGAAAAGTTTTGATTCGTAAGTCGTCTGTGTTACTGGTTTCGTAGTCATGAAAACAATTGTTACGATCTGATTTAGAAATATTAATTTTTATGTACAGAAGACACTCAAGGATAAACATACACGGAACAGTTAATATTTTGATAATTTGTAGGCATTACGACAATCTTCACGATAACCAAGACATGATACTACTCGAATTACTTTCTTCTGCAATGTGAAAATATAATTTAATATAGAGGAGTATCCCCATACAATTATGCCATATGGAACAATAAAAGAAGAGAATGCGGTTTTAATCGTATCAACCGAAACTGATTTATTTAAGTTTCGTAAAAAAATTGTTTAGAGAGTTTGCTTTTTAAGTCTATCCCATGATATTCCCATGTTAGTTTTGTATCAATGACCAATCCCAGCAATTTTGCAGACATTACCTGTGGCGGAGAAATGTGTTTAAATGACATTATCATTTCAATTTTAATATAAATAATTTCAATTATTACAATTAAACCACTCCATAGCCACTTCTTTGTCAGTACTATGTTTTGTTGGTGCTTATTCAAAGGTTGCTAACAAAGTTGTATCATCTGCATAGAGTACAGTTGAAGTGTGTAACATGTTATGTGGGAAGTCATTGATATAGATTAGGAACAACAGTTTTCCTTAATTTGACCATTGTGGCACACAATTGAAGATGTCTTAGATCCCTATTAATCCATTATTAAACTTGTTTTTTGTAACTAAGATATGAAAAAATCATTTTAACAACACATGGAGCGAAATCATAAAAGTAAAGTTTTCAACAGAGAATGGAATCCGTTACACAGTCGAAAGATTTTCTTAAATCCAGCAAGTTGCAGACAGTTAATTGATCTTTTTCGAAAGGATCAATCGTGTTATTAATAATTGGTTTATAGCCATAATTGTGTATCCACTATACCTAAAGCCGAATTTAATATGTAATTAATTTAAACATATAAAAACATGTGGGTTTGTTTTACTTGCCAAGAAAAAATCTTGAAATGAATTTAATACATAAACAAGTAAAATAAATACACGTGTTTTAATAATTTTAAATCAATTACATATTAAATATGATTTATCAATTGATAAATTACAAGAAAGTATTCAATATTATTTAATATATTATGTTCGTCTTATTTTATTTGCTCTAATAATAGAGACTTCAGTATTTTGGAGAGCACAGTAGTATTGAAATAGATGGGTAGTGGAAGTGTCTTCTGTCACATTTTTTTATATAGGAATACATTTTACGATTTTTAATGCATTAGGGATTGCTTATACAAAGAATAAAAAAAATGTTACACCAATTATGTATTTTATTATCTTTATGTTCATTCCATATACTATCGTACCCACAGTGGGCTTTAATTATACTTATGACATTTATAGAATAGAAAGAAGGTTATAAAGTAAGAAATTTAATGAAAACGACAAGTCAAAACCTTAATTCTATCACAAGTTATAAATAAATAAATCTTTTAAATTAATAATTGCAAGTGTTAATAAATTTATAACAAAAATAAAAAATTGAATTATTTTGCCACCACTAGGGACCGAAATTATTTCTACACAGCCTTTCTTGATAGGTGAATTGATGAGGAAGCTAATTTCCTTGACCATCACGATTTTCCGACTGTTTTTATTTATGAGGCAAATTGAACGATATTGTTTATTAAGCCAGGTCCACAACGAGGTAAGATATGATCTTAAAGATTTTAATAGGTATTCTGTTATTGTTGAAATGGAAGTCGTAGTTTATTTAATTGTATAAAAATTATGCGATTTAATTCAACGTGTCGGTGGATGCATTGGACAAATTGAAATTCAGCGTTTTGATATATTCTGGGAGTTTTTAATGTATTCCTATTTTATAATTCTCTTTCCATCAGTATATTACTAAAAAAAAAATGGAAAACTATTATTAAAATTAAAAAACGCCCCCTATCGGTGATACAATAATGTAGTTTTGTTATTATTATAATTTATTTTAATTTAGATTAACACATAAAATTATTAAAATTACATTAAACATTTATAATTCTAAAAATTCGTTTAATTATAAAAAACCTTTATTGGCTTGTCTATTATTAACAATTATATACATGCTCTTAAGTAACCAATCAAGTGTAACCATTCTAACCATCCCACCCCTCATTAATTATTTACATCAGAACTACATGTCCCTGGTCTCTATTTAAGCAGTTTTTTACACACATCAATTCCATAACCATTCTCTCCCAAACCATCTTCTCTTGCCATACCCCTTTCTCTTTCAGCCATTTACACTCCTTCATCCCAATCATCCCTCCCTTCCTCACAATAACCACACTTTCTATATTCATCCCCCATCCATTCTTTTTTACTCCTTTCCTCATTTCCATATCTAAATCTTGCAATTATTCTCACATCCTCTCCTTTCGTGCTAAACAAATATCTGTGTGGTCTAACAAATATCTGCAGTGCACCATTAGCAGGGCTCGCTTTACTGCACCGTATTCTTTCTTGTCTCTCTTGCAGTTCTACTCCTGCCAGTAAATCTCCTACCACACTTTCCACTTTTGCACTACTGTGCAGCATTTCCTCAGCCACAATTGCTGACCACCCGGCCTTCTTATACATAATTTTCCTTTCATTCATTCACATTATTTTTCAACCAATCCTTGTAGCAAGCACACCATGTTTCTCTTACCAACATGGTCTTATCATTCATTCCACATATACGTCTTTCAATTCGTACCACCCATTTTGCTGCCATCCATCCAATTGACATCCATTGACACTCCAGCAGTACTACATAATTTGGCGTTGTCCGTTGCCCTCTCCATGCTCTCACTCCTGTTCACTCCCCATATTTCCGCTCCATACATTAATACCGATTTTATACATGCATCCCACCATACTATCTGCATTCTTACATTATCTACTAACACGCCCTTCCATGTATTCTTTAATCGTTCCATAGAAACTCTCGCCATTTTACATGCGTATTCAAAATGCCGTGCCGCACGCCCAAACTCACTAAGGTATTTGAATTCTCTCACTGTTTCTACTTTCTTACTATTCCACGTAATCTCTTCCCTTCTTCTTCTAGCAAAATTAATTAATGAAATAGAATCATCACCAACACGAGCTTCAAAAATAAGAGTAACTTGGAACAAACGTGAAGAAAAAAAGTACGTTGACGCAAAACTTACAAAGGTTTAATATTTAAAAATCAGATTGCAAGCGAAAATAAGAAATGGTCGGCATTTATATCCTTCTTATAAACGAGTGAGAGATGCCAAGAAGGCATCCTATCCAACAAGAGAGCACATCATTATAACAGAATCGCTTATGGAAGTAAAACTACAAGTCCTTCTTGATCTTACAGTATGGCGTTCATTACGTAGAAAAAGAAAATGTTACTATTAAAAAAGAATTGGTGCTTATATCAAAATGGGGTTACGATGGAAGTACCGGCCCTAGTATATACAAGCATAAAACCCCAGAGAATGTTGTTGATAGCGACATGTTTATAACTTTTTCGTACCCTTACAATTATATTTCTTATCAGATGCAAATAAAAAGATGGCAAAATCAACATCCCTCATCTGTAAGGTACTGTAGGCCAATCAGAATTCAATTTAAAACAGAATCTCCTGAAGAATCAATAAAATAAATGAATTATATTGAAAATCAAATTCAAAATCTAAATAGAACACAAGTATCCATTAATGACAGAATATTTTTTGTAAGTCATCAACTACTATTAACTATGATTGATGGAAAATTGTGTAACCCTATTACACAAACTTCCTCCGCTCAAAAATGTTATGTCTGTGGAGCAACGCCGATACAAATGAATAAAATCGATAATTTTATAAAGGATGATTTAAATGTAGAAGTCTACCGTTTTGGCCTCTCAACTTTCCATGCTTGGATTAGATTTTTTTAATGTTTCCTCCATATTTCCTATCGACTTGATTTCAAGAAATGACAAGCTCGTGAAGATGACCCTGAAACACTGAAGTTAAAGAAAGCGGAAATACAAAAAAAAATAAAGAAGAGTTGGGATTGGATGTGGATCAGGTAAGACCCGGAGGAAGTGGTACTTCCAACGATGGAAACACGGCTAGACGATTTTTTAAAGACCCTGAAGTATCGTCCAGTATAACAGGCGTGGACAAAGAATTAATTAGTAAATGTGAAAAAATATCTCAACAAATATGCATGATATTACATACCAGCCAGCGTATATAAAATTTTAATACATGGAGCAACGATTATTTCAAATGCTGCGTATCATATTGGTCAACTTTCTGAGGAGGCAAAAGAATTCAGGAATAAGAACTTAAAGTCATTTCGAAGAAACTAGACCAGGAAAAGTTCCCGAAAATCAACGAACACAGATTTACTGAACTTGCTTCTGATTACATCGGATCCGTTAATAACTTCCTTAAGCAGGATTTCAAGGCAACCGAGGCAAAAATTTAACATAGAAATTTTAAACTTATTAGCTCCTCCTACAACTGATGGAAAACATCTTGACCGGTTAGGATTGCAATCTGAGTTTTCAAGTTTCTCTAATAACAGTGGCAGTGAATTTAGCGATAATTAAGTTAGCACTAATATTTTTTACTGCATACATTTTCTTAGATTATCTACTGTATCTATTACTTAGTTATTATTATTATTATTATAAAAAAAATAAAATGTAATTTTTATTAATAACGTACGCTCCAAAACATTGGTCCTTCATATGTTACACTTTAAAATATATATTTGAAATTATCAGCATTACAGTATTAATAAAAACACAAAATTTATTACTTTCTAATAATTTAATTTGTTACTCCCCTAATAATTAATTTCATTTTTAAATAAACATTATTTAACAATAAGAGCTTATTTGGAGATAATTATCTAAATTTCAGAATTTTGGCCAGGTCCGACTGTGATCCGGTACAATTTTTCCCTATGGTCAGTGGCGGTTACCGGTGTCCGCTCGAAATCTCAATGCATATCAAAATAGCTGAGTTAAGCGTATTCAAATATATCAAATCTATAATACTTATGTCTCCCTTATTGACTCGCACTATTGAACGTTGTTCTAGACTACTGATGTTCTCTAACTTTATAAAATATATAATATTTTACTGACGACATTCTTATTGGACACCGATGTCCGCCGCCATTTTCCTGACACTTTTTTTATCAAAATTATAAAAGAAATATTAGAAAGTCACATCTAACATCCATTACTATTAGGCGGTTATAAAAAAAAACAGGGAAAGATTTCGCCAAATAGCCATGGCGCTCAAACTGTTAATGATAAATAAACGTTAATACTAATTTAGATGGTAATTATTATTTAATTTATTTAAACCCAGTTCTCATAACTGATTATTTAGAATATTGTGAACATATAAATATTTAATAGTCAATAAGTCAATATCAAACTCTTAGTTTGATAATGACAAGTGAAAATTGTTGAAACTATAGTCACTAAAATAAAATTAAAGTTATACAAACAAAGTGAATCAGCGTTTTTATTAAAACAAAAAAAAAGCAATAAGTTGACTTTAGTTAATGATTACTGGACAATCAACAAATTACAAATCACATATTCACAACAAATCCGTGTTGTAATCGATGACGGCACCCTTGAAAGAGTTTATTTACTAGAAAACCATAGCAACCACGTATCTAAATCGAACATTAGTAGTTTTACATAAACTAGTGGGCCGTCTGGACAAGGTAAATATGTGTTAGTTCAATCTATTAGTGAATCAAAATGAAATATTTGATAGACGTATTATGTTGCGTGAGAGAGTTAGCCGTGCCTCTACGTGTATGAACACGATTTCGTATATCTTTCTCGGAACTTAGCAAGTCAGAAAAAAATGACCCCCTCCTTTGTTATTCGCATCAGAAACGTGCGGCTTCCTATTAGTTAATGGTGTGTTCCTTATGCATATGGGGGGTAAATCGATTACGGTTATTTTATCAATAAAGTCTGATGTATGTGATTGATTGGTAACGCCTCTACTATTATTGTTTAGTGTCCATGATTGCGTTTATTTAATGTCCGCCATTGTAAGAATTCTGGTGATCCATTGTTGTGATTTCAATTTTGCTGTCGTAATTATTAATAGTCGTGATGTGCACATCATGCTTGAATAAAATTAAAGAAATAAACAAATAAAATATTTAAATAGCGCTTCTTAAATTGCTGCTATTATAAGTCTATTACTGATGAATTGTTGTGTTAATGGGGGAAAGGCACTCTGGTTATTTATCATCTATCCCTCTTTTTAAATATAACGACAATCTATAATATGTAACATCAATTGAAATAAGACTCCAATGGTATACTTTTTCCAGTGCATTAAATTTTGCAGTGAAAATGGAGGCCGTGTGTAGAAAGGCAAGAAAAGTTAACCCATCTTCAAACTAAAAATAATATTTATTTGATAATTGATAATAATATACAGGATGTCCCTAAATGTTGGAAAATTGCCTAACTTTAGGTTCAACCGAACTTATGCATTTAAGAAACCTTAGTAGGAATTACATCTTGTAGCAATATTGAGATATGAACATGACACTAGGTTGACACAATATTTAAATACAATTTGAAAATAAATATTTATACAAGATTGACTCATTATTGTGTCAAGTTGATAAAATATTGTAGACAAAATCTT
Source organism: Philonthus spinipes (assembly GCA_963082785.1). Classification (NCBI taxonomy): domain Eukaryota; kingdom Metazoa; phylum Arthropoda; class Insecta; order Coleoptera; family Staphylinidae; genus Philonthus; species Philonthus spinipes. The sequence goes on from OY720312.1 coordinate 8,387,121, forward strand.
GATTCAATTATGAATTTTAAGATTGTGTCAAATTGATACAATATTGTGTCATATTGTATCAACTTGACACGCTATTATCAATACAATATTGACTTATTGGTCGCATTCAGGGAATTGTAGCGCTTAAGCGCTTTACGAAAGTGGTTTCGCTGAACGGTACCGCTTTATGTGTGGCGCTGTACCGCTTTATCAAGCGATAAAGCATATATTTTTTCTGCTGGATCGCTTTTCAAGCCGTGCAGCTGTAAACAAAACCGCCATATTTTCATGAACGTCCTTAACATTGAAAGCGTGTTCAGGGAACATCAAGCGCTTTGCGCCGTAGTGCTACATCTCTAAAATTCCCTGAAAGCGACCATTGATACATTTCTAGATTGTGTCAAGTTGATACAATATTGTGTCATATTGATACACTCTAGACTTGATAATGAATTTCGATATTGACACAATTTTATGTTTGTGGGTTCCGTTCAACTATTTCTTTTGCTCTGTTTGGTTAAACTCGGCTATGGGGGCTGATTTTCCCCGAAGTCTGTTAAAGGTGTCAGTCCAGGCCTGTCGTAGGCTGATGGTGAAAGACATTCAATAGCATACATTCATTATAGGTTATTTTAAATTGCAGCGGAGTGTAATCTGAAAAATGATTGAATTTTGAGATTATGGTAGACCGTCATCGCTATTTTACACGATTATCTTATTATTCTAATTAATAAAACTAATTACATAGAAGCACACAATTATATTTATATTTTATAAGTACTCACATCAGAAATAAGCAAACTATCCAATTGATCACACATAACCACACTTGTGAACGAAAATCGGGCGTTCGGTCTGTCATTAAGAACCAACGAGTTCCCGCCACAAATGCACAAACTATTGTTATTCAGGGCGTACACAATATTGTGCCTATTATTATTATAAACAATGTGTCAATGTTTACAATATATATTGTGTATATATTGTACACTGAATATTCATTTATTTTATTCTGGATTTCGACATTATTGTGTCTAGATTGCATTTTATTATTGTATCATTCTTTGCATTCAATATTGTGTCTATATTATATGCACTTTGAATAACTGTTTCAATGTATATACAAGATATAAATATTTATACAATATTGCTACAAGATACATTTCTATTAGTGAAGTTAACCTTTAAACCGGAATTCATACTCAAACTTAAACAAAATAATATTTATTTTATTGATAACAATTTCTATTTGAATGAAAAACTCTTGGTAGTAAATGTAAAATTCAACGTAACTTATAAGTAAATACCTAAATATCTTTTTATTTAGACAAACAATCATATTTTTAATTTGTTTTCCGTTTATAAATTTCGATTAATAATTTCTTCTATTTAAATTAATAAATACAGCATTAATAACCTTTCTTCGTACTTTCATTTTACTTACCAAAAGTACATTTCGGTCACAAAATGGACATTATCAATGTATTAGCATTCTATTTTATTTTGTAAAATTATCCGAAAAACGTAAATAACTTGACTTATTTAATTTAATTATTAAATTAAAAATATACAGGGTGGCGCAAGATTACAATGAAGTCCAATATCTCAGTTATAAAGAAATATACAAAAAAATGTTACTTACATTATTAGTAGCTACTGTCAAAATTCACATTTTAAAATTAGTTTCATATATACAAGGTGTCCAATAATCACGTAACGTACTAAACATATGCTTTTTTAAATGGAATGATATATTTTTTATGAAGATTTTCGATTCTACGTTTAAAAATAATAATTTTTTATATAAGATTTAATAGGTCAATTTTTCATAGTTTAAAAGTTATAAACAAATGAATGTTTATTATAATATTTCAATAATGAAAAATGAAATAAACATTCTGTCAACGCCATACAAATGCAAAAATACTTAATAATAAAAGAAATACTCTTTTTTTCTCTTAAAACAATTTTTTATATACAAGGTGAAGCAATACGCAAAATGATTTTTTTCTCTTTTTACTTAAATGGGACACCCGATATTTTTTATGCTATTTTAATAGAAAATTAATCACTCTTCATTTTTTATATAACATATTTAAATAGCTACCGTCTACCGTTTTTGAGATATTTAATCTCAAATACAAATTTGGTATAGAATTTTTAATCAAAGTAGGCCGTGTCAGAAGAACTAATTTATTTAGTTGTGAAAGTTACGCGAACACAAATATAAAATAATTTAGTGAAACGAATAATCAAGTGTATTAATTAAAATACATCATAATTCATACATATTTTTTTTTTTTTACCACGGGATAAATGAGAATTTAATAAAAAAGTAAATAAATATTAAGCTGTAATTATTTTAATACGCGATAATATTGAAAATACAACAATTTAAATAGGTATGTTCTTGGCTGTGCGCTAGGATCCAGGTACAACGAATCTTCTTATCTCAGGAATGCGTTCTCGGAGTGAGTAATCGATCGTTTTTTTTTTCTTCTTGATTTGCGATAATTGCGCTCTTGTATTTCGATTCAGTCTTCCGAAAACGCGCAGTGTTCACTATTCCGGTTTAATTTTTAACGTTAGAAATTATTAATAATTAAAAACGCGATTTATTTTTGTTTATGAACAAGTGGTAATTAGTGAGTGGTGGAGGTGAGTTGGTTTTCGATTCACCAGGAATGGGTTGGAAGTTATTTTTTCTATTAAGGTATGTTAATATTAATAATTTATTTTTAAACAGATTTTACGACTCCTATTATTATCATCAATTTATTCTCCAAAATTGCATTTGATTAAATAATTTGGTATAGAATTTTTAACCAAAGTAGGCCGCGCCAGAACAACTAATTTATTTAGTAACTTTCAACGCTTAATATTATAATTAGTAAGTAAAGTACATTTTACGTTATATTTTGTAACACTGGTGCAGTTAAACATACTTCTTTAATAAATGATTAATTTAATTGTTAAAAACTAACAACTATATTTTTTGGTTATTATTCGAAAAATATTTAATATATTCCTATATGCTTCTTAAATTGATTTATTTAAACAATTTATGTTGACCGAAAAACCGAAAATAGATACTAAGTGAAATAATAAAATATTTATATCATTTTATTTTGTTAACATTTTTGTGTATTTATTTCACACATTCACATTTTTTTTTAATTCAATAGCATTCAAACATTTTACAATTTTTTTCTTAAAAAATATGTCCCAATAACCATTATAACTCGCTAAATAATCGTTGAGCAACTATTTTCTTTATATTTTGCATGCGCCTTTAAATATCGATTGTCATTTGAATATCCTTTTAGGTTAGGGAGTAAGTATGTTATTAAATACCAGAAAACGATTATGAATTGCATTTGTTTTAATTATAGCCTACTTAAATTATAGATTATAAGCGAAACTTATATTTTTATACTTTGAATTAAAATTGTTAAAAAATGGTAACAGATAGGGATATAGTTTATTATACAAAAATTAAAGAACAATCAATTTTCTATCGAAATAGTGTAAAAAATATAGGGTGTTCCATTTAAGTGAAAAAAGAAAAAAATCATTTTGCGTATTGTTTCACCCTGTACACAACATTTGCTTTATGGTAACAAACGATTATTCCTTATATTATTAAGCATTTTTTCAATTAAATTGCGTTAACAGAAAGTTTACATCGTTTTTCATTTTTGAAAAATAAGGCCCCAATCTTCCATTGATTTCAACCTTAAATTGTTTATAACTTTTAAAATATTAAAAACTGACCTAATAAACCTTATGTCAAAAATGATTAATTTTAAGCGTAGAATCTAAAATAGACGTAAAAATATAGCATTCCATTTAAAAAATCATATGTTTGATACGTCACGTGATTATTGGACACCCTGTATATATGAAACCAATTTTAAAATGTGAAGTTTTACAGTAGCTACAAATTATGTCAGTAATATCTTTTTGTAAATTTCTAAATAACTGAGATATTGGACTTCATTGGAATCTTGCGCCACCCTGTATATATATACAGAAATTTTTATTAACAGACACATAATACAATACATATATCAAAACATTTTTTTATATAAATAATAACATATAGTTCTTCGCCTCTTAATCGGCTATCGACCGACGGTCCTTCAGCCCAACATCGGAAATACCTGTCTATGTCTTATGTATATGCGTATTAATGTATTTAATTTAACTGTCCATGTCTCCGCCTATGTCGTGAAGCGATGAAATAAAATGAAATAATGATGTGGATGGGTTTTTCGATGTGGATGTGGTGTGTGGATTGAGAGGGATACATAAGGTTTTGAGGAGATTGTAATTGAAAGGATGGAGGGCAAATATTTTGGACAGTATGGTCCCACCCAAAAACAAAAAACACGCTGAAGCACGCACTCGTAAACATGGTTTTCTATGAACATGGCGTCTACTATCGTACATGTATAACCTTAATTTGTGTCGTGATTTATCTTGGAATTTATTCATAATATGGGCAAAAAATAATGTTATAAAATGTTCAAATAAATGTCGTGTGTTATTGGAATTTGAAGGATTATACAAACGGTAAGCAATAATCATATAATTCAATAACAAACAATATTTCTTGCAAACAAATATGACAAAGCGTTATTTGATTTTATATTAGGATTTTCCCTAATTACAAAATCATGATCAAGTTTTGCTGTACTTGTTTATAAAAATGTATCTTTACTAAAGATTCTTTAGTATATTTAGTACATGTGTTTGTATGAAATAATCCATTGCAAAAAAAGTTACTATTAACATATTCATACGAAAAAAAGGAAGAACAGTCTTTGAGAAAAATGTTCAATTATTAGAAGCACATTGTTTAAGATGTTTTGCCTCAATTTATTGCAAGAAATATTATTTGTTATGAAATTATATGATTATTGCTTATCTGTTTGCATGTTCCTTTAAAATTACAATAATGCAGGACATTTGTTTTAAGATTATCCTCTCTTACAAATCGAAAATATATTTGCCAATGTTTCACTATTATAATATCAAATTATATTTTATAATTTGATATTAAAAAATAGTGAAACAATATTGGCAAAGTATGAAATATTATATGAAATATTAAAATAATTTAAATTAACGCGGGATTTCTCTCCTCCCCCGCATTGCGCTGCTCGATTTGACACTAGCGACGCTTGTGGTTTCCGGGGCATACTAAACGAAACTTTGAACGAATCTTTCTATTGGAGTTATCAATCTAGGTAAGGTAATCTGTGGTTTCAACAATTTACCCTTGTCATTACATACTGAAAGTGAGAAGTGTAAATTGTTGAAAATATAGTCACTAAATATAAAATTCTTTTATACAAACAAAGTTAAAACGTGTTCTTATTATAATCATACACAATGTATAACGAAGTAGAAGTCTCAGTAATTTATTATAGTTAATTTGCTACGGTAGTATCTATACATTAAGCGATAAAATGTGGAGCCGAACATGCACCAAATAAATATGTATGCTTACGTATCAATAATTGTTGTCATAAAAACGGACAGAAGTTTCCGGTAGACCTTATATATTTTGCCATAACCTTTGAAGGAAAGTTGCAATCCGTTATTTATTTTTTATTTATTTTGTTCCTTCCAAATGGAAATAAACTTAATCCAAAAAAAAAAACTATGTTTCAATTAAAATGTCCATTTCCTGGTATCACATTAGATACAAAACTAACTTTCTCCATTCATACACAACACCTGCCCTGCTCGAATACTCTGCCACCCTTTACTGCAATCCTCACCCCTTCACATTTCGTAACTTGGAAGTTGCGGAACGGTCAGCCCTAAGAGTACTAACGAAAATTCGTCACCCTAATCCACTATACAATCTCTCCTTTACCAGAAAACTAACGTCACTCCCATCAAAAAGCGCCTTGAGATTCTATCCCTTAAGTTTGCCACAAACCTCTAAATATCTGCTCTATTTAAACGATTATGTATCCAACGAAATCCAAATATCCCTCCAAAGTATAAAAAAAATCTTCATCGACAATTTATCATTGACGATAGCAATGACGATAGCAATCATGAAAACTAAATAAACAATGACAAAAACTAGACATAGACAGGCGGAAAGTCCTTCGGTCGTTAGCCATTTTATGTAATATATGTGAATATAAATCTACAAATACATTGTAAATAATTATCTAAACTATGTATGAATGTTACATGAATAAAGATGTTTAGTTAGTTAGTGCCCATTTTGAGCAAAACGATTTTTAGCTTAATGGCAAACTGAAATGGAATGCATTTTAAAAGCATTGATTTGATATTTTTTTAATGTAAACACATTATTTTTAATAACGAATGCAAAAATGATTGTTAAGATTTCAATGATCTAGCTTCATAGTTGAAAGGATCTTTTGCGAGATAGTTTTCAGAAATATATTGGTGCCAAAGACGAACCGTACAGTTAAAATAAAGCCAATTATTCTAGCATTTTAAATATTTAATGATAATTCCATTCAATCATACAATCTTTATGATAATTTCGAAGTATATCATAAAGTTTTATTGTAATATGATACAACATGGTAAAATTTGTGTTATTTATATATTGCAATGTGGTTGAATTATAATTGAAAATATTGGAAATCCATGTATGTAGATGATGAATTCTTAAGACAGGAAAATATATTTCAGAAGTCTTGCAGAGTCACGCGATTTTAACAATTACCGGTGCAATTACCCACGTGACCAGCAATTCCCCGTTTGATTCACGATAACCCATTACCGGAAGCTCATCAATGGCGGGGTAATTTAAGAAGCGCTCTCATTTTTATATCATTTTTTACGTATTAAATCGATAAGTCGTCGTTATATGAAGGCACGAAGACAAGGCTATCAGCATTGTGCGTCGGTATGCGAATTTTCAATAAAGTCATGATTGTGTTTAGATGTCGAAAACCGAAACGAGCGAGGGCGGACTGAGCGTGCGCGGTGGCACCTTGGTTTTGAAAAGTATTTCCTTTTTTCTCGCGAGCGGACGGAATGCGAAAAGCGCCAGCTCTGGTCAAAAGAACGCCAGAGGCAAGGCGAAAAAGATGGGCGATAAGGATAACAAGAATAAGATTTCCGCGAAGCTTTTGGAGATCATCAAACGCGATACACATTTCACTAGGTGAGTATTTTACTTTTTCGTATTTACATTAATTTATATACAAACTTCTTACTTAATTAATTTTCCAATTTGAACATGCACTTATTAAACTATGCACCAATTCATCATATGAACAAAGAAGAAAATATTTAATTCATATTTATGTCTAATAACTGTATAGTTTCGAGGTTAAGTGAAGTGATTAATCACAAAATAGGACTGTTATTCCTTACTTCACTAGTTTGTTTTTGATAATGAGCAGCTTGTGTCTCGAAATGTACATCTAACATAAAAATAAAAGGTGAAGTAAGGAATAACAGTCCTTCTATTTTGTGTTTATTTCTAATGTTTATCTTACAATAAAAAAACTGTTTAAAACGTCTCTGAATTACAATTCCTAAATATTATAATTTTAAAATATTTGATATAATATTTTCGAAATCGATGTAATTGTTCAATAATATGTTAGACAAAAAAGCACTTCATCAAAAGAATTTTTTATTTCAAATATTTTTTAAAATTATAAACATTTTTTTTTAAATTCTTTCAATGTAACTAATTAAATATTTTTTTGAAAAATTGAAGATTTGATTTTTTTATAAATTAATTAAAATATGGATTAGTTGATTCGTAGTTTTTTTGCCTTTTATCTTACAGCATGCTTTTTCAGAGCTTTTCATTTGTATCTATGAGTCGTAGAAATGTTCAATATAATTTTAATTTAATTAAATATAAAATGGAAAAGAAACATCTATGATGGGCTTTGAACCCACGTCGACCGATCCCATTAGAGATGTTTTTTTTTTTTATTTTATATTTAATTAAATTAAAATTCATATATATATATATATATAAATACAATTTAAAAGGAATAAAGAATATTTTATTTCAAATGTTTTTTTAAATTATAAATAATTATTTTTTTGAAATTCCATCAATATAACTGATTAAATATTTTTTTGAAAAATTGAAGATTTAATTTCTTTTATAAATTAATTAAAATCTGGATTAGTTGATCCGTAGTTTTTTTACCTTTCATCTTACAGCATGTTTTTTTTTCAGAGCTTTTCGCTTCTATCTATGAGTCATAGAAATGTTCAATGTACAACATTGAGGTATAATTTAAATTTATAATTAAATATAAAGTGGAAAAGAAACATCTCTCATGGGATTTGAACCCACGTCCCCCGATCCTATCAGAGATGTTTTTTTCCATTTTATATTTATTTAAATTTAAATTATACATTAATGTTGTACATTGAACATTTCTACAATTCATAGATATAAATACAATTTAAAAGGAATAACAATTTAATTTAATTAACTTTTCACTTGTATTTCACTATTTATCAAATCAGTTTTACGTCTAAAATATGAGACAGTTTTCAGGCTTTAACCTGAATTACTAAGCAAGTAATTATATTAGACTACATCAGGCTAGGTTAAAATTTGGGTCTCTAAGCACTTCTAATTTGGTTTTGAAGTATATTTATGAGAGATAATTTTAAAAGAATGTATGCATATCTCAAGTACCTCATTTTAATGGTAACTTGAGACATGCATACAATTTTTACAGTCATAGAAATTAGCTTATTTATGTCAAGATAGACAACTGTATGGTAACTTGAGACACTTAGAATGGAAAAAGTTACAATTCGAAGTGCAAAAAATGTCTTAAACAATTTTTATTTTAGATGAAAAAACAAAAACTAAAGTTGATCAGTTAGCTAAATCAATCAAACGAAACTAATTCAGGAACAATACAATTCAACAATTCAATAATAGTGAGTGGAGTGGTCGAAGTGTGTGAACGCGTTTGTGTGTGCTCCTCAAATGTTTGTGATTTTACATAGGATAATATAATTATAATTTTCCAACTTTGGTGAGCTACTTGTTTCAAGTATCAGCAAATAAAAATAATAATCACTTTATAACAAGAGCTGGTAAATTTCCATTGTCATATTGAATTAAATCGTTGATCACTTTTTGCTAAGGTCAACGTACATTGTATATCCATCCCGTGTTATCATTGTGTGTTCCTCATCCGTGGGCCACCTGTTCTTGTGTGTATGAATCAGCCTGATTGCCCCCTGGGTGTAGTGTCCCCGTGTATTTTCCTATTATTCTTTTGATATTATTGTGTATTCTAAAATGCGGAGTTTGTAAAATTCGTTTCCACGTTGATTGTTTAGATGAATTATCCTTGGAGGATGTAGCATTTTTTATCGAGGCATCTAAGAATAGTGGCAGTAGCGCAAAATGGAAATGCGAAGCGTGCGTTCCCGTTGCGCGCAACTCCCCTACATAACACTTGACGGGGCGCACATCACTTAGCGCACAACCTACTATCTCTGCCCCTGTCTCCGCGGACTTCAACAATCGTCTAATCGACTCGATTCGCACTATATTCTGAAAATTAGAATACAAAATAATATATCTAGTGATAATTCGAACGAGTTAAATATTTTTTCTGAATTAGAAGAGCGCAATAAACGCAAAAATAATCTTATGGTTTACAATGTGCAAGAATTTAAATCACCTACTCCCAACGTTAGGCAGGAAAAGGAATTGGACTTGATAAAATCCGTTTTGAGCCCACTTGGTATCGATCTGCAACCGATTAAATTCTTTCGTATAGGGTCTCTGAATTCACAATCTAACTGCAGGCCCATTAAAATGATTCTAAATGACAATGAGTCGGTTAAACGTGTCATCTCTAAAACTCGCAATTTACGAGATAATCAAATTAAATTCAGTTTTGACAAGACAATAATCCAGAGAGACGAATTTCTACAGGCCAAAAAGATATTGCAGGATAGAATATCAAATGGAGAAGAGGACTTTATAATTAAATATGTATCTGGGGTACTAAAGGTTATGAAAACTTCAAAAATGTCTTCAAGAGCAACATCAACGGTTCAAAAAAACTAAATATTTTTTATCAGAACGCTGGTGGTTTATGTTCCAAATTGCGCGATTTTATGTTAAATGTAAACACCTGTACGTACGATGTAATTGTTATAGTCGAAACATGGTTTCATGATGCAATTCTTAATAGCGAATTAAGGTTAAATAATTACATAATTTATAGAAACGATCGTGGTTCCAGCTTAAAAAAATGCGGCGGAGGTGTATTGATAGCCGTTCACAATAATATTATTAGTGAACAACTTAGTATTATTGATAATTGTGTGGAGCAATTATTTGTAAATATTGTGTTCGAGTCTGTCAATATTCTTCTGGGTGCCGTTTATATTCCTCCTAATTCATCTATTGATAAATATTTATTTCACTGTGACACAGTGGATACAGCTGTTAGCCACTTTGCGCAATCAAAACTTCTTTTATGTGGTGACTATAATATTCCAGGTGGCATTTGGAATAACGACGATCTAGGTTTATTATATAATGCAAATAATTCTGAACCGGCTAATATAATTACATCACGTTTTGCTTGCCATAATCTACACCAACTTTGTTTAATTCCTAATGAATCTAATGTATTCTTGGATCTAATATTCGCAAGACCTGAATTTTTAGTAAGTAGGGCGATTGATTTAATTCTTCCCATCAGCTGCCACCATATCCCTTACTGTATCACTTCGCAATTTATTAAGCGTTTTAGGCCCCTTTTATATACTGAATATGTTTATGATTTTCCAAAAGCAAATTATAGTGCTATAAATTACCATCTCGCCTCGGTCGATTGGGAAAACTTACTCAAATGTGTTAATATCAATGTTATGTTAGATTGTTTCTACAATGTCATTGAAGACGTTATTTATGCTTTTACACCTATAAAGCGATTAAAGCAATCGTTATACCCACTATGGTTTTCCAGTGAACTAATACGCCTTATTTATGAGAAAAAAGTAACGCATAAGAGATATAAGTGCTGTCAAACTTCTTACAATTAGAGTCAATTTAAAATACTACGTACTGCTTGTGATAATTTAAGAAACAACTTATATAATAATTACATTAATTCTGTTAATTCTAATATCTCATATAATCCCAAGCAATTCTGGAATTTTGTAAGAGCAACTAATAGCGATTCTTTTTACCCGGAGGTAATGCACTACGATAATAAATCTAGTAGAGTTGGTTTGGAGACTGTAAACCTATTTTCAGATTTTTTTTCCTCGGTATATAACACGATGTCATGTCAAATTTATCCACATTTAATGTTGAGCATGAAAAAGAGGTTTTGGATATATCCTGGTCTATTACCAAAAGTGAGATATTTAATGCAATTGATACCCTGAAAATAAATTCTTGTTCAGGACCGGATGGCATTCCATCTATCTTTATTAAATCCTGCATTTATTCCATAACCACCCCTCTCTACATAATTTTTAATTATTCTTTAAATAACAGTTCTTTTCCGGACATTTGGAAAAGAAGCTACGTAACTCCTATTTTCAAATCGGGCAGAAGAGATAATATCAGCAATTATAGAAGCATTACGATACAATCTTTTATACCTAAACTTTTTGATAAACTGATTTCGGTTAAACTTGAATGGATGACTAAACAAGTAATTATTGAGGAACAACATGGCTTTCGTATCGATAGGTTTACCACATCCAATCTTTTGTGCTTTCAAGATATTATTATCAATGCTCTTGAAAATAGGCGTTCGATTGATACAGTATATTTGGACTTTTCAAAGGCCTTCGATAAAGTCTCTTATAATATTCTGTTGACTAAATTAAAGGCATTTGGGTTCAATCAGTCAATTGTCTCTTGGTTTCGAAGCTTTTTGGAAGGTCGTACACAATGTGTAAAAATTAAAAACTACCTCTCGAATGTTTTTTGGGTTCCTTCCGGTGTACCTCAGGGTTCGCATTCCGGCCCCTTGTTATTTCTGATCTTCATTAATGACATAGCTGCTTCCATACAAAATTCCAGCTTTTTATTGTTTGCCGATGACTTAAAACTGTTTAGAGAAATTCATAGTACCGAAGATTGTCAGCTACTTCAAAATGATATTACTTCATTGACTAGCTGGTGTATTTTAAACGGTCTTCATTTTAACATTGATAAATGTAAATATCTTACATTTTCACGTAAGAAAGTAACGTGTGACTTTAGATACCATATCGATGGCACTTATATCTCTAAGGTTAATATGATGAAGGACCTAGGCGTTTGGTTTTCGTCAAACCTTAGCTTTGAATATCACATTAATTATATATGTAATCGCGCGATTAAAATGTTAGGTTTTATTAAACGTGCGTCCAGAGATCTGTCAGTGTTGTCCTTTAAAACTGTTTATTTTGCATATGTCCGTGCGCATTTGGAATATGCGTCCTGCGTATGGAATCCATATCAAGCGACATATATTAAAACTATTGAGCACGTTCAAAATAAATTTGTAGTTGATTTAGGTTTTAAGCTAGGTTATAGTACTGGTAATATTAAAAGTGAATTTAACATTGATTCTCTGTGTTGTAGAAGATTGTATGCAGACATGTCTTTTTTGTATAAAATTTTGAATGGATTTGTTGTATGCCCTACTCTTCTTTCACGAATAGGTTTTTACTTTAACACTGATCATCGTGAATTGCGCAACTCAACACTTTTTAGCTTGCCTTTTCATAAAACGCACTATGATTACTATTCTCCTATTACACGATTCATGCGGACAGCCAATGCTTCGAATGTAATGACTAATGTCGATTTATTTTACAACTCCTTAAGTGAATTCCTAAGTATTGTTAAAAAAAGGAATGCGATCATAGTACATAATTGTAGTTAATTACATTATATATTACTAATTCTTTATTATTATTATATTTTTTTGTAAAAGGTGTATTCCGTTAATAAAGATTTATTTATTTATCTTAGGGCGATTGATGCCACCAATAATATCATCCCATTCATAGTAAAGTTCATCGTTTGAGCTAGCCCATTTCCAATTGCATTTGGGAGTTTTCATCATTGCACTAATTGTAGCTCCTTCTTCGTCATAATTTTCGATTACACCTAGATAAAACTTTCCCTCGTATTTCACAACCATAAAAGCATCAACTTGTTTGTTGATGGATCGAAATGAAGGATGTTTCATTCCCCCTTCTTCTTCTTCCGTTTGATCTTCCCTCTTGAACTTTGGCTTTGAACATCAAGCGTTTTATTTCATTTAAATAAAAATCTAAACGTATGTCAGATCGTACGATATTCTTTATCAGTGAAGAATTATTATAAACGACGTCGATCTAACATGTTGTACATTGAACATTTCTACAATTCATAGATATAAATACAATTTAAAAAAGAAAAACAGTTTAATTTAATTTAATTTTCACTTGTATTTCACTATTTTTCAGATCAGTTTTACGTCTAAAAATGTTTGTACCATGAATTGGAATCCTTCCTCTTCATCACTCGAATAAACTCTTTTCTTTGATTTATTAATTTTCTTGTCTTTCTTGACTTCTTTGGTAATTTTTTTCTTGTCTTTCTTCAGAGTGCTATTACCGGGAATGGTTTCTGACAAAGAGTTGATATCTTCTGCTGTTACACCCCTTCCAGGTGGAACATTTAATTTTTTGTTCTTTTGTTGCCTTAAAGATGATGTTTCTTTTTTCCCTGCTTTGCACTAAAAATTCTTGAAATGTACATGCCCATGCTATTGCGCCGTTAGCTTCTTTCATCTCTTTAGGCGTAATCTCTGTTGTTGGAAGTCTTTTACGAACTTGTTTTCTATCAAGCGGTTTTATCCGCTTATAACATTTTTTTAGAAGTTAAAAAGTCGAGGAAATCTATCTTTAAGCGGATTTCCTCGACTTTAAAAAAAAAGTCTAGATGAAATTTAAAACGATAACTTCTAAAAAAATGTTATAAGCGGATAAATCCGCTTGGTAGAAAACAAGTTCGTAAAAGACTTCCAACAACAGAGATTTTGGTTTTCCAAGCATCTAAGATTACACGCCATTTATGTTTTAGAGAGTTTTTTTAGAAAGAATGCCACATCTAAAGGCTGTGTAATTCCGGTATTATTTGGTGGTAACAGAACAAAGTTGATATTGTACTCCTTACACTCTTGTAAAATGTATGAAGATATGTAGCTGCTGACATTGTCACCAATCATGATTTTTTTTTTGCTTCCCGGTTAAACTTAGAAAAGTACGGTAAAGCAACTTTTCTAAACCAATTTTCAAATATTTCCAATGTAAACCAACCACTCTTAATTCTGTTGTACACTGCCCCTTTTTGACCATTCTCGGCCCATGTATTATACATGTTTTCTGCCTTATAAAAGACATAAGGAGGTAAAAGTATTCCATCTCCTGCAGCATAAAACATTACAGATGTGCTGGATTTGGTAAAATCAACGATTCGGTTAGGATGTCTGCAACCCGTTCACACCACAACCTTCTTACGTCCAGGGTCGTCTGTAATGTTCGTCTCATCGTAATTAATAATCAAATTAGATGAAACCCCTTCGTCAAAGTAATTGTTGACTGCCTCATGGTCAACGTTAGCTCTGCTCCTCTTTATGTCCTGGCATATTTTGTTGCTCAATGAGCCTTTGTGCCGTTGCAAAAATGACATAACAAACTCCCGTTCAGGCATGTTATCTTTAAAGCGCGGTTCTGTTCTATCGCTGCGGTTTAGGTAGCCTTTTACAATTAGTCTAATGTCATAAGTAGTTAGAGGGCATCCCCATTCACCTGCCGAATAAATACACGTCACTAGTACATTTTGGTCCTCTTCATCATATACGTAAGGCCTTCCAACTTTGCCACAATTCTTTCCTCTAATTGCTCTATTTATAGACCATCGTGTAATGCCAAATTTCTCTTCAGCTTTCCGCAAAGAATGACCTGATGATACAGCATCTCTGGCTTTTTGAAGTTGTTTATCCGAAAAAACTCTGTACTTACGTGAACCAATCACTCTTTTCGGATTTCTTGGCATATTTATATATAAAAGAACGATAAATATTCATATTAAGAGCGCGCGATACCACCTTCTTTTGAAATAAAGTTGAATTTTGAATTATTATTACAGATATTGAAAATCTGTTTTAGCTAATATTTCTATTTTTTAGTTGCGGAGTGCACTATGACGCGTTTTTATAAATATTTTTTTAAATATAAAAAATAGAATAAAATAAAATAAAAATTAAAAAATCGGACACCATGTTACCATCATAAATATTTTTTATAAAATTTAATCTTAATAACATTTTTTTATAAAAAATATTTTTAAATGCAAAAACAACTTTTTTAGCTAGTAAAAAAATAGACTCGTAAAATGCTGCCATGAAGCGGGATTAATCTGAATCACACTTTATGGGCGGAGTTGTGGTAAGTATTCGATCCCACTTCTTTGAAACAGTGTTATTTGAGTAAGTGTATATTTCTGAAATTAATTAAATACGACCCGTTACTAGAACAATTTTTCGAGCGAACGCGGACTCAGGATGTCGCGCGGCTAGGCGCGTTGCAACTTAGCGGGCGACGACGGTCTCGTAATGAGATTGTTGTTTTTAGTAGAGCGGACTGTTTATTCATTCGTTATTATAACACCTTTATTACATTTGTACAAACACCATTAAAATATTATTACTTATTGATTTTTTTTTATTATATATACAACTTTTTCTCAATGAAGTGCGCATTATTAACTTTGTTATTAGTTGAGCTAGAGAGTCGGTTAAATTAGCAAAGTAGTAGTAAATTTTCCAAGGAATACAATGGAAAAATCAGAAAAGCAAAAGAACATCGCATTTTCAAAATATTAATAAAACAAAAAATTTTTAATGGAAATCAGTATCTCTTTTTATGATCACATCACCAGACGTTAGTTTTAACAAACAAATTATAAACCATTTAAATAAAAAAATGCAAATTCTAGATCAAACGTCAAAGTATTGCTCTTACTATGTACACCATTAACATATTACATCTTTTAAATTAAAATACTCATTTTTGTTGTTGTAATGCATAAAAAACAAAATTTATATCGATTAAGTAGATAGTAAATTAACTGTCAGATTCAGAAAACAAATTTTCTTTTTATGATTTTGTTTTGCCATTTTATTATTTATAATATCTGGATTTTACTGAAAAAAACAATATTAATATACAAAAAACTTCTATATTTGTGATTTTTTTGTGATGGTGTATTATAACCTTTTTTTGTCAAAAATCATCTTATCTATCAATTATTATTATGATAATATATAGGCTGTTTCATCTAAACAAATGTCTATTTCATTAATATCTTTAAAACCCAATGCTCTTTTGTTTTTTCTGCATACGCTGTTGTTACTCCCCGATAATTTACCACCACTTTGCTAAATTAATCGACTCTGTAGTTCAAAATAACAAAAACCCGTATAATCGAAGAATTTGGTATATCTATCATGAACCATGCATAATTATTTAACTTAGGAAAAATAAAATTCAATTCTATTAATTGAATTGTATTATTTCTATTAAAAACAATACATATTTCAGCTGATTGGAAAGAATCATTTGCTAATAATAAAGTTTACGCGGTTCCCGACCGAGGAAAAACATGAAAAAGTTTGCATTGCATTGCATGGTTGAATACAATCTTCTCATAAAAAATATTTTTACTTTCTTGCACTTCCGGTTGTACCGGAAATGGCTATCAACTTTGTTATTTTAAATGGAACACCCTATATTTTAATTTCACTTTTTTGATTACTCGTTCAATTGACCAACCACTCATATCGATTTATGTCCACTTCTGACAGTTTTAAAGTTAAAATGTATTTGTCAAATTTTAACCCAAAATAAATGTTTTGAAAAATTATAACTTCTAATAAGAACAAGACAGACATCTTGAATAGTAATTAGTAAATTTATCTGTGTAGAATTAAAAAATAATAACATTTGTCTATTTTGATAATAGGGATTTCAAAAATGTCAATATTTCAGTTCCCACATAAAAACATCATAATTTATATTTGTTCAAATGGAATTTATATCATAAATCGATTGACAAGACAATTTTCAACATAAAAGTATTACATATTTCTATATATAGAGCAAGTAGTTTGTGAGTTATTTCGAATTTTCTTTTCCCTCAAAATATTTGCACAAGTGAGTAATTGCTCTACTGTACCATTTAGACCAGCACTATATAGATTGTCTGAGGCACATATATAAAATTAAAATATATCTTAATATTAAAAATGTTTAATTTCTGATTCCTTTATTATATGTGAAAATAAAATGTCAATAAACATAATTATAAAGATGAAATAATTTAAAAAATATTTTTGAATTATTTTTGTTTAATTTTAAAAAGTTTGAACAGTGTATCCAAATTTATAATAATTTATACATTGAGTCATTTCATAAGGATTATAATCGATAATTTCAATTTAAAATTGTAAATAACCTGTGTTGCAGTTATAAATATAAGGCTAATATCAAAAATGTATGTGGCAAAAGCCTCTTTATAAATATTTAAATGTTTCTCTATTGTATTAAATATTGATATATTATTGTCTTTTGGCTTAATTTAAAAAGGATTTATATTAATTATACAAAAAAATAAATTTGAAATAGTTGATATTAAAAAAATCAATCGTTTCATATAAATGTAAATGTTCATATTTTATTCAATTAATATCGGTCAAATTATTGCTTGAATCATTCTCAGAAATAAATCTACGCTTAGTTTATTTTAAAAAGAAATTCTACTCACGATATTCTAATCTAGCGTAGCATTATTTGTTTATTGATATTTTGTTCTGGATATTTTGTTGTTGATATTTTCTCCATCAGATTAGAATCTGATCGGTATTTGGCTTTATAACGATTCACTTGAAATAAATTCATGATATAAAGCACTTGTAGTGCACTGTTTTCAAGCAAATAATCATATTGATAGGACAAACAAAAACTTTTTGAACATCCTGTCTACATCTGTATTAATAAATAATTTATATCCTGAATATTGGAAAATGTTTATTGTATTCATAACTTTTGTTATAATTTTAATTTAAACTTATTTTTACGCACATATGTAAACAATATCAGGTAATTATGATTGCAAATCAAATATATTTTTTTTAATTTGTACTAAATTTAATTTTTATTGATTTAGTTATCCATTAATCTACGAAAAGAATTAAACGAATATTGCATCTAATCTACATATGTGCAATTAGTGAAACAAACAAATTTTAGCTAAAATAATTTTAACAACAATTGATCAAAATGCTGATATATTTAATTTTTGATAGCTAATTACTAATATTAAATGAATAATCAATAATTACGTTCTAAAATATTTCATAAAAGATCATTTGAAACCGTTTCAATATACAAGCCACAAATGCAGATCGACTGAAAAATACAATCTATAACGAAAATACGAAATAAATAGGACGAATACGTGTTTATTTGTATAGAAAACAAAAAAAAAAATGGTGGGGAGACTGAACGCGCCCATTGTGCGACTATCTTTGTCTGACAACGTTAACTCCTCATATGTACTCTTCCAAGGCTTTCGCGGGTTAGATACAGACGTAAGGGGACTGAATGTTTACGTCTCACTAATTGCTTGTGTATCGCCTCCTCTTAAAATTTTAAACACTTTGTATAGTATAAATTTGAGCCACTGTCTCAAGTTACCCCACTTTGTGCCTTGAATGGAATTTTATTGTTTTGTTCAAAATGCAGATTGCACCACTGAACTGATCGTGAAACATATTGAAATCTAGGCATTAGAGGTAATGTAGGGTATATAAACTTTTGATTTTGTTGAACTACTACTGTAGTAGTAGTAGTAGTAAGTTGTAAACGCCAAAGATTTTACCGTTAAACAGTCTATATAAAAAAGTAATATTATTAACAATCTGCTTGAAATAAAGATAATGTGAGTAAGTCTATCACTGTACGTGTTGATGACACAGAAAAACAGAAACTCCAAACAGTCATGCCAACATGTGCAGTTGTAACAACTTATGCAAATTGTCTCAAGTTATCCCACTGTCTCATGTTACTCCAATTTACGGTACCTTATCTCACATGTTTCAATTATGTTTATGTTTCATTATTCGTAGGTTAAGTGGAAGATCAGTAACAGTTTAAGCTAATTGAACTTCGCTTACACTCATAAGATTTCATTTTGTATTATTTTTTCTGTGATAAATAAAGGTATTATTATTATAAATGTCTTTTAACATTTCTAGTTGTCAAATATTTATCAAATGTTTTCCCCATATAACAAATGAATTTAAGTATAAATGAAATATATTCCATTTGATTTTTTTTTCATCTATGTCAAAATTCTTTCTTACATATTAGATGTTTTTAATTTATTACTAAAATTACTAATTTTATTAAGTGCAAGATATTTAAATTAAATGTGATATATAATTGGCGAATCATAAATTAATCTTGACAAATAGGGACATCTATTGATATCCAGAAAAATATAATAGAGATAATGGGAAACGATGAATAAATATTTTTTGATATTTTATGAATTATTTAACTATATAAGAACTACAATAGCTTTTTTCATTTCGACGAATAAAGCACTAATAACCTTTCTTCACACTTTTATTTGGATTACCAAATGTACCAAAGTGACCATTATCACTTTGTGACCGAAATGTACATTTGGTAATCCAAATAAAAGTATGAAGAAAGGTTATTAGTGCTTTATTCGTCGAATTAATTTAATCTTCACGTAACTCAATCAATCAATTTAGCTTTTTTCAAAATAAAGTGCTCATTTGTTGTACATATTATACCTTGTATTTTGAGATATAATAAAGACATTTATTATTATTTGTATTTATTCAGTAAATTATATTTACAATACTATACAAAAATTCTTTATTAAGCGTTTGATTTGTTATTTGTCGAATTGTAAATACACAATATGCGTGTTAATATCTATATATGCTCTATTAACTAACACTCTAATGCCTGTTTGTCACGCGATACAATTTAACGGTTCACACGAAGCATTTTTTTTTCAGATCTGAAATTGAATCGCTATACAAAATCTATCGGAAGCTAATTTCAATTAACCGGCCAAAGTACAACCTCGATAAGGTGTTGGAATCGGGTGGGGCATCGATTATCAGGAAACCTACTACTTTACAGGAGGTAAGTTATATTTTTGTCGTAAATAAGATTAATGAAATTCCATCAGATATTATTTACAAACGCTATTGAATACAAATTTACTTCTATTATGTTGTGGTGTTAACGTTTTTTTTTTTGTTCACCATGAACCATAAAGTAGGAGCCTTCATAATTTGCTATGATTTATTTTCTTTGCTAATTAATATTTGTATTGATTATTTTACTTAAATAATAAACATATACTAAGCAATAATAAAAACATTAGTTATTGATAATAAGTATTAGCACAGGCGTGTGGGTAGTTTGCCTTCACTCCGACCCTATTCTACTATGATTACTGAAACTTACATTAATATTATGTATACAATGTAATTAATATATTATTTATTAATAAGTATGGATGAAATTGTAAGTAATTTATTATATAATTTATTTTCGTATATTTTTCTGGTTGCGCCCATTAAAACATTGCACTCGATATACATTGTGTATAACGTAAGGTGCGAACAGGAATTTTATACCACCTTACTAAATTAAAGGCCGGTTCTACAAGTCATATAAGCCTCGTATAGGTTATTCAGCAGATGCGATAACTACGATGGATGCATTCTATAATAGCCATAATCGATGAGCATAACTTAAAACAGTATTACTTGAGTAATTTGTAGTCGAAAATCTTGTACATTTCTTCTACCCTTCATCCCTAATTTGCTTCCAAACTTCCACCTTAAGACCATCCAGTCCTGCTGCTCTTCCTCTTTTGATTTCATCAAAAGCTGTCCTTCATCAGTAATTGTACTTCCTGCAGACTTTGTTTGTTCCCCACCCCTTGTCGGTTCTCCACATATCTCCTCACACTTCATCTCCCAATCGCATAGAGCTATATCGATTATCTTGTCTTCTTTTGTTCTTCCTAATATCTCCCACAATTTCCTCTTATTCCGGCACTCTTTCATTTCCTTTTCAGTGTGTTTAACCATTTGTGGTTTCTTTTCTTCATGGCCCTGCCTGTATTTCGTACTTTTCTCCATCACTCGCTATTCCTTCCTTTCGCCTTTTTAATATATAGGGTGTTTCATTTAAAATAATAAAGTTAGTAGCCATTTCCGGTATAACTGGAAGTGATAGCAAGTCGAAAATTTTTGCATGACATCAACCGTGCAATGTAGATTTTTTCAAATTTTTCCTCGGTCAGAAAACCGCCGTTATTCGTGGACCACCCTAAACTTAATATGAAATTATATTAATACTAAAAAGAAAACATCTGGGATTGCTGAATCCATGACTCATGAAAATTTCGTTTATAATACCCCAGGGGGTTGCTCGGTCATACCTAGTCACGAAAGGTAAACCATTACAAAAAAATTAAATGTTCTTAACAAGATTATTGTGTGAAATCATCAGATGTGTTCCATTAACTTAATTAAAAAAAATAAAATAAAACTCAAATTTACAATGGGATTGGACTTAATACCAGCAATTATTTAGAAGACTCTGGATCAATAATTTATCAACCTCTTATATTTATAACTTAATATTGAAAAGGAAATATACCACATATTTCCTAGTAAGTGGAAGGAGGTAAGAGTTTGTCTATAGTCTATTCATTTTCAAGAGGCAGATGAGATAAACAAATCAGGCTGAGTGATAGCCACGTCCGTACTTCAATAGACGCTTGCGATTGGTCCTTCGGTGGTGCGTATTATCCTGGCCGGCTCGGTTTGAATTTGGGATCGGTTCGGAAAGTTTTTAAAAATGTCTTCTACTGAGTCAGGCGACGAAGTGGCGGCAAGTCGATAAGTTTACCCTTCCTCCCTCCAAAGTGAGAGTGATAGATTTGGAAAATGGTGTGATACTAACATGAAAAAGAGTTTCATTATCACATATGGAAGGAAATCAAATGCCATTACTTACTCATACGCACTAAACGGAATTCAATTGCAAAGATTCTCCGAAATTAAAGATCATGATATAATCTTTGATTCAATATTCCATCAAATCAATCGGGATTCACATCAAACTATAGCTGTGTCACTTCACTTTTAAATATCACTGATGATATTATATCTGTTACAGATAATAGCATGTTCACTTGTTTAATTTTAGTAGATTATAGCAAAGCGTTTGACGCTATTAACCACAAATTATTACTTGCCATATTAAACTATATAGGGCTTAGTGAAAACGCATTAGAGGACTTTCTGTGCAATAGAAAGCAGCTTGTCAAAATTGATAATTTGACTTCTAAAGCAGGTGTACCGCAGGGCTCTATTTTGAGACCAATTTTGTTTTCAATATATACATCATTTTTGTCAAAATGTCTCGAACATTGTACCTGTAATCTTGATACGGGGTTGCTTGATTTGCTGCGACCACACAACTATCGGATAGCTTACTTTGATTAATTAGTTAAAGAAATAAAATGTTTTTGACCTTTTTTGCTGTGAAGTCGGCTCGGCTCCTCTCTGAGGGTTAGTACTCTTTCGGAAGGCTGGCACTAGCACTGACATTACGTTTCTTTGTCTTATTGGGTATAATGAAAGAAAACTTGCTTTTGATACACTATATATATTATGTTACTGTACAGATATAGTACACAATAAATTAAATGATAAAAAATAATAATTAAAGTGTTTTTTAAGTTATAAATAAATATTTTTGAATATTATAGAGTTTAATTGATTGATGTTTGAGCAAAAAAAAATATGTACTTCCGAAACGATACTTGTTTGCTCTGTCGCGAGTGAATTTTGAATGATTTGAAAATGATTCTTCGGGGTTGCAACACCCGGACAAAAAAGTAATTAGTGGAAAAAAAAAATGTGGTGCTGTACTGACTGTCAAGAAGTAGTGTAAACAAGTATTGTTTCGTTTACGAGGGTGTCGGGATTTCGCATTTATAATTAATATAAAATCTTATTACAAATACAATTTGGGAAATTTTTGCAATCTATTAAAATTATTCTATTTGGAAAACAGATTACGAAGGGAATTTTGACTCATAAAGAGATTAAGGAATAGGTACGCGAAGTGAAATAAGGTCCGTTGTTCCGATAATAAAATATCAGAAAACATATTCGCCCGATTTAATTATGATGCAGCTAAATTACGCTGAGTAATTAAATTCGGTATTCGCGGTAGAATCCCGATAACAATCTGTATGCTGATGATACTCAGTTATTATATTCATTCAAATTATAAGACATTGAAACCGCTTGCTACAATATAAATAAAGACCTATCTAATTTAATGATTGTATCAAACAAACACTCTCTTAAAATAAATCCGAAAAAACTACAGCTATAATGTTTGGTCCCAAGCGTAATCGTGAGGTCGCTAAATCTCTATTTAAAATAAAATTACATGGATCCGAAATATCTTTCACGAACTCCGTACGGAATTTGGGTATAATTATTGACGAAGAATGACGATTTAAATTACACACTAGTAAATGCATCTCTAGAGCTTACGCTAATCTCAAAATGATTTATGCATACAGGAAATTTTTAAGTATTCACACAAAAAGAATTTTATGTGATACCTTGGTGTTGTCATTTTAACTTTGCTGACGTCGTGTATAATACCTGTCTTGATAAAGTAATTTCTGCTCGAATACGGAAGATACAAAATGTATGTATTTGTTTAATCTTTGGAATCCGTAAGTTTGATCATATTTCTGAAAAATTTAATGAGATAAATTGGATAAAGATGGCTGATAGGAGAGCATTACATTCAGCAATTATATATTTTAAAATACTTAACTTGCGCACTCCACCTTATCTATATAATAGAATTGTAATTGTATATTCATGAAATAAATGTTAGATTTCAGGGATTAATATCACCTCCGGAAGGCAGAAAGACCGAGGGTCGATATCCGTTTTTTAAGGACAAAGTATAACTTATTATAAGAATTATATTGTTAATTTATTGTATATAAAATTGTCTGAAGAAATAAAGATGTTATATATATATATATATCACCTCCGCAACACAAAACTGCATTTTATAGAAGGTCCTTTTCATATAGCATTTATAAAACATTCAATAAAATTGTAAAACACCTGAAATCTCTCAGTTTAAATAAATTTAAAATATAAATGCGTATCCTAGTCTTACGTGGTGTGCTTTAAAGTTGCTCTATTACAAGTTTTGATTTTTTATTAAGTTTATTGTTATTGGTAGGTTAAGTGGAAGAGCAGCGACAAGTTTTGGCCTGCCTGAACTTCGCCTACGTAAAATTTATATAACATATTTGTAAACATTGTAGTACTTGAATTTCAATAACGACGATATAATAATAATATATATGCTACAGGACCGTCGCAGGAGACAATGGTTATGTCTTCCGCTGTAGGAGAACTACTATCGGCGGCGGCAAAAGCCAATGCCGAAAGATTCGATATCAGAAGACGGTGGCAAATATCCTGGCGGCGGCTGCAGCAAAAAAAAAACAATGTGACTTTACAAGACACAACTGTACTTCCACCAGTGGTCGATAGAGTTGTGGCTACTGTAGCAGCTACCAATACCTTGCGCTGGACCAGCACATTCAGGAGTTAGAACCTCAGTAGATGTGGAGTCTAATCCCTGTTCAAGTTATAACTCCATAAAGAGAGGAGCCGGTGAAGCGTGCCTATCCTCCTCTGATATCGAAGAGGTCAGACTAGATGAAAAAAAGACGCCCGAAGCGCATTAGAAAAAGAAAGCCAGGTTGGCAGAAATATGTACCAAGGAATGGAAGCTCCTAGACTTCCTTCTGGACAATTTTTAAACTTTTTTAAAATGTGCTGTAAATTGTTCATTTGTTGGAGTGAGGAGTAATAGAAATGAGAGAGGACAAAAACGTTACACTTCATAATTCCACATAAGAAACATTGTTTTAAATTACGTAGGGATTTGTATACAATCTACTATACTAAAAATATTGGATAAATTTCTGGCTAATCAATTAGCTTGGTTTTCTAAGCAGGTTATGCCAAACAAACAACATGGTTTTGTAAGCGTTTTGTATGCTAAATAATTTATTGGAGTACAAACAATTTTTATCAGATGCTTTGAATGATGGACATCAAGATAACCATACTACAATATACTGCAAAACAATAACAAGAAATTAAGAGTTTTCATATGCATGCATACAATATTTTGCGATGTATTCGAAGAAAATTATTATTAAATAATGATAATGAATTGAGATGAATGCTGTTTTTAATTAATGACTTCAGAATTACTCGATACGCAATAGCATTAAATAAAAGATCGTATTACAAGAATTGACTCGATGAAAGTTACGCGAAAGATTTGAATAATGCAAAGATCTGATAAAATTCAGGATTAGCAACGCCTAGTGAGGATAAGTCATGTGAATCTCTGTGCGCGTTGGTAATCCCTGATACCAAATCTAAAAATGTGTTTAATTATGTTCTCAAATTAATTTATCCATTAAATTGCGACACCGATGTAATTCTTCCATTTCTAAATGCAATAAAACGACATGCAAGAGTAACCATCCACATTGGTTTACTATATAAAGAATCCTATTTTATAGAATCATCAGTATATTATTACTCATCAAGACAGAACAACATCGATAGCAATGAAGTGTTCAGTAAGTAAAATTCATTAATAAAAAAAGAGTAAATCGTGCGATTTAAAATTAAATCTAACTCTTTTTACATTATAAAAAATATGTCAACCATTAGTTAGAATTCTACTTTCAGTAATCCAGTTTGCCGAAAAATCCATTTTATAATTCATAAACGATATGTGTATTTAATCATTATAACGTTTTAAATTAAGCTAACAATAATAAATTAAAGACGACGCAAGCGCCACCTTTTGCCTAATTTCATTAAATGTGTATTAAGCTAACAAAGTTTAAGCTGTAATTAATATTTCGAATAAACAGCTTTTTTTATCAGTATACATTTACCCTATGTATACCTGCAAATACGGGAGTCAAACTCATTGATGTATGTGCGTTTAGTTGCCTATAACACGTAACTGAACACATATACCAAATAATCAAGTAAACATATACACTTTAATCGATTCAATACGTTTGACTCGCAGTTTTTGCAGGTATACACTTCCCCTAAGGTATACTGATAAAAAACCTATCTGTATATACACAATATGTGTTAATATTTTCAACTATGGCACTGCAGTATAATATTGGAATTTGGATAAAATTAATCCATTGTATTAATTTAAATATTTTTCTTCTTGAACCTTTGAGGAGTTCTCTTTGGAATATATTCTCAATATTAGGATGACTAAAATTCTAAATAATTTTGTATACTTCCGAACAATTCATTTCACTGCGAAATAAATAATTGTTAAAAGGTATAAAAAGTTATTGTTTTCTTTATCCCAAAAACAAAAAAAAACATCAATATGTAACTAACAATTGCAATAGTAAAACCCTCTACTATAATAATATAATATATAGTGTGACCACAATGATTGTAAACAAGCTAAATTTCCCACAGAAATATCTGAGGAATTTTACCGCTTCAAGTTAATTTTAAGGAAATATGAATAAAGAGTAACTAAATTTGTCACTAACAGCATCGTGTAGCGTATTTTGTCATTGGATTTTTATAAATCGAATGATAAGAAATATAAGTCCGAAGCAGCTGAAACTTGTATTAAAAAAAAAAAACATTTGCCTAGACAATGAAGGCCATGATTTTGCACCATTTTTTATAAATTATTTAAATAAAAATAGTTGTCCTTTCTTCTACTATGTTTCCCTCTTCACTATTGAAGATGGAAACATAGTTTCCGAAATATATCTACTTTAATAAAAAATAAGTAGGGGAAAGGACAATTATTTTTATTTAAATAATTAAAGTCTCAACAACCAACATAAAGAAGATTTCTTATAAAATTATGGACGTTTATTATTTTCAATTGTCCAAAACTTTACATTGTATTTTTAATCAAAATTGCAAAAATTAAATATATAGTTATAAATTAATATTTAATTTATTTTGGGAATAAATATTTGCTACGCCAAAGGCAATCTAGGGGATTTTATTTTCATATGATTAGTTTTACCAACATGCGTATTTAGGTGTCCACCTATAAATCTGCAATCATTGTTGATCATTCTGTAGTAAAGTATTTAATTATTTAAATTGAAACAGGATTTTTGAAATAATTAATCACACAATCAATTACGTAATTTAAGTACTGCAAAAAATATACATTGAAACAACTTTTTCCTGAGGTGAGATATTTGCAGACTATCTTAAACTCTTTTTCATTACTATAATTTCTTACTATCATTTATATATTTTAAAAGTTCTCTTATATAATTATTATCATTAATATGAAACAAGATTAATATGAAATATTTAACACTTAAGTAATGTTCTTTATGTTGGTTGTGAAGACTTTGATTATTTAATTAAAAATGTTTTTTTTATTTATTCTAATTAATAAGAAGGATTTTTTATTTTAATAGTAATGATTGAAATGAAATAAATTTTAAATTTTAGGTGATTGTTTTCTGCGTCATTTTGGCATTCGTAAATGCTATACCTTCCGGTTATGACCACGGTGGACATTACGGTGGTTATGAATCCCACTATTTAGGAGGTGATCTTGGGGGGCATTCTTCCATTGCTGGTCTAGCGGCCGGTCATGCTAATGTGCAAGGCTCGTCCGGGGGCGATGCCTCTATTACAGGACCGCATGGTGGTGACTCCAGCGTTTCGGGACCACAGGGTGGTAGTTCTTCGGTGCAAGGACCACACGGTGGCAATTCCGCGATTCAAGGACCGCAAGGAGGAAGTGCCGATATTCAAGGGCCTTATGGTGGCAGCGCTTCTGTTCAAGGACCGCAAGGAGGAAGTGCTTCTGTTGTTGGAGCCCAGGGTGGAAGTGCTTCTATTGTAGGAGCAACTGGTGGATCTGCTTCAATCGTTGGTTCAACCGGAGGAAGTACCAGCATTGTCGGTTCACAAGCTGGAAGTCTTAGAATTGTTGCGGGAACTGCGAGACAAGTGACCTTCGTTGGATCTGCCGGTGGCGCAGGTGGTGCTGGCGGAGATGGTGGATTTGGACATGACGGACTAGGAGGTGGATTAGGAGGCGGTTTAGGTCACGGCGGTGGATATAGCCACGGTGGATTAGAAGGTGGTTTAGGTCATGGCGGTGGATATAGCCACGGTGTTGGATACAAACATGGATATCATCATTGACGCGTCATCAAAATGTTCATTGCTTAACTTGACTGTTCTTGTTGAATAATAATAAAAAATGCACTTTAAATACTTAAATAGAATTAATTATTATTTCCACAAAAAATACACGAGAAACGATTTATTATTAATATAAATCAAATTATAGCAAATGAGAGGCCACTTATTAATTTCAAATAGATTTGTTATAGTAACATTAATTTATGATAAAGATCTTGGAGAATTAAATAAATGTTGGTCATAATCCAATTTTTTTTCAGAATTCAAATTAAAGTAAAATATAAATTTTACATATTTATCTAATCATCTTGTTAATATTGCATTATAGAAGGAAGAGGAAGCTTCCGAGATTCCTCGGAAGCTTCCTCTTCCTTCCATTCCATTCAGACTCTGCCTGGTTTAGTAACGTGTAATATATTATTTTAAGTTGCTTTCAGTAGGTGTTATGACATAAATAAACAAGTTGATTTTTGCAAATGAATTTAAATGGTATAAATATTTCAATAACTATTCCTATGAGAATTGGCGAACAATTTATATGCATATAAAAACTGGATTAAATAATTATAAAGAAGACACATTTTTCGTTGAATATACAGGATATAAGATATACCTTTCTAACAAAGAAGCTCATAAACAAATCGGTATTTTTTTAGGTACCTCGTTTTATTTAAGGTTATTTACTTCACAAGATAGAGAGAGAATATCTTTATTGACAGAACATTAAGGTTTACAATATATTATACATATACAGTAAATAATTATCCAATATTTGATTTACTTATATATTTATTCACGGTGCGCATCATTATTGTTATTGTGTTTATGGATTCTGATTGGAAAACTCAATGGTTATATTTGATCAAGGAGTTATTAGTTTACATTTTATCAAATCAATTGAATATATTGTTGTATTTTGTAATTACAGATTGTCATTAATTATAGAAAGGCGATTTTCGATAAATAAAGAATTAATTAATAATATATCAGTAATTAGGTTATTCGTTCGTAATTGTTCCTCTTATTATCAAATGGTTATAAACGTGAGGTCTATCTGTCTAGATTAAATGATTTTATCGTAAATCCGCTGTTAATAGGTAAATGGGGTTAAATGATTCAATGAATTGGAATAGAATTAGTGCGGGGTTTTTGAATTTAGAGGGTAAGGTAGGAATAAGCGCTATATAGAATTTAGAGATAGAACGGAAATTTTAAGGATTTTTTTTTACATTTTTTTCTCATATGGTTTGAAGTCGTTGCTCTATTGGAATTATGAGTATCATAGAGGAGTTGATTTGAAGGATTATAAAGGGATTTAAGGAGTGCCAGATTATTGTTATGGTTTCAAAACTATGACGGAATCGAAAATAATATAATTTATTTATTTAGTCTTATATAACATCGTTATATGTTCCTCTCTACTTCTCAGTGTGAGGTGATTGTTTGTCCTGTGTATGTTTTTCTCCATATTTTTCTGTTTTGTGTGAGTTTTTTGGCTTCTTCTCATTTTATTCCTTTTTTCTCTAATTCTTCTCTTATTTCGCCATTTCATTCCTTTCTCGAAAAAAAAAAAAATCAAATTAAAACCTCTATATAGTAGATGTTATGAAAAGTAAGTCTATTAAACACAACTAAGATTCAACGTAAGTGTTTATTCTACTTATAAGATTAAATACTCTAGTAAAATGCATCTTTTCTTGAATGCTATTTCACGGTTGGATATTTTTGTTCGAACATTTATATAATAAACTAATTTTTAACGGAATTGTAGGAATAACAATGAAAAAATTTAGGGAGAACAATTATTATTAGGTATTATCTACAGGATAATTAACTTTTTTCAATTTATAAATTTATTTAATTTTTTTAATATAATTAGCACTCGAATTAATCGTACTTACTCCATGGGAACTGCATCTGTTTGAAAATTTATTTAATTAGAAACTAAGAGTAAAACTTGAAAATTAGATAACAGGAAAAATGAATGACAATGAAAGAACAATTTTGTCTAAAAATACTAACTTAAATGTTTCACAAATAATGTTGTTTATTTTCATGGCTTATTGATAATTAATTAAAATTTTAATCAAATGTTGTTTTGTAAATAAACTACATGCGACCAATCTTCATATATTATTTAATAATTTCCGGAACACATTGTAAAAATTTTGTACATCTATTATAAATTGCAGGTATACAGGTTGTTTCAAGTTAAAGCAGAAAAACAAAAGAACTTCGCGTTTTCAAGTTTTAACAAAAAAACATTATTTTTAATTGGAACACCCTGTATATTTTATCACCATTTGGTAGTATAAGGTATTTGTAACAAAAAAATTGATGTACAATATCCCATATATTACGAAAAAAATCGCGAATAAAGAAGTTTTTGGCATATTCTCTTTTCAACGAAATCAAGTTGCTATAATAAAACAAATCATTAATAAAAAATTAATAGATTTAAGCGAGAATTATAGTGTATTGAATAAAAAATGAGAATTATAGATTGAACGTTAAAGCCTTGCACTTACAATGTACGTCACTAACATAATACAAATTTTATATTGAAAAAAAAAAAACATTTTTTTGTTGCAATACATCAATAAACAACGTTTACTTTAATTCTAGATAGTGATTTAACTGACAGATTGAGAAAACAAATTTTGTTTTCATGATTTGTTACTATTTTGTTATTTACAAGAACTGGATTTGAATAATGGATTTCAAAATACAATATTAATGCGCAAATAACTTTTTTTGTGTTGATATATTAAAAGTGATATTTATTATAAATATTCAGTTATCTCAAAAATGGTTAGGTTTATGGCTAGTAACAGCTAATAGTTTTTGCTATAAAATCATATATTGAATTAAAATCACAATAAAAAATATAGGGTTCCATTTAAATTAGGGAAGTTGATATCAATTTCCCGAATAACCAGAAGTGTTAGAATCTTGAAAATATTTTCATTAAAAAGAACCTACAGGTTTACATATATGGTAAACATTTCAATACGATTTATTAATTGGAAGTTCATATATTTTTAATGTACGTTAATTCTAAATCTTGTCATTAACTTAGAGAGTAATTTTATTGCCTTTTGATAATTTAAGTCCAATAGGGCAGATAATAGATATATTATATTTACATTCACCCACCAACAAAATTAAATACCAAATAATCCAGATTAAAGTTTCTAATGTCTTTATTCCGATAATAGTGAACTATTACGTAAAAATATCAACTTAAAGTTGATATTTTTACAAAGGCATTAGAAAAAATAATCTGAAATTATTTGTTATTTAATTTTGTTGCTGGGTGAATGTAAATGTAATGAATGTATTTAATATTTGGGTAGAGAGTGAAATAATTGAGAATTGGGTGAAGCTCGTTCGCTAACTTGGATGTAGTATAGGGTGTGATTTGAAGAGGTGAAAAAAAAAACACAAAAACAAATCAGTATTCAGTTAGGCATATCAACATACGTCAATTTGTCAATCATAAAAAAGACACTACACGTATTCAAGGTAATTTACGAGATGATAATGATATTTACTACGAACATCAACACGATATTGTTAACGCATTTGCAAATAATTTTGTTAGTATATTCTCGACTGATAAGTGTGAACCGCAAGATATATTTTCTAACTGTTAAACTTTATACACACCAATCCTTGAAGATGTTGATATTATAAAAAGTATAAATCGTACGAAAATGTTTCAAACCAGTGTTGATGATAAAATACCAAATTTTTTGATCAAAGATTGTAAATTTATATTCGTTTATCATTTGCGTATTTTAAATAGCCTTGCGTTGCATACATTCACAGATAAATGGAAACAGGCAGTAATAATTCCTGTGTTTAAACCTGATGATATTTCTAATATAACAAATTACAGACCTGTTTCCATTCTTTCTAACTTCGCTAAAATCTTCGAACAAATAATTTACAATTTGATATATAGTCATTGTAAAGCTTATATTTCATTATATCAGCATGGTTGTGTCTCCGGGCGATCCACAGTAACTAACCTGGCGGTTATTTCACAATATATTAGCGAAGCTTTAGATGCACGGAAGCAGGTAGATGTAATATACACGGATTTCAGTCGTAAATTCGATATAATTAATCATCAATTATTATTAAAAAAAACTTGATTCTTTTGGACTCTGTCGTAACTTTATTGATTTTATTTCATCTTATCTTAATATGCGTAGGAACTATGTTTATTAAATCTTTAAATTTATATTCATTATCTGGTGTACCGCAGGGATCTAATCTCGGTCCGTTGCTATTTAATATTATCATTAATGATTTAATTCTATCCACCTCTTGCCCTGTCCTTGCGTACGCAGATGATATAAAATTTATAATGTTATTAACAGTGTCGATTGTTGCGCTGCACTTCAACTGAATCTTGAGATTATATGTGAGTGGTGCGTCAATAATAAACTTTCCCTTAATTTCAATAGTTGTGTTTACGTGTCATACTGTAGGATTAAAGATCCGATTATTTTCGATTATTATATCAATAATACTTCTCTACAACCTGTAAATATATTTAAAGATTTGGGTGTAACTTTTGATAATCAGTTGTCATTTACTGAACATATTAATATTATCTCAAAATCCGCATATAAAATGCTAGGGTTTTTAATAAGAACGGCAAACTATTTTGAGGATATCAATTTGTTGAAGATATTGTATTTTGCACTGATTAGAAGTAGACTTGAATATGCATCTATAATTTTTTATCCTTATTACATTAATTAGGCATTACTTTTAAAACGCGTACAAAAAAGATTCTTAATTTTTTTAAGTTTTAAATTAATGGGTGTATACCCTGAACTATCCGTTGATTCTAATTCCTTACTGTTGACGCACAATATTCTATCCGTATCTGATAGACGTGAGGTTACAAGTAGTGTATTCATGCACAAATTGGTCAATGACATTGTTGATGCACCGCATTTATTTGGAATGGTCAATTTCAACATTCCACGCCTGTCATAAATCAATGCGTTTGACTCGCGTATTTTGAAGGTATACATAGGGGAAATGCATACTGATAAAAAAAGATCTCTGTCTATTCGTCATATATTGCCATAGCTTAGAAGTGTGTTTATTTCAAGTCAAAAATATCTAAAGAACATACACCCAAAACGCTATCGTAGTAGTAGGAATTACGTACTAATTTAAAGACCATTTTAAAAGAAACAGCTTTGTTGAATTAGTTGCTCAAAATGTCCACCCAGTTGGTTTATACATAATCTAGCTCTTCTTAGAATTGAAATGATAGCTCTACTAACAGTCTCAGGATCAGCACGAATAGATTCTGCGGCATCCATAATTCTAGCTATTAGGTGTCCTCTGTTTTCAATATATTTTCTATAAATTAAAATTTTCAGGCTTTCCCATAAAAAGTAATCTAAGGGATTTAAATCTGGTGACTTTGCTGTTTAAACAACTGCTGAACCTCTTCCAATTTACCGGTTTGTATAATTTTGATTAAGAAATTCTGTTACTTGTCGACGAAAGAGTGGAGGTGCGCCATCGTGCTGAATCCACATTCGTTGTCTTAAATTAAGAAAAACATCATCTAGTAATATAATAATTAAAAAAAATGGAGGTGGAATGGCTGGGTATACATCCGTAGCAGTGGAAAACTGGAGAGGTCTATCTGTTCGTTGAGCAGATTTCCCGATGTTAATTTTTATATTTTCTTCCAACAACGTTGGAACCAAAAAATTGCGGTTTATTTAAAGTGATCGGGAATTTTCAAAAAATAAGTGCATCTACGAGATAAATATAATTACAAAATCATTCTGAATTGGGCAATTATTTAATTATTTAGCTGCTCCATCGTTTCCACTTATGTTACGTAAATATTTTAAAACAAACATCCATTGAAACAACCACTTCTCGGACAAGTACATTGAACACTTGCTTGTTTTAAAGATCTTACGTAACGTAAGTCAAAAAGTTGCAGTAGCTAAAGAGAAAATAATTAATTATTTAATTAAGTACATTAATTATTTTTAAATTATTTGTATTTGATTTAATTTCATAGATTATTAATTTTTTAGAGCATTGTTATATAGCATTTCATTCAGGTATCTTAAAGGTGAACCGTGTCTGTCTTCCAAAAATATATAAAGTATTTTAATTAAGCAATAACCTTATTTTAATAAATTTGTTATCTTTATTAATGAAACAAAAAAAAATAAAATCAGTTTAATTAAATATTCTAGCTAATTGCCTTAAAATGTTTTTAAAAATATAGTATATAACGAAAACAACATTATTTTTTTATAACACTTGGATAAATCCAATCCATAAAAAAGTAATTTTGTTTTTTTGTATACTATAGTGAAAATGAACCACCAAGTTAACGCCGACAAAATTAAAGATTTTTTTAAGAATAGATTAATGAAAGTTACAAAATTAAATACTATAGAGACTGAACGACAAAAAATAATTAACGAGCAGCCAAAATAAATTCACATTACTTTAGCGATGCCGAATCAAAATATTCCTTTAATTAAATGCTCAAATTAATTGATCCACTTAGTCCATTTCAATTACGAAACCGATAAAAATCTTCAATTTCTAAATGTAATAAAACGACATGCAAGAGTAACCATCCACATTGGTTTGCTATATAAAGAATCCAATTTTATAGAATCGTCAGTATATTATTACTCATCAAGACAGAACAACACCGACAGCAATGAAGTGTTCAGTAAGTACAGTGAATTAATAAAATGTCAAGAAGATATTGTTTATCATGAAAGTAAACTTAATTTTTAAAATAATTCTTGTTTGTGTAATTCCGTTCATAAATTCATCGAATGTAAATTTAACATTTATAATATTTTAAATTAACATGAGCAAGTTTAGACTATGATTTACATAATAATATCGGGTATATAACCACAACACAATTTCCGTTAAGCCGCCTTCATCAACACATGGAAAGAACACACTAGTCTGATGAGGTTCGAAAAATCGAAATGGCCATCACTAATTATCCATACGCTAGATGAATGCTGGCTGAACATTTCATTAAATATGATCAACATTATAAATAATCGGTTCTCTTCAGCTATGGTAAAATTGAAAAATAATGTACTCTTAAATTTATTTAAAATTGATCCGTTGTTTAATTACAATAATAATGTACATTTAGCATTAAAAAATACATAAATTAAGAAATAAATAAAATATAAATATTGTATAAAGAAAACTTCACATACTGACCAACAAATATTTTCCATTGTTTAATTAATTTAAGGAATAATTAAAATATTTTTGTTCTCATATTTATATTTAACAAACATTCATAGTGACTAAAATTTTTAAAGCTTAATTCAATAGGAATGGTTTTTTGAAAATAATTAAAACAAAAAAAAAATATTTTCAACCACTGCAGCTGATCATTGAAAAATAGTATATTATTATTAAATTTATTTGAAACTTATTCATTTCTTTAATTAATTTAAGAATTAATTACAATATTTTAGTTCTGATATTTACATTTAACATTCATAGTAATCACATTTTTTTAAACCTTATTTCAATAGGAATGGTTTTCTGAAAAATAAAAATAATTCAAAAAATATTTTCTCTTTAGCCACTGCAACAATAAATTGCGTAATGCAACAAAAATACTTCGCTAAACATAAAGTCCTCTCAATTATTACTATTATTTCTTACACATATTCTGATAATTTAATATATTCTTAATAATTTCCATCATTGTTTTAAATTAGTTTAATATAAAACATTCAACTTTTTTGAAAATGATTCAAATAAAATGCTCTTTGAATTTTAGATGATTGTTTTCTGCGTCATTTTGGCATTTGTAAATGCTGTACCTTCCGGTTATGACCACGGTGGACATTACGGTGATTATGAATCCCACTATTTAGGAGGTGGTCTTGGGGGACATTCTTCCATTGCTGGTCTATCCGCCGGTCATGCTGATGTTCAAGGTTCATCCGGAGGCGATGCCTCTATTTCAGGACCCCATGGTGGCGATTCCAATATTTCTGGACCTCAGGGTGGTAGTTCTTCGGTTCAAGGACCTCACTGTGGCAATTCCGCCATTCAAGGACCGCAAGGAGGAAGTGCTTCGGTTCAAGGGCCTCATGGTGGTAGCGCTTCTATTCAAGGACCACAAGGAGGAAGTGCCTCTGTTGTTGGAGCGCAGGGTGGGAGTGCTTCTATTGTAGGTGCAACTGGTGGATCTGCTTCAATCGTTGGTTCAACCGGAGGAAGTGCCAATATTGTCGGTTCACAACCAGGAAGTCTTAGAATTGTTGCGGGAACTGCGAGACAAGTGACCTTCGTTGGATCTGCCGGTGGTGCAGGTGGTGCTGGCGGAGATGATGGTGGATTTGGACATGGCGGATTAGGCGGTGGATTAGGAGGCGGTTTACGTCATGGCGGTGGATATAGCCACGGTGTTGGATACAAACATGAATATCATCATTGACGCGTCATTATAATAATCATTGCTTAAATTGGCTGTTCTTGTTGAATAATAATAAAAATGTATTATAAATTATTATTATTATAATCATAACCCTTCTACCACACAGGGTGTCGGGTATATATATATGTCAATTATTGCTAATTTATCATTTTCTTTTTCTTCTTCCATTTTTTCTGTCCTTTGCTAAAGTGGCTGCTTCTTTCCATCTTTTACATCTCTCTCTTGTAACAAGTGTATAACAAAAATCGACGACGAAGTTGGCGATGGAAGTCTCGAGTCATGTCTGTACTAAGATCACACGCGTGAAATGCTGGTTGCGGTCAACATGACAACCAGTACTTTACGCGTGCGCGTGTGATTTTAGTTCAGACATGACTTTAGATTTCCAATGCCAACTTCGTCGTCGATTTTTGTTATACTCTCGATAGTAGTTTGCCAATCGTTTTATTCGATATTGTTTTTGGTTGTATTTTTTTTTTCTATTTGAAATCTTTGCGTTTTGAGTTGGCGATTATGCCCTGAGTACGACAACGTGAAAATTATCGACAACTGAGTAAATTCAACAGATGTCGCATTATTGGCTTATGCGAAGGTGGATTTTCATTTAGAGCAATTGCTAATCGTCTTAACAAAGCAAATTGCGCATTTTTAACTTAAAGCTAAAATCTAGCAATTCTTCTGTGTAAGTATAAAAATCCACAATCAAA
This sequence comes from Philonthus spinipes, assembly GCA_963082785.1. Taxonomy (NCBI): domain Eukaryota; kingdom Metazoa; phylum Arthropoda; class Insecta; order Coleoptera; family Staphylinidae; genus Philonthus; species Philonthus spinipes. Next base: position 8,424,758 of record OY720312.1, read on the forward strand.
ATTTGTATATTTTCTATTTTATGTAATACATTCGAATTGATAATTCAAAAATGGTAACTCTATTGAAAATGGGATTTCTTCACTTTTCATCCTCTGGCATTGCAGCTTCTTCGGGAAAGAAAATAAAGATTATACAAATGTACATATGTGGAGACATTGGAAAATTTTCAAGCTTTAAGTTGAATAAGGAGGGTTAATTTCAATATAGTTATGAAATATCATAAGAATGTATTTCGGTTGATTTTGTTCTTTTACATTGCTCTTTCGATGTAATATGCAGAGGGCAGTTACAATAATTGAACTAAATTATATTAATTATTGAATCGTCTGTTGGGTCTTTAATATTATTTAAATTTTCAGATTTTTTATATTTCGATAATTTTTTAATTTCCGTCTAGTAAGTCTTTCCTTGCATTTCATTTATTTTGTTACAAATTCCTGTCCATTTGTTTTGTCTAAAATGTAAAATTAAAGATTTGATCTGTCTGTTCAGTTGGTTAAATCGTTGTCTAACTGAACTGTTATTATTGAATTTAATATCGATGTAAATCTGTCTTTTATATTTTAATAGTCTGAGGATAAATTTTGGGAGAGGATATTTATAAAATTGTTTTTTATTTTATTTTAGGAGTATGCCGGGAAATGTATTCAGATATTGTTTTTATTAAATTGAGAAATAATAGTAGGATTTATGTCTTCATCATTATTGAAAATTGTCAGAATGTCCTTAGCAACTTTTTCTAAATTACAGCTCTGGTAATTGAGGATATACTCGGGAAGCGGTTGCGCGGAATGTGATAGGGTGTTAAGGTTAAATTGGGTTGGGAGGTGATCAGACCAGAGGTCTGGAATTAGTTTTAGGGAATGGATAATAGGGCGAATGTTGGAGGTGTATAGGATAAGGTCAGGAGTGGTAGATTAATTAGTTCATAATGAATGTGGGATGCCTACGGATTTTGATAAAATTATAATTTCAACAAAAATTGTGAATATGGCGGGATTTTTTTACTATTGATATTAAAGTCTCCAATTATAACACACATATATTTTATCAACGGATTAGACTCAAATTTCTTCAAAACGAAATCCGTTAAAATTAGCTATTTGAAAATGTAATAAGTGACAAAACGTAGGTTTCTAGAAGAGCGAGTAAGTCATGACAGTCTATAAAGTCATTAGATAATTTATGGACTAAGATAACTTCGGCGTTAAAACGGCTTATATCAATCATCTTATAATTAAAAGAGCTGCAGCTGCAGGTGCTAGTAATATTATAATTACATTAAATGAATTTTCTAAACTTTTCCTGCACTTCCTCGATCTTCTGTTTATCGGTAGCCGTTTAAAGTGACGAATTAAATTGTTGTAAGTGTATCCTTTTGCAAAAATATAATTTAAGGACCGAGTGTTTACATTTATTTTTACGAACCCTAACATCTGGAAGGCTTTGGATGGTATATTAGAGACATGCAAACCAAATAAGAGATTGGTGGTAAAAGTAACAGCTAAGTCTCTAATGGCAGAAAAAGGTTTACTAAGGTACGCTCAGCAAAGTTTAATTATAAGGCAAAGGATAAACTACAAAAACATCATAATATAGTACCTATTAAAAAAATTAACAATTAGCAACGTAATTGTTTTGAAAAACGACTTTTCTATAGTTTCTACGTCATCTTTCAGGAATTAAAAATGAATCTATAAGTGACCCATACTTTCATTAAATAGTTATTTTTTTTTTCATAATCATGATGTGCTGTTAGAATAACCACTATCACTCTTTCGTGACATTAACGTATTCATTACTTCGACGCGAGACCGATGTATTTACATCCGAAAAAAGCGACCAAAAAACTTCTGTATAAAATCTATATTGATAACGGGATTAACATAGGGTGTTAAGAAGTCCTGGCACTGCCGACTTAAGATTTCAATATAATGGTGAATACTCTAGATTAATTTTTGGAATTCTGATTGGGCAATTTGAATTTCACTTGCTCATTTCTGAGAGAACATATGAGAAGTTGATCACGCAACGTTTTAACATATAAAAATACTATTTCGTGAAAACATTGACTACAAATTACCAACCTGACGAAATATGCAATGATTTTCTAAATATCTAAGTTTCACACAGATATTTTGTTGTCTTGCTGATGTATATCTATATGTATAGTTAATACCAAATACTATCGATCCATGGTGAAATCTATATTATTTAAGTAGGCTTCGTTCAGATGTATACTGCGATTTCTGGTTTATATTTATGCAGACTTTGATGGAGATGTTCTGACTCAATGATCTAAAAATGGTTGTTTCGTTACTCTTTTTCTAAACGAAACTACAGTATGCTATACTTCTCAATCTTTACAAGCGAAGGCAGAAAGAATTGGCGTGGCTTAATCGCCCTTATCTGGCATCAGCGTTTCTAAACTGTATCTATACCAATTATTGATATACAGTGCGTTCATAATGAACGGAACAAATTCATTGTTCCTGTCGCCATGAACACATTTTAATGCTTGTTAAAATGCAATTGTTTTAATAAAGATATACAGGGTGCCCCACGGCGTTACTGTCATAGGTTTGGAGTATATTGGTTGGGTGATTTTAAGTAATCTCCAATAAACATACATCCAAAAACTCTATAGTAACCGAGCTATAAGCATTTGAAGTTTTAGGTTAGCGCAAAAATGCAGGTTTTAGGTTCGGCTGTTGATTTTGTTATTATTAAAAGTCAAAGTGGCTGTATCATTCACATTTGTTATTTATTGTGACAGTAAACGTCAATTAAAGTAATTTTGCGTGTTTATGTTCGCGAGTTACATTAAAATACTATTAAAGATATGTTTACTTTTTCGAATGAATAATACGCCGACATTCACTTTGTTTATGGATTATGTAATGGAAACGGAAGGCAGCAGAAATAAAAGGATTTGTCGGATAATATTGTTTAATGATGAAGCCTAATTCACGCAAAACGGCACCAATCCAGCAGGAATTCATACTGTTGGGCACTTGAGAATCCATGACAAACTCAAGAATATCATTTTCAAGATAGATTTTCTGTGAATGTTTGGTGTGGCATTATTGATGACCGCCTCATTGGTCCCTTTATAATTGAAAAACGTCTCATGGTTATTCGTTATTTACGTTTCATTGAAAATGATCTTTCAATATTACTGAATGTTCCTCTTAATATAAGATAACGAACGTGGATTCTGTACGATGGTACACTTCCACATAAGTAACAGAATTTCTTAATCAAAATTATACAAACCGGTAAATTGGAAGAGGTTGATCAGTTGCTTAAACAGCAAGGTCACCAAATTTAAATCCCTTAGATTACTTTTTATGATAAAGACTGAAAATTTTAGTTTATGCAGAAAATATTGAAAACCGAGAACAAATAGTAGCTAGAATTATGGATGCCGCAGAAACTATTCGTGCTGATTCTGAGACTGTTAGCAGAACTACCACTTCAATTCTAAGAAGAGCTAGACAATGTATACAGCAACTGGGTGGACATTTTGAGCAACTAATTCAATAAAGCTGTTTCTAAATGGTCTTTAAATTACTAGGCAATTCCTACTAGTTCTTATTTAAAATTTCAAATGCTTGTAGCTCGGTCACAATAGTGTTTTGGGTGTATGTTCATTAGATATTTTTGAATTGAAATCACTCCAGCAATACTCCCAAGCTATGGTAGTCACGTCGTAGGACACCTTGTATATCTTTATAAAAACAATTACATTTTTACAAACATTGAGTATATACACTAAAATAAAGGTTTGTCTGTCCTGGGCTATCGATTTAATTTTATATATTACCTTCAGCTTTTAAAAGCGAACCATGCCTGTCTGTCAAAAATACATATGTTATTTTAATTAAGTAATCAGAAATGTTTTTCTTTTAATAAGCTATAATTAATTATGAATTAAACTCAAAATTAGAATCACTTAAATAAATATTCTAGCTAATTCCCTTATTTTTTTTTAAGAATACATTGATTTTTTTATTTTTAAGGGAATTAGCTAGAATATTTACCTAAAGTGATTCTATTTATTAATGAAAGTTTTACGAACAAATTGAATAATGTAGAGATCGAATATCAAAAAGTTTAAGGATTAAAGCAGCTAAAATAAATTCACATTACTTCAACGATACCGAATCAAAATATTCCTTTAATTAAATGTTAAAATTAATTGATCCACTAAATCCATTTCAATTACGACACCGATAAAAATCTTCCATTTCTAAATGTAATAAAACGACATGCAAGAGTAACCATCCACATTGGTTTGCTATATAAAGAATCCTATTTTATGAAAACGTCAGTATATTATTACTCATCAAGACAGAACCACACCGACAGCAATGAAGTGTTCAGTAAGTACAGTTAATTAACAAAATATTAAATAAAACCATTTACATATATTATATGTAAAAAAATGACAACGATTTAGTTCTATACCTAAAAATACAATAATTCAATAAGATACGTTTTATTCTGCGACAGAAAAAATAAAATTATTTTCTAATGAAGTTGAATTAACAAAAATATACTGTTTAATAAATAAAATTTTAAGAACATATTGTTTATCATGAAAGTAGATTTTATTTTTGTAATAATTCTTACGTGTGTAATTCCGTTTATAAATTCATCTATGCAATTTTGACCTTTATAATATATTAAATTATACTGAGCATGTTTAAGCTGTGATTTACATTCTAAATAATCGGATGAGCTCTGGTAAAATTGAAAACTAATGTACTATTAAATTTATTTAAAACTGATTCATTGCAATATTATAGTTCTGACATTTATATTTAACATTCATAGTAGGTAAATTCGTTAAAGCTTACTTCAATAGGAAGACAAGTTTAATTATTGCACTTTATACTTATAATATATATATATATAAATACTGATAATTTTGAAAATATAATATAAATAATTTATTCAAAAAAAAATAATTTTCGTAATATAACAAAAATACCGGACATATACTTCGCTAAACATAAAATCTTCTCCGTTGTTGTTATTATTTCTTACATATATTCGAATAATTTAATATATTCTTAATAATATCCATCATTGTTGTAAATAAGTTTAATATAAATTATTCAGCTTTTATAAAATGATTAAAATAAAATGCTCTTTGAATTTTAGATGATTGTTTTCTGCGTCATTTTGGCATTTGTAAATGCTGTACCTTCCGGTTATGACCACGGTGGACATTACGGTGATTATGAATCGCACTATTTAGGAGGTAGTCTTGGGGGACATTCTTCCATTGCTGGTCTATCCGCCGGTCATGCTGATGTTCAAGGTTCATCCGGAGGCGATGCCTCTATTTCAGGACCCCATGGTGGCGATTCCAATATTTCTGGACCTCAGGGTGGTAGTTCTTCGGTTCAAGGACCTCACGGTGGCAATTCCGCCATTCAAGGACCGCAAGGAGGAAGTGCTTCGGTTCAAGGGCCTCATGGTGGTAGCGCTTCAATTCAAGGACCACAAGGAGGAAGTGCCTCTGCTGTTGGAGCCCAGGGTGGAAGTGCTTCTATTGTAGGAGCAACTGGCGGATCTGCTTCAATCGTTGGTTCAACCGGAGGAAGTGCCAATATTGTCGGTTCACAAGCTGGAAGTCTTAGAATTGTTGCGGGAACTGCGAGACAAGTGACCTTCGTTGGATCTGCCGGTGGTGCAGGTGGTGTTGGCGGAGATGATGGTGGATTTGGACATGGCGGCTTGGGCGGTGGATTAGGAGGCGGTTTAGGTCATGGCGGTGGATATAGCCACGGTGTTGGATACAAACATGGATATCATCATTGACGCATCATCATAATAGTCATTGCTTAAATTGGTTGTTCTTGTTGAATAATAATAAAAATGCATTTTAAATTATTATTATTATAATCATAACCCTTCCACCACACAGGGTGTCGGGTATATATATGTCAATTATTGCAAATTTATCATTTTATTCTTCTTCCATTTTTTTGTGTTCTTTGCTAAAGTTGCTGCTTCTTTACTTTTTATCTCTCTCTTGTAATGAGTCTATAACAAAAATCGACGACGAAGTTGGCGTTGGAAGTATCGAGTATTGTCTGTACTAAGATCACACGCGTGAAATTCTGGTTGCGGTTAAACATGACAACTAGTACTTAACTCGTGCGTGTGTGATTTTAGTTCAGACATGACTTTAGATTTCCAATGCCAATTTCGTCGTCTATTTTTGTTATACTCTCGATAGTAGTTTGCCAATCGTTTTATTCGATTTCTGCTTTCGTATTCCTCTTTTCCTTGTTTTTTTTTTGTTTGTTTGTTCTCTCTTTTTATTTTTTGTCTCTTTTCAATAAATTCCATAACTGGTCGAACCCCTAGTCTCTCTTCAATTTTTGAGTTTCTTAATCTATCCTTTTTTGCTACTCCTACAATTCGTCTCAGATATTTCTTTCGGTGGCTTGTATCTTACTCTTCTGTTTATTTGATATATTCCAGGACTTACAATCATATGTCATTGTCGGTCTATATATTGTGTTAAAAACTTTTATTTTTATTTGAGTATAAATATCTTTCCTATTTATAAATTTCTAGTTCATCATGTAGTACAGTCTAATTGTTTTAACTATTCTTTCGTTTATTTCGGCTTCTTGTTTTCCTGTTTCCTCCAAAGTTACTCCTAGGTATTTAAATTCGTTTACTTGTTCTAATATTTATCTTTATGCCTTCTTCCTCTAGAGTTTGTTTCCAAATATTTAGGTTTTTTTAAGTTGTTTTTCGCTTCATACCATTAGAACTACCAGGTGTGCAACCTTAAAACAGCCGTTTTCTAATAGATGGCAGTACGAGTGCATAAGGCGTCAACTAACTTTGCTCACCACTTTTGTTCATTGCTTGATCTTTGTTAATAGTAAACAAAAGACAAAATCAGCAGTTTCGAACAATAACGTGTTCTTTGATCTCGATATACATGTCAAATTTTGTGCCAGATAAAGAGCATTTGCGGGGAGCACTGCTATTCCTCTTCAGTTGGAAGAAATCTGTCGCCGAAGCGCATAGAATTCTTGTGGAGGTTTATGATGACTATGCTCTTAGTAAAACTCGGTGCAGAGGGTGGTTTCGGCAATTCAAAGACGGAATTTTTAACGTTACCGACAAGAAGCGCGAAAATCGACAAAACGTATTTGAGGACACCGAACTGCAATGTTTATTGGACAAAGACGAAACCCAATCGCAGAAACAACTTGCCACGCAGTTGAATGTGAGCCACCAAGCAATTTCGAAACGCCTTCATGCCATGAAAAAGATCGAAAAGATCGGGAAGTGGGTGCCACATCAATTGAACGACCGACAGATGGAAAGACGCCAGAATACGTGCGAAATCTTGCTTGATCGACACAAGAAAAAATCGTTTTTGCATCGAATCGTCACTGGCGATGAAAAGTGGATCTTCTTTGAAAACCCTAAGCGTAAAAAATCGTGGGTGAGTCCCGGCAAACCCTCAACATCGTCTGCTAGGCCAAATCGATTCGGGAAAAAAAACAATGATGCGTGTTTGGTGGGACCAGAAGGGGGTAGTTTATTACGAACCATTTAAACCTGGTGAAACGATCATTGCTCAACGCTACCAACATCAAATCATCGAATTGGATCGTGAACTGTGCAAAAAAAGACCGGAAAACGCGAATCGGCTTGAGGGTACCATTTTCCATAATGACAACGTACCATCGCACATTGGTCCAGGATACGTTGGATGCACTTTGCTGGGAGTTGCTATCCCACCTTCCCTACTCTCCAGATCTGGTCCCTTCCGACTACCATTTGTTTGCGTCGATGTGACGCGCTTGCTGAGCAGCACTTCATTTCTTATAAAGATGTTAAAAAATGGCTTGATGGGTGGTTCTCATCCAAAGCGGATGAATTCTTTGGGGGTGGAATTCACAATCTTCTCCAAAGATGGAAAAAATGTATAGCTAACGAGGGCAATTACTTTGAATAAAATATGTTTTTACTTCTCTGCGTTAATTATTATATTTTGCTAAATAAAAAATACACGTTTTAAGGTTGCACACTTGCTACGTCATTTGCAAAAAAGCCATGTGATATTTCTACTCTCTCTAAGTTCTTATATCCGATACCCATTTGGTGACTTTTTCTTCTCTTCTCTTTATTATGTTGTCCATGTGTACGTTGAATAGTGTTGGGCTTAGTCCACCTTCTTGTCTTAATCTCTCCTCAATGCATTTTAAATACTTGAACAAAATTAATTAACATTTCCACAATAAATACACCACAGGAATTGAGTAGGATTTCAAAATATTTTCATCTATAATAGAAGAAACTAAAATTAAAGGCATTCTCATAATATTTCATAACTATATTAAAATATAATAAAAGCATTCCGCTTTCCAGGGATCTACTTGCCTCGGTGCTGCTAGCCTATCTTGACGAGGTAGGTTGGCTGTGCTGAGGCATGATCTAAGAAGAGAACATTTCATTCGAAATAATCAAGTAAGGCCAATTTGATGCTCTACTTATAGTTATAATCGAAATATTTCTTCCGAGATTAAGTCAATTTCGATATTGTTTTTGGTTGTATTTTTTTTTTCTATTTGAGATCTTTCCGTTTTGACATAGCGATTATGCCCTGAGTACGACAACGTGAAAACTTTCGATAACTGAGTAAATTCAACAGAGGTCACATTATTAGCTTATGTGAAGGTGGATTTTCATTTAGAGCAATTGATAATCGCAAATTGCGTATCGCCCACAAATCCGTGACCGTAACTGTACCATTTCGATTTATTTAACTTAAAGCTAAATTTCAGCAATTCTTATGTGTAAATATAAAAATCTACAATCAAAATTTGTATATTTTTTATTTTATGTTATACATCCGAATTGATAATTAAAAAATAGTAACTCTATTAAATATGGGATTTGTTCAGTTTTCATCCTCTGGCATTGCAGCTTCTTCGGGAAAGAAAATATAGATTATACAAATGTACATATGTGGAGACATTGGAAAATTTTCAAGCTTTAAGTTGAATAAGGAGGGTTAATTTTACTAACTTTTTTTAAATAATAGTTAATAGTTATGAAACATCATAAGAATGTATTTCGGTTGATTTTGTTCTTTTACATTGCTCTTTGGATGTAATATGCAGAGGGCAGTTACAATAATTGAACTAAATTATATTAATTATTGAATCGTTTGTCGGGTCTTTCATATTATTTAAAATTTTCAGATTTTTTATATTTCGATAATTTTTTTAAATTTCCGTCTAGTAAGTCTTTCCTTGCATTTCATTTATTTTGTTACAAATTCCTGTCCATTTGTTTTGTCTAAAATGTAAAATTAAAGATTTGATATGCCTGTTCAGTTGGTTAAATCGTTGTCTAATTGAACTGTGATCATATAATTTAATGTCTCTATAAATCCGTCTTATATTTTAATAGTCTGAGGATAAATTTTGGGAGAGGATATTTATAATTTTTTTTATTTTAGGAGCATGCCGTGAAATGTATTCGGATATTTTTTTTATTAAAATGAGAAATAAGAGTAGGATTTATGTCTTCATCATTATTGAAAATTGTCAGAATGTCCTTAGCAACTGTTTCTAAATTACAGCTCTGGTAATTGAGGTTATACTCGGGGAGTGGTTGCGCGGAATGTGATAAAGTATATCAAATTGGATTGCGAGGTGATCGGAGCAGAGGTCTGGAATTAGTTTTATAGAGTGGACAATAGGGCGAATGTTGGAGGTGCTAGTAAGATTATAATTACATGAAATGAATTTTACAAACTTTTCCTGCACTTTCTCGATCTTCTGTTTATCGGTAGCCGTTTAAAGTGACCAATTTAATTGTTGTAAGTGTATCGTTTTGCAAAAATATAATTTAAGGACCGAGTGTTTGCTAAGTAAGAGCTAAGTCTCTAATGACAATTACTCCAGAAAAAGGTTTACTCAGGTACACCTCAGCAAAGTTTAGTTATAAGGCAAAGGAGAAACTACAAATACAGCATAATACAGTACCTATTAAAAAAATAATGATTAGCAACTTAATTGTTTTGAAAAACTATTTTTCTATAGTTTTTACGTCATCTTTTATGAATTAAAAATGAATCTATAAGTGACCCATACTTTCATTAATTTTTTTTTTATAATCATGATGTGCTGTTAGAATAACGACTATCACTCTTGCATGACATTAACGTATTTATTACTTCAACGCCACACCGGTGTATTTACATCCGAAAAAAAAAAAAACGACCGAAAAACTTCTGTATGAAATCTATATTGATAACGGGATTAACATAGGGTGTTAAGAAGTCCTGGCACTGTCGACTTGAGATTTCAATATAATGGTGAATACTCTCGAATAATTTTTGGAATTCTGATTGGGCAATTTGAATTTCACTTGCTCATTTCTGAGAGAACATGTGAGAAGATGATCACGCAACGTTTTAACATGTAAAAGTACTATTCCATGAAAACACTGACTACAAATTATCTACCTGACGAAATATGCAATGATTTTCTAGATATCTAAGTTTCACACAGATATTTTGTTGTCTTGCTGATGTATATCTATATGTATAGTTAATACCAAATACCATCGATCCATGGTGAAATCTATATCATTTAAGTAGGCTTCGTTCAGATGTATACTGCGATTTCTGTTTTATATTTATGCAGACTTTGATGGAGATGTTCTGACTCAATGATCTAAAAATGGTTGTTTCGTTACTCTTCTTTTAAAGTATGCTATACTTCTCAATCTTTACAAGCGAAGGCAGAAAGAATTGGTGTGGCTTAAATCGGCAGAAATCAAAAGATTTGTCGGATAATATTGTTTAATGATGAAGCCTTATTCACGTGAAACGGCATCAATACATCAGGAATTCACACTGTTGGGCACTTGAGAATCCAAGAAAAACTCGAGAATACCATTTTCAAGATAGATTTTCAGTGAATGTTTGGTGAGGCATTACTGATGTCCGCCTCTTGGTCCCTTTATAATTGAAAAATGTCTCACGGTCATTCATTATTTACGTTTCATTGAAAATGATCTTTGAATATTACTGAATGTTCCTCTTAATGTAAGACAACGAATATGGATTCTGCACGATGGTACACTTCCACACTTTTGTCGACAAGTAACAGAATTTCTTAATCAAAATTATACAAACCGGTGCATTGGAAGAGATTCAGCATTTCCTTGGCCAGATTTTAATCCCTTAGATTACTTTTTATGAGAAAGACTGAAAATTTTAGTTTATGCAGAAAATATTGAAATCACCCCAGCAATACTCCCAAGCTATGGTAGTCACGTCGTAGGACACCCTGTATATCTTTATAAAAACAATTACATTTTTACAAACATTGAGTATATACACTAAAATAAAGGTTTGTCTGTCCTGGGCTATCGATTTAATTTTATATATTACCTTCACCTTCTAAAGGCGAACCATGCCTGTCTCTCAAAAATACGTATGTTATTTTAAATAAGTAATAAGAAATGTTCTTTTTTTATAAGCTATAATTAATTATGAATTAAACTAAAAATTAGAATTACTTAAATAAATATTCTAGATAAATCCCTTTTTTTAAGAATACATTGATTTTTTTATTTTTAAGGGAATTAGCTAGAATATTTACCTAAAGTGATTCTATTTATTAATGAAAGTTTTACGAACAAATTGAATAATGTAGAGTTCGAATATCAAAAAGTTTAAGGATTAAAGCAGCTAAAATAAATTCACATTACTTCAACGATGCCGAATCAAAATATTCCTTTAATTAAATGTTAAAATTAATTGATCCACTAAATCCATTTCAATTACGACACCGATAAAAATCTTCCATTTCTAAATGTAATAAAACGACATGCAAGAGTAACCATCCACATTGGTTTGCTATATAAAGAATCCTATTTTATGAAAACGTCAGTATTTTATTACTCATCAAGACAGAACAACACCGACAGCAATGAAGTGTTCAGTAAGTACAGTTAATTAACAAAATATTAAATAAAACCATTTACATATATTATATGTAAAAAAAATGACAATGATTTAGTTCTATACCAAAAAATACAATAATTCAATAAGATACGTTTTATTCTGTGACAGAAAAAATGAAATTATTTTCTAATGAAGTTGAATTAACAAGATTATACTGTTTAATAAATAAAATTTTAAGAACATATTGTTTATCATGAAAGTAGATTTTATTTTTTTAATAATTCTTACGTGTGTAATTCCGTTTATAAATTCATCTATGCAATTTTGACCTTTATAATATATTAAATTATACTGAGCATGTTTAAGCTGTAATTTACATTCTAAATAATCGGATGAGCGCTGGTAAAATTGAAAACTAATGTACTATTAAATTTATTTAAAACTGATTCATTACAATATTATAGTTCTGACATTTATATTTAACATTCATAGTAGGTAAATTCGTTAAAGCTTACTTCAATATATATAATATATAATATATATATTATATATATATATATATATATATATACTGATAATTTTAAAAATATAATATAAATAATTCATTCAAAAAAATAATTTTCGTAATATAACAAAAATACCGGACATATACTTCGCTAAACATAAAATCTTCTCCATTGTTGTTATTATTTCTTATACATATTCGAATAATTTAAAATATTCTTAATAATATCCATCATTGTTGTAAATAAGTTTAATATAAATTATTCAGCTTTTATAAAATGATTAAAATAAAATGCTATTTGAATTTTAGATGATTGTTTTCTGCGTCATTTTGGCATTTGTAAATGCTATACCTTCCGGTTATGACCACGTTGGACATTACGGTGATTATGAATCCCACTATTTAGGAGGTGGTCTCGGGGGACATTCTTCCATTGCTGGTCTGTCCGCCGGCCATGCTGATGTTCAAGGTTCATCCGGAGGCGTTGCCTCTATTTCAGGACCTCATGGTGGTGACTCCAACATTTCCGGACCTCAGGGTGGTAGTTCTTCGGTTCAAGGACCTCACGGTGGCAATTCTGCTATTCAAGGACCGCAAGGAGGAAGTGCTTCGGTTCAAGGGCCTCATGGTGGTAGCGCTTCTATTCAAGGACCACAAGGAGGAAGTGCCTCTGTTGTTGGAGCCCAGGGTGGAAGTGCTTCTATTGTAGGAGCAACTGGCGGATCTGCTTCAATCGTTGGTTCAACCGGAGGAAGTGCCAATATTGTCGGTTCACAAGCTGGAAGTCTTAGAATTGTTGCGGGAACTGCGAGACAAGTGACCTTCGTTGGATCTGCCGGTGGTGCAGGTGGTGTTGGCGGAGATGATGGTGGATTTGGACATGGCGGCTTAGGCGGTGGATTAGGAGGCGGTTTAGGTCATGGCGGTGGATATAGCCACGGTGTTGGATACAAACATGGATATCATCATTGACGCGTCATTATAATAATCATTGCTTAAATTGTCTGTTCTTGTTGAATAATAATAAAAATGCATTTTAAATTATATATTATAATCATAACCCTTCTACCACACGGGTCGGGTATTTATATGTCAATTATTACTGCACTAAGATCACACGCGTGAAATACTGGTTGCGGTCAACATGACAACCAGTATTTTACGCGTGCGCGTGTGATTTTAGTTCAGACATGACTTTAGATTTCCAATACCAACTTCGTCGTTCATTTTTGTTATACTCTCGATAGTAGTTTGCCAATTGTTTTATTCCATTTCTGCTTTGGTCTTCCTCTTTTCCTTGTTTTTTTTTGTTTGTTTGTTCTCTGACTTCATGTATTTGTTTTACTTTTCTGTTGCTTTCCATTCTCTGTATGTGTCACCACCAGCTGAGTTGTCTCTTTTCAATAAATTCCATAACTGGTCGAACCCCTAGTCTCTCCTTAATTTTTGTGTTTCTTAATCTATCCTTTTTTGTTACACCTACAATTTGTCTCAGATATTTCTTTCGGTGGCTTGTATCTTACTCTTCTGTTTATTTGATGTATTCCAGGACTCACAATCATATGTCATTGCCGGTCTGTATATTGTGTTAAACACTTTTATTTTTGGCAGAGTATAAATATCTTTCCTATTTATAAATTTCTAGTTCATCATTTAGTACAGTGTAATTGTTTTATCTATTCTTTCATTTATTTCGGCTTCTTGCTTTCCTGTTTCCTCCAATGTTACTCCTGGGTATTTAAATTCGTTTACTTGTTCTAGTATTGTTGATTTAATTTTAATGTTGGTGTTGTAAGCTTGGTCTCCCATTACTAGTATTTTAGTTTTATTAATGTTACCTTAAAACGACCTTTTTCTAAAAGATGGCAGTACGCGTGCATAAGGCGTCCGCCAACTTTGCCACTTTGCCATTTTTGTTGCTCACCAAGCAAAAAAATCATCTAATTGGATCGTGAACTGTGCAAAAAAAAAGACTGGAATACGCGAATCGGCATGAGGGTATCATTTTTTAGCATACAACTGACCATCGCACACAGCAAGATTGGTCCAGGATACGTTGGATGAACTTGGCTGGAAGTTGCCACTCTATACGCCCTACTCTCCAGATCTGGCCCCTTCCGACTACCATTTGTTTGCGTCGATGGGACACGCGCTTGCTGAGCAGCACTTCATTTCTTATAAAGATGTTAAAAAATGGCTTGATGGGTGGTTCTTATCCAAAGGGGATGAATTCTTTTGGGGTGGAATTCACAATGTTCCCAAAAGATGGGAAAAATGTATAGCTAACGAGGGCAATTAGTTCGAATAATTTTTTTTTTACTTTTCTGCGTTAGTAATTGTATTTTGCTAAATAAAAAAATACTTGTTTTAAGGTTGTACACCTGGTACGTCATTTGCAAAAAAACCATGTGATATTTCTACTCTCTCTAAGTTCTTATAACCGATACCCATTTGTGACTTTTTTTCACTTCTCCTTATTGTGTTGTCCATGTGTACGTTGAATAGTGTTGGCCTTAGTCCATCTCCTTGTCTTAATCTCCCCTTAATGCATTTTGAATACTTGAACAAAATTAACATTTCCACAAAACACCACAGGAATCGAGTAGGATGTGAATATATTTTCATCTATAGTAGAAGAAACTAAAATTAAAGGTATTCTCATAATATTTCATAACTATATTAAAATATAATAAAAGCATTCCGCTTTCCAGGGATCTACCTACCTCGGTGCTGCTAGCCTATCTTGACGAAGTAGGTTGGCCGTGCTGAGGCATGGTCTAAGAGGAGAACTAAGGTAGGAAATGTTCAATTAGAGAACATTTCATTCAAAATAATCAAGTAAGGCCAATTTGATATTTTTACATGTAGTTATAATCGAAAAATTTTCTCCCAGATTAATTCAATTTCGATATTGTTTTTGGTTGTAATTTTTTTCTATTTGAGATCTTTAGCGATTATGCCCTGAGTACGACAACGTGAAAATTATCGACAACTGAGTAAATTCTACAGAGGTCGCATTATTGGCTTATGTGAAGGTGGTTTTGCATTTAGAGCAATTGCTAATCGTCTTAATTAAGCAAATTGCCCATAAAACCGTAACTGTATCATTTCAATTTATTTAACTGAAAGCTAACATCCAGCAATTCTTCTGTGTAAACATAAAAATCCACAATCAAAATTTGTATATTTTTTATTTTATGTTAAACATCCGAATTGATAATTCAAAAATAGTAGCTCTATTGAAAATGGAATTTCTTCAGTTTTCATCCTCTGGCATTGTAGCTTCTTCGCGAAAGAAAATAAAGATTATACAAATGTACATATGTGGAGACAATGGTAAATTTTCAAGCTTTAAGTTAAATAATTAATTTTAATACAGTTATGAAATATCATAAGAATGTATTTCGGTTGATTTTATTCTTTTACATTGCTCTTTGGATGTAATATGCAGAGGGCAGTTACAATAATTGAACTAAATTATATTAATTCATTTATTATATGCAATATATGGTAAAGTTGTAAAGTATACATTCAGGGCTATTCCGAATAGGAAATTTTAAGTTTAACGTGTACCTTATTAATTAACTTCACATTCTGTGTATATATATTTATTACAAAAATTGCTTAGATTGTGATGATAAAAATTAGCGTACACTTTAAATTTAACATTTTCCTTATAGAATAGCCCCGAGGATCTATACGCTTAACGATCTTGCCGTATGTTGCAAGTTGTGAACCAATGTGCCACTATTTTATCCGTTCTGTAGCAATATGTATCGATATATCTTCATTGATTTCATTCTATAGTTCTATGAAATGGCCGACTTATGTGGAGCTGGTATGTTTTAAGTTTCTTGACTTAAACAAAGAAATAAGCTAGTTTGATGTTCCCCATGGATGTACATATATATATATATATATATTTTCTATATATATATATATATATATATATATATATATATAGAAAATCTTTATTTCTGAGAGATACATTAAATTACATTACAATCATAAACATCTAGTTAATCCTCAGAAAATGGCTATCGACTATCGGCTTTTCTGCCCCCCATGGATATTAAGTTAGTTTACTACAACTCAGCATATATACTCTACACCATTGAATATAATAACAAAAATAGTCATTACAAGGAAATTAAACAAGGAAAATGTCTGGCAATGATCAATAAAATTCGAGCAATTCCTTTTTCCAACTGCAAAAAAATTGCAGAAAATTTCCTTGTTTAATTTCATTGTAATTTAAATTACTGCAAATGTGTGAACCATCTTTGTTTCATTTTATTTAAAAATAATCATGTTTTCCCCGTTCTATTCAGTCAAATAAGTTTTTAAATAAAAATTTAATAGTAAATGAACCATTGTTAAATGAAAAAAAGTGATTTTTGTCTTTTAAAATTAAAGTTCTGTATATATAAAATATACTTGATTTTCAACTAATCTGATGAAATGTTCAGCCACCATTCATTTAGCGGACGGATAACTAGTGATGGCCATTTCCTCATCAGAATAGTGTGTTCCATGTGCAATGCCTTGATGAAGGCGGCTGAACGGAAATTGTGTTGTGGTTATATACCCGTTATTATCATAATAAGACTCAAATCGTTGACGATGTCACTTTAAATTAGAAAAAAGGTGGCGCTTGCGTCGTCTTTAATTTATTATGATTTCAACTAATCATTTATTAAAGTAAGCATGGATTTACAAATTTTAGGTGCCTCAGTAATCAACGATAAAGTTCTAAATATTTGTGAAATGAAAAATAATCTGATTGTTGACCTTCCAAATGTTTAGTTTGCATATTGGAAGTGAGGATGGAAAGGAGAAACATTGTGAATCTTTTGGGAAGGAAGCCGAATTGGTATTCTGGAATAGAATCAATCGAACACTTAAGGAGTTTTTGTTGAGGGAGGGATTCAAAAAGTACTCCGATCACAAGAAGCAGGGTAATAGGACAATAGTTGGAAACTAGTGTGGAATCATTCTCAGATTGTGGGATGCACATAATTATTACTTTTATTTCAATTGGGGAGGGAAGTATTGGTGGGAGTAACAATAATTGAAGATTTTGATAATTAATTGATGGATTTCGTTTGGGACCTTTTTGAGGAAGAAACTGGGGATTTTATCGAAGCAGGGAGAGGAATTTTTACCAGTGTAATATTATGTAGCAATCCGTTTCGTCTATTGAATCGTCTGGTGGGGGAGGTAGAGGAGTTTTGTCGAAAGCGTCGTATATTTTTTTATTAAATTAAAAAAGTATTCGTCATAGTCGTTGTCTTTTGTCGGTTTAAACGTCTTCTCTAACTGTCCTTCAAAAGCTTCCGCTATTGAAAAATCGTCAGTCAGTATTGAATTGTTTGTCGGGTCTTTAATATTATTTAAATTTTCCGATTTTTTATATTTCGATAATTTTTTTAATTTCTGTCTAGTAAGTCTTTCCTTGAATTTCAGTTATTTTGTTACAAGTTCCTGTCCATTTGTTTAGTCTAAAATGTAAAATTAAATTTGATCTGTTTGTTCAGTCGGTTAAATCGTTGTTCTTTAAATTTGTCTTTTATGTTTTAATAGTTTGAGGATAAATTTTGGGACAGGATATTTGTAAAATTGTTTTTTTTTTAATTTTAGGAGTATGCCGGGAAATGTATTCGGATATTTTTTTATTATATTGAAAAATAAGAGTAGGATTTATGTCTTCATCATTATTGAAAATTGTCAGAATGTCGTCAGCAACTTTTTCTACATTACAGCTCTGGTAATTGAGGATATATTTGGGAAGTGTTTGCATGGAATGTGATAGAGTATTAAGGTCAAATTGGATTGCGAGGTGATCGGAGCAGTGGTCTCAAATTAGTTTTAGGGAATGTATGTTGGTGGTGCATAGGATAAGGTCAGGAGTGGAAGATTGATTTGTTCATGATGAACACACAGCGTGATAAAATTATAATTTGAACAAAAATTGTGGATATGGTGGAATTTTTTTACTATTGATGTTAAAGTCTCCAATTATAACAGACATATTTTTCATTTTATCAACGGAATAGACTCAGATTACTTCAAAAAGGAATACGTTAAAATTAGCTACTTGAAAATGTAATAAGTGATAAAACGTAGGTTTCTAGAAGAGCGAACAAGTCATGACAGTCTACAAGGCCATTAGATAATTTATAGACTAAGATAACGTCGGTGTTAAAATTAAAAAGAAGAAATTCGCTGCAGGTGCCATAAGATTATAATTACATGAAATTAATTTTCTAAACTTTTCCTGCACTTCCTCGAACTTTTATTTGTCGGCCGGCGTTTAAAGTGACCAATTAAATTGTTGTAAGTGTATCCTTTTGCAACAATATAATTTAATGACCGAGTGTTTGCGTTTATTTTTACGAACCCTAGCACCTGGAAGGCTTTGGATGCTATATTAGATGCACGTAAACCAAATGAGAGATTGGTGGTAAAAGTAACAACTAAGTCTCTAATGGCAGTTACCCCAGAAACAGATGTACTTAGGTACACATAAACAAAGTTTAGTTATGAGGCAAAGGTGAAACTGGACTTGAAATTGTAATAACATAACATTTAGATATGTTGAGTGAAAAGGCATTATTTTACACGAACTACCGAAAGACTATAAGTTCCTTTCAAGTAATACGGCATCACTTAAAGAATGGACATTTATTAGCTAAAATATTTAATTAAAGTGATTCTATTTATTAATAAATGTTTCACGAACAAATTGAATTGAATAATATAAGGATCGAATTACAAAAAGTTTAAGGATTACAGTAGCTAAAATAAATTCACATTACTTCAGCGATGCCGAATCAAAATATTTCTTTAATTAAACGCTCAAAATAATTGATCCACTAAGTTCATTTCAATTACGACACCGATAAAAATCTTCAATTTCTAAATGTAATAAAACGACATGCAAGAGTAACCATCCACATTGGTTTACTATATAAAGAATCCCATTTTATAGAATCGTCAGTATATTATTACTCATCAAGACAGAACAACACCAACAGCAATGAAGTTTTCAGTAAGTTCAGTTAATTAACAAAATATTAAATAAAAACATTTACATATATTATATTTTTAGAAAATGACAATGATTTAGTTCTATACTAAAAAATACAATAATTCAATACGATACGTTTTGTTCGGCGACAGAAAACATAAAATTATTTCCCAATGAAGTTGAATTAACAAGAATATAATGTTTAATAAATAAAATTTTAAGAACATATTGTTTATCATGAAAGTAGATTTTATTTTTTGAATAATTCTTACGTGTGTAATTCCGTTTATAAATTCATCGTATGCAATTTTGACCTTTATAATATTTTAAATTAAACTGAGCATGTTTAATAATAATAATGCCTTTATTTATCACAGAGAAAAATACAAAATGAAATGTTATGAGTGTAGGCGAAGTTCAGTCAGCTTAAACTGTTACTAATCTTCCACTTAACCTAAGCTGTGATTTATTTTCTAAATAGTCGCATTAGCTATGGTAAAATTAAAAAATAGGGTACTATTAAATTTATTTAAAACTGACTCATTACAATATTATAATTCTGACATTTATACTTAACATTCATAGTAGGTAAATTCGTTAAAGCTTACTTCAATAGGAAAACAAGTTTAATTATTGCACTTTATACTTATAATATATATATACTGATAATTTTAAAAATATAATATAAATAATTCATTCCAAAAAATAATTTGCGTAATATAACAAAAATACCGGACATATACTTCGCTAAACATAAAATCTTCTCCATTATTGTTATTACTTCTTACACATATTCGAATAATTTAATATATTTTTAATAATATTCGTCGTTGTTGTAAATAAGTTTAATATAAATTATTCACCTTTTATAAAATGATTAAAATAAAATGCTCTTTGAATTTTAGATGATTGTTTTCTGCGTCATTTTGGCATTTGTAAATGCTGTACCTTCCGGTTATGACCACGGTGGACATTACGGTGATTATGAATCCCACTATTTAGGAGGTGGTCTTGGGGGACATTCTTCCATCGGTGGCCAGTCCGGCGGTCATGCTGATGTTCAAGGTTCATCCGGAGGCGATGCCTCTATTTCAGGACCCCATGGTGGCGATTCCAATATTTCTGGACCTCAGGGTGGTAGTTCTTCGGTTCAAGGACCTCACGGTGGAAATTCTGCTATTCAAGGACCGCAAGGAGGAAGTGCTTCTATTCAAGGGCCTCAAGGTGGCAGTTCTTCTATTCAAGGACCACAAGGAGGAAGCGCCTCTATTGTTGGAGCCCAGGGTGGAAGTGCTTCTATTGTAGGAGCAACTGGCGGATCTGCTTCAATCGTTGGTTCAACCGGAGGAAGTGCCAATATTGTCGGTTCACAAGCTGGAAGTCTTAGAATTGTTGCGGGAACTGCGAGACAAGTGACCTTCGTTGGATCTGCCGGTGGTGCTGGCGGAGGTGATGGTGGATTTGAACATGGCGAATTAGGCGGTGGATTAGGAGGAGGTTTAGGTCATGGCGGTGGATATAGCCACGGTGTTGGATACAAACATGGATATCATCATTGACGCATCATCATAATAGTCATTGCTTAAATTGACTGTTCTTGTTGAGTAATAATAAAAAATGCACTTTAAATAGTTACATATGATTTAATATTAAATCCATAAAATATACACCACAGAAAATGAGAAACCAATTATTATCCCTGTAAATATAATTGTGATATATTTCTGAGATCGGCGCTGCTTTAAGTTGTCAACTTTTAATTAAATTGTACCACACGAGTCGTTCGGTTGATGTAAATTAAGGTAGATATAAATTGAATAGAAACAATTTGAAAATAATTAATAAATTCACATTTAATGAAATATTCAACCACCATTATGGCATATACATATACATATACATATACATATACATATAAATATACATATACATATACATATACATATACATATACATATACATATACATATACATATACATATACATATACATATACATATACATATACATATACATATACATATACATATACATATACATATACATATACATATACATATACATATACATATACATATACATATACATATACATATACATATACATATACATATACATATACATATACATATACATATACATATACATATACATATACATATACATATACATATACATATACATATACATATACATATACATATACATATACATATACATATACATATACATATACATATACATATACATATAAAACGAGTATGACAAAAGAAAACAATTTACAATTTTCTATTCTTGCTCTCTTCCATTTTAAAACAAACATCCATTAAAACAATTACTTCTGTCGTTATGTTACGTTACGTTGGTGTATGTCGCTATAGCTAATGAGAAAATAATTTATTACTTATTTTTAAATCCTTTTTTTTAATGACTGTGACTAAGTGAATCAATACTCTTTTATATTATTAGGGCAGATATAATTTCTTCAAATTTCTTATAAGGTTCGATGTACCAAAAGGATCACATCTAAAAACTCTTCTGTTTATAATTTCCATTATTTTCGGATTTAATTTTTTTGCTCGTGTTCTTTTAGCATATGTGATGATTGTTCATGTGCGCCAAGATAATGCAGAAGAATATAAATAACGTTAAAAACTCAACCTTATTTGATGCAGTCACATAACCTATACTCAGATATCAAAACAGATATTTAACAACATATTCACTTAACAATATACAGCTAAAACGAAATATTAAAGATATATGCATATATTTTTTTATTCCAGATTTCAATTTCCATAAATATGTCGACAATATTGATCATTTTCAAATATGCTGGGTTTTATTATAAGATCTGTTCTTCCTTAATAAAAGTTGGACGCTATGAAATTATTACTCTTTGGAAATTTAGTAAGCATTAGTTTGCTTACTGGTCGTCTTTTTTGGTATTGTAATGGTGGGTTTATAGACGAATAATTAAGAATTACAGTAAATTCAATAAAAAAGAATTTAAAAATAATTAATAATAGGCCGAAAGACCCTAGATGTTTATATATATATATATATATATAATTAATAAAATATTCCCTCTTTAATTACTACAACATTTTTTAGAGTGAGCGTCGGAATTTCCGTTTATTGTCTGTTTCGTCAGTGTACAAGGAATTGTTATATACATTGTCCCTTGAAATTTTGAATACAGACATGCATTACTTGGAACTTAGTTACCACACTCATTTTTTGCATAGCTGAGTCAAATGTTTTAATTGATTGGCCAACGGAAAATAATCAATAATTTCTCATTTGTAATAAAATAGGGAATCAAATTTAAACAACGATATTTTTATATTACTATTCAAACAAACACAATTCTATCGTAACGCGTAACAAATAACTACAATGTTCATGTTATTAAATGTACGCAAACATCTCCTTGTAGAGCCAAACAATATCAAAGACGATCATAAAATTCCTATCGCATGTCTTGTAAAGTGGCAGGAGTAATATTTTGGGTGGATTGAAGAATTTATAATCTGAGGCCATCCACGTTGTTAGCTCTTTGATGCTGATGGGTATAATTGTTTGCTTTATATGGCCCGAAAGAAAAGTAATAATTTGGGTACAATTCAGGAGATCTCGGTGGTCATTTTATGTCTCCTTTGATGCTAATGACGTGACGAGAAAATATTTTATTTAAATAATACATAGCTGCATTATGATTAACAGATCCGTCGTGCTGATACCAGATGTGGGTCATATCAATATTTTGTAAGCCTTATGTTGCTTGGTTCTCAAACAGTCCCAAATACTATTGGCCTTTTAGATTGCTATCGATAATAAAATGGTCCTATAATTGTATCCATCACATCTTCACAAAATTCTATTCGACAACGATGGTCATCCGCGAAAACCTCTTGTGTTGTTTTGACTTCGAAATACTTAAAATTATTTTTTTAAGTAGTATATGTATTTCTAATTTTCCGGAATTAATTTCTGAATTTTCTGCAAGAGCTCTTGTTGATAACGTGCCATTTTCTGCTATCATTTTATAAAGCATAATTTCCGCATTTCAGATACTTAACTTTAATGCATCCGTTCCTTTGAGCACTTACATGGTGTATTCACAGAACCAGTTTCCTCAAACAAATGTATAACATGGAAAACCAAACTGGTGTTTACTGTCACATAGCATGCCGAAACAAATTATTTGCGATGTCATTCATGGAATCATTTAACAATTTTTTTCTGTTCACTTTTTAAAATTTTGAAGCTACGTAAGTCAAATTGACATGAATATTGCAGTAACAACCATCGGGACAAATAATAATGATCGAGATACAATACAAACATATTACATAAAATTACTCATATTCAAAATTTCAGGAGAATTTAGGTTAGTATTTATAAACAATTAATAAACTACATGACGTACGTGTTTTTGTAGAGTTCAGCGTAGCGTAAATTTACTATTAGCTCACAAATTGAAATATCGATGTGCTTATTTAGTACTTCTTGACTGTCGCGGTCACCCTGGAAAATGTGAGTTAATAATACTACACCCCCTTCCCAAAAAGCCAAGATAAGAGCTTGCTGAAGTCCTTACTAACTGAAACACTAAAGAATATTCTGCTTACATATTTTACTACATTTAATTAATAAAACTTAATCATTTTATAACAGTCTGTTACAATAATAAAATCGGGACCGATCGTTTATTTTTTTACTATAATACTTAAGGAGTGATGCCTACCTGCATAGGTTCAAAAATAGTTATTTTTTTATTGCAGAATTCAAAAGTGTGCACATTTAAGATTATTTCATAAAAAAGTTGCATAGCGATTATAATACAGCATACACATCTTAAATCTTTGAATGCGATTATTTCGAAACCGCATTTTCAAAGTCGGTGACGGCGATAATTCAACATGTATTCATTCAATATGACAGCGGCGTTTTGTCTCATATTCTAAACTATGTTTTGAGTTGTTGATCGTTTGGATTTCGCCTATTATTTGTTTTAATTTTTTTACAACCGAACAAAGACACATTTTTAGACCCAAGAAAGCACTTTTTTTCTCAGAAGGCCGCCATTTTGTCAAATTTATTTTTTCTCAAAATCGAACGATAAATCACAGCATTTACTCAATTTCAAATACTTTTTGTATCTCCAGAGGCTGTCACCGCAAAGGCCTTTTAAAAAAAGTCTTCCGACGGGCCCTCAAATCTTCGGGAAAGTCGAAAAAAAAAAAAATTAATTGACGACAAATGTATGTTGAATAAATTGGTGTAATTGGATTTTATCTGTCTTGTTTCGAGAAAACAATCCCAAATTTTCGATTTTTTTTTTCGGCCTTGCAGGTAGACATCACCCCTTAACTAACCTATTTTTATGTACAGTGTAGATCTACCTTCTTAATTAACTATTTTACAATCACTTAAATCTACTTCGGTTATTTTATATGGACGTTTATATTTATCGACTTAAGTCCTAGCCTCATCGGTTACTAGGACTAAATCTCCTAATAATAGAAAAAAGAAAAATATTCACATGTATATTCCTTTCTTAAAGTGCAGAAAGGTATATAACTGAGTTTTCAATTAGTAGCATAAACCTTCACGTAACTCAAGTAACTAAATTAAGATTATTCACATGAATAAATTAAAAATAAATTTAAAAAATAATTTTAAAATAACATTATTAACAAATCACATTCTTTTAGCTTCTGTGACTTTTTGATTCCCAAATAAAAAAATGCAGTATACATTATTATATTGCTAAATAGCGGCAAGTATCCATTATGTAATTCAATGTCTGGAGGGATATATGCCCGAGAAGTAGTTGTTTTAATGGATATTTACTTAAAGTACTTACGTAACCTAAGTCAAAGAGTCACAGTAGCAAAAGAGAACATGATTGATTAATAATTAATTATTTTCAAATTGTTTTTATTTAATTTATTGTAAATTCAAAATTGATAAATATTTAAAAAAAATATTTTGTTCAATTTAAACTTAAAGTCCAATAACAATACATCAAATTACAATAAATTAAAGAATTCATTAAATTGACGGGAAAAACTTCAATACGCTGTAATTAAATAATATCGTATTTTGTAAAATAGAATCTCCTTGATTAAATATTCAAGCATATACCAGTGAAAACAAAATTTATAATAAAAAGTTACAAGAATAAATACAAAAAACGCAAAGATTATAGCAGTATCTATCGATTCAGATTATTTCAGTGATGCGGATTTTCAGATACGATCTCCGATCAGACATCAAATCAAAATATTCCATTAGTTCAGTGTTTAAATTAATTGATCCGCTATTTCAGTTTCAATTGCGACATTGATATAAATCTTTAATTTCTAAATGTAATAAAACGACATGCAAGAGTAACCATCCACATGTACATGTTTACTATATAAAGAATCCACTTTGTTGAAAACGTCAGTATATTATTACTCATCAAGACAGAACAACCACACCTACAGCAATGACGTGTTCAGTAAGTATAATTAATTAAAAAAATATTGTCTCAAAAGATAATATAAGTAAATCACCATAATTTTAATCTGTACTAAAAGGCATAACGTACTAATAATATAGGATGTGGTTCGTGATTACAAAAAATACAATTATATTATTATAAAGATGAATTAAAAAAAAATATATATATTCTTAGCATTTTATTTTCTTAAAAACTTAAGTATATAATTAATCTTATAAGTGAATTGAATGTAAATTTAATCTTTATAATGTTTTAAATAAAATAATTAATTTAATCAGAGATTAAACTGTTTTAACTCAATCTTTGATTTGGTGATTGTGGAGACGTTAATTTAGATAAAACTAATCAATTGTATTACTTAATTATTAGATTTATTAAAATATTTTAGATTTTATTTAAAAAAATAACAATTATAATAATTAATTCCTTTATGCTATTTACATAAAAATAGTTGTCCTTTCTACTACTTATTTTTTATTAAACTATATATATTTCGAAAACTATGTTTCCATCTTCAGTAGTGAAGTTTAAGTTTATGCCAATTCATTATTTAATTAAATTTTTTGTTGTATGTTTTTATTACACATTAAATAAGGGAATGAAATTAATAAAGAAAAACATTCGTTAAAACACAGTACTATTCAAAAAATAATAATCCCAACAAGCACATAATTCTATACAAAAAAATATTTGATCGCTATCTGCGGAGGAATCACAAAATTCTGCACGACTTGTAAATAAAAAAAATAAATTATTCCAAACTGTGAGTGCCGGAAAATTACTTTAGCACGGGACGAGCTTTTCATAGCGCTGGCTCAGATCATTCCAGTTGACGATGTCGAAAATAAATAGGAAAATAATTTATAATAGTTGAGTATTTTTTTATTAGCCACTCAAAAACTTACGCATTGAAACAAATATCTATTTAAACAACTACTTGCCGGGATTTCCTATTATTATTTTTATTTATATATAAACACAATATTTATTGACAATTGTAATCGTTATCAATTATGAATTTATAATAAATTAATCATTATCTACATGTAACATACAATATTACAATGTATATTGTAAAAGTCTGCCAATTGGCTATCGACTAATGGTCTTTCCGTATAATTTTATTCTTAATATTTTGCTATTGAACTAAATATATTTCGGAACATCTTCTTCAGTAATAGTACATATGTATTATTGCAGTTTCTCACAGCCAGTTGGTAGCTGATTACATTTGTATAATTTAATGATTTCTTAAATGTAATTAATAGCTTTAATATTTAAACATTTGTAGTTTATATTGCAATAATAAATATGAATAGATTATTAAAAATCTACTCATAAAATAAATAAAAGAGAATTCTTTTAATTATGGGCTGATTACCTGTATCTAGTCGAGAATTTGAAGTTATTCAAATTAATCTGTGTTTAATTTGCTTTCTTAAATATCCTCGATACCATTACTATTAATATGATTAATATAAAATATTTAATAATTATGAATTGATTAAAAAAGGTACTCTTTGAATTTTAGATGATTGTTTTCTGCGTCATTTTGGCATTCGTAAATGCTATACCTACCGGTTATGATCACGGTGGACATTACGGTGGTCATGAATCGAACTATTTAGGAGAAAATCTTGGGGGACATTCGTCCATTGCTGGTCTGTCCGCCGGTCATGCCGATATTCAAGGTTCGTCCGGTGGCGATGCCTCCATTTCAGGACCTCATGGCGGTGACTCCAATATTTCTGGACCTCAGGGTGGTAGTTCTTCGGTTCAAGGACCTCACGGTGGAAATTCTGCCATTCAAGGATCCCAAGGAGGAAGTGCTGATATTCAAGGGCCTCATGGTGGCAGCGCTTCTATTCAAGGATCACAAGGAGGAAGCGCCTCTGTTGTCGGGGCTCAAGGTGGAAGTGCTTCTATTGTAGGAGCAATTGGTGGATCTGCTTCAATCGTTGGTTCAACCGGAGGAAGTACCAGTATTGTCGGTTCACAAGCTGGAAGACTTAGAATTGTTGCGGGAACTGCGAGACAAGTAACCTTTGTAGGATCTGCTGGTGGTGCTGGCGGTGCTAATGGAGATGATGGATTTGGTCATGGTGGATTACAAATTGTATTAGGAGGCGGTTTAGGTCATGGCGGTGGATATAGCCACGGTGTTGGATACGGACATGGATATCATCATTGACGCGTCATCATATTAACCATTGCTTAAATTGTCTGTTTTTGTTGAATAATAATAAAAAATGCACTTTAAATATTTCGTTATAATTTAATATCAATTTTACAAAATATACTCCGGAAGAAGCGACAACCCAATATACCTTTCGTAATTTAGCAAATTGCAGCAAAGTTTGATACTTATTAATTTGCTGTAATCAAATAAATTTATTATTATGGGGAAATTTTGGCATAAATTCAAATATACAGTTTAAAATGATTAACATGATCCCCACTTAATTGATGTAATTACCCAACCATTCCTCCAAATTATGCATATCGTTATTCAACATTTCTGGTTGAATTGCACCAATTTGCTTCCTTATGCCGAGTTTTAAAAATTTATTTAGAACAAGGCTAACATTATTCTAAACTTATTAATACTGTAATCGACATTTTTGGAGATATTAACTTTTAAATTTAGAAATGACTCATTACCAACGAACAGGGTTGAAATTAGCACTACATAAAAAAAATTGGAAAGCAAACCTGGTGACCTGGTTTATTTCCACGCCGAGTTGTGCATTTTTTCTATTTAATTATTTATTCTTTCTCGATCGGTTAAAAAAATATATTTTCAAAGAGGATCAACTTCAATAGGAGGACAACATGAAAAATGGCATTTAAACCCTAGAGGAAAACTTGGCGATTAATTTTCATCGCCCTACCCTCATTTTTGCTCAAGTCACACACATTCTTTTATAATTCCTGAATAAAACACTTACTATGTTTTTACCACAAAATATTTATTGTATAAATTCACGACTTAAGTTTCGACGTTTGACGGTCATTATCAAGTGAAACAAATTACAAAAGGGGGGTTACATTTATACAGGTAAAACAATTTTAAGTGAGGGTAGCAAACAGATTAGGTTAAGCAGGTATACAAATTTTTTACACATTAAAGGATTTCGTGTACACTAAATCGGTTTGTTCGTTTAACAAATTAACTAGGGGATTATTGGTCCGTTTGAAAATTTCTGCGGATTCCAGCAGGTTAAGCTTGGTGCCTTTCGTACAGTTATGTACAATTTTTATTTATTTCTGGAAATGAATGTTTGCACTCTGAAACATGGTTGGAAGAAGAACTGGAGTCTTGGTTCAGTCTAAATGCGCGATAATGTTCCGAATATCTCTTTTCGAAACTACAACCGGTTTGGCCTACATATACATTTGGCATTCGGAACAAGGAATTTCATAAACACCTGATTTCCTTAAGGGATTAATTTTGTCTTTTGAATTGAATAGAATGTTAGATAATTTGCAACTGGGTTTTGTTTTCGAAGAATGTGAGCTATTTTTTCCGTAGTTTCGCCAAAGTATATTAGGGTAATGTATGGATCTTTGTATTTTGGTAACGTTTTTTATTAATTATGTTCTGGATAAGATTGACTGGATAACCATTAGTTTTGGCGATATCTATAATTTTGTTTATTTCTATGACTCGGTTATTGGCTGATAAAGGAATTAAGAAGGCCCTGTATATCATTGAATGATACGCGGCTAATTTATGCGACAATGGGTGATTGGAATTATATGGGATAGTGGAATTTACGTTGGTTGGTTTTCTATAGATATCAAATTCTATTTTATTGTTCTTGTGGATTAGTGTTAAGTCTAAAAAGATAATTTTATTATTTTGTTCATGTTCTATTGTAAGTTTTATTTTGGGGTGTATATTATTAATTAAATTTAAAAATTGATCAATTTGACGTGTGGTGCCACTAAAGCAAGCAATTATGTCATCTACAAATCGGTACCAGAATGAAAAATGTTTTTTTGTGAAATCTAAGTTAAAAATGTTTTCCTCTATTTGTGTCATGAATAAATCTACTAGCAATGGGGTCGCCGTTGAGCCCCCTACTCAAGGCGACCCCATTGCTAGACCTGTAGTTTGTTGGTAAAATTGATTGTTAACTTGGAAATAATTTTGTTGTAAACAAACTTCAAATGCCTCGTACAGTTTTGCTTTAGTGATAACATCGATATTTGATTAATCTAACATGTTCTTGATAATTTTGAGACATTCATTTCTTGGGATATTTTAAAACATACTTGTGACGTCAAAGGATACAAGTTTGGAGCCTGTAGGGGTGGTTATTGTTTTTAAATGGTTAGAAAGTTCCAGTGAATTTTTAATTGAAAAAGTTGACGTAAAGTTTGTGTATTTTTAAAAAAATGTAATTTAATTTTATTGCTAATGTTCGAGACGGGCTATTAATATATCATACTACTGGCCTTATGGGGAGATCTGGTTTATGGGTTTATATTAAGCCGTACAATCTGGGTGCTAGTGGATTTATATTAATAATTTGATATTTTTCAAAATTCTAAAAAATCACTTCTATGTTTTTTTTTAGCAAATTTTTGATTTGTGATTGGAATGGCGTTGTCTGATCTTTTTTGAGAAGCGCTAGATTTTCTTGTTTAATGAATGTATATATTTTGTCCTTATATTGACTTGTTTCCAGAATAACAATTGAATTTGATTTGTCTGCTTTTGTGATTGTTAAGGCATTAAGTGAAGCTTTTGATTTGATTGATTTTATAATTTGTGATTCGGACAATGAGTTTTTTGGATATGATTTTATTATATTCGCAATTTGTGCTCTCGGGATAAGGGGTTCTTGTACCTTTTTTAAAGCAATTTTGGATTCTACTACTAAAGTTGTTTTAGGGGTTTTGTGATTGACATAAGGACTGTAGTTAGGATTTTGGGACAGAAAAGTTTTTTTTTTGTCTTTTATAATTCTCTTGTATTTAAAATGTGAGATCGATTACTGATTTTATTTGACACTTGTATTAACAGTTATCATTGCAAATCTTTTGTTTTTCACATATTCGTGAAATTATTATTATTTAAGCAACTAAATTCCAATTAATTTTTGCTGCTAGCTCAATTTCTGAAAATTATACAAATATTTAAATAATTTCCCTTACTTTATGATAACTCCATATATCAGAAATAAAATTAAAAAAATTAAAATAAAAGAATGTTCACATATTAATTAAGATTTTTCTTAAAATTGTTTCAAAATAATTGTCTATAAATATATATATATATATATATATATATATATATAAATAATTTGAAACATTTTTTATGAATGAAAAATGTATTTTTAAATTAAAAAGATATGATGTTTTAACTTTTTTAATAGTTTGAATATTGAATAATGATAAGGAAAACATTTTTTGCTGAATACACAAAAGATAAATTTTATATTCAATGAACAAAATTAGCTTCCAAACAAAGCATGACATTTTCTGTTTTACTTTTTATATACGCCCAAAGTGAATTACATTGAGTAAAAACATCTAACCCTTGTTTACATATGTTCATTAAGTTCTGTGGTAACACTTTCACTCGCAAATGACCAATGTTGTCGAAGCGCCCTAAAACTTCAACACTTTTAATGTGGTTTCACTTTCACTAATTTTGTGTCAATTTTCTGTGAGGTTCAGATAAATTGTATTGTCATGTGTCAGTATATCTCCTTTGAGAAAGAGTGCACGGATAATTGAGCCTCTGAAACCCAAGTCACATAATAATGTTACGATAATAGCCACATCAAATTAAATGCAAATAGAAACATATACCTTCGCATTTGACTGGGATATAGCGCTTGCTAATTCAGTATGTTATCGAGTCACAGAAGATTTTGAAAGGCATAGTGGTATAAGTGCGATTAAGACCACTCTGGCGTGAAGTATGTACATAATACGTAGCGATTTACAAAATCGATTATTTCACTAATCGTTTTAATAAAACACTTTTTTAAACATTTTTTTGTATAATTATGAATTTATCACCAAGAGTCTTTATTAAACTAAAAAAATCATTTTAAATCGTTTCATTATAATTAAATATATTATATATTTCACAAAATATATTACATAGGAAGCGACAAATCAATATATCTTTCGTTGCAGCGAATGTTTGATACTTATTCATTTAATTTTCTTTATATTGGTTGTTGGTTGTGGAGCCTTTAATTATTTAAATAATTATTTATTTAAACTTCACCACTGAAGATGGAAAGATTTTCCAAAATATATCTAGTTTAATAAAAAAATAAGTAGGAGAAAGGACAACTATTTTTATTTAAATAAATACTTATTCATTTCAAACAGAATTGTTGTAATCAAATAAATTTAACAAACATTTATTTGACCTCAGCAAACGACATAAATATGTAATTGTAATTATTTAGTTTACAGTTTTATTCGTTATATGTTAGACATTTCGATTGCTAAGCTCTTATTATCAAAAATTAACGAGCTTACGACTAGGTGCGATTATTATTATATAATTGCTAATAAAGATTATTATTACAACAACACATCTTTATTTTGACATTAATTCAGTATATTGTACAATGTAAAATATTTATGGTTAATTAATGGTTAAATGGCTATCGACCGTAGGTCTTTCAACCAGTAGTCCTTGTCTTATGTCGTTATTCTAGCAGTCGTTGAAATTAGATGAGATGAATTCATATGTAGTGAATTGTAGACATTAGAAGGAATATTCGGTTCTTTTCAGGAATAATAGGTTTGCAATGTCTCTGATTGTAGGAATGATGGAAAATTCTTGGGCTATTTTAGTTAATCGTTGTTAAATTGGAATTATGTTAGTTTTTTTTTTTCAAATAGGATTGTGTTGGATGAGTTATGTAGTGGATTATTTGGGTGTTGGAGTTTGGTGAGGATACGAAGAGCGGATCGTTCGGCTACAGAAATTTTGTTCAGGGTAGAGGAGCGTTTTTTAAGATTATTATTATTAGAAACGACTATTTACTTGGTCACAGTTATTTAAATTAAATAAAATAAAAATAATTTGAAAATTATTAATTTACTCAATTGAATAATTAATAAATTATTTTCTCTTTAGCTGCTGCGACTTTTTGTTACTTACTTACTATCATTCTCCGTTCCTAATAGGAGAACTCGCCTAAATCAGCCATTCTATATAGTGATGCACAAAACTTCTCTCGGTTTTCACAATTCGGTAACCAGACTTATGTCCCTAGCAAATGAACATTTCTTCGATGGATAGTTTGATATATTTAACATAAATTCAAGTGAATTAAGGCGTAAGCTAATATCTATGTATAATTATTTAAGATGATATATATCAATAATTTAATTTTACTTAATTAAATGTTACTTGAGCCCGTAGAATCTAGGTGTGGATTGTTATTACATAATTAATTATTGTTTGTATAATTTCATGATTAGTTAATTTGTAAAAAAGGTGTTTAAGTAAACAAATAATTAAATAAAATAAGTCGCAGAATCTAAAAGGAAAAATATTTTGTTTTTAATTATTAAATGAATAAATAATATATATATATATATATATATTTTTATTATTTGATTTCTTATCTAAATGTTTCATGTAAGATTTTGTGTTTATTTATGGATAACTCAAAGTGATAAAATTAGCTAGAGAAATCTAATCGAGATTAGAAATGTGTATGGATACTTTTAACGCAACACATATTGTTGCTGTTAAAGTTATTAATGTAGGCAGTCTTTATAACTTCTGCATTCTAATTCTCTAACCGTTATTGAATATTTAATAAAATGTCCAGCCAGCATTCATCTAGCGTATGGATAACTTTTGATGGCCATTTCGGTTTTTCGAACCTCATCAGACTAGTGTGTTCCATGTTGTTATATATTTAATATTAATCATAATAAATGAAAGACAAAGCAAGCGCCATATTTAGCCTAATTTCATGTGGCATCGTCAACGATTTGGGTCTACATGAAATTAGGCCAAAGATGGCACTTGCGTCGTCTTTCATTTATTATGTTACTGAATATTTTAACTTTGAAAGGATAAAATCAAATGTACAAATATGCATTGCATTTAACAAAGCAAATTTACACAAATATGTTTCGATGAAATGCGTTGTTCTGTCTTTTTTCTATGGTTCTGTGGCCCATTTCTTCCTTCTTTGGATTGCGGTGGGAGGCTGGAGTTAGTTATTAGATGCGCATCTAAGTTTCTACTGTTTTTTTAAGAGCTCCAGTAGTTAGTGCTGGTAGATTGGAACATAACCAAAATGTCATGAATCAAGCTTAGGCATATGGTAAACAAACCGCTTTGACACATTAGTGATTTTGTTGTTGCGTCATATACTTTTGGTTGTGTGAAAATGTCTGATTTTGTGCTAAATAATCGTCATTTGCGGAAAGTGTTGCTTTTCTTCTTTCATTAGAAGAAAACGGCAGCTGAAGCGCATCGAGAACTCCAAAAGTTTACGGAGATGCTGCTCTAAGTGAAACAACGTGCCGTGATTAATTCCGTCGCTTTAAAGACGGTGATTTCGATGTTGACAATTGTTCGCGTGAAGAAAGGCCAAAAACCTTCCAAGACGCTGAATTGGAGGAATTGCTCGATGAGGATCCGTATCAAACGCAAAACAAGCTTGCTTCAGCATTAGGACTTCCCCGCCAAGCCATTTTTAAGCGATTGCATGCGAAAAAGTGATTCTACAACATGACAATGCTCGGCCTCACGTTGTCAAACTCGTTAAAACCTGCTTAGAAACTCTCAAATCCTCCTATCCCACCCGTCATATTCCCCCGATATTGCGCCGTCCAATTATTACTTTTTCCATTCGATGGCACATGGTATGGTTAATCAGCAGTTCCGCTCATATGAAGATATCTCAAAATGGCTTAATTCGTGGATAGCCTCAAAAGACGAACACTTCTATCGTGACTATATCCGAGCTCTGCCAGAAAGGTTGGAAAAAGTTGTCGCTAGCAATGGGCAATATTTTGAATGATTCATTTGTAATCATATTTTTACAATAAAGTTGCACTTTCATAAAAAAAAAAAACAGTGAGACTTGATACCAGGGCTGAGTGCTTAGCAGCCACATGTTATTCAGGAATTAGTGCGCACTTTTTAATCGACAAAATTTACGATTATAGGGTCGCTTCGTAGAACGGACCCCTTTGAAACAAATGTATATGTTAATGAGGAGGGCAGTCGTGGTTGCAACGGATACAAGTTGTAGCAGTAACTTTTACTCTAAATGGACATGAATAAATGTAGTGATATGATGATGGTTAAATATTATCGAAACTACAAAAGTAGAATCGCTTTAATTTAATATTCTAGATTATTCCATTAGAAAAGTAAAATTGTATTTTTAATAATTTAAAGAAAGTTACAGGAACAAATTGAATAAAATAAAGATCAGTCGAGAAAATAAAAAAAAAGTATTAGAGCAGTTAAAATATATTCACATTGCTTCATTGATATCAAATAAAAATATTCCTTTAATTAAATGCTCAAATTAATTGATCCACCAGTCAGTTTCGATTGTGACATTGATGTAATTCTTCAATTTCTAAATGCAGTAACACGATATGCAAGAGTAACCAAGCACACTGATTTACTATATAAAGAATCCTCTTCTATGAAGTCGTCAGTGTATTATTGCTCATCAAGACAGAACAACAACAACAGCAATGACGTGCTCAGTAAGTATATTTAATTAATAAAGTATTAAATTAAATATATAGAAAAGACTGTTAATAAAATAAATGTTTTTATTAAGTCTTTTTTAATTTAAAATTTAATTACCTCGTTGGTAAATAAACAATATATTCTTATTATATTTATTTCTGAAACAACTATGAATTCTTGAATCTTTGAAGAGTTTATTTCGTGGTACATTTTCAATATTGGAATAAAGAAAACAATAACTTTTTATACCACTTAACAATTTATTTCACTACACGGTAACGGTAAATAAAGTATTAAATTAAAAATATAGAAAAGACTGTTAATAAAATAAATGTTTTTATTAAGTCTTTTTTTAATTGCAAATTTAATTATCTCGTTGGTAAATAAACAATAAATCCTTATAATATTTATTTCTGAATACTCTGAATTATGAATTGTTTAGTAATACTAATGATATAGTTCCATGAAGTTGCAATCTCAACGATAAAATATTCGATGTAATATTAAGTTTATAATTTAAAGGACTGTAAATTTATGTAAATTCTGCAACCGAACCAATTGTCTGCATAAAGCATTGTCAAATCTATTTTCAGATGAATTTCTTTTTAGATACAACTTTAATGTTATATTATCATGTTATTACAGCTGATTGTAATCATTAATTAAAACCATTATTTGACGGAAATTTTGAAATTTCCATTTGGAATTAATGGTTAGTAATTTTTTTCCAAATAAGTAAGCGTGGTATTAACAATAATTACGCTGTGTTAACTTATGGAATTTACAATTTGGTGTGAAATTTAATATGTACGAGACACGCATTCGCGGACACGAGTATGCGCGGTGGGGTATTTTTCAACTTTCAATATCAACGAAGCTAAGACACCATGATGTTCTCCATTCAGAACACAGTACAAAATCTCAACATAATAACGTTAATAGTTATTGAGTAATTAATTTGGGGAAATAGCCCAAATGGGATAAATTTAGAATTTACATTCGAACAAAAATCGATACATTAATAAAAAATCATATCTTTGTAACCGCTTGAAAAATATATTTGCAATTTTTTTTCTGTTTAAACTGAAACACGTGTGTTTCAAATTATGAAAGAACCGCTTTAATATCTTAAATAGTTTATGAATTAAAAATTATCAAAATTATCTCATTTTACGTGAGCCTTAAGTAATTATTATAATTAGTTTTAACTTATGACTCATGTAGAAAATATCCCCTGTATATAATGTAAAATCTCTATTAAGGGAATTATGTTAAGAAAACAAAACTCCTAATTATATTAACAAAAGTTAAAAATAAATTCATAATTCTATGAGTTGATATTTCGTCTTTTCGCCTATATAGTTAAATATATATTTTTAAATTTAATTTATATAACTACAATAAATAAGATTAATATTAATTATTCAACAATAATGATATAATAAAAATAAAATATTCTATAAATAAATTTTAGATGATTGTTTTCTGCGTCATCCTGGCACTAGTGAGTGCCATGCCATCCGGTTATGAACACGGCAGTCATTACGGTGGTTACGAATCCAACTATTTAGGAGGTGGTCTTGGGGGACACTCTTCCATCGGTGGCCAGTCCGGCGGTTATTCCAATATCCAAGGTTCCTACGGGAGTGATGCATCAATTTCAGGACCCCATGGTGGCGATTCCAGCATTTCCGGACTTCAGGGTGGTAGTTCTTCGGTTCAAGGACCTCACGGTGGTGATTCCTCTATCGAAGGACCTCAAGGAGGAAGTGCTTCTATTCAAGGCCCGCATGGAGGTAGCGCTTCTATTCAGGGTCCACAAGGAGGAACTGCGTCGATAGTGGGAGCCCAGGGTGGAAGTGCTTCTATTGTAGGAGCAACTGGTGGATCAGCTTCAATCGTTGGTTCAACGGGAGGAAGTACTAGCATTGTCGCTTCACAACCTGGAAGTCTTAGAATTGTTGCGGGAACTGCGAGACAAGTGACCTTTGTAGGATCTTCTGGTGGTGCTGGCGGTGATGGTGGAGATGGTGGATTTGGACATGGCGGATTAGGAGGTGGATTAGGAGGCGGTTTAGGTCACGGCGGTGTATACAGCCACGGTGGATTAGAAAGCGGTTTAGGTCATGGCGGTGGATATAGCCACGGTGTTGGATACAAACATGGATATCATCATTGACGCGTCATCAAAATGTTCATTGCTTAACTTGACTGTTCTTGTTGAATAATAATAAAAGAAATGCATTTTAAATACTTGACTATAATTTAATATCAATATCAATTCCAGAAAATATAAACCACAGTAATCAAAAACCAATGGATGATAATCCATGTAAAACAAATAATATAAAATGTTTGGTACTTATTAAATTAAAAGATGCTGTAGACAAATAAACTTTAATAAATGAATAAATAAAATATTTATGATTTTCAACAATTTTTGTATTTTATTTCACTGCAATTGTTTTGCTACGCTGTAGCTTCTTCAGGTGAAGAATGTTGATAATTTTAATAAAATTAAATACAAAAAAATAAAATAAATATGATATGAATAAATATTTTATTTATTTATTTATTAAACTAATCATGTATTTTAAAAAACTAAGTGCCTCAGTAATCAACAAATAAACTTTTTTCTTCATTGTCATATTTAAACATGTATTAAAAAATGTAGAAGACTCCACAATTTAAAACAAATTGATTTACGATAAATACTTTGGAAAACGACATAAATTATGTTAGTTTCATAAATGAAAATACACTTTGAAAGTATTTTCACATATTTATCAAATAATCTTGTTAATAATGAAATAATAATGGAGATGAAATATATATAAGTTATGTAATTGGTATAAATAAATAATCTCAAAATTCTTTATGGTTTATTGAATAATAACAAGGAAAACATTTAAATCGCTGAAATATAATAAATATTTTTTTATAATTTATGAACATTAAAATTAGCTTCCAAATAATTTTCCTGTTACTATAGAGAATTTCGGTTATTAGAAACGATAGAAAAAAACCGGATGGCGCATCCTCTTTTTTTAAGATAAACTCAACGGTGGAAACAGAAATTAGCTATCGTTTTTTGTTTTTAAGTTATAGCTTAAAATTCAATATTTATCCAGTTTCCTTAGTTGGCGCCCAGGTTATGCGTCAGGCTAGTAAGCCAAGGGTTCAATTCCAGGATTGGACTGGTCGTTGTATGAATGATTAAATGAATGGTGTGACGTCCCCCAATTTGATATTAAATCATTATAAAGGTTATTACTGGGTGAAATGGTTACAATATGTCAGACCGATACCTATATGTGAGTGGAAAATAAAATCTTCTTTATGTTGATTATTGGTTGTGGAGACAATAATTGTATAAATAAAAATAGTTTTCCTTTCTCCTACTTATTTTTTTTTATTTTATTTTTTAGGAAAACAATTTTTATTTATATATGGAAAATATAACTTAATTTTTTATCTCTTTTCATTGATATACCACGTTAGTATTTATCCTTAAGCTTCTTTGTAATTTAAAATAAATGAGCATATTAAACGTGTTTCGTTGTTTTTGTCTATATTCCAGTGAATCGCTTTCTTTTTATCCAACATTAAACGCAGGTATTTTTTAAAAATAATTTACAATTATAAATACATGTTGTATGTGAATTTAACATTTTTCATGTTTTAGGTAAATAGTAACAACTCAAATTTGTTGCAATCGCTTTCTTTTTGTCTGATACTGTTCATGCAGATGAATGAATCGATATATGCAAAAGTTTAAACAAAATATGAATTGACAAATGAAATTATTCAAAAATATTTCCAATAATAGATGAGGAAATAAATAAAATCACATAATAAAACATGGATTCTCACATCCAATACCTGATCCCTCCTTACCAGTTTGGTTTGAGGTAAGGATTGCTATGGGAAGAGATGCCATAGCAATCCTTACCTCAAATTGTCAAACGGCAAACCTTGAAAGCAAAAAGTCCGCTATTTTACTTCTCGACATCAAGAAAGCCTATGATTCTGTGTGGCATCAAGGTGTGCTGTACAAATGCCATTCCCTCCACATTTAATTAATATCCTCGACAAATTTCTACTTAATCGTACCATCTATGTCAGAGTCCATAACTCAATATCCGCTAATTTCGAACCTCAGCAAGATCTTCCCCAAGGCTCACCCATATCTCCAATACTTTATAACATATATATCCAGGACCTATACAATCCCAATCCCAATCATTTTAACCCCTCCGCATATACATTACTGTATGCTGATGATACAGCCCTCATTACCCACGCTCCAACCATAACAAAAGCTGTTGGCGTTCTACAGGGATTGATAGACGATCTGCAAACCTGGTATGCGAAATGGAGAATCTCAATAAATCTCAACTTATTCCCTCCCACCGCCATAGTAATTCTCCTTATCAAATTAAAATTAATAACCACTCCATATCTCCTTCACCCACCTGTAAGTACCTTGGTGTAACTTTAGATCCTAAACTCTTCTTTATCAATCACTCCCATAACCTCAAACCCAAAGTTAAGAGCATTTTAGAGCCCTCACATATAAAAATAAAGACATTTCAACAGCAACAGATGTCCATATATACAAAATAATTTGTCGACCCCTGCTCGAATATACAGCTATCCTATTCCACAACCCTCCTCTTCAGGTTGCGGAAAGGTCAGCCCTTAAAGCGTTAACAAAAACAACACAAAAAACTCACTCCATAACCCATCTAACTCCCTCCTGTATGAAGCCTGTAATATCACTCCCATCTCAGAACGATTAAAAACCCTTTCCTTAAAGTTTGCCGTTAAAACAAACATTATACCCATTATCTAACAGTTATGCATTCCTTGTAACCCTGACATCACTCCCAAATTCATTCATCCCTCATTAACAATTCATCAATTCATATTATATTGACAGTTAGTGATCAAAACATAATAAACAGTGACATGAACAAGACAAAGACAGGCTGAAAGACCTCCGGTCGATAGCCGTTTCCATGAAGTACATTGTATGTATATATAAATTGTTGATTTTAAATATTTTGTATAAAAATATAAATGTGTTTTTACTTTTGGGAATAAAGATATTTCTATATATATAAAACTTGGAGTGATTGATGGTGGTAATAGGTGTGTTAAAAACTCATTGCGTGAGAACCGTTTGAAGTTCGAGTTTTAATTATTTGTTTTTGTGTTGCACCGGCTCCATCTACTTCTTATTAAAGATGTGTTTAATTACCTCACCCTAGGCTGTCATTAAACCGATTGTGATACTTTGCTTCCTTCATCAGAAGGTACTATGTGTCTTGTATCTTATATGGAAAATTGCAATTCCGTAAACACCGATTGAAAATCAAAAACTTGAAGAAATATGGCATATAATTGAAAAGATAAACGAAAATCAAAACTCACGTAGTTATTTTTTTTTTCTTGCAAAAAAACACGAGAATATTCGTTTTTAAACGTTCCTGTCATCTACTGGAAGCAGTTGAAAGGATAATCTTGACAAATATCCATCGTATAATTGTTGTTGCAACTCCAAGGGGTTGGGAGGGATGATTAACTGTAATAATTTGAATTCTGAAGGTTCTTTCTTTTAAGGCGAAGACGAGTTTATTTACATAATAAATATTTTTTTGTTTGTTTTTAACATATTGACCGCTTTGTCAGTCAATGGTGCTATTCAGCACTGACAGCGAGAAGCAAAATGCGCGAAGTTTGAATTGACGGCCGATTTTAAAATATAACCTGCAAAGAAAATTAATAGATAATGATTACCCGTCTAAAATCATGCCGGGTGACATGAGATAAATATAATATTTAATTACAGGTACGACAAAAAAAACTAAAAAATGGACGAGAATTCACATTCATTTGTAATAAATACATAGATCTAATAAATATTCCAACAATTTATCACAAACTATCACATG
Source organism: Philonthus spinipes (assembly GCA_963082785.1). Classification (NCBI taxonomy): domain Eukaryota; kingdom Metazoa; phylum Arthropoda; class Insecta; order Coleoptera; family Staphylinidae; genus Philonthus; species Philonthus spinipes. The sequence goes on from OY720312.1 coordinate 8,466,451, forward strand.
ACTCGTTCTTTTGTCAGCCATATTGCACTAGAAATCGTGCACTCACTTCCCGAGTCAGTGTTGTTTTAAATTAAATAAAAATGATTAGAAAATAACTTTTGACTTACGTTACGTAAGTACGTTAAACAAATGCACATTAAAACAACTACTTCCTGGGCAAATACCCACATCGGACATTGAATTACATAATGAACATTTGCTGTTGCATATCAATAAAATATTGCATAATGCAAGAAATTTAATGCAAAAAAAACAAAATGGACGTTACTTAATATTTAATATTATTGATTTAATTTCATTGAGTATGGTTGAATTAGTTTAATTGATTTATTTTAACATCTTTAAATTATGTAAGGCATAGCTGTACTGACGAGGATTTGATCCCGAAACACATGTCTGCAGATGGACTTATATTAAGTAACGTCCCTTTTGTTTGTTTTTGCATTAAATTTTTCTCGGATAAAAATGCATAAGACAATTTTTTAGAGTAGGCTCTTCATGTTCTTAGAATCGCTCCAGTTTAGTTTCAAACTAAGATACTGAAAAAATGTGCCCAATAAATTAATATACAGGGTGTTTTTTTTGGCTGAATTCTAAAAATTATTCAAGAGTAAACTTTTTTACTACTACAATATCTTTATTCAAAGTTATTTGTTTTACATATACATATATTTATAATAAATAATGGTATCTATGTTTCTTTCTTGCTTGCTTGAACAGGCTATCGACCTATGGTCTTTCCGCCAAACTTTGTTTATTTTAGCAGATATAAAAAAAGTTACAGAAAACTAGCTAGCAAAGTTCTTATTTGTAAACCACCATAAATTCATGACAGGGCAGAAAGATCTCCGATCGATAGCCCATTACAGACTACTAACCCATCAATATGTATTGTAAATATAAATATTTGTAAAGAATTGTAATTCTGCTGTCTGAATAAAGATGTTTGCATATATGTATCAGAAAAAGTTGTTTAGAATTAAAAGTTATAGAAGTCTTTCAATTTTTATACAAATCAGTTTACTTTAATTTTTTCATAAACATGAGATTTTGTATTTTAGGATCAACTTGAATCCATGAAATATTTGATCCTACACATGCTGTTATTAGAAATTTATTAGAAATTATTAATGCACTTAATTTTAATAAATTATATATATAACATCTTTATTTCTGCAGACAATTTTATATACAATAAATTAAGAATATAATTCTTATAATATGTTATACGTTGTCCTTAGAAAACGGCTATCGACCATCGGTCTTTCTGCCTGTTTTAAGAAATTATTTGCATTGTTTGAAACATTCCTCGTGATGATATTGATTTGTATGCTTAATTAATTTCTCACTTAACCAGCGGTGAAACATTTTTGATATAATTCAGGATCAAAATTAATTAAAATTGAAACACTTGGTTTGTTTCACTTATGTGAAATTTAATTTTAATTAAATATCCTGAATTCTTGATTTGTTTCACCCTAAATACAAAATTTTTTTAATAACCTCTACACAAACAATTAAAAAAAACAATGTTAACATTAAACATTTATTTATTAACGAAAATCCATTTTCACAAATGGAATCACAGAAGTTTAATATAATATAAATTCAAAAAAAATTATTAGTAAAAAACCAATGATTTAATTTTAATTTAAGAAAAAGTAAAAATTAGCGAACAATTCCGATAACATACAAAAATGTAATATAACAAAACAACTCAAGACTGATTTACTTATCACATAATACATTTATTGAAGATAACTTTTAAATGGCGCAATAATTCATTTCGTGACATCGAGAAAAAGTTAAATCTGGGATTAAGTGAAAAATGGTTAGAGAGACGTACAAACCTACTAAAACAACTACTAGTAATATAATTAGTTCTTTGAAATGGTATTCGGAATAATGGGCGGTAGCCAGTTAATCTATTATCTCGATTGAAATAAAAGTCTATCTGTGAGAGAATATCCAGACAATTAACATTTCCATTAATTATTTTATGTATCATCAAAATCATCACAAAAACTCTTCTCTTACCTAAACTATCGAGGCTAAAGTGAGTCATTAGAGTTTCAAGATTAGAATTATCTCTATTTTCTAATTTGTAAGAAAGATATTTTAAAAAAATATGTTGTATATTTGCAATATCTTCTTGGTAACACTTGGTAACCAAATAAATGAAGCATACTCCAATTTTGAACGTACAAATGCAACATAAATAATTTTGTATGGAACAGGATTCAAATTCAAAGAGATTAGCCTAACATTCTCGCCGCTGAATTGCATATATTATTAATATGACTAGAAAATGTTAATTTTGTATCAAAGATAATGCCGAAATCTTTAATTTCTGAAACTTTGGATAATCCATTATCATCATTTTTATAAACAAAATCGTGGATTGATCTTTTTCTCAAGAAAGTTATTGACTTGCATTTGCCTGAATTAAAAAATAATTGATTTTGGCAGTACTAATCATAAACAGATGACAAATCCTTCTGAAGCAATGCACAATCATTAGTAGAATTGATTTCTTTAAAAATGTTAAGGTCGTCAGCGAAAAGTAAAAATGTGAATGTTTAATTACCAATCATAAACAGATTACAAACCCTCCTGAAGCCATACACAATCATAAGAAGAATTGATTTCTTTAAAAAGTTTAAGGTCGCCAGCGGGAAGTAAAAAGTTGATATATTATTTATAAATAAAAGAAAAAGCAGCGGTCCGCAATGGGATCCTTGAGGAACACAAAAAGCAACAGTCATGATTTCGGAAAGATGATTTTTTATTTTAATACATTGACTACGGCCAGTTGAAAGATGCTCAATCTACTTACAAACTGACTCATGGAAACCTAATGATAATAACTTATGTACGAGAATGGCATGATTGAATTTATCGAACGCCTTCGAAAAGTCCGTATAAATAGCATCAACTGATTTTTTTTACTTAAGGCTTTAGTTATATATGACTGATACATTAATAAATTAGTTGTCGTTGATCTACCATTTCTGAAGCCGTGTTGTTCATTACTTAAAACGTTTTTACTCACCCAATATAATTGTTCTGAAATCAATTCATCGAATAGTTTAGGACTCGCTGACTGAATAGAAATACTTCGATAATTAGTAATATCCTCTTTTTTTCTAGATTTCAAAAGTGGCGTGATATAACTTCGTTTCCATACTAATGGAAATGAAGACAATTTTAATGAATGACTAAAAATTATATGTAGATGCAAAGAAATGGAATAAATGCAATTTTTTAAAAAAATTATTTGGAATACCGTCTGAACTTGAACTATTGTTGGATTTAAGCTTCAGAATTGCATCAAATATTTCCGATAAGGATAGTCTGAATGGCAAATGGATAGTTTCCTGCATGACTATGGTATCGTGTGAGAAGTCGTCTTGTGACGTAGAATAATTAAAAACAAAGAACATTGCAAATAAATTCACACATTCAGAGCCATTTACACTGGTATTGTTATGATAGTGCATTACTTCAGGATATTCAGAATTCTGATCATTCCGTTTAACAAAATTCCAAAAATGTTTTGGATTGCGCTCAATACCATTATTCACTGATTCAATATATCCATCATAAATATAATTTCTCATACTATTATATTTTTTCCGAAAAGAATGAAATATTTGATTATTTAATGAAGTTTTATGTTTTTTAAAATTTTTACGGGCTACTTTCTTTTGACGTATCAATTGAATCAGTTCATTAGAAAACCAACTGGGATAATTGGAGCATTTAATACGTTTAATTGGGGTGTAAAGACTTACAGCCTCATATATAATAGTATAGAATGAATCAACAATTACATCAGTATTAGTATCTAACACAGATACCCAATTAATAGTGGCTAGGTGATTATTAATTGCATCATTAGTACGATTGAAATCATAAATAAATTTATCGTATTGAAGGTGATGGAAATTCTTAGTATAATTGAATGTAAAGTTATAAGGAATGTGATAATGTTTTGTTTCAAGCAATAAATCGGTAGCATATTCGATTAATAGATTCTCTTTCGCAAAAACCAAATCAAGAAACACATTATTTTCGTTTGGAATGTTACATATTTGGGATAGATTATGATAACATAATCTATTAACTAAATGTCTTGCTTCATTTGATGAGGTAGTATCCGGTAAAAAAATCAGTATTATGACAAAACCACTTAACATTGGATAGATTATAATCACCACATAATCCCAGTAATTATGCGCAATGTTGTCAATAATATCACAATAAAATGAATATTTTTCTAGAGGCGAATTTGGAGAAAAATAAACGGCACCCACAACTAATTTATGAGATGTATTTGGAATATTTACAAATAATTGCTCATCTATGTTATTTTCGATGCATATATGGTTACAATTTAAGTTTTTCTTAGTGGCAATTAAAACGCCCCCACCACGAGTTTTATTACCATTAACACAGTCCCAATCAGTTCTGAAAATATTATAATTAGTAAACTTTAATTCAGAGTTAAGAATATTATTATCTAGCCAAGTCTCTATAAGTATTATTATATCATATGTACAGCAGTTAATATTATGCATTACAAATTCTAGCTTAGTACGTTTTCCGCCTGGGTTTGGTAAAATATGTTTAGTTTTTTGAATTATTATTGTCAATACAACTATGACGAGTAGGTTTTGTCGGCTTAATTATCTTAGGACAGCTTTTGATGTACTTTATAATTAAGTCATCTTCTACATTTCTTTTTCTCTCGTTGAGTTCCTGGACACACTTTTTAAATTCTTCACATGCATGGTGGTTTTATCGGGAACGAATTTCATTCTATTGCCTATCAAGTTTCTCTTCTTGCTTAAGATGGTATTCACATCATAATTATTAAATAACTCTTTCACAGGTCGCACGCGCTGAATTACAGGACACACTCGAAACATTTTTATAGGTTTAAATTCAATATTTAGTAGTAGTAAAACTTCATTCATTTCATTTCATTTTGTTGCTTTTTTTGAATATTTGCTCCTTCTCTGTTAGGTATGTTATATTGTTCATTCTTTTGCGACCCTCCTCCATTTCATAAAGAAAGTTTGTTAAAAAAATGCATATAACGAAAGTTGCTTCAACAAACTGAATAATGTAAAGATCAGATAACAAAAAGAAACATTCAAGGACTAACGAAGCTAAGAGATATTCATTTTATTCCTCAAAGATAAAAATCGTTTAATTACATGTTGAAATTAACTGATCCATTAAATAAATTTCAATTGCGATATCACTGTGATTCTTTCACTTCTAAATGCAATAGGATGATATGCAAGAGTAACCAACCAAATTAGTTTGCGTAACTGAACACACATATGCCAAATAGTCAACTAAACATACACACATTAATAATTCAATGCGGTTGGCTCGCATTTTTTGCAGGTATACACTTCGCCTAATGTATACTTATAAAAAAATCTCTCTGTATATATATATATATACATAATCTTTTTCGGAAAACGCAATACAATACCTACTTATAACTTAAAATATTACAATACATGCTGTAAGAGTTTGCCAATTGGCTATCTACCAGTGGTCTTTCCGCCTGCAACACTTATTTGATTAGAAAATATTTAATGCAAAAAAAAAAAATACGAAATATTTAAAATTTAAAATGGTGTGCCGCCCTTTACTTGAATATGTCGCCATTCTTGCTTACCATACCCACTCAGTCACCCTTAAAAACATACAAGTCGCAGAAAGAGTGCTAACAAAGATCGGGCATCCCCTAAAGCCCTTATATAATCCTTCAAATTCACTTCTTTATGAATTAACTAATATCCGGCAATAACTTCTGACTAAGACAGTTAGATATCATCATACTACTTTCATGAGTAGGACATAAATACGAAAAACCAGGCTGAAAGACCACTGGTCGATAGCAAATTAACAGATATAAATTATACATTTGAGTTTGTTAATGTTTATTTCTTATTTTGTATATTGTAAAATTTAAATTACTATATTTTTTTTAATTATTGCCATTTGCTACTGTGAATCAAAGGATAACGGTGATTAATTACCAAGACATTTTATAAAATCATAAAAGTCCAGTTTTCTTTTGATAATTATTAATAAAATATTAGTAAAAATGGCTGAAAGACCGATGGTCGATGGCCATTTCTATAAATAATAAAATAAATTGTATTGTATTTAACAATGTATAAATACCTCAATAAAAATGATTGTATATATATTAGTAAAAAATAAATTTATACGAATACAAATTGATATATTTATATTAATGGCGAGGCATTTATTCAAATCCGAACCGAGAGAAGTTTTTTGTGAATTTGCGATAACAACAATGCACGAGCGCACGTCCTCCTTCGCCGGTCATTACTATCACAGCGCGCGGCAGGTGAGGGTCGCTCTTTTTAATTAAATTGATTTAATTCTTTTCGTTTAATTTTGTTCGGTTTTGATTTAAATTGAATTAATTTGGTTTAATATAATTTAAATTGATTTAGTTTAATTTGATTTAATATAACTGATTTAATTTTGCTGATTGTATTTGAATTAATTTAATTGATTTTTTTTAACATCTTTAAATTATGTAAGGCATAGCTGTACTGACGAGGGATAGATCCCGAAACACGTGTCTGCAGATGGCCTTATATTAAGTAACGTTAATTTTGTTGTTTTTACATAAAATTTTTCTCGGATCAAAAATTTTGTTGCATTATGCAATATTTTATTGATATGCAGCAGCAGGTGTACATTATGTAATTCAATGTCCGGCGTGGGTATTTGCCCGGGAAGTAGTTGTTTTAATGTGCATTTGTTTAACGTACTTACGTAAGTAAGTCAATAGTCACAAAGCTAAATGTGGAAATAATTTATTAATTATTTTCAAATCATTTTTTATTTAATATATTGATATATTAAATTTGAATTTATATCGATTCAAATTAATTAATTCTAATTAAAAAAAAAATGAAAAGAAAAATGTATTTTTATTAAAAATTAAGAATTATTTCTAAACCAAAACAAAGAATTTGATTACTATAAAATATTATACTACTCCAATATAATTTAAATATAAAATTGATTTCATTTTTAGATTATTGTTTTCTGCGTCATCTTGACATTCGTAAATGCCGTACCAACTGGTTACGAACACGGTGGGCATTACGATGTTTATGAATCGAACTATTTAGGAGGTGGTCTTGGGGGACATTCTTCCATTGGTGGCCTATCCGGGGGTCATTCCAATATCCAAGGTTCCTACGGGGGTGATGCATCAATTTCAGGACCGCATGGTGGCGATTCCAGCATTTCCGGACCTCAGGGTGGTAGTTCTTTGGTTCAAGGACCTCATGGTGGTGATTCCTCCATTCAAGGACCTCAAGGAGGAAGTGCTTCCATTCAAGGCCCGCATGGAGGTAGCGCTTCTATTCAAGGTCCACAAGGAGGAAGCGCGTCGGTTGTGGGAGCTCAAGGTGGAAGTGCTTCAATTGTAGGAGCAACGGGTGTATCTGCTTCAATTGTTGGTTCAACGGGAGGAAGTACCAGTATTGTTGCTTCACAACCAGGAAATCTTAGAATTGTTGCGGGATCTGCGAGACAAGTTACCTTTGTTGGATCTGCTGGTGGTGCTGGCGGAGATGGTGGATTTGGACATAGCGGATTAGGAGGCGGTTTAGGTTATGGCAGTGAACATGGCTATAATGTTGGATACAAACATGTTTATCATCATTAACGCGTCGTATGAATAATTATTTATTGTTTAAACTGAATGTTGTTAATTAATAATAAAAATGCATATCAATACACTCAAATTTAATTAGAAACAGCCTTTTTTTAATTAATAATACATATAAAAAATATCATTAATGATCAAGAAATAAACACTTTATTGTTAATACAAAAACTAAATCCAAAGCTCTGCTATGTATTAGCAGAGACGACCTTAGAACAGTATGCGCCACACTTATTAGACACAGTCGAGTCAAAAAAGAAGAACTAAGTAATATAAGACCATCTGCAGGAGTCTTTATTTACATTAAATATACTCGAATCAAAAATTGTTGCTTTATGCAATATGTTTTTGATGTGCAACGTAAGTAAAAAATGTCACAGTTGCTTAATTATTTTTATTTAATTTATTTAAATAACTGTGACCAAGTGAATAAATACTACATACACAAACATCTTTATTTCTGAGATTGGAATATACAGTTACAATACAATATTTAACAATACACTAACGTTCACAGCATAATTCCAACTCTGAAACTGGCTATCGACCAGTGGTCTTTCAGCCTGTCTTTGTCCAGTCTATGTCTGCTTTTTAAAAATTGTGATCGCTAACGTCATTGTCAAGGTCCGGTTGATGTAATGAGATGAATTGATGAATGGTTGAAGTGGGATATTTGAATTTGTGTTGGGTGTTAGGGTTGCGGGGTATACACATGTGATTAAGAATAGTGGTGATATTAGAATTTGTGGCAAACTTTAAAGAGAGGTATTCCAGGCGTTGGTTTATAGGGGGGATATTGCACATTTCATAAAGGAGGATATTGGAAGGGTTGTGTAGGGGGTTATTGGGGTGTCTGATTTTCGTAAGTACCCTCAGGGCTGATCGTTCTGCGACTTCTATGTTTTTCAAAACGTTAGGACGAGGATTGTGGAAAAGAATCGGAGCATACTCAAGCAGGGGGCGGCATATAGTTTTATAAATATGCACTGCGGTATTTACTGTTATACCTTGTCTCTTATATGTCAGTGATCTAAAATAGCGCGCCCTGCTTTTTAATTTAATTTTGAGGTTTCGGGTGTGGTTAATGAAGGTTAATTTTGGATCTAGGACAATACCTAGGTATTTGCAGTTAGGGGACGGCGGGATACTATGGTTGTTGATTGTTATGTGATATGGGGAGTTTAGATGGCGGTGGAAGGGAATGAGAAGTTGGGTTTTATTTGGGTTGATGGAGATTCTCCATTTCGCGAACCAGGTTTGTATGCTATCAATCAGCCCTTGGAGAGTGCTTGGGGTTTTAGGAATAGTGGGAGCGTGAGTTATGAGGGCGGTGTCATCAGCATATAGTAGGGGGTATGCAGAAGGGTTTAAATAGAGAGGGTCTGAATTGTAGAGGTCATGGACAAAAATGTTATATAACATGGGGGATAGTGGGGAACCTTGAGGTAAACCTTGTCGTGGGATGAATGATTGTGAATAGGAATTGCGAATTCTAACACTTAGGGATCGGTTGGATAGGAAACTGTCTATGATATTAATTAAGTGGAGAGGGATGCCTAAGGGATGCCTAAGGAGTTGCACTTAAATAGCACACCTCGATGCCAGACCGAATCGTACGCTTTTTGTATGTCTAGAAAGAGTATTGCTGATTTTTTACCTTCAAGGTGTGCTGTCTGGCAGTTCGAGGTAAGGATTGTTAAGGGAAGGGAAGTTGAGCGGTGTTCAATAAAGCCAAATTGATAAGGAGGGATACGGTCTTTAATGTGGGAGGTGATTTTTGTTTGGATTAAGGACTCAAACAGTTTACCAAAAACAGGAAGCAGGGTAATTGGACGGTAGCTTGAAACTAAGGTTGCATCGTTTTCGGGCTTATGTATGCAAGAAATTATACCTTGTTTCCATTCGTTTGGAATAGTTTGGGATTGGTAGATGGAATTAAATATAAGGATTATGTATTCGTGAATGTGATTGGGAAGGGATTTGAGGATTAATCTAGGTATATTATCATAACCAGGCGATGTGTTTTTACCTTTATACAGTGTTTCGTAATACTCTTCTTCTTTAATGTCGTCGGAGAATAAATGGGGAGGGGAATAAATACTATTTATATTGCATTTTATTATATTTGAAAACTAAATACTTTTATTTAAAAAGAATAATTTTATGATCGGAGGACAGGATTACAGGTAAAGTTTTCAACGGATTTTTACAAAATTGTTCACGATTTTTATTCACTATTATAATGTCTCTGAACAAAAAATTCTGACAAAAATATTTTTTTATTATGCCGAAACAACAAATTCTAACGGTAGAAAGTGTTATTTATTTAAAAGGCCAACGTTTTTTAATTTCTTTTATTGAAGTAGACATTGGCACCAACAGTGAATTTGCCCCCTTCACTGTTCTGTAATATTTTGTTTATATAAAGTTCAAATGCAATTTTATTTTTCCAGCCTTCTCTTTCGAGAATTAAAATACATTTGCTTAGAATTGATTTGTCTGATACCATTGATAAATTGTATGATTGACGTATTTTGTTTTATGTGATTGTAAAGAATTTTAATCTGTTATTTATTATCGTCTAGCGGTGCCAATTATTTGTTTTTTGTTGTTGTTATTTCTTTATTTTTGTTCAACACTCTACTATACATAAATATTATTAATTATATTGTAGATTTGTAAAAAGGTAATACCGTTAGATAAATAAATAAAAATCCTACCGTATATTAAAAAAATAAGATATTCATTAGTTAGGACAAAATAATCCTTGTTGTGGATAAAAGCCCAGAGACAACGCGGACTGTACTTGCCCTTTAAGAGGGGGAGAATCTCCGGCGCGAGTTGCGTAACGCAGCTCAGTCAGGGGAGGAAGTGAGGGGTGATGGACACCAACCTTTATTTTCCTCCTAGGTCCGATGTTTACGCTTTGCGAGAGGTAGAGGGTTGCGATCTTCACGAAGCCGGTGGCAAAATCGGTGTCCGTCCTTTCGACACGAAGAACCTAGAATAATAAACAGGACGAAGAACAGACCGATACGTACTATATGTTAGGTGGAGTAAGAAAAAGATTGACAGGCGCATTAAGAGGTTTGCAGACCGAGATGCGGATATCCGTCACCCAATTTGAATATACGCGGTTAATACCGAACAATCCTATAATCGATTCTAACTTCAAGTAAGCCATCTATTAATTGAATACAGATAATCCGTCAGAAATAAGTGTATGTCTTTCATTGAAATTGGAGTATTGATTATTATTATTAAACATCATTATTACTGTTTTGATACAATATTTGTACAATAATAAATAATATTTGAAATTAATGTATTTAGAAATCAAATAAAACAGCAATTGACTAACGGCCAGAAGCCTTGCTGCCAGGGTTTAATAAATTATATAATGGTTTAATATGAGGTGAATTATGTGATGAAATGTAGGATGATACTTAGCGATAATTTTCTATGAATTGAAATGAAACAGTATTAATGTTACGATGCAAAGTTCTGATATGGTATTATAATTGGATTGATTAAGAGAAATGTGAGTATTGATTATTAAATATTCTTGTCAACTATTATAAGCAATCGAGAAGATAATCTTGACAAATTTATATCGTATAATTGTTTTATTTTTGTTACCCCGAGGGACGAGAAGGATAATAAAACATATGCAATTTTGTTTAATATCGATGAAATTTAATAATAAAAATAATAAATGTCTTTATTTTCTTCATATATGTTACAATCCATGTTACATTGAAGATATATAGTCTATAGTCTCGCTGACTATACCTTAATTTAAGCATAATTATACAATATAATGTACTATGTACGCATTACAATCATATAATAAAAATATAAAATAAGGAAGTATATCTCTATAAAATATGAAATATTAAAGAGCTAGTTTACCCTCATTGAAATTATGACATATTTCACGCTTAAAATTAATCAATGTGAGATTTCTTATTTTTGTTGGTATTTTATTATAAATTTTATATACAGGGTGAGTTTTTTTCGATGTTCTCTATGGGGATCTCGGAAACTATAAGAGATAGAAAAACGGTTAAATGGGGAAAGAAGTGTAGTTTTATAAGACGAATAAAATGACACTTTCAAAATATTTGAAAAAGTCAAGGGTAACTAGATATTTTGAAAAAAGTAAAATGTGTCAATTTTTTTAAATCAATATATCTCTATTATTATCATAGATAGAAAAAAACTGTAAAGGACAAAGTTGTAGAAAATTTTACACAGATTAATAACAAAAAATCAAAAAAAAAATTTCGCCCATATTTTGGGAGATATGACACAAACTTACCTTTTTTTTTGGAAACAATAGTTGGCTATGACTTTATTAAAAGGGCTATTTTTTTTCCTTTAATCCGATATAACATATGCCATAGTTATTTTTCAAATAAAATAAGTTACAGTCGTTTTTAATTTTGCCATACACCAAAAATAGTTAGCCATGAAAAAGACAAAAGTAAAACAATATCAGGATGAGTACAATTTGCATTCGCTAATGATATTAATCTATTCGCTGAATTTTGAAAAGCGCAATCAATTTTATGTGTTTCCAAATAAAACAGCTGGTTCAAGTAAGTTTTTCTACTGGGGACCGAAAATGTCAACGTTTCTAATAGAGATGGAGAGTCCAACAATACGACTTATGTGCTCTATTCAGTATAATCTGAGTCGGATTGTTGGACTCTCCATCTCGGAGAGTCGGTTATTGTTCGGCGGATAATAACATTGCAAATGTTATTATCTTCAGTTCCTTCATTATGTCATTATAGTCGCCTTTTACGTGGCCAATTCCAAAACTCCATGTAACGCAGAAATTTCTTTTGCACAGATTTCATTTAATTAATGCTTGTAATTAAAAATTTAAATTGAATTGAAAAAAGTATCGAAATCAAATAAGCGACCTTATTTTTATATCAAATTTATTTCAAATAATATTGTCAATTAATTGTGAAATCTGAAATAATCGCTCTTCTCTAATAAAATAAAAGCAATTATTTCTACAAGTGATTTTAAGTTTTTGTTCTTGTTCGATATTTAAATTAAATAATTCAATAAAAAATAATTTTCAGAGCAATGAGAATTTAGCTTTTTAATTTTCTAGTCGTAGGTTATAAATAATGCAAATCAAAACTTAACTAACTAAACATCTTCATTCACGTAACATTTATACATAGTTTAAATAATTATTTACAATGTATTTGTACATTTATATTCACATATATTACATGAAATGGCTAACCAACGCATATCTTTCCGCCTATTAAAATTTATTTGCTTTAAATAATAATTATTTTTAAGTGATTATTTTCTTTAAAAGATAATGTTAGGCGGTATTTATCAATAACTAAATATCACGTTGAGCTTATGATATTAATTCCTATTATTAGAAAATTATTAGAAATTGTTTATGCACAAAACTTTAAGAAAATTATTAAAAAATTATAATGTTTGAAATATTCCGCATGATGATATTGTTGATTTGTCTCTGCCTAAATACTCATAAACTTTTTTAATACTCTTAGTAGAGACTCTTAATAAAAAAAAAACAATGAATAACATTAAAGACGAAATTGTATTTAACGAAAGTTACTTGAACAAATTGAATAATGCAAAGATCAGATAATAAAATGAAACATTCGAGGAATAACGAAGCCAGGGGATATTAAATTTACCTCTCCAAAAATTCATTTAATTACACGTTCGTATTAACTGATCCATTACATAAATTTCAATTGCTACATCAATGTGATTCTAACATTTCTAAATGCAATAGAACGATATGCAAGAGTAACCAACGACACTAGTTTGCTATATAAAGAATACGTTTCTATGAAAACGTCAGTATATTATTACTCATCAAGTTGCAACAACAACAATAATGCAGTGTTTAGTAAGTTAAATAAATTCATTAATAAAAATTACTTATTATTAAATGAGTTTAGTTGTACAATAAAGTACACACATTTAAACAAAAATATAATACTGTTACTTTCCCATTCAAATTGTTAAATAAAGAACCACTGTGAAAATGATTATAAAAATCCAGTTTGCTTTAAAAAAAATAATAAATTATATAAAAAAATACGTAGTTTATGCAAGCACGATCTAAACATAACATAAAATATTACTCCAAAAAGATCTGTCAATTGTCTAATGACTAATGGTCTTATCGCTTGGATTTTGTATTTTCGTCTTTGTTGTAATATACGAATAAAAATATATGATCCTTAACAGTCTATATAAAAAATCAGTGTCAGATATTTACACTTCTGTACAATAAAATTAAGCACGAATCTCATAACTATTTTTTTTTTATATAATATTCTAATTATTTAATTCGGATCTGTTTTAATTGCAGTTTCAATAGTTGGTTAAACTCCGTAATTACTATGATAAATTTGAATATATCATATGTAACAATATCTTATGTTATTTTATATTAATAGATTTTAAATTTATTATTTGAATTTAAAAAATATATAAATAACATGTTTTTAAATAATAATAATAACTTTATTGCGGTAATCACCTTTTTACAAGATTTACATATATTTTACAGATTAAACATTAAATTATAATTGATGAAAAATATATTACACTGAACTTTATAGACAGATATAATAATAACACATTAAAATGGTTTTAAATATCACAAGTGAATTTAATTTATAGTAAATTAAAGACGACGCAAGCGCCACCTTTTGTCTAATTTAAGTGGCATCGTCAACGATTTACGTCTACAAAGTAGTCGACCGAGAATCATTGTTTCGTCTACCAAAGGAAGGCGAACTTGTCCAGTTTATAAAAACAAGGAAAACGAAATTCACAATTAATGAAATGTTCAGCCGGCATTCATCTAGCGTATGGATACCTAGTGATGGCCATTTCGGTTTTTCGAACCTCATCAGACTAGTGTGAAAAAACCGAAATAGCCATCACTAGTTATCCATACGCTAGATGAATGCCGGCTGAACATTTCATTAAATGTGAATTTAATTTGATAACCATTACCATATAATCCAAACTATTCATAAATGATATTAAACATTTAGGTGAAATTCTATTTATTAAATTAAAAAGAGTCTGGAATGAATGTATTTCATATACAAGAATATATAAATAATATACGATTCATAACAATTAAATATAATATTATAAAAAAGTCATTTTTTTAATCTAATATATTTTAAATTGAAAATTATTTTAATTTCTAGATGATTGTTTTCTGTATCATTTTGGTGTTCGTGAATGCCATATCAACCGGTTATGAGCACGGTGGACATGACGGTAGCTATGAATCCAACTATTTCGGAGGTGGTTTTGGGGGACATTCTTCCATTGCTGGTCTGTCCGTGGGTCATTCCAATATCCAAGGTTCGTACGGCGGTGATGCATCAATTTCAGGATCCCATGGTGGCGATTCCAGCATTTCCGGACCTCAGGGTGGTAGTTCTTCGGTTCAAGGACCTCACGGTGGTGATTCCTCCATTCAAGGACCTCAAGGAGGAAGTGCTGATATTCAAGGGCCTCATGGTGGTAGTGCTTCTATTCAGGGCTCACAAGGAGGAAGTGCGTCGATTGTGGGGGCTCAGGGTGGAAGTGCTTTAATTGTAGGAGCGACTGGCGGATCTGCTTCAATCGTTGGTTCAACGGGAGGAAGTACCAGCATTGTTGCTTCACAACCGGGCAATCTTAGAATTGTTGCGGGATCTGCGAGACAAGTGACCTTTGTAGGATCTGCTGGTGGTTCTGACGGAGATGGTGGAGATGGTGGATTTGGACATGGCGGATTAGGCGGTGGATTAGGAGGCAGTTTAAGTCATAGCGGTGAATTTGGATATAGTACTGGATACAAACATGGATATCATCATTAACGCGTTACTTAAATAATTATATATTGATTAAGCCGAATGTTCTTGTTGATTAATAATAAATATGCATCTCAAAATAATCAAATTTATTTGGAAACTCCGACATTTACTTATTTTATCAAAAATGTATACCAATTATTCATAAATTTATAAGAAGGATTCACTTCTAATTTCTAATGGTCTTCGTATCTTATTCTCGTATTTGTTTTAAAGGAAACATAAGGATTTATTTATACCGGTCTTCAAATGCTACACAGATTAAAAATCTAATTTATTTAAACAAAGCATCTAGATTAATTTAGAATAATCAAATCATTTCCACAAATTTATTTAATTTTTTATTTATTTTGCAAGATAACACAGCAAATTATCAAAAATCAAAATTAGGTGAATAGTGCGACCAGCCTGGTCGCGCTATTCACCTGATTTTGACATTTGATTTTGAGCCTGTGTCATCTTGTAAAATATAGCGTTTTCCGATAAGGATGGGTCGATGTTGACAGGCTGTGGCAGCCATGTTGTTTTGGCGGCGTCTATAAAATCTATTGCTTTGCCACTGATGCCAATTCACCATGGCAAGCAACACATTCAAGTGATACAACTCTATTATCAAAAAGATTATTCATTTGTGCCAACGTTGCACAAGAAGCGCCTATTTTACAGTAAACGCGGTAGCTCTTCGAGATCTACTCCTCAAAGTTTGGTGGTCAAATTATTTACTGGTTCGGTAAACAATCAGCCAACACCCATACGCCAGATCGACCGACAACATCACCACTATCTTTGAAAGTGTGCGGGAGAACCCGAATCAATCAATTCCACGCTTAAACAAGAAGTCGGCCGTTCGTAGACTTCAGTTTGGCGAATTTTGCATCGAGATTTGGGCCTGCACCCAAACAAGTTAATGACCATAGATAACGCCGTTTGTTCGCTGACTGGGTTTTGAAGCGTTTGAAGGGGGCCAAAATTTTGGGCGAAAAATCATCTTTAGCGACGAGGCGCATTTTTTGGATGAATGGCTATGACCATATATGGGGCAATACTAAACCACAAGAGTTTCACCAGATGATAATGCATCCACAAAAAATGACGATTTGGTACAGATTTTGGGCCGGCGGCATCACTGGTCCGTTCTTTTTCAAAAACGACGTTGATGAGGCCATCACGATTAATGGAGAGCACTATAGATCGATGATAATCCATTTCTTTTCGTTAGAATTGAACGATATGTACATTCACGACATGTGGTGTCAGCAGAACTACGCTAAGTACCACACAAAGAATGCCACGAGAGACATTTTACATGAACGATTTGAAGGTATGGTTATCTCTCGCAAAGGTGAAATAAATTTGCCACCAAAATCATACAAATTGACGCCGTTAGATTTTTTCTTCTGGGATTTTCTAAAGTAACAGGTCTATGCCAATAAGCCGCAATCTACCGATGCCCTCAAAGTCAACGTAATCCAGGCCATCGTTCAAATTCAGCCGGATATATGCGACAGAATCATTTAAAATTGGATCTCTTGGATCCGTACCATCATGAGAAGCCGCGGCGGACATTTGAACGATGACACATGCTACACAAAATGGGTCTTTGAAATAAAAAAAACTTAGTTAATGCGTTGTAGACTTGTTTCTCATTTAACACTTGGTAAAACATATTTAATGTAAGTGTTGGTTATAGAAAATAAAACTCGTGGTTTATTGTTTTACTAGAATACTATATTCACGACCGGTTTCGACGTAATGCCATTATCAAGTGGTTTACAAAATAGCATAGTATTTATACCAGCGGATTAGTTGATGAGGGCGGATAATATGGGTGAACTCCAAAGTTCTTCGTAATCGTTGACATTGTTCGTACCTGTTTGCCTTTGGGACTTCTAAGCCCTCCCGGTAATTCAGCGCTAATACCTTATTGCCACAATATTTAATTTTAAAATTGTTTGGATCAAAGTGGTGGTTATTTTGAATGCAATGTGTGGAGAAACCGGTGTTTTTTTGTAATTTTTAATATCTCTTTCATATTCTTTTAATCTTGCTTCAAATGACCTGCCGATTTGTCCCACATAACTTGCACTGCAATCATTGCAAGTTATTTCATAAACACCACTTTTTTTTTCTTTTTTGAATCTATTGATGCTAGTTTATTGTTTACAATATATTTTCCTAAATTGTTTGGATTGATAAAAATTATGTTACTGTTCTTGCCTTTTAAGAGATTTTTAATTTTTAGAGATAATTTAGGAATAAATTCAATTTTGTTCCATTTTATGGCTTTTGTAATAGTTGCATTATAAAATTATTTTAATAGGTGTTTATTTTGTTTTTTCTTCAGCAAATTATTTATTAATTCTACGTTAAAACCGTTATTTATAGCTATTGTTTTTATTGTGTTTTGTTCTGTATTGAAATCTACTGTACTTAATGAGATATTTAATAATCTATGTAGGAGGGAGTGAAAGGTACTACGATTTATTTGTATGTGAGTGTTAGAACTCTCTGGAATGATTACATCTGAACAGGTTGGTTTTCTAAATATTTCGTATGTTAATTTGTTGTTCAATGATTTTGTTATTGTGATGTCTAGAAAATTTAGGGTTTTATTGTTCTCTTTTTCAACTGTAAATTGTATGTTCTTATTTATTTTGTTTAAGTAATCTAAGAAAATATCTAATTGCCTATTTGTGCCTGTCCAGATACAAAATATATCATCTACGTACCTTGCCCAGATATGTATATGTTTGCTTTCGGCTTTTTTAGTAAATGATCTTCAAATTTATTCATAAATATATCAGACATGAGTGGTGATAAAGGCGAACCCATTGGTAAACCCTCAGCTTGTGTATAGAATTTATTGTTAAACTCAAAATACCATTGATCTAGGCATAAATTAATGAGTGATTCTAATTCAATTTTTGTATGTGCTGTTTCATTTGTATTATTTCTGTGTGTAATAATTCTTTTAATTCATTGATTGGCATAGAAGTGAATAAACTTTTTACGTCAAAAGAAATTAGTTTAAAATTTTGGGGAATGGAAATATTCTTAATTTTGGTAATTAGTTCTATTGTGTTTTTTTATTGAATATTTGGGTTTGAAATTGATGAATGAGGGAATTAATTGATTTAAAAATTTGCATAATTTATATGTGGGAGCTTGTATATACGAAACTACTGGGCGGATGGGGGTATTTTCCTTATGAATTTTGGGAAGCCCGTAGAGAGTTGGTGCTTTTGGATTCATCAAAATTAATTTATACCTATGTCTTTCTGGAATTATGTGTGTACTATTTTTAATTACTTTTTTGCAATCTAATTGAAATTTGCTTGTGGGATCGTTATTTTTAATAGTAACAATTATTCTGTTTTTTGTATATATTCTGACTTATTCATAATCGTTATTGTGTTACCTTTGTCTGCCTTACATATAATTAAATTGTTATTTTTAAGTTTATTTTTTATGTTTTGTTTCCGATTATACAAGCGAAGTAAACACGTGTTTGATTTATTAAAATAGAATTACAATGTATAACAAAGTAGAAGCCTCAACTATTTAGATTTATTTAATAATTTGTGCCATTGAAGATAGTCATTTTACTAAAATCCAAGAAGCATTTGGCGTTACTTCTTAAAATATGTATTCCTTTAAATAGAAAAGAGTATTTATTCACTTGGTCACAGTTATTTAAATATATTAAATAAAAATGATTTGAAAATAATTTATTAATTATTTTCAAATAATTTTTATTTAATATGTATTCCTTTAATAAAAAAGATAATAAGATAATAAATAAATACATTTAAACATTTTCAAAGTTCAAAAAACACAAGCAAAACTAATTGATTCGTACTAGCTTATTTCAATATAAAAAGAAAGCTTGAAGAATTGACTTAACGAAAGTTACATGAACAAACTGAATAATGCAAAGATCAGATAAGAAAAAGAAACACATTCAAGGACTACCGAAGCCGGCAGATATTCAATTTACCTCCCTGATACCGAATCAAAAATTCGTTTAATTACATGTTCAAAATAATTGATCCATTAAGTAAATTTCAATTGCGACAGCAATGTAATCCTTCCATTTCTAAATGCAATAGGATGGATGATATGCAAGAGTAACCAACCACACTAGTTTACTGCGAGTATATAACGAATACTTCTCAATGAAAACGTCAGTATAGAACTCATCAAGTTAGAACAACAACAATGCAGTGTTCAGTAAGTTAAATAAATTGATTAATAAAAATTAAATGTAATTAAATAAGCTCAGTGTGTTGTAATATGTAAAAATGTAACAAAGTGTGAAGTAAATATTAAAATAATTAAATAAAATGAAACAATGATTCACACAATTGGAGTTATTTAAATTACATTGAAATTAAACAAGGAAAATTTTCTGGTAATGATCAATAAAATTCGATCAATCCCTTTTTCCAACTGCAAAAAATACTTACAGTGAAAGTTTTACAAAAATCTATTGAAACAACTACTTCCCGAGCATTTACTCCACCGGATATTGGATTACACAATATATATTTATTGTAGATGTTTGTAAAATTTACAGTATAAGTAATATTTTTCTAGGGATTGATCGAATTTTATTGATTATTGCCAGAAATTTTGCTAGATTAATTTCATTATAAATTAAAATAATAATTATTATTAAAAATCACTTTTTTGCATTGAATTTCACTTTAATTTTCTTACATTATTTTAGACGTGTTGGTAAATAATATTAACTTTTTAATTTATTTTTTTTTAATTGATATATTAATATAACTAAATTCCAGTTTATTTTTAAATAATAATAATAAATGTGATTTAAATAGAAAACAGTATTCATTCACTTGGTCACAGTTATTTAAATATATTAAATAAAAATGATTTGAAAATAATTAATAAATTATTTCAACACTTTGTTCTGTGACTATTGATTTACCTACGTAAGTACGTTAAACAAATACACATTAAAATAAGTACTTCCCGGGCAAGTAATTTTCAACGTACTTACGTAGGTAAATCAATAGTCACAGAGCTAAATGAGGAAATAATTTATTAATTATTTTCAAATCATTTTTATTTAATATATAAATGTGATTCTTTATTTTTAGAATTATTGAGCGATATGCATAGTCCACTACTTACGATTAACTAAGCAATACTAAATTATTTTACTATGCTTTTCTATGGTAACAATTTTAGTTATTCGCAATTAGCAGACTATGCATACGGTTGTTAGTTTTAAAATAAAATTTATGTTTGAAACAAATACCTCATATTATATTATTTCTAAATTTAAGCTTATAAGAAATCGTGTTATACGATTCTAATTGAACATAATCATATCCTCCTCTTCGCTGATGCTACAGCACTCATTTCCCATGCTACTACCCTAAAAAATGCCCAAAAATCCCTCCAAAAATCCATAGATTCCATACAAAAATGGTGCTCAAAGTGGCGAATCGAAATAAACCCATTGAAATCTCAACTATATTTTTTCCTACCACAAAATCACTCCCAGATCAACATATGTGTCCCTTAATAACACTCCAATCCACCCAATATATTCCTGTAAATACCTTGGCATCCTATTCGATTCAAAATTATTATTTAAACCCCACATACTCTCAATAAAATCCAAAATAAAGACAAGGGCGCTACATTTCAGAGGTCTAGCATTAAAAAATCAAGGCATTTCTATTAAAACTGCAGTTTATATATACACATCGATTTGTCGCCCCTTGTTGAACTATGGGCGCATCCTCTTCAATCAGATCCGTCCCTTCACCCTGTATCATATCCACGTAGCCGAGAGGTCAGGACTCAGGACCATCACCAAACTAAGACATCCCAACAATTCTCTACATAACCCTTCCAACGAACTCCTTTACGAAACCTCAAAAGTACTCCCAATAGACCTAAGCACCAAATTCTCCACCAACCCCAACAATTTTGAAATTTTGAATAAATACTGCATTCACCGCAATCCTAACATAATTTCCAAATACAAATATCCCTTGGTGACACTTCACCAATTCATTAAATCGTTTCATCCAGACAGTTAAAGAACGTATTGATTTCTTTTTTGCTTTTTAAATAACAATTAGTAATTTCAGACAGGGCAGAAAGACCGTTAGTCGATAGCCCAGACAGACTAACAAAAATAATTTTATAGCAATTAAATATAAATGTATAATATAGATGTAATTGTAATTGTCTGAATAATTTTATGATTATACATATTTATATATATATATATATATATATATATAATCATAAATCATATCATATCATATCATAGATTGAGCGCTATGGCGGACACCGGAGTCGAATCTATAATTTTATTTTTCCTCTATGGCCTCTTACTATTAAACACTGGTTTTAGACTACTGATAGCTGTTTTCTAACTTTATATAAAAAAATAGTGTTTTACTGAAGACATTTTTATTACATACTGGTATCCGCCGTTTTTTCTGGCATTTTTTTTATTAAAATTATAAATATTATAAATATTAATAGAAACCCATATCTAACATCTATTACTATTAGATGGTAATAAAAAGCATTTTGGCCCACGCGAAAAAAATCGCCAAATAGCCATGACGATCGACCTGTTAGAAATAATATTTTTTATTTATAAATTTGTTTAAATATTCTAGAAATCCCAACAACGTACTTCACAATCTCTCCAACGAATACCTTTATGAATCCACCCAAATCCCACCCATATCCCAGCGTATATTAGCCTTAAGTAAAAAATGTGCCAAAATTCTGATAATCTACCCCTTCTTACAAAATTCTGTATTCCCCGTAACCCTAATATCCTTCCTATTTACAAACATCCTACAATCACCATTCATCAATTCATTTGCGTAAATCATCAGGACAGTTCAGATAGCTAGCATAGATTTTTCTTTAACTTCATCATAAATTCACGACAGGACTGAAAGACCTCTGGTCGATAGCCCAGACAGACTAACACCTACATGTATTGTAATTATTTATATTGTTATAGTGTTAAAATATAGTCTGAATAAAGATAAAGAAAGATTCTAGAAATTCGACACGGATAACACTTATCGTTATCGAATTTCAAGAATATTTAAACAAGAAATTTAGCAACAAATAATATTATTCAGTCGGTTAATCGTCTCACTAATGAGAATTAAATGCCACAATGTGCAAATAATTATTATGAATTAAATTTTATTCTCATTAATGAAACGATTAAGCGACTGAATACTTTTTTTAAATTTTTTGTTTGTTAATCTTCAGAATGACTCTGCGATGAAAGTCATCATAAGACTCAGTTTTCTTATATTTTTTCTCTTGCATAACAAAAATAAAAGCCCAATGTTATGGTGGAGGTGGCAGAGACTTTAAGCAATTCTATTAAAAGACTCAAATATAAACTATCCACTATTGATTATCAGTTTTTTTGTCTCCCATCTCCCCTTTTTTCTTTTCCTCCATATAAAAAAAGATCCTCATCTGGTCTGTGACTTTATTGTGACTTTTTCATTTTAATAATATAAAAGTAATTTTCAATAATTATGGAATAATAGGATTTAACTCCGTGACTAACATTTTATCCCCAGATTTGTATTACTTTCTTTTTCACGATTATCTGTATTGGAAGGAAGACTTCCTAGACCACGTCAGACTCTCCATAATAATAAATAAACCATTCATGTAAAATTAATACAAATAAATTAAAAGAAAAATAATTTAATTATTTAAATATTTATTGATATATATATGAAATTCGAAATCGAGAAGGGTTTTTCGTGTTAAATTAATAATTATTAACAATTATTTGCACATTGTAGCACTTAAGGTGCACATGCCAGAGGGTGCTGAGTTAGATGGTTTAATTGAGGTATTTTTTTTTAATTTAATGGATTATAGTGATTTTATAAACTAAATACATTGATTAACTTATAAAATTTATTAAATATATATACTTCTGAAAATTAATAATACAATTCTAAAACCATTACAATATTATGATATTTCAATTCCACTTTATTAACGGAATCTCCATTTCCAAATTACATTTATAATTATATATTAAAAATTTTAAAAGAACTTTTCTTGTAAAATTTTTAATATGGCGCACTAAAAACATTACAAAACATATGTATAAAAAAGGTAAATTACCAATCACAAATTATTTTGTCGTAATAAAAACTATCTATTAAACTAGCAGCCGGTAATACGCATCAAAATAATTATTTATCAATCCCAAACAGTTCATAGTGAAAACAATACGCAACCGGCTTATTCCTATCTTCAAGTGATAATAAATAAATATAATGAATATATTAAATAGAAATGATTTGAAAATAATTAATAAATTATTTCTACATTTAGCTCTGTGACTTTTGACTAACGCTACGTAAGTACGTTAAACAAATACACATTAAAACAACTACTTCCCGGACAAATACCCACGCCGGACATTGAATTACATAATGTACACCTGCTGTTGCACATCAATAAAATATTGCATAATGCAACAAATTTTGATCCGAGAAAAATTTAATGTAAAAACAACAAAAGGAACGTTACTTAATTTAAGGCCATCTGCAGACACGTGTTTTGGGATCTATCCCTCGTCAGTACATAATTTAAAGATGTTAAAATAAATTAATTAAATCAATCCAAATACAATCAGCAAAATTAAATCAATTATAATGATTATAATTGATTGTCCCGCGTGGGTATTTGCCCGGGAAGTAGATGTTTTAATGTGCATTTGTTTAACGTACTTACGTAATGTAAGTCAAAAGTCACAGAGCTAAATGTGAAAATAATTTATTAATTATTTTCAAATCATTTTTATTTAATATATTTAAATAACTGTGACCAAGTGAATGAATAATACTCTTTTCTATTTAAATATAATGAAGGATTTGTTTAAACTTTTATTTTTAGATCATTGTTATCTGCGCCATTTTGGCATTTGTAAGCGCCATTCCAACTGGTTACGAACACGGTGGAGATTACGATGGCTACGAATCGAACTATTTAGGAGGTGGTATTGGGGGACATTCTTCCATTGCTGGCCTCTCCGTGGATCATGCTGATGTTCAAGGTTCATACGGGGGTGACGCTTCAATTTCTGGACCTCACGGCGGAGACTCCAGCATTTCTGGACCACAGGGTGGTAGTTCGTCTATTCAAGGACCCCACGGCGGAAGTTCATCCATTCAAGGACCTCAAGGGGGAAGTGCTTCCATTCAAGGACCTCATGGTGGCAGCGCTTCTATTCAAGGACCGCAAGGAGGAAGTGCGTTGATTGTTGGTGCTCAAGGTGGAAGTGCTTCTATTGTAGGAGCTACTGGTGGATCTGCTTCAATTATTGGTTCAACGGGAGGAGTTACCAGCATTGTTGGTTCGCAGCCTGGAAGTCTTAGAATTGTTGCGGGAACTGCGAGGCAAGTTACCTTTGTTGGATCTGCTGGTGGTGCTGGCGGAGATGGTGGCGATGGTGGATTTGGACATGGTGGATTAGGAGGCGGCTTCGGTGGCGGATATGGACATGGCGCTGGATACGGCCACGATGATGGATACGGATATAAATATCATCATTAAAAATCCACCTGTATAATTATTATAGTCGAATGTAACTGATCAATAATAATAAAAAGTATTCTTAAAGTCTAAATGCAATTTAAAATTTAACTATCTTTAACTATTTACATATCGGTATAAAAATGACGCTTAGTCATAGTATTTTGCCGATCAACTATACATTTAGCTTTTATTATGTCATGTGTATGTCACAAAGGGTAAATATGGAAATTGTATATGAAAAATCAAATACATGTAAATATTAGCTTCATTATTCATCCTTATATATATAATCGTAACTTGCGTAGAGTGGAAAATTCTATCTGTTTTTATAGATATCCACGGGTTACATTTTTACTTTCCCCGGACCCCTGTCCAAGGGAAAGTATTGTGATCGTGAAAATTTTCAAACCGCCAATTTCAACAAATATACACGTTTTGAGGTCCCCTGAGTCCATTCCATCGAGTTTTAAAAAATGTCTGTGTGTGTGCTGTGTGTCTGTGTGTTTCCGCAATAGCGCCTAAACGGCTAAATGGATTAAGCCCAAACTTTATATCTAAGCCTTTTATAAGAGTGGAATGATCTGAAAAGCTTTTGATTAAAATCAAAACTCATTAAGTGCAACTTTGCTCTTAGCAATTTTTCATTTTTTAATTCGGATAGAAAAATGTTTCAAATAAAAGTTTTAGATCTTGGAAAATAAATAATTTCTGTTATAAAACTTTTATTGTAGGACCTCCGGTTTTCATTTTATAAGCATTTATCTGATAAATTCCCTTAGAGATTTTAATTATTGAAATAATTATTTTAATGACAAATAAAACGTCAATGTGCCGTCGCATTCAACACATTCGCAAAGTTTTAAAAAATGAAAAAGAGTGTGGATAAATGATTTCAACACATTGTAAGGTAAGAAATAACATACTTAATTATAATATTCTTCTAAATACTCGATTTTAACTTTGAAAGACAACAATCAATTTTTTCTATTAATCATTTTGCTTTCCTATTAAATTTTCAATCAGAAAATAAGTTTCTGAGAAAGTCGGAGAAAGTACCATGATGAACACATCACCACTTTTTCTAATTACTAGAGTATAGTACCTTTTGATGTTTTGACTGTTGAGGCTTTTAATTGTTGAAAGTTCATTTTCAATTGTAATTTTAGGTTTTAATAAATAAAAAGCTCACTTTCAAGCTTTAATAATTGTTGTTTTTATTTCGCAACATTTTTTTCGCTACACTGTAGCATCTTCAGGCGAAGAATAATTTTGTTTACATAATCGGATTATATAGGCGGTGGCGGTAGTGGCGGGGGTAGATTAAAAAGATTTAGTAGTGGAGAATTTGAAAAATCGTTTAGGTCATTTAGTAAATTTCCCGTCAATTTCCTTCTGTTTATTTCCATGCTTTCCAGGGCGTTGAGTTTTCTTCCTTTGACTTCTATATGTAGGATTTCTTCTTTTCCGAAGGAGTGTCCGGTTTCCGCGAGATGGTCTGCGTATGCTGATTTTTGAGTGTTAGTGACGCGATGCATTCAGTTCGCGATTTGACAACGATAAATATTTAAAACAAATCGAAATTTCGTTTGGAAAACGGATACCGGCTGCTAGTTTAATAGAAAGTTCCAATAGAAATGATTTTTTTTGCAAAAATAACGGCAACTAATAACTTACACTTTCTTCGATTTTAATTTTTCCTACATTTCGATAATTAGGTACTCATTATCAATAGCTCATAACTATAATAAATTAAAGACGACGCAACCGCCATCTTTTGTCTAATTGATTAAATGTGAAGCTCATAACTAATTTGCAGAAAGAAGTGACAAAATTATATCTAGAGTCACTATTGAAAAAAAATAATAATAAAAACGCTCAGTATTTCCTGAGAAATGTTTACTTTTGAGTTCGTCGGCATTACTTGTAGGTAATAAATTTAAGAAAAGATAATTTAATGACGATAAATCAACACTAATTTTGTGTTCTTCTATATTTTAATGTTTTTTTTTTAATTTTAATTGCCTCGAATATATTTAATTTATAATCTGTGAATTGTTTTAATGGTTTTGTATTATTTATTTGAAAATGATAGTCTCTGGTTACGGTGTGATTAACAATTGCTTTTTTTATTCTTATTTTGAATATGGCAAATATGTTCATTAAATCTTGTTTCTGAGTGTTGCTGGGTCTATCCCATATACACTTTATTGCAACTAATGCAATTAATGGAATATTTAAGTGAAGAAATAGAAATATCTCGAAAACTACAATTCGAATAAAAAAATATATTTCAAATTTGTTCGCCTCGGAGGGAGATATGTAATGATATGAAAGTTGACCAACTACCTTCAACACCCTAGGGGGTCGTGGGTGAGATATATAAAAAAATAATCCGTGTATACAACTGCTGCTATTTAATTATCAATTTTATTGTTTAGTATATCATTGTATGCGTTCAAATTTATACAGTCATCTTAGTGTTTAGAAGCTAGTTTTTTGTGCATAAAAATATTACTTATCTCGTAAGTATTTTATTGTTATCCATTTTCATTATATTTAACCTCACTTTTTCCTTAAGTCTGTTAGTATTAAAATCATCGTTTTATTATTATCAAGGTCGTACTATTTACAATTAACTCTTGCCTGTGTTTACATTTTTTTAACCCATCCGTGGCCTTCTTTCCTTGTGCGTCTTTTGATCAGTCACCACGACAGGCCGCGTTGGTGTGAAGAGTGTGTCCATTGTTTTTTTCCTACTCTTTTTTCCGGTACATTTATATATTTATATTATTAATTAGGCGCTTTCATTTAATTTTCACAACTATGGTTAATTTATGCGGGATGTGTGATCATGGTGTAACGCCAAACACTCCTTACTTAAAGTGCAGTAGCGTGTGCGCCAAATACATCCATTTTAAATGTAGTGGTTTGAACGAAGTTGAAATTAACAGTTAGTTGGATTTGTCCAAACTGTGAATCTACTTCTGAGCCTCTTTCTGATAACATTCCTGTGGAATTCAAGCCGTTGTATAAACTTATTATCGATCAATTTAATGCATTCAGGACTGAAATGAGGGACTTAATTACACTGCGTTTGGACAACTTTGAAACAAGACTCTCACAACTTGAGCATAAAAATACTTGTCTTGAAGCTGATATTGTCAACTTAAAATCATCTTCCAGCGAGTCATTTGAAGATATTCTATCAGAAATTGAGGATAGGCGTATCAGAGCCTCTAATGTAATACTTTTTAATCTTAATGAATCAACCTCTGTATCTCGTGATGAACGGATTAAGCACGATAACGCTGTAATTAATGATATTTTGGAATCTCGTTAAATCAACATTAAGCCTTTAAAATGATTCGTCTTGGAAAATCTGGCTTTAACAATAAGCCTAGGCCCTTGAAAATCACTCTTGCAGATAAAGCACAGGCTGTAACCTTATTAAAAAGCAATACATATGCTTCCAATAGAACTTTTTTATTTCAACCGGATAGAACTTCGAAACAAATAGAATATTACAAGTCTTTGAAACAAGAATTAAACCTGAGGAAAGCGGACGGTAATCCAAACCTTCGAATTATCTATAAAAATGGAAGACCTTGCATTGCTAATGTTTCTGATAATAAATCTCATACTCAGCGGTTAAAAAACTAAATATTTACTTCCAAAATTGTGGTGGGCTAAGAACTAAAATTAACAATTTCTCTCTAGCTGTTGGTGTGAATGATTACGATATCATTATTATTATCGAAACATGGCTATGAAAATATAACTAGTTCTCAATTACAACTATTTAATTATGGTATATATAGATGCGACAGATCTGTTGACGGGTCAGTTAGAAGTGGCGGTATTCTCATCGCTGTTAAGAGTTCTTTTAAATCATCATTTATTTCTTGTAATAATTTAATTGAACATTTATTTATATCATTAAAAATTAATAATTTTTCAATTATCATTGGCGCAGTATATATCCCTCCTAACTCTCCTTTGGAAAAATATCAAGAGCATTGTAGATCGCTTGAAGAAATCATAGAGGATTACTTATGTAGTAACTTACTCGTATTTGGTGATTTTAATCTTCCTGGTGTATCCTGAAGTAGTTCGTCGGATCAAATAACACACAATGGCGTTATTGCTCTAGAACTGGCAAACTGTTACAATTACCTGAATGCTAAACAGATTAATACTATTACTAACTCGCGTGGTGTTCTTCTCGATCTTTGCTTCTCCTCATTGTCAGAAATCACTTTAGATGCTTCTGACGAACCGCTTCTTCCTTTAAGTGTTCACCATATTGCTTCATATTGCTTATACCTTGTCATTTTCACTCACCAATTCAATTTGTATTAACACTTACGAAAAAACTTATCTCTTCAGTCAAGCTAATTATTACTCTATTAACATATTTAATAAAAAATATAGAAAGTTTTATCTGAAATATTTTTTTATTCATGGCAGACAACGCTATGATCGACAAAATTCAAAATCGTTGGAAAATGTGGATTTCCTGAGAAATACATATGAAATTAAAGAAATAAATGTAACGAAGGTGTGAGGTAAGCACATATTATAGTTTTCTAATTAAAGCAAATTCCACTTCAAGTTCAATACTCTTATTGATCCTTATTTCGAATAATTGTACACACGATACAAGCATATCCGAGGAAATTTGAGTACAAGCGTTTCTGATTCGTTCTATCATGTTTTCTCTGTCTGTTGGCACTTGTTGATAAACATTATCTTTCAGATAACCCCATAGAAAAAATCCGGTGATGCTAAATCTGGCGACTTAGTAGGCCAATTAATAGGACCACATCTGCCGATCCACCGAGCATTATAATCACAGTCTAATACTTCCCGTGCAACAATTGAATAATGCGCTAGGCAACCAGTTAATAACGTTATTATCTTTGTAATGCCAGTTTTATGGATTCGTCATTTATTATAATTATGTAATAGCAATAAAATATTTGTTTATTTAACTGACGTGATATTCTAGCTACATTTTTTTAAAGGAAGGATGATTGAAAGGATATTAAGGTTAAGAAATGATGAAATGAGGGACATTTTGGCATAGGTAAATTCCATTCAGCCACAAACGAAATAGTCTATGAATATATATTGTCATTATTCTAAGATGAGGACAAACACAACATCCATGGATCCGGGACAAGTATATTTCGTTAGAAATATCTCTTGCCCCGGTGGGATTCGAACCCGAGCACCACAGGTGAAAACTACATTTTTAATAAAAAAAAATAATTCAATACATTTAAAGTGGGGATTTAAAAAAAAAAAAATAATTTGCACATTTTACGGGCTCGCTGGCGCTAGCTCTAAGGAACTAGAATCTTGAAATAAATCGAAAAAATCAAAAGTGGGGAGCTAACATCGTCTTGCCCCCCACATTTGAAACCCTTATAATTTTCCATCCCTATAAGCGCTAGCTTTAAAATTTGTGGCGCTTGCTGGCGCTAGCTTGGCGCAATCCTGCGCAACCAAGAAAAATGAAAAAAAAAATCCAAAGTGGGGAGCCAAGTTGATGGACCCGTCAACCGTCATGCTGGAACCACATACTTTGGCGAACATCTAAAGCAACATCCTCTAGTAGTATTGGTAGTTCGCGTTCCAAAAATGTCGATATTTAATTCCATTTAAAGTATCATCAATAAAATATAGACCAATGAGTTTGTCCCTTATGATTCCACACCAAACAGTTACGAACCAAGGGCGTTGATGTTCAATTTGTCGTAACCAGTGGGGATTTTCTAGACTCCAGTAGTGTGAATGTAGACTTATCTGAAAATAGAACATTGACGAAGAAATTTGGGTTAGTTTATATTTGTTGAAGTACCAATTCACAAAATACTACTTGTAGGAGAATCTGGCGACGAAGTCGGCAAACCTTGATAAGTCAAGAGGGGAACTTACCGATGTAATTTCTCTTTCTTCCCGGTCTGGCCAGACTGAAGTGGACTGAATTTTGGATGGACTTGATTATTCTTAATTTCACATACTACTTAATATTTAAACAATAATTTGAAAACGAAAACGTGACTTTCTTGGCGGACGTTTCGCGCAGAAGTCCGCGTAAAGTATCCCAACGAAAAATAAAAAGGTTTGCCAATATAATTCCGAAATTAACTATATATGGCGCAAAATTTACGTACTTAAGATTCAATTTATGACACAACAAAATAAGTGATTTTAAATTCCCGAAATTAGATAAATACACAACTTGTGTTGAATAAACAAATAAAATAAATTAATGAATTCTGAACATTACTCTATTAAGAGAATCATCTCCATGAAGTTCTTGGTGTAATGAAATATGATACGGATGATACTTATTACGGGCAAAATGTTAACAATACTACCTAGGGAAATTCCGGAATCGCGTTGTAATTGTCGAGTACTTATTTGTGGATTTTGCTGAACCGCTGCTAGGACAACTATTTCATTGCAAACTCTTGTGACAGTGTTTGCTCGCTTTCTTTATTTGGATAGTACACTACCATCGCCATAAATCAGAATCATTTCATTTTTTTCTTATATACTTGTACAAGGCATTGTTCGCTTGTAATTGTTTTATAGAAATGAAATTAAATGAATTCTGCAGAAAATAAATATTATCCAAATCTTCTTTTGTCATTGTCGTTTTATGATGAATTTTAATTTTTCAATGTATTCACTTAAATTGTTGAAGGTGTTTCCTCACAATGATTTTTATTTGGCGTGTGCGAACAAGACCGAACAAAATAATAATAATACTTTATTAGCCAACAGATACATTTATCCAATTACATGGTAACATATATATAAAGAAAAAGAAAATATAGAATAATATTACAAAAAAAAGATACATAATGACTGCAAAGCACATACAAAAATAAGTAGAAGCGCGCTGTACAAAATGAAATTAATTATAAAAGACACGCATTAACACTTGATGTAAATGCACTAAGTGAATCACCAAAGATTTCCGCATTATATTGTACATTGTGATAGATCTTAAACATCTTAAGTAAGGGAGAGTTGCTATGGTGAACAGTACGAGGAGTTTTGTAAGAGAAGGTTAAACTTGTCCTGTTAGCCAGCCTAGGTATATGAAAAGTTATTAGTTCCGTGATGAATCGTCAATAAGATTATTAATTAATTTATATAAATATAAACATGATTTGTGCTTGTATCTGTAAATTTAAATTCATGTAATAAGCTGGAATAACTGGCCGTATTATCAGAATAAACATTATATTTGGTAAAGTATAGATATTTTAAAAATGTACGTTGAATACTCTCAAGTAATAGAATGTATTTTATGTATTGAGGTGCCCAAACAATAGAGCAATATTCCTGTTTACTGCATATAAAAGTATTGAAGAGAAATTTTAATGTATCGATAGATGTGAAATACTTGGTATTCATAATAAAAAAAAAACAAGAGTACGATAACACTCATTGACGATATCCGTTATATGATCATTGAAAATAAGATGAGAATCATATAATACTCCAAGGTCTTTATAACTATCCACTCTCAGTAAAGAAACACTATCAATAATATAATCATGATGGATTTGGAAAACGATATTACATAGCATTTCTTTGTATTGAGACATAGATCATTATCATTACACCAGTTACATATTGCGTCTAAGTCATTTTGTAGAATAACACAATCGGCATCACTTTCAATTCTTCTGAAAATCTTGAAGTCATCAGCATATAGTAGGTATGACGATTTAATTGAGTTGCATATATCATTAACGAAAAGTAAAAATAATAGCAGGCCAAGATTGGAGCCTTGCGGAACACCAGAATTGGCTAAAATACTAAAGGATTAAAACACTCATACTCTACTATTTGCGATATATCAACTAAATAATATGAAATTACATTAATTATGTTGTTATTAATATTATATTCACACAATTTATTGATTAGTATATTATGATTCATACGATCGAACACTTTAGACATATCTGTGTAAATGACATCAGTTTGGCAACCATCATCTAAGTTAGTCAATATATACTGAGTGATGTTCAACAAGTTGCACGCAGTAGATCTCTTTGACAAAAATTCATGTTGGTGTTGTGTCAATTTGTTACGTACATTTAAAGTGATATATTCAGACAAAATAATTTCAAATACTTTCGAAAAATTGAGAAGTATCGATATTGATCTATAGTTCTCAATATTCATTTTATTACCTGATTTAAAGACAGGGCATATTCTAACAATTTTTCCAGACATTTGAAAAAATCCCTAAAGTATATAAACTAGTTTGACATATTTTGTCCGTATATGTTCTCTATTATATTGTAAGCTTTCGGTTTATTGTTATTCATTAATCTTATTACGATATTTTTGTTGTAATTCAGAGAATATGCAATTAATAAAATCAAATCCGAGCAAAATATTAACTAAATATTTCAAATCTATGAAAATAATTGTTTTTTAAGTAACAATTAATATGTCATTGTTCCGAAAACATATATTTCCTTTATGTATTTCCTTTTTTCAGGGCATTAGTCATACCGTATTCTGCGAACTATTACACAATACATTTGATATAGTGACTGAGGATATGTTGATGGACAGGATTTTCATAGTATGGGACAAAGAAAACGCTGGTCTAATTAGTCCAAAATCATGGTTCATTGGTTTGTCCATATTTCTACGAGGAACGTTTCAGGAACAAATCGAATTTTGCTTCACAGTCTACGATCTTAACTCCGATGGATACATCACGAAAGACGAGATGTTTCAGCTTTTAAAGTATGTATCGCTAAAGTTGTGAGTCACATTAATATTACTGCATCGCTTGTATTCTTTTATACATACTAACATCTATATTCCTAAAGAATACATACATATTTTAATTCAAATAAAAATGTTTTGAAAATAATTAACAAATTATTTCCACATTTAGCTCTGTGACTTTTGACTTACGTTACGTAAGTACGTTAAATAAATGCACATTAAATAAAACTCACAGATATAAATGTGGAAATAATGTGTTAATTATTTACAAATAATTTGTATTTAATTTATTTAAATAACTGTGATCAAGAGAATAAATACTCTTTTCAATTCATCCATATTTAATTTAATATACAATGCATGAAACAATTTGAAACAAATATATATTCTTAAGAGAATATTTTTATTTATTTTCATTAAAAAGTACAATTTTAATGAAAAACATATGCAAATGGAAACTGTAGTTCAAGTTATTCCTAAATGTCTCGAGGCGGAACTAAATTTCAAGGATGATCATCACCATGCAAAAATGTAATTTTTTCAGGGGAGCTTGAGAATTCGATTACGTGTGTGATATATGTGAAGCATAAGTTATTATTTTTAGGTAACACATTAGCAGGGAGTTTGAAACCTGATTTTGATTTTGGATTTTCAGATCTATTTAGTCCCTATCTAAAACGCAGTTCATGAACTATTGCTGCAAAACAATTTCATCTTAAACTAGAGGTGAATCCGAGTTGAGCTTGATAAATTCATATTCCAAAAAATCCAGACATAATTAAATTTGAATTATACAAAGGATTTTTATATTTTATTTTAAAGAAAGTAACCCTGTTTCGTAGATCAAGTACAAAATAATAAACAGAGAGAAACTGTTTCGTATATTTACCTACGAACAAGAAGACATAAATATAAAGAGAACAACCATTATTTATAAAATTATATGTCGTTCAAGTTAGAGAGATCACAAAAATCTGTCACCTTTTCAATTCCTTTTATATCCCTTCAAATCAACTGCTTATGACAGATGTTAGATCTTTGTATCATAAAAGATCCTTAAAGAAGAACGCTTTCAAAAAATTTTTTACTTCCAGGCGATTTTTTCAATTTAAATCCCATAATACTTCCGAAATTACAAAAAGTCATTGTCATAATGATTGCGCGCATTAATACCGCAAAGAGGACAAGATTACGAATTAATGACACAAATAAGATAAGATAACAGAATTCTCCAACTGATAGCAATTTGACAGCGGCAGAGGCAGTTACAGACGAATTATTTAATCATTAAATTATTTATGTATTAACACCATGAAATAAATTGTAATTCTTTCTATTTCTCATGCAATATATTCTTTATTTTTCATTTCCAGTGCTGTCCGTACATTTGAGAATTAATACGTTATTGAAAATAAAGTGCGCACTCGGGATATTTCTTGTAATAATATTGACTACATATTATATTTTATAATAACCGAATATTTGTTCTTCGAAAAGTATTTAAAAGGCATATTTGTAAATAAATATGAAATTAAATACCATTTTCTTCTTAATATATATATATATATATATAGATCCATATATTCCTTATAAAAAAAGGATTTTCAATGTTAATTTCTTTACATTTTAAAATTATCTGCTTTTGTTTTAAACTAGATATTTAAATTTCCTTTTTAGGAATAAATATTTCTGATATTAAAGTTATAGGGAAGCTATATAATTTTTTCCGGTATTCATTAAAATGAAGAAAATATCCCTTTTTAAGTTTTTTTGTCTGTTTTTAAGGAAAATGTCTTAACAATTAATAAAAATTTGTAATTAAAGCGTAATTGCTGGATGATGATAAAGTATTGCATACTTTTCTAAAAACATAACCCTAGTAGAAATTATAATCAAATGAGCATAAGTAATTCATATATTATATATATATATATATATATATATATATATATGTTTATATTTAAAGATTTAAAGTAATATTTCAAATCAAATCGACCTAATTTTAAAAATAAGACACACATTTTAAATTTACTACGATTTGAAATAGAAGTCATCTAATACAGATTAAATTTTATTTAAAACAATTATTTAAATTTGCGTGATTGGTTTAAAAAATTAATGAAAAAATAAATAGGAACTTGTGAATAAAATTATACAAGATTCTTGTAAAATAAGGTCTAACAATCCTAATAATCAAACTTTATTGATATGAATTTTACAGGGTGTCCAAAATTAAATATCAAACTTTTAAAACTTGAAGGTAATTTATTTTTCTTATATTACATTGGAATCGGTGTAAATGCAGAATTAAACCGATTTTTCGACTAATTTTATGGGAAATTAATTAGTTTGATCTAAAATTTCAATTTCATGTAATTTGTGACTTCAATGTTTACATTTTCATATTTTGTTATATATTTATGATATGATCGATCACTTGAAAGAAATATAGGTCGGATTGAAAGGGTCAATCTTCAATGATTGAATTTTTCTCAAAAATTGATTTAAAAAGGAATAAATCTTACAATATATTTTTCTTTGGTTTAAGAAATTAAATTTGGTATTTGTTTAATAATAATAAAATACTAATAATAACAGAATTATTAATATACGGTTTATTTCTTTCAATGCATTTTTTTATTAATTTATTAATTTTGATTCCCAGATAGATATTTTATCGCGAATATGTGTGTTATACACATTTTCGCGATCAAATCAAGCCGTAAAATCGATCTGTAATGATCGACCAGAATAAGCCGATTTTACAACATCGATTTTTCCCATCACTAATTTAAAAATGTGGTAAAAGGTTCACACAATATTGTTATTAATAAGACCGTACTTTTGAATTTATATATTTATCAACGACGTCGAATAGTTTTATAATTATTAATAAAACCATATTTTTCACTACCTTATAAAGGATTGAAAGTATATGTTTTTTTGCGAATAGATATATCCTGTAAATATCACATTATTCATATTCTCCTATTCTGGTACGTTTACTTTCTGTCTTATACCCTCTCTTTCTCTTCTGGGCGGAGCTTAATGTCGTATTTCGTGAGCGTTCCACAGTGGCAGCACTTTACAGACGATTTTTGCGTGCCAAGATATCTATATAAATTACTAACTAAAATTCAATATTTGTACATATTTGTATTCAGAAAAATGATTACTAAAAATCGCTGGATTTACTTTTTTTATAACATTAAAAATACAATTTTCAAAATAGACATTGAGGTTATGTTAGTGATTAAAAAAATCTAAATCTAGGGAAAGTTTCTAAATAATACCTATAATGATTTCCCGAAAACAGAATTTAATTATTTTAAACTGTATTTAAGATATTTTGTCACAACCTTACTATGTATTTTCTTATGGAGCATTTTTCGTACGGATCCCTCTTAATGTTACATCCCTCTCCCATTTCATAGATTAATCCATTTGATATCTAATTGCCATATATAATGAAATACAAATAAAGAAACCTTGGTGTATTTGAATTTTTTATACAGAGTGAACAACAATGATTGCACATTGAGAGGCAGACAACCAAATACGCATGTTGGTTCAACTGCTCTAATGGAAAGAAAATCCAATTACCATTGACGTAGGAAACTGTTCTTTCCAAGGGAGTTGGGATAGCCGAGTGGGTAAAGGCCTTGCTCATGAGGCAGATGACTGCGGGAATTTGGACCCGAATGAAATTTGTCATAAATACTTAATATTAAATAGCAATGACTGGTCGAAATGGCCCAGTAGCCAAGGTCATATCCTCAATTCATGTCCACGTATATTTCTGTGCAAAATAAATTAATGTCTACTTGCACCGCCAGTACTTAATCGTGATTAAATAGTTAATTTTGATAAAGTCTGAAATTAGCTTAAACCAAGAATTAATCATGATTAATATTTAAGTCCTAAGTGGTTCAGGTAAAAAGAGACTAAAGTGGAAACAATCACCCTGATTGGGACAACAAATGAAATGAGAATATCTTTCGGGATATGAGTAAAAATAATATTTAATCAGCCAATTTTGGCCGATTACAAGTATAACTTCATGTCGATTGAGGATATTCGTGAAGTTGTTTACCGTTGATAGAGGTCATAAAATGATTGAATTAACTTTGATTTACCTTAGTTTACAAACATGATAAACACGTGCTTCGACTGTTTCTAACATAGGGATGTGAACATCACTAAAAATACCCCCCCCCCCCCCCCAAAAAAAAAAAAGAAATACAATTAGCTAGAAAAATGTGAACCATATATTTACTACACGGTGGACTCCCTAGTTAATCGATATACGGTGTAAGCTAAATCCGCTCATTAAAGTTAATCATGATTAACTAATCGGAGAATTTAATCGGAGTCGGTGCAAGTTGGCATAAATATTTAATCGTAACTATATATTTAATTTTTAGACTTTGAAGCTGCTCCAGACTTATATTTCTTATCTCATTTTCAATTAATTATTATTACTTGACTTGTGGGGTGTGGTGGCACTTCGACCTAAAGATCTTTTGTGCCTCTCCTTACGCAAAATAATTTAATTTGTTACCTCACAGGATATACCTATCCTTTTAAAGTACCCTAAAAGTTTTTAATCTTGAAGTATTTTAGTTCGTCAAGAGTGGGAAAGTAGTTCCCCAAGAACATTTGACTTACACGAGCTAAAGACTCGCATTCTGTTAGAATATGGATAATTGTCTCCCTTTCCATTAAGCAAAATCTACACGTTTTACCAGCGACTAATCCCATGCTTTTCAGGCGACCCCTAACTGGGACATGTCCTGTTAGAATTTCTGTTAGTAGTTTGAGGTCTTTCTTGTTGAGTATTTTGTGAGGGCTTTACGGTGACAATCCCATTTGACACATTTTTTGACTTTGTTGAAATCTTTTCTGGATTTTCAGCTTGTCAAGCTCCCCATTTCACCAGGGAACACTTCTCTTATGCGTTGCCCGACTCGTGAGGTAGCTAATATCCAGACATGTGCTCAGAATTTCATTTAAATTTTTTGAGGGCTTTTCTAGATCCACTACTGCTTCAAAATTTTCTTCCATTGAACTTTCTACCTCCCTTTCAATAGATAGAGCATATTTCTTCTGTTTTCTGGATGATTTTCCTTTTCCCAACCTCTTTATCTCCTGCCTCAATACTGAACTTGATAAAACTTTAATTATTTTAACTTATCTGCAATCATAATAGTTTCATACAACTAGTATTGTGAATTGACCGGCAGTGTCCATGTGTTACACTGCCTGTCAATAATAAACAAACAATAAAAAAATCTTGGGACTAACCAATATATTTTTTTTCATTAAAAATAATTTGAAAGTAATGAATGGAGAAATTATTTTTATTTAATTTATTTTAAATAACTGTGACCAAGTAAATGGCTACTCTTTTCTATTGAACCGTTGTTTTATTTACAAATAGTGTATTATGGAGTTTCATCAAGTAAAAGCCTGAACCATCGATTGACTTAAATATCAACATCTCGTACATTTCAAAACTAGCAACCGGTAATAAACGGTAACAATCCCACTTTATAGTTTAATTATTGTTTAAAATAAACATTTTATTTATTTAACGTTAAATCTTTTTTTACATCAATCTATAAAAATCTGTAAAAATACATGTATTTAGTGTAAATAGCAAATACTAACAAGCATTCAGCCAAAATTATAACTGCAACTACAGTCTTTTGACTTACGTTACGTAAGTACGTTAAACAAATGCACATTTCATTTATTTGTTTCTTTTACTTCTTGTATGCGTTTTTAAAAATCTCTCATATTATTAAATTGTCATGTATATATTAGCTAAATATTTCTCTGCACATTTATTTATTATTTCATATAAATCGTGTTTATGAAATATTACCTGTATCAAAAGTGTTAATATTTTAAATCAATACAGTTATAGCAACAATAAATTGCAGGAGTTTACTAATAAATTGAATCGATAGAAAGATAAATTTACTAAGTATTAATTAATATTAAACTTCAGATAAATGAAATTAATGGTCCGAACCGATACTTTGAGAATTTATTTAACGTTAATTTTTTTTAATCAGTTTATAAAAATGGTGATGTGTCCATCATGGTACTTTCCCCGGTGCATACGGTTAAATAAGTTTCTGATTGAAAATTTAATAGGAAAGCAAAATGATTAATAAAAAAAAAAATGATTGTTGTCTTTCAAAGTTAAAACCGAGTATTTAGAGGAATATTATAATTAAGTGTATTATTTCTTACCTTACAATGTGTTGAAATCATTTATCCACCCTCTTCTTCATTTTTTAAAACTTTGCGAATGTGCTGAATACGACAGCACTTTGACGTTTTATTTGTCATTAAAATAATTATTTCAATAATTAAAATCTCTAAGAGAATTTATCAGGTAAACGCTTATAAAATGAAAACCGGAGGTCCTACAATAAAAGTTTTATAACAGAAATTCTTTATTTTCCAAGATCTAAAACTTTTATTTGAAACATTTTTCTATCCGAATTAAAAAATGAAAAATTGCTAAGAGTAAAGTTGCACTTAATGAGTATTGATTCTAACCAAAAGCTTTTCAGATCATTCTACTGTTATATAAAGCTTAGATATAAAGTTTGGGCTTAATCCATTTAGCCGTTTATACACTATCGCGGAAACACACAGACACACACACAGACATTTTTCAAAACTCGATGGAATGGACTCAGGGGACCTCAAAACGTGCATATTTGTTGAAATTGGCGGTTCGAAAATTTTCACGATCACAATACTTTCCCTTGGACAGGGGTCCGGGGAAAGTAACAAAGTCTGTATAAATACATGTATTTAGTGTAAATAGCAAATATTTATTAGCATTCAGCCAAAATTATAACTGCGACTAGATCGAGAAGATATTTCAAGCCTAGATTTAATTTAAAATGTCTTTATTTCCAGAAATTGTTTAATCAAGCATCCTCAAGAAGAAGATCCTGACGAAGGAATAAAAGATTTAGTCGAAATAATCACCAGGAAACTTGACAAAGATATGGACAGCAAAGTTTCATTGGAGGATTTCCGAAAATCCGTCATTGAAGAACCGTTGCTGATTGAAGCGTTTGGAATTTGTTTACCTTCTGAACGTGCGAAAGATACATTTTTGATTACTTTAAAGGAATAGATGAAATAAGAATATAAATAATGTCCACAATTTTTGTTTAAGTTAATTTTTTATATTTAATGTAATTTGTAATGTTTTATTGTAGAAACTTGCGAAATATAAATATTTGATCAAGCACAAGATGTTTTAAATTCCACTGTGTATTAGTTATTTGATAAATAATGTAAAACGTCATGTTTCGTCTAATTTGCATACGAGGTAGATAAACGAAACACGCAGTTTCATCCTATGGAAGAAATGTGAACTTATCTTGTTTATGAAAATAGGAAACGAAATTCTTTAATTTTGTTCAACTACATCATTTAAACCATTTTCCTCGTATGAATGTTAATAAATACAGTACAGCATCCATTTTTTTACTGATTTCAACAACGTTACACTTGGGATGTAATTGTCTCATGACTTTGAAAGACCGAAATGGCCGACACCTGTTATTAAAACGCTAGATGAAGGTGGTTGAATAAATTCGAATAATCGAGCATATAACTAAAATCGACGACGAAGTTGGCGTTGGAATTCTCGAGTCATGTCTGTATTAAGATCACAAGCGTGAAATGCTGGTTGCGGTCAATATGACAACCAGTACTTTACGCATGCGCGTGTGATTTTAGTTCAGACATGACTTTAGATTTCCAGTGCCAACTTCGTCGTCGATTTTTGTAATACGCTCGATATATTAGTTGTAATCAATACAGTACAGTACAGCATCCATTTTTTTACTGATTCACCTGCCTGATGAATCCACAGTATAATGAAATAATTGTTGCAGTGTCAACTAAATAATAGTAAAATCTCAAACGTCTGAGGTTTTAATAAAATGTTTAGACCAGACAGCATTTATCTAGCGTATGGATAAATAGTGATGGCCATTTCAGTTTTTCGAACGTCATCAGACTAGTGTGTTCCATGTGCAATGCCTTAATGAAGGCGGTTGAACGTATCTTGCGTTGCGGTTAAACACCTGATATGAATCATAAATTGAAGACGAACGTAAGCGCCATCTTTTGCGTAATTTCATGTCGCTTGCATCGTCTTTTATTTATTATGAATCTGGTGTTTTATTTAATATCCGTAATATG
Source organism: Philonthus spinipes (assembly GCA_963082785.1). Classification (NCBI taxonomy): domain Eukaryota; kingdom Metazoa; phylum Arthropoda; class Insecta; order Coleoptera; family Staphylinidae; genus Philonthus; species Philonthus spinipes. The sequence continues at coordinate 8,508,700 of OY720312.1, forward strand.
TTAATTCACTGACCTGGATCTCAACAAACATTATTCGTTTATTAACTTATCTGGTTGAGCTGTCTAAATTAATTTTGATATAGAATATTTGTTTTTTGCTCAATAAATATTTTGTGAGTTTATAATTAAATGATTGTCCGGTTAATCTTTTCTGTCACTAGTTAATAAAAAAACTGTGGCTGTGTATTATTAGCTTTTTGCAATAACTTAATTGTTGAAATTGTCGATTGTACTAAAATAGTGGATCCTGTACCTCTTATTGATAATTATCAATAATAATTGTAGCTATTTATGTGCCGCAGGATACCTCACCTGACTCATAAATTATTCAACTGCATTATACAGTATATATGGTTAATTTAAAAAAAACATCCTTTGTTTTATTTATTAATCATAAACAATGAATATGTAATAGTTCTAACTGGGGTGTATACAGAATTTATTTTTCGATAAAATTTGTTAAGGTAATAATTAAATAAGGGGAATTATCCATACATTGTATCTTTGCTTTGGCACGCGCTTGACCCCAAATTTAGGCGAAATCAACAATTAAGTAAAAACAGTTTAGTTTTATACAATTTAATATGTTAATATTCTGACGGGGAAGCCCCGCTAACTTGACTTTATGCATAAAGAAATTACTATTGTACCAGATAAATGTTGAGATTTCAGACGGGGAAGTCCCGCACGTGTTTGAACCCAAAATTATGCAGAATTGAAAAATAAGCGAGAATCGAATGCGCGAGAGATCGGGTGTGAGTCTGCAAGAATGGAAGAGCGTTCATGACCAGGGCGAGATGTTCCAAATAAGTCAAAATTGAGTGAAAGAGAAATTGTGAGAGAAAATCAGGGAGTCGAACGGGATTCGTGAAAGGGGGCGGACGGGTTTTTGAAAATTAATTGAATCTTAATTACGGGTAGAAGGGACGCGTAGATAAAAAGCCGGAAATAATAAGAAAATAAAAGTAGAGAATTGGTTGTGGGCACGTGTGCTATTAATTAATAAAATAACAGATTTGTGAAAATGGATCAAACAACTGCGGAGGTATCGCTCAAGTTTGAAATAAAGTAAGTTCAAATTTTATTGAAAAGAGCCAAATTTCATATAATATGATTATTTCATGCATGATATTTTACAATAATTAATGTATCATTTTGAGGCCTACAAAATTGAAATAATGTACAATAAATGTAAAGTCAATCACCAAAATCTAAGAATAATTCAAAATCATGTGCATAAATCATAAAGTAAGAATATATAAAGGGACTACGCTTTAAATCAACAAAAAATAATTAATTCAGTTCTGTTTTCGCAAAGTTAATATTTTATTTGTTAATCATATATAACTTCAATAATCAAAACTGTTTAAATGCTACCAACATTCAATACAGCTCTCTATGTTATCTTTCCTGTCGTAAATTTAAACACTTGAGTGACCAAATTCCTCTCACTTTAGAACATTTACATTTCTTTCACTTGAATAGATATTATCCGAGACAGTACCTAATTTGATAATTGACGACTACTCGTTAAAGGGAATTACTCTTTATTTCGATTTATTATATCACAAACTTTATTCTAAACTAAGACTCTCTTTTATTCTTTAGATCTATACAACAAATAAATCAATAAACACCATCGTTATATTATCATTACCTTTCTGATTATAAGTACGTACGTACTGTTATAAAGTTTCACACTACTAGGCCTTAGCCTATATCTAGTTAAGATCTGTAACTATATTATGAATTAATAACTTACGTAATGTAAATCAAAATTTGATGAACGAATTAAATATGAAAAAAGAATAACACAAACTAGAAGGAATAATACAACAGAAATCATTTTAACCTAAAAACGTTTTAAGATAGAGCACAACTTGAACGAATAACTACAATCTCGAACGATTATAAAGTGCCTATTCTTAAAACCACACATAAAAACAATTAAAAGTACAACACAATTCATAAAAATGAATTACACTTTGTTGAAAAACAACAAAAATCATAGTAATCCAAAATTGTCCTAAGATGAAGCACACCTTGAACGATTATAATGTACCTATTCATAGAACTACTCATAAATATATCTAAAACATAAAATAATGAACAACAATAAACAAAATTAATCCGATTCTGAGAATAAAGTAAAACCAAAATCATATCGAAGATGTCGTTCCCGCTGACCTACTGCACATATAACCGAATGTACAATTTACCCGAAATTGCAATAGCGAGAGCAAGGGCGGATCTGCGATGAAACAAAAATATAACTAAAATGAATAACACGTCAAAGATGTCGTTCCTGTCGACCTGTCAATCACATAACCGAAAGTAAAATTTAACCGAAATTGTGATAGGAAGAGCAAGGGCCGATCTGTGATAAAACCAAAATTTCCAAATAGTAATGTTCCGAGGCGGTTCGTTTTAGTGGGTTGTTTCCGTCCTCTCGAAGCAAATGCCGAGCAGAAGCGCGTAGTCCCATACATTTTTTTTTAGTTTTCAGTCAAAATTCACATGGCAGCAAACTAATATATGACAAAATATGGCGCACACATATTTAACAAACTTAATGAATGTAATCATTTAATAATATCTGAAAATACTTTATTAAAATAAAATTAGTGCTGCTTGCCTTGCCGTAAAACTCACTTAATATCGTTTATTTCTTGTCCACTAGTCACCCTTTTAATTTACAGGTGAAAACACGGTAAGTACCGATATTGCATGTTGACATAAATAACGGGCCTGTTAAATAATTAAGGGTTATTACAAAATCACAACAAAATGACGTTACTGAAATTTCAATTGTAAATTTTAATAATATCGGGGGTCGAATTATTTCAAATAATAACACAACATCCGTTCAACTACTTTAATGGCTGAATAATTTATTAAATGTATAATTTTGCTACTATAACAATTTCCCAAGTTTTATAACGTCAAATCTATGCTCACTAAATACATTTCATTTACATTAAATAAAAATGATTAATAATTAATAAAATATTTCCACATTTTCTGTTTACATTTCAAATATTCAAATAAATCAGCGAGTCAAAGATGAAGTCACCATCATTTTTTGATAGAAAAACTTCCTTTTGAGGAGAAAAAGCCTGTTTCGTAGATCAAGAACAAAATAACATCCATAGCAAGACTGTTTCGTAATTCAATCTACGAATAGCTACAAATATAAAAATTGCATAATTATTTACAAAATAATATGTCCTCAATTAACTACAAATTCATTCTTACTTTTCATTCCAGCCCTACGCGTATATTAATGACGAACATAAGACAACATTAATCAATCTAGGCAGAAAGGTCGATAGCCATTTTCTAGACAATGTATAATATAGAATACGAAATCTATTGTTTCATTTATTACTGATTCACTTAATTTTTGAAAATTCATAATTACTTAAAAAATAATTATTCAATACATTAACAGTTGAATAATTTATTAAAAGTATAATTTTGTTAGTATAATTGAATATTATATTTAGTCACTATTATAAAAACAATGACATTACCATTGGGTACCTAAAATGATAAGTATAAATTGTTCAAATTAAAGTTCCTTTTATATTTAATAATGAATTCAATAATTTACTATATTGTTGGAGACCTGGGTTCTTTGGGGTTTATGCACAATGATACTCAAACTTCACTACTATCAACTATATTGTTCTTACACTAGTTACAATCTTAATTATAAAGTTTGTGTTTGAAAACTAGAAAAGGTACCAAGTTGACCCGAACACGGGAATGGATGTTAACTGTGTGTGATTCAAGAAAACAATTCTGTCTTACAAGCTTAAACATTAGCTTTTTAACCGAAACAATAAGTTTTGATAATGTGGGGTGAAGTGTTAGAAATCACAGGTGGTGGTACGCGTCCAGCAATCAGCTTTCGCTTGGTGGGCGTGGGCGTGACCAAAGGGTGGTACCCTTAGTGTCACGTACACGCGTTCACTGAATCTGAGGTACCTGGCATTCCTAAGCATAAAGATTGAATGGATTCCCAAAATCGTGAGTTTGAATGTATAATTAAGGTGGCTGGCGCAGAGCAATAGACACATCCGTTTCTAATAAGGGATGTTCGAGAGTTTGAATTAGAAATTAGTTTTGTTATAGAAATGATAATTAGCTCGCTGCCACATTATAATTAAACATCCGAATGAAATTGAGGATGTTTGACATTTAGAATTTGTAATTCTTGAAAAATAAAAATTGTACGTGTTTTGTATTAAAAAGCTTAGAAATGCGACAGGCGCGTGATTACTGCATGTGCACGTTAGATTGGAATCTAACAATATTTATATATTTCAATTAAGTTTCAACAATTATTTATGCAAATTATAAAATTAAAATTACAAATGTTAATTTTAGAAAGTAGCATAGGTTAATTAAGGCCATTGTGGTTGCACTCGCAAGGACCCATTGTGCTACTACAAGGGACTGTAATTGGGCTTTCAGGAAACATCTAAAACCCCCATATCTTAAGAATAAGCTCTGTAAGTCCATTAATATAGGCATTTCCTATTAAATAACCATTTTTATTCAAATGTATATACTGAGAGTTTTATGTAACACCGAACATGCTAGAATGTACTCGATGTAAATTTTCCTATATTCGATTTGTTCAGGAACGCATCAAAGCATTGGGTGCGGTGTGATTGGCTACGATTTCTAATGATAATATAGTCAACCCAATTTACACTCTTCCCAGAAATAAATTATATTTGTCAACTACTATGTCAAATGCAACTTGTATAATTATGTATATTATACTTAACCGCAATGCATACCATAAAAATATTCTCCTCCTTTGTATACATTCTTGATACGTAAAGATGTCCAACTCTTCGTTAACATCTGCTTTAAGCGCCAGAACAGTAAATATCACTTGCTTGCGATAACTGACAAGGGTAAGTCATTTTTGATGGAGAAGGGTGTGGGTTGACTATATTATTTTTAGAAATAGTAGCCAATCACATCGCACTCAATGCTTTAATGCATTCCTGAATAAATCGAACATAGGAACATTTATATTGAGTACATTCTAGCATGTTCGGTGTTACATAAAACTTTCTGTATGTATGTACAATAATATATAAAATTAGAATTGTATTATGTAGATGAATCGGCTATCGACCTTTATTTTAAAATTTCCTCTAAAGCGACGAATTATTCTAGCAAGTGAAAGAAGAATTTAAACTATAGTAATTAAATTCTAACATTATGCCTCAGGAAGAATGTCTGCGAATTGTGTAAAACGATAATTAAATTCTGTTTAAAATAGTTAATCGTGCCATTTTATTTATTAGATACGTGATTATATTTATAGATAAATCTGGATTACAAATAAAATAAGAAACTGCTATCTTTATTGAAATAAAACCATTGGATATAAATATACATTTTATTTAACGGTAATAGGGAATTGATGAAATTTTCTAATCACTGGTGTTTTGTCTTAAAGGAATTGTCATAATTACGGCAAGAAGTAGTCCTAAAAGCAAAATGTATTAATGACAAAATTTAATTCAGCGTACTTACTTACATTCGGTGCTTCGGCTTGGTAGCATTTATGCGTTAGCCATGCTGTGTCGCAAACATCTGCACCACCTGAAATACGTTTTTTTATTTATTACTGTTTTTTGTAAATATTATTAGTTATTGAATTTGTGTCGTAATTTATTTGGAAAACCGTGAAAAATGTTATTATTATAAAAATAAATACGAACGTTTAGTTCCACAGGTCCTGATAACTTTCGTTGCCACATCTTTGTGTTCGTCAGGTAGAAGTCCAATCATACCGTCTTCGTCTATTGTTCCATCGTCTTCGTCTATCTAGAAATTAAGTAAAATTTAAAAATACTCTGAAAATAAGCTTTTCACATATCTTAAATAAAATGAAACAATGATTCACACAATTGGAGTTATTTAAATTATAATGAAATTAAACAAGGACAATTTGTGGCATTGATCAATAAAATTCTACCAAACCCTTTTTGCAACGGCAAAAATTACTTACAATATAAGTTTTACAAACATCTATCGAAACAACTACTTCCCGAGCATTGACCCCGCCGGACATTGGATTACACAATAGATATTTGTTTATTGCATAGCAGTACTATTGCTGTACTGATGAGGGATGAAATCCCGAAACATGTGTCTACAGATAGCCTTGTAACAAGTATTTGTTTTTTCCTTTTATTCAAATTTTTTTACTCAAACTGTTGCAATTCGCAGCAGTATTGCTATGCAACAAACAAATATCTATTATAGTATAAGAATTATATTTTTAATTAATTATTTAATTATTATATAAATTTGTCTGCAGAAATAAAGATGTTGTATATATATATATACAGAGAGCTTTCTTTATCAATATACATTTCCCCTATGTATGCATTAATGTATGTGTGTTTAGTTGCCTATAACACGCAACTGAACACACATATGCCAAATAGGCAACTAAACATACACACATTAATCGGTTCATTGCGTTTGACTCGCGTTTTTTGTAGGTATACATAAGGGATATGTATACTGACAAAAAAACCTCTCTGTATATATATATAAACTTTTCTTACCAAATTTTGTGTTCCTCGAAACCCTATGGTTTTCCCTTCTACATTAAATTTAAAAGGTTCGATAGTAGCGATATATTAAGTAGATATAAGATTAATATATCTTAATTATAAAATGTATATCTCAAATATTTATAATAACCGTGCAGTTTATCTCTAATGTTTTAAATGATCCTACGCACAAATGGATCAATAAAGATTATTTAAATTGAATTAATAAATTGTTCCCTCTTTAGATACTGTGACATTTTGACTTACGTTACGTAAGTACTTTAAAATATATGTACATTAAAATAACTACTTCTCGGGAAAGTCCCCCACCGGACATTAAATTGATAATGCACAACAACAATAATTTATATAATTTATTAATTATTTTAAAATTCTTTTTTTAATTTATTTAAATAACTGTGAGAAAGTGAAATTACTCTTTTTTTTTGTTGAAAATGTTATTGATTACTTAATTTCGAAACGCCTTACCGCGTAATGTGGCGTTAGCAATTTTCGACCCTGTTACCTCTTTCTCGTAATTCACTAAGTTATTTGTTCGAAAATCAAGGCAAGTTCAGCCAAATATTTTATTCATATTATTATGAGCACAAGATAAAGCAAAAACACTTCTGGTAAATAGTCCCGACAGACTAACATCTAAATGTTTTCAATATCCATTTAAGAAGCAAAAGTAAGTGTCCAATGAATATTTAATGAAAATGATAACTTTTGTCATATTATTTTCATGGATTTTAAGAATACAAATACTATACAATTGTAAATAGAAGTGTTTACTATACAGAAAGTTTATTGACTGCAATAAAATGATTAGCGAATATAATATTCCTTAGGGCAAAAAGACCTCAGGTCGATAGCCCAGGACAAACTGTATATTATATAAAGTTATTGTCTGAATAAAGATGAATATATATATATACATATATATATTCATCTTTATATATATATTCCAAAATAAAAAAATAATTAACATGTATTCATTTTTCATCACTTAAATAATTCAACAACACATTGTGCTTAAAATATAAATAAATTTTAATTTATTAATATTATTTTAAAATAAAGAAGTGAATAAAGGAATATATTATTAATAATACCATCAACAAAATTTTCACGTACTCACTAACTAAATATCTTTAACATTGAAAATTCCATATTCTGTTCTGTTCATCTACAACCAATATGTTTCTTCCTGTTTATATGTGTGAAATAAAGCTATCTATATTATTATTTTCAAAAACGATTGTCTGGTGATTGAAATAGTATAATCATAATTACTGAACAAATATAAAAATGTTACTAAGTATGCACTAAACATTTATATCAAATAAATAAGAAAAAATATAAAAAATTGAATACTTACGACAGCCATGTTATGCATTAAACACTTGATGTAGCATTTTAAAGTATTATCATTAGCGAAATCTCCTTTCCTTGCATTAACGATTAAATCTGTAAAAACAAGATATATTTTTATAATTAAATCATTTTTTCAATTTTTGTCTTAGGCAATTATTTTTCGAAAAATCTGTAAAAAGCCTCTCTGCTCTTTCTGAATTATATTGAATAACACGTTGTTGCATTTCATCGGTGTGAGTGCGGTTTTCATGATTAAATAATTGTTTAAGCCATAAATATTTATCTAAAAAGTAAGTTATTAAAAAAATCGATTTTATGTATAATAAGTCTATGTTTCATGAGCTCTACAACAAATATATTATGTGAGATAAAAGTAACCGACTGTATGAAAATTTATATGAGAAATAAGTCATAATCGGTGTTATGATATAAAGTATTTACGCGTCTAAAAATTACTGAAAAATAGCCATAATTTAACAATCCAAACAAGTCGCACCCATTGACCAACGTTTGCTAAGCCTTTCCCAAAAAATCGCAATTGTTTTACTTTTGTCTGTTTCATGGCTAACTATTTTTTGGTGTATGGTAAAAGTAACAACGACTGTAACTTATTTTATTTTAAAAATAACTATGGCATATGTTTTATCGGATTAAAGGGTAAAAATATCCATATTAATAAAGTGAAGTGCATTGTTTGCATTGTTTCCAAAAAGGTAAGTTTGTGCCATATCTCGCAAAATATGGGCGATTTTTTTATTTTTTGTTATTAATCTGTGTAAAAATTTCTACAACTTTGTCCTTTACAGTTTTTTTCTATTTATGATAATAATAGAGATATATTGATTTCAAAAAATTGACACATTTTACTTTTTTCAAAATATCTAGTTACCCTTGACTTTTTCAAATATTTTGAAAGTGTCATTTTATTCGTCTTATAAAACTACATTTCTTTTCCCATTTAACCGTTTTTCTATCTCTTATAGTTTCCGAGATCCCCATAGAGAACATCAAAAAAAAAACTCACCCTGTATAGCCATAATTTGTTTGATGAAAATTTACTCGAAATAAAGGAACATTAACTTAATTAAAATTAAACACTTGGTTTCTTTCACTTATTTATATACTAGTTTCGAGAAAATATAAATAAGTGAAACAAACCAAGTGTTTTAATTTCAGTTAAATCATCCTGAATTAATTCAAAAATGTTTAACCACGGGTTAAGTGAGAAATTAATTAAACATAAAGGAACATTCCTGAGATTTATATTATACGGATAAACATTGAAATTCAATAGTCAATATAGCCATTTAAAAGTTTGTGGATAAAACAAATTCTTGAAATTGTTTGACGCCACTGAATTGATTTCAGATTAATAAATAACAAAAAATTCTTTATTGTATCGTTTCCAATTTTAGTATGTGTACATTATAATATCAAAACCATACCAACGATCCATACTCAAGAGTAGATGGTACAAACGAGTTGTAAAAATCCACCAATTCTCATATTAAAATGTTTACCATTTCGCCATTTACCTAACGAACGTATTGCCTTACTACATACGGTTTTCAGCTGCACTGAAAAATGTAATGCACTGTCAAAATGGACACCTAAGTCTTTAATAGTATCCACCCTTTCAAGTATTAGATTATCGATCATATAATTATAATTTATATATCTTTTGTACTTACTAAAATTATTAATTTGGCTATATTTAAACTTAAATCATTTATTCAAATAACTGCGATCAAGTGAATAAATCCCCCGTTTTCTATTATTAAATCATTGCTATTAAACACATTATAAATATGCGCTTGTAGTACCTCACAGATATTAATTGATTTCAATTCATATAGAATTTTCATACTTTTAGAACTTTAAATATTCAGTTAACTAAAATGAAAAATAAAATCGGGCCACAATTTCAACCCTCCGGTATACCAGACGTAACATGTATGTCATAAGACACAAATCTTCCGATTTTGATGTTTTATATAGGAGTTGTAAGGTAGGATCGAAACCAAATTAGAAAATTTTCACAAAAAAAAGTAAAAAGCAATGATTCGCTTTTTCGTACGCTTTAGAAAAGTCCGTATAAATGACGTCCAATTGACCTTTTTTTTCTCCAAGACGGTCAAAATATTAGAATTAAATTCTAATGGATTTCTACTGGTTGATCTTTCGTTGTAAAATCCATGCAATAATAATTACAATAATGCTTTTCGCTTTCCAGAATAATTGCCGTAATACAAGTTTATCTAAAATCTTTTGAATATGTGATTTTATTGCAATTCCTAGACCATTTGAAAAAATACCTTTATTAGCATCATTCATTTACATTATCAAAATTCTAATATCTAATATCACCCTCCCTTCTCTTTTCCCTTTCCCTCCCCAGCTTCTCCAACGTCCTCACCCTACGCCATCCTCTCTCATCCACTTCATCACCATCCCATTCCCTTTGCTACCAGCCTTATGAATTGGAATTAAAAAAAAAAACGTCTTCTTATTATTGGAATTAAAAAAAAACTTCTTTTCGAAATTTGAGGAAATGATTCTAGCTCAAGCAAGAAAGAGGATAGAGTATGCAATGGTTTCGATAAAGTACACACACATTTTGAGAGGAACATAGCAGGAACACCATCTGGTCCAAATGCTGTGCCATTTCCTAGCGAGCTTAGCTCATTAAATACTATTGGTTTATTTTTAATTTATAATTATTGACACATTTTCCAAATTTAAAATTGCCTCTTTTAATAAGTTTATAAGCAAAAATTCTGCAAAGCCAACTGAAATACTTCGACCATTATCAAGAATTTCATCCCCTGATATCATTCTATTCGGGATACCATTTTTTTTTAGCTTGGAAATATGATTCTAGAATTGACGTGGGTTCAACCAAATGTCTATTTCTATTTTACAAATATAAACTTTATTTAGTTCAGAACTTAAAGGATTCACGAAATAACCTGAATATAATATAATCATGTGGTAGTCCAGATTCCTTTATTACATGGGCTTCTTATTTTACAATTTAATAAACATATTAGATTTTTAATCTAACCAACATAAAGGTTGTTGGTTGTGGAGACTTTAATTATTTAAATAAAAATAGTTGTCATTTCTCCTACTTAATAAGTAGGAGAGAATTTTTATTTAAATATTAGATTTTTGTTAAATCAAACAGGGTGGTTGCTGTATTATATCTTTTTAGGATGGACATATAATTGAATTGGTTCATCTATATACATATATAGATAAGTCATATCTATATCACATATATAGATAAGTCATATCATCATTTTGAAATACACAATCCCACTCGATTGATGAAATGTAATTATTAATACCATTGTAATTAGCTTTTGAAAAATCAGGTATTTCATCATGATCATTTAAGGGGCTAAAGTTTTCTGATATCGAAATTTGTTAAACTTTAAGATTAAAGCTAGCTGTTTCAAATAGTCATGAACGGCCGAATTCGATAAATTTAAACTCTCAGCGATCTCACCAATTGCAATTAGCTGGTTTACATCAATTAAGGCTGCGATCCTCAATACGTTTCCGTTTTAAGGGATTAACGATGTTATACAGTCATAAAAAATAAACATTAAATACAGGCAGGAAGTTGATGTACTGATAACGACATCAGATAATTTTTATTTTTTAAAAACAAAAAAAAAGTGACGAAAATATTTTTTTCAAAAATTAATTTAATTCACAAAAGTACATCTAATCTATATTAAACACTTTCACATGGAAAGTCTTTCTATTAAGTATGAATATTAAATGCATTCATAATATATTATTTATAAACTCGTTAATCCTATTAAATAGTCAATGAAAACAAATTTAGTTCGACGCTATCATTTTTATCGTGCAGCATTATCTAAAAGTTCAGATGTTTGCCGCTAGGTTGAAAAATCAAAGTTGGAATAAAATAAACACACACATTTTGTAAAAATCATTGCATGCTCTCGTGCTAATTGCACCGTCTATTAGGCGTAAAACCGCAGCCTTAATGATATTATTGTATCTTCATCAGCTTCACCCGCCCAACTGCATCTTCGAGATCAAAATTGTCGGGTCGAAATTTTGTAAACAAGTTTTTGCATTTAAGAGGCATCGTTGCGAATCTTCCTTGAAGCTTTCTTATGGGATTTCTTAATAAAAATGCGTACTTTTAGAGAGCTTATTAGTTGAGATAAAGAGCTACCTTTTTTTCTGCAAAATCTTATGATCTTTTTCTAGAACTTATATCGATCAAAAATTTTAATTTGATTTTAGTTTTTTTTCTCATAAATAATTATTTCTTACTAGATTTTTGCCCATTTTCCGTTCATATTTATAATTCGATGTTTTTTTATTACGCTTAAAATAACAAATCGTTCCTAAAAACAACAAGCGCGCGCTCAGTTTATTTGCTTAGGTAAGTATCGGATTTCGGCAGCGTACAAGGAATAAAATCGAATCACTGGATTTTCTAATTTCGATGCAACATTTTATACTGACTTCAAATATGTTATCTCATTTTATTTATCATTATTAGTTTTTGCGTTATAACCTCAAACTTCGATTTCTATAATTGTTTCTATAGTAAAAAATTACATTATTGGGAACAGATTTTTTCGTAAATTCCAAAGATATAATCTGTTTAGGTTTTTTTTTGCGTTTTTGCAAAGTTATAAATCATTTTGTGAAACTATCATAGATTATCATGGAAACAAATGACGAAAAAAAGTAAACAGTCATACGATATTCATTACTTATTGTTTTATTGTTTAATAATATAATATTTCGGATTGTTTTTAAATTAACTTTTCCTCAAAATGCAAACGTAATTTTTAAAGACAGTATTAAAATATTAATAAATATCCATGCAAAATATATATTTTTTTCAAAATCATATGACAGCTACCTTTTGATAGAGAACAGTAGTTATATAGATATGTTTATTTAAAATCAATAATTTTACTTATTTGCATTTTGTTTTACTAAATCTTATAGATAAAGCCATTGATTTGTCAAATGATAAACTAATTGAAGTTTCTGAAAGACACCCAAACAATGATGTAGTTTTTGAATCATCCACTATAACTGGCGTAATTTCATCATATCAGGTCTTTTCCTATATTTTATTTATATACTTTTATAATAAATAACAAATTAAATGTAACATTATTTTTCTGATTATCGCAAAATTGAATTAAATTGGTTGTAAAAAAGTGCACATTAAATAAACGTGATGTTTGACATTTTTTAAGATTTATATTTAACATGGATTTTGTAATTTAAACATATGAATTTTAGCAAATATAATCAAACTTTATTAAATATTTATTAATTGTACAGCCATTTTAAAAGTTAATAAATTTAATATAATGTTTTACATAGATTTTAAAAGTCTGAAAATATTATAATTTTCTTTTTAAACTATCACTGAACTTCGCCTGTATTTTTTTAAATATCTTGTATTTTCTGCTTTAATTGAATATTTATTATTATTTTAATTCTTGCAGTTTTTCTGTAATATGAACTGTGTATGACTAATTAAGTCAACATCTGCTATTTTCAAAAACTACGGTTGGTGCTAATGAATGATTACACAGAGTCCCGCATTTTAGCTCCCGTTTTCGACAGACCAGTTAGAAATTATGTTTACTTGGATCCAAGGACGTATTTCAGAAAAATATTTTTGATTATACAGGATCTCCCAAAAAAGTTACGTTTCGATATATTTTTTTTTTAATTATTTGATATATATTTTATTCATTACTTAGGTGCCTTTTATGATTACCTACAAATCCTTAAAATGTTATTGAAATCGGTTCGGTGCTAACAAAAAAATAAATGTCTAAAAATCCTAATAGTCAAATTTTATTGGTATGATAAATGCCAAATAAATACTTTATTTAAATTAACATCACGGAAAATCTATATGTGACTAATAAATAATGGTTGTCTTATAAATGAGCAAAAATCATCCGAAATTTTAGTTGTCTCAATAATATACAACATAATTATGACAAGTTAAGAAAAAAATGAAAAGTATAGAGTGCTATTAAAAAATAAAAGTACATCGGTTTGATAACTCACACATTTAACGTTATTTTTTAAACACCTTGCATAAAAAATATTTCACATTTAAAACTATAATTGCATAGAACAGTACTATCTCAGTTTGCATCCAAAATTTATCTCAAAAAATAAAAAGGTAATGATTTTTAGTAAGCTTCTGCAACTGTTAACATTTTTTTAGAAAATTTATAACAGTTAGTCAAAACTATTAATTATGTTATATTGATGTAAAGACAATTTAAAGAGGAATCGCATAAAAATATAACATATAGGGTATTTGATTTAAAATAACACAAATGATATTAATTCAGAGAAGTTGGGTCGCCCTGTATATATGAAAACAATTTTGCAGTTATAATTAATAAAATAACTCATAAAATTGTAATGCCATAATTTAAAATTCTTTGTCAAAAATTTTAATATAACTATTTTTATAGCGCTCTATGTATAATAATGTAACATAAAAAATGTAGATTTAAAAAAAATATATTTTTTTATATAAATTTAAAATTTTTTTAAAAACAGAATTCGATTTCGTTTACCTTTTCAAAGCGGCACGTTCGCTAGCTGTAATAGCAGATGATTCAAATTGTCTGGCCGCCGAAATCCGATACTTCCCTAAGTAAATAAACTGAGCCCGCGCGCTTACTTGTGTTTAGAAACGATTTGTTGTTTTAAGCGTAATAAAAAAACATATCGAATTATAAATATGAACGGAAAATGAGTAAAAATCTAGTAAGAAATAATTATTTATTATAAAAAACTAAAATCAAATTAAAATTTTTGATCGATATAAGTTCAATAAAAAGGTCATAAGATTTTGCAGAAAAAAAGGTAGCTCTTTATCTGCACTAATAAGCTCTCTAAAAGTACGCATTTTTATTAAGAAATCCCATAAGAAAGCTTCAAGGTCGATTCGCAACGATGTCTCTTAAACATCGAATACTTTTTTCCTTGATTGAACAGCATTTGTACCTTTTCTATAGTAACAAAAAGTAATATATATCGAAAATGCTCTTTCTCACTTTCCATATTTATAAGGGTGTCATGGCTGAAACCGATAGTCGATAGCCATTTAAGAATAATAATATATAAAATGTATTGTATTATACCTAATATAAAATTTACAATAATGGTGTATAAATACCGAATATTGGCGCAACTAGATATTCATAGGCCTTTTCACAATTTAATTCTTTCAGTTTTTTTTCTAAAATAAATTGGGAAGCAGGAATTCGTAAAAATTGTTTTTATATGTAAAATCCTTATGTATATATCATCGCAGTTTCAATCGATTTCTTTTTTCACAAGAAATACTAGCTTTGCCACCTGTCAAAATACATATGATTATGCGGCTTAAGTGTGAAGCTATTTGTGAAAAAAAAAAATGCAATTAAGTCCTCTGTTGTAAAAAGTTCTCTTTGAACAACCCAATAATACTCTTGTGTGTCTTATTTCTGCAATAAATTATGAGTTACCTTCAGGAACTCCGGTCTCTTCTTGGCATTGCTGGTGAAGCATGTTTGCCAACTCTTGCATTTCCTCGGATAAACTCTTAAAAGGAGATAGAAACAAAACATTAAATTAGCTTCAAAAAATAATTAAATAAAAGACAGTTAGCAATGTGATTCCGACCGTTAGTGTAAAGTCGATAAAGGTAGTTCTTCGTCAACTTTAACTCGGATCTTTCGTTCCTCGGCCATATCTAGGTCTATTAGTGACTTCTTTAATTACAAATGGAATTTTCAAAGATTTTTATCGGGTAATTAAAGAAGTCATTAATAAGTATTAGACCAGTCACATCTCTACACTCGAATTTTTTAATAGAAATAAATAAAATAATATTAGACGCAAACAAACTACCTATATATCTAACGGAAGAAATAACGTACATACAATAAAAAAACACAGATACGCAAGAATCTTGTAATTATAGACCGAACATATGTCTCCCAACTTTCTATAAAATAATCACACCCAACGAAGACATAGAGGACAAAAATCCCACTTAATAAGCATATAGAGACGGGAACGATACAAATAAAGAATGAAATCTTCCAAGGCGATTCCCTTAGTGCTTTGTGGTTCTGCCTGGTACAAAAGGTCCGAGTTAAAGTTGACGAAGAACTACTATTATTCACTTTGCTAATGCTCACGGTCGGAGTCACATTACTAACTGTTGATCGATGAATTTTGGATATTGGAGGGTTAATGCCTTTATGTAAACAATTAAATAAAAATTGGCCATTTTTGGGATAAGGAATTTTGGAGGGATGTTAAACATTAACTGATAATTTGTAACTTATTGAAACCCTTTTGTACTTAATATAGTACATACTAGATAATATTTGTGAATATAATAACTCAATATTTATATTCACAATTTTTATAAATATTTGCCACTGTCATTAATTATTAATAATATTTCGTAATATCTCTGCGAGAAAAATAAATATATAAATTAATTAATTATGCTATAAAGTGAAATGTACTGATAAATATAGCAATATTGTTGGGGATACTAAATTATATTACAGATAATTTAAAAGTCGGCGCTACTTCCTTTAGCGGATATTCCATTATAATGTACACCTGCCAGTCATGTTCAACCTGTGTAGAAAAACCTTTATTTTTCTTACATTATACGAGTTTTTAAAGTTATTGTGAATAAATCTTTGGTCTCGAGAAACATGCTTAATAATAATACATACAACACATTTTCGAATCATTTGTAAAGTTTAATGGTCAATCAGATATCAACCAATGGATTTTCTCCCGTCTTTTTCAATTTTTGTATTATTAATTATCTGGGTGATGAAAGTTTCGTGAAACAATTGTTGTAGTGCAAATGAGCAGCGAAATCTTAAACGTCTTAAATTATGAATCATGAGGAAATTCATGAGTAATTATATCGATGCTACATTTATTGGATATTTAAATAAAATCTTCAACCACAACTCATCTAACGTATGGATAACTGGTGATGCCTATTTCAGTCTTTCGGAACTCGTCAGACCAGTGTATTCCATGTGCAATGGATTAATGAATTAGGAAATAGATGGCGCTTGCGTTATCTTTCCAATTAATTATCGTTTATATTTCTAAAACTGAATGAAACATAATATCTAATCAAAATGACCAAAGAATCTTCCTTCAGATACCAACATACATAAAGTATCTATTTGAAACTTTTGTAGACTATTTAAATTCTTTGCTTTTTGATATAAAGGAAACACTTAACTTTTTTTATACACTTTTATATTACTTTATTAACTAGTTTCAATTACACGGTAATCATTATTAAACTAAGCAGCAGAGAGAAAAAAAAACGTGTAATTGAAATTAGTCACTAAAGTAAAATAAAAGTGGTATAAAAACGTTAAATATTTTCTTTATATCAAAATTGAAAATGTACCACGAAGTGAACGCCTCCAAGATCCAAGAATCCTTGCTTTTTATTTTTCCAATAACAATAAAATATTTGAGACATTTTCAATAATCAAATTTGTGATTACTTCGTCATAATAGCTAATAACATTTTAACTTTCTTTGATTTTCTAATCAACTGAAAGATAGATGTTGATGGATTTTAATGGATGGATGATGTGTTTAGCCGAATCCAATAAAATGATTCATCACTTTGGTCTCATACTTGGTAATACATTGTGCTTAGTTATATAAAACTTTTTTGTTGTACAAAATTAAGAAATTATTTTACTTAAATCCAATATTTATTACTACAAAAATTAAATTTGGTTCTGTTTTTTTTTTTCACAATATACTTTATAATAATAATAATAATTTCATTTTCCAACGGAAGAATCCAACAAGGGAAAATATACAATCAAAATCATAATATAAGAAGAGTACAAGCAAAGTTAGTTAAATTTAGACAGAAAAAAAGAGAACAAAGTATAAATTAATATTAGCAAACAAAATTAAACATTATGCAAAAAAATATGTCTTCATACAAATAATATAAGAAAATACAAGCTATCAGATAATAAATTTAAACAGAAAAAAAAACAAAGTATAAATGAATAGTAACAAACAAAATTAAACATTATGCACAAAGAATATGTCTTCATACATTTTGTTAGCATTGCGGCACATATGCGTTAAAGGGGCTTTGCTCATTATATTCGTCTTAGCGATAGGTAACATAAAGGTGTTAGAATGTCTGGACAATAACCTAGGAATTAGAAAATTAATTTGGCTTAATAAATCAGGACAGTCTATGATATTTTGTAATAATTTAAATATGAATAGTCCACTGGCATCTTCACGTCGCGAGGATATATATAATGACTTTTATAAAAGGAAAAAAAAAACACTATTATATTTAACATACCGAAACACCCAAGAAAGCAAAAGACAACAACACAAAAACTTTTAACACCACCATTTTCGTGAACAACCACAAATGCCACACACGCAACAAATTACCAACATTTTATACGAACAATACCCCACTCTTAGATGAGACTCAAAATTATACCTTATCGCCGGAGACATCAAACAAATTAAAAACACGCATTAAATTATCTAATAGCGGTCGAAGATAAATTTACATAATAATTTATGCACACATTACTACACGCACACATTCGAGTAAATAAATTCGTTAATGCTTAATGCTCACTGAGGCGATCGGGAGAATTTGCGATTCGTGTAATTTGGAAGAATCTATGTGCAATTACTGATCTACAATTAAGTTGCATAACTGGAGGTGGGACGTCTGTAATGTCATGTTTACGCACTGTTAACTTACTTGCGTATAATTTTATGTACAATTTATTAATAATTCTATTGTTCGCTGTTTAGTGCTAAAGACTAGGTATGTAATATAAATCTATTAAGTCTAAATATACGAGAATTTTGCCAATATTTTTTTTTTTTCTTAAATAGTGTTATTTGCAATTCTACTACATGTAACATTTACACATAGTTTAGATAATTATTTATAATGTATTTGTTGATTTATATTCACATATATTACATTAAATGGCCAACGACCGAAGGTCTTTTCGCCTGTCTATGTCCAGTTCTTGTTATTGTTTATTTAATTTTCATGATTGCTATCGTCATTGTCAAAATCCGCATTATTAGATGAAATAAAATGATAAATTGTTGATGAAGGTTTTTTATATTTTGGAAGAATATTTGGATTTCGGAGGATACATAATTGCTTAAATAGAGGAGAAATTTTGAGGTTTGTGGCAAACTTAAGGGAAAGAATCTCAAGGCACTCTTTGATGGGAGTGATGTTAGTTTTCTGGTAAAGGAGAGTATTAGGTGGATTATATAGTGGATTATTAGGGTGCCGAATTTTCGTTAGTACTCTTAGGGCTGACCGTTCCGCAACTTCCAAGTTTCGCAAAGTGGAGGAGTGAAGGATGGCAGAGTATTCGAGCACAGGATGACATATCATTTTATAGATATACGCTGCAGTTTCGGCGGATATGCCTTGTTGCTTATAAGTTAGGGTTCTAAAAAGTTTCGCCCTGCTCTTCACTACAGCCTTTAGGTTTTGTGTATGAGTGGAGAAAGTTAGTTTTTTTTCTAATGTGATACCTAGATATTACTATTGGTACTACTTGGTAAATATTGATCTGATTTTATCAACTGTTATACAATATATAAAACTAATAACTGGGGTCGTGCCATGTAAATTTGGAAATATTCTGGAAAACTGTTGGATGATTTTCTGTTAATTTACACACCAAGGTGATATTATCCCTGCGAATTATTTTCGTATTCATTTATCTGAGGTCGTTTTTTACTCGGATGAGACGTTCAAATTAATTCATTAATCCGTGCAAGCAAAAAATTAATAAATAAATAAATTTAAAAAAAGACTGTCCACTATATCAATCGGATTAATTTCTATCACGCTAATTAATTGTGGGCTTTATCCTTTGTTCTCTTTTGTTTGTATTCCATGGTCTACTTGTGCCGCTGTTTGTCTAAACTTAAGTCATCACTACGGACCCAGTGACGTGAAGTTGTGTGCTCTGTCTACCCAATTACCCTATAACAATTACGCAACATGAACCTTATTTGTGTATGTTGTAACGCTAAAATTGAACAACATAAATCATTAAAATGTTTGATTTGTAAAAATGTATATCAGGGATCTTGTGTGGGCCTATCTAACACTGAGTTACGTGCCCTGTTGGCTAAGAAAGGCTTAAAGTGGTCTTGTATCAACTGAAATAAATTAATTGATGATATTACAGAATTGAAATCCTTGATCGTCAAGCTGCAAACACAATTAACAAATCTTAAACGCATCTTCTCCCAACATTTTATCCAATGAATTCAGTATGAATGCAATAATTAATGAAATTATGGAACGACAAGAAAAGAGGAATAACGTAATGATTTATGGAGTGATCCAAGGTAATTTCACAACAAAACAGGAGCAAACTGAAGCTGATAAAGTTGTTGTGCAATCTATACTGTACCAATGCTCCATAACAGCAAACAAACAATAAAGTTAATTATTATTATAACAGCAAACGTCACACCCGTGAGGGTGGGAAAATATTTGCCAAGTGGCGGTAACATAAAACGACCAATCAGAATTAATTTAAATAATACTAAACAGGTATTTACTCTGTTAAAGAAATTCAAAGATATAAGGAATAATGACGATTTTAAACATATGTCCATGTCATCCGACCGTACCCTTCAACAACGCCGATACTATAAATCCTCAAAGGATGAACTGGAAAGATGGAGGTGAAGAAAATCTGGAAATTGTTCACAAAAATGGCATACCACAAATTGTTACGAGTTCTTTAAACTAACAGAACCCAACAGATGTATACCTACTAAAGTATCATCGCACCTATATTACCAAAACGTACGCGGATTGAACAGTAAAACTAATGAATTTTATGTTTCATCTAGTGATAAGGAATACGACGTTATAGCTATCAGTGAAACTTGGCTATC
Organism: Philonthus spinipes; assembly: GCA_963082785.1. Lineage (NCBI taxonomy): Eukaryota > Metazoa > Arthropoda > Insecta > Coleoptera > Staphylinidae > Philonthus > Philonthus spinipes. Next base: position 8,529,708 of record OY720312.1, read on the forward strand.
AAATGAAATTAATTCTGGAGAAATATTCTGTAGTGATTATTCTGTTGTAAGGAAGGACCGTAACACATTAGCTACAAGTAGGAAACATGGCGGTGGAGTTCTGGTTGCAAGTACTTTGATTTTGTCATTGCTTAACAATAACTACCCTTTAATCCATTGTTGCGGAATATCATGTACACATGAGAACTTTAAATTTCTTGTTATTGTATTAAATATTCCGCCACGCAGACTATATTGATGACTTTTTAAATGTATTGTCATCATATTTTAAGGATGAACACATAATTAAAATTGGGGATTTTAATATTCCCAATCTCACTAATCATGTATCTGATAGAAAGGCTGAATCGGTTGAATCATTTATATTGTTTAATTCTATGTCTCAAATTAATATAATATGTACATAACCAAAATAATAAATTGCTGGATCTCTGTTTAACAAATATTGTTAATATATGAAGAGATAATAATCCATTTATTAAAGATGTTCACCATCCATCACTGCACATCGATTTTGTTATATCATCCTCCAGCCGCAAATACTCAGGATTTTATAATCGGAGTAAAATATTTAATTTTAGAAAAGCTAATTTCCCTAAATTGTATGAGGAGTTGGTGAACATCAACTGGCATTTTCTATCCGATCTTGATGATGTTAACATAGCATTAGAAAAGTTTTACGATGTACTTACTGCAACTTTTAATAAACATGTCCCATTAAAAATAAACCAGAACACCAATCTTCCATCATGGTACTCTTATGATACAATTAAACTAATAAAAATAAAACCTATTTACATAGGCGTTATAAAAGAACCAAATCAGACCATGATTATTTAGAATTTAAAGAAACAAGAATTGTATATAAGCAGAAAATTCGTGAAGACTATAAATTATTTATTTTCAATTCGGAGAAGAGTATTTCTGACGAATCTAGAAAATTTTGGCATAAATTTAAAAAGAAATTCCTCCACGATTCCATCTGTCTTGAAAAATAATCACTTAATATTCAACACCCCACAAGAAATGGCCAATGGATTCGCAAATCACTTTAATTCTGCGTATGATAATGACGTTCATATAACTTCGGATATGATTAATTTCTCTAACCTTCACAAAAATATCACCATTGACGATATTACAATTTCTAATGTAATATCTAATGTAATTTAAGAATTGCGTCTCAGGTTTGGATCAAGTACCTAGTTTTCTGGTGAATGACTGTGCGGAAATATTTGCCGAACCTCTCACAATACTATTTAATTTGTCATTACGCACTTGTACATTTCTAACGGAATGGAAGAAATGTCGCGTAGTTCCCGTTTTTAAAAGTGGTAACCGAGCGAGCATACAAAATTATAGACCGATTAATATTCTATCCAACTTGTCGAATGCCTTTGAAATGTGTATATATAGTCAACTTTATTATCAAGTAGAGCCACTATTATCAACGAACCAGCATGGTTTCATGGCTAAGAAATGTACGGTTAGTAACTTACTCACAATTACTCAATTTATTGCTGTAAATATGGATAAAAATCTGCAGTTTGATGTTATATATACTGATCTTTCAAAGGCGTTTAACAAGGTAAGTTACAGTATTCTATTACATAAATTATCAAGATTTGGACTAAATGACAAGCTTATACATTTCTTTTCAAATTATCTAAGTTGTAGACAGGCGTGTGTAATACACAATAATTTTAAATCTTCTGGATATGTAACGAAATCGGGGGTACCCCAAGGCTCTAATTTGGGGCCTCTACTCTTTCTCGTATATATGAATGATGTTCTTAAATGTAATACGCTCGCATATGCCGATGACTTAAAGATCTATTGCGTTGTTAAGTTGAATAATGATTGTGAATTTTTACAAGAACAATTTAATGCGCTGATTAAATGGTGTGATGATAATTGTCTAATAATAAATATCGCTAAGTGTGAAATAGTCAGTTACACCAGAAGAAAGTCACCAATCTCATATAATTATAATGTGAACGGAATATTTATTGAACGTTCTAACACTTTCAAAGATCTAGGTGTAACTTTCGATAGTCAACTTAGATTTAGTCTTCACATCTCAAATATTACAGCCTCCGCTTACAAATGTTTAGGATTCGTCATTCGACAAACGCGTGATTTCAAGAGTTTAAAATGTATCAAGATTCTATATTATTCACTTGTTCGTTCTAAACTAGAATATGCATCATTAATTTGGACCCCTTACTATGACTCTCACATGAAGGCAGTTTAAATGGTCCAAAGGCGTTTCTTAAAGCACCTACATCACAAAATAGTAGGCACCTATCCCGCGAAAAATTTCCCCTATAGAAATCTACTAAATATAATGGATGAAGATTCTCTGTATATGCGGCGTAAATTTGTAAGTGTTAAAGTTCAATATAAAATTGTGAATAATGTGATATACTGTCAAGATATACTATATCAATTATCATTTAATGTACCTTCTTGTGTCACGCGCTCGATTAACACGTTTTATAGTACTACATCGAGAACAAATATTGGAACTCACTCACCTGTTAATGAAATGTCCTGTACCTTCAATATTATCAGCGATGTTTGTGATATTCACTACAACCATATTAAAGACATGCTTCTGTCTATAAGAAATGTACTGGTAGAACCCGTTTGTATAACTTAATACAAAATGTATATTTGCGTTGTATCTTTATTTCATTTTTATTTATTTTTATGTAATTAATTTGAATTTGATTTACTGTTTGTACCTGTAACTGGAATTTGTATTCTGTTGGGTAAATAAAGGATATTATTATTATATTTACAATTAGTGGAAGGGAAATTTTGAAAAAAGAGCCATTCTTTTGGTGTTGTCAACTAATAAAAAATATATTTTTTATTGAATATATGATATAATATATTAAAGTAGTATTATACGTTTCCATATAAATATTTTATAAGGAAACAACACTCATTAACTTAGTTTTAAATATGATTCTATATTTTCTGTATTTTTATTTTTACTTGTATGTTGTTATTAATTTATTTTATATGAAAATTAAATTGATACTAAAATAAAAATTTGTTTCTTTTAAATAAATCACAGGGAAACAATCTACATAACTAGTAATCCTTGAAGTTACCGTTTTGATCGGATGAACAATCTTTTCATACAAGGAAATAATGATCATACTTATTAAAAATACATAAAACATGTAGTTCAGAGTTCTACTAATATTTTTATTCATATCCCGAAAGATATTCTCATTTTGTTTGTTGTCCCAATCAGGTTGATTGTTTCCATTTTTGTCTATTTTTACCTTAACCACTTAGGACTTCAACTATTAATGACAGGCTATTTAATTCCAAGCTTCACTAGTTCTTGGCTCATTCAGTGACGATAAATATTATTTACTACACAAAAAGTTTATAGTTAAGTAACAAATATTTTGTAAGTAAAAGTTATAATGTAATCTACCATTGAATTTTAAGTAAATCTTATTATGGTAATCTGAAGAAAGAAATAATAAACGTCGGAAACATAGAATTAATGGCAATATTAGTAATTGAATTCACTATTTTCTAGTGTTGTATTCGTGAAATGTACATGAAAAGCTTACAATTTAAACACACAAACTTATTTACGACTTATTTCAAGATTGATTACACCGTAAACTTCTAATTTCTTTGTGTGAGTGTGTTATTTACAAAATGTATTCATTATACGAGTTTTACTGGGATTCGCCATTATACACCTGTGACGTCACAAGCTGCATCGCGCGTTTCCGTTGAAAGACCTACCTTTTATACATATACTCGACCAGCCTTGATCATAGCCACCAAATAATATTTAGAGAGTGTCAAACATATTCATTAAAACAATGCGATAAAAAATCAGATGTGCAATCTTTGCGCCATCGTTTCACACTAGCGCCACCTGAGCCATGGTAACGATGAAGATTTATATCATATATGATAATAAGTACGATAAAAAAGACATACGTCAGAAAGAGACATATTTTAGTGGACAGACTTCTTATGGTATGTTCAACAAGTTGAAATGGGAAATAACCTATAACCACAAATAGCTGCATAAAAATACAGCGGTTGGTTAACAGGGATGTAAAGTTAAAACAATAAAGCTCATAAAAGAAGAAGGAAGAGTTAATAATAAAGGCTTATTAGGATGAAATCATTAGAGAAAAAAAAAATGAAAAAATGAATAAAAAAAAAATTGAAAATAATTAATAAATTATTTCCACGTTTAGCTATGTGACATTTTTATAGTAAAATGGAAATAATCATTTGAAAAAAGAGTCATTCTTTTGGATTTAATAATATGAATATGTATTTACATTCTTTATCTACCAAGTATAAAGGATCAGTCTAAATTAAAAATAAATCGTTACTTTTCGTGTTTTATGTCAATTTACTAGTTCAAGTTAGAAAAGATCATTGCAAGAAATAATGAAATTAATAGGTCATGTCTGCTAAGTTATTTGAATGCAAAATTTAGTGAAATAATCATTGCACAAGTTTTTATTAGTAAAAATATAATTTGAAATTTGTTATAAATTTGATCAATTATAATTGTTTTTCATAATTGTTTTTCACACAAACTAAATATTAAAATAATTGTTTAATTCATATGATGAAATTCCTGCTTATTTTAAGATTACTTTAATGTATAATACAATATTGTTCTTTGATCACAACAGCAATCTAACTCGAATTAGTGATTGCCAATATTTATATAGCTATCTCTTTCATCTAAACCGTACCCTTAAAGTACTTACGTAACGTAAGTTAAAATGTCACTAATCTAAATGTGGAAATAATTTATTAATTATTTTCAAGTAATTTTTATTTAATTTATTTAAATAATAATGACCAAGTGAATATATACTCTTTTATATTTAAATTATGAATAAATAACAGAATGATAGGTGGAAATTAGTATCTACACTAGAAAGTCTGTAGTCTGTATGTGAAATGAATAAGAAAACATATTCCGGAGGTCATTACCTGGACAGGATAATGACAGGGATAAGGTGCACAATTTGTTATATAATACTTGATACGAAAATAATACAAATGGATATAAACATTTGATTTATTGTACTGTAATAAGTTATTGCAAATATTTCCATTAGATATGCCATGTTCGTCGCCCAATTTACGGTAAATAGTAGTCCTGCAAAATAATATATATTAATAATCAATTTTCCATTGACAAAATAAAATATTTATGTAAGTAAATTAGTATTATTCAGTTTACATTATTTTTAATATCTGTTTTGTTTTTGTGCTACCGATTATACAAATAGATCTTACATTCATAAGTATACCCAAAATTATAAACAACTTTTGCTAATTATTAGTTCTAAAGATTTCTATTAGTGAAATTAAATGACGATAAAATACTATAAAATATAACTAAAGGTTATGATACCCTTTAGAGTAATTAACGCAAGATTTGAATTAAATAAAATAAATAACAAATTAAAACAGGTGTATTTTTCCTCTTCAAATTGTTATATTCTTTACTTATCGTAAAGTAGACAGAATAACATTTTCATGTTTAGTTTGCAAGATTTCTTTTTTTTTAAGGAATAACAAATTGGATTTTACTGGCATTTTCGGCAATTTGCCTAGATATTCAATCTACTAAAATATTCAACTACTCTTAGACCATTGGATAATTCAATAAAGGCGTAATTTGAGCATACTCTTAAGAATAAATAATATCGATTTGTTAATTCACCAATGCTTTACTTAGATATTAGATTTAACCAATTAAACCAAGGATTCGAGTATGCTCAAAAATGGGATAATTTAACAGGGATGTAATTTGACCGTACATAAATAATTCACAAGGATTTCGATAGTTCATTGCATCTATTAACAATTAATTTTAATAAAAAAAATGTCTTACATCGGGTGCTTCTGCCTGATAACATTTGTTCGTCAGCCACGCCGTTTCACAGACATCAGATCCCTCTGTAAAAAAACAAATTTAATTAAAACCCGTATACATGGATCAAAGGATTTTATAATTACTTTTTGTGCCGCATTTCCTTATTACTTTTGTTCCCAGTTCCTTGTGCTCTTCAGGCAAGAGTCCAATCATGCTGTCTTCGTCTATTGTTCCATCATTTTCGTCGATCTTTTTAAAACATAATAATAAATAAGTTGGCAATAGAAAAGTAATTGATTACATGCAGTTTTTGTAATATTTTTTGAATGGATATAATGGTATTGCTATTCATTTTAAAAGAGAGAAGAATGATGTTTGAATTATAATAAGAGTTATTCTGGGTTATTTAGTACGGAAATGTTAAATTTAACGTATACATTATATATTCTAACTTCATAATCTGAGTATTCTTACTCGATTAGACTATGACGATAAAGAATAACGTGCACATTAAATTTAACATTTCACGTACAGAATTGCCCCAATTATATTAAATAAAATGAAACAAAGATGATTCACACATTTGCGGTTATTAAAATTACAATGAAATTAATCAAGGAAAAATTCTGGTAATGATGAATAAAATTCGATCAATCCTTTTTCCGAACGCAAAAATTACTTACACTGTGAGTTTTACAAACATCTATCGAAACAACTACTTCCCGAGCATTTACCCTGCCGGACATTCGATTACACAATAGATATTTGTTGTTGCATAGCAGTACTACTGCGAATTGCAACGGTTTGAGTCGAAATTATTTAATGAAAGGAAACAATAAATAATAGTTACAAGGCTATCCGTAGACATTATTTTAATAACCTTTATATTTATTTTAAATGTAATATAATTAAAAAAGTCTTATTTTGATAGTTCCTAATAGATAATTATTTTAAAAATGAATCGGTATTCGATATTAATAATCGTTCGTTGTATTGAGTATGGACAGAAGAAGAAAGTTGTGTAAATCTTTCAGCCTATAAATGTTTATTTTTCTAAGAGCCGTTTTACTCACACAAGAATCCTCGCATAAATTCATAATATAATTATATGTAAAAAAATATTATAAGTTTGCGCATGTGCAATACAGCTATTTTTATTATATATTTCTTGCGAGAATTCTCGCGAAATCAAAATAATCTAGAAAAGAATTATATAAAACAGTCTCCCAATAATGTTAAGCAATAGCATACTACACAATGGCGCGTTTGTTTGTATTGGACGACTGTAAAAAAATCTGCTCTGCTTATTTCCACAATAATTATTTGCTGTGTAAAACAGGAAAAATATTTTTATATATATAATTATAGCAAAACTTTTATATATAATTCTCGCACAACTTTCTGCGAGAATTCTTGTGTCTGTAAAACAGCCCTAAGAACCTAGAAAACAAAAATCATTCCCATTGGGAAGGCATCTATACTTATTTTTAATTTGACATCTCAAGAATTATGTACTATGATGCAAGCTGTATCTTAGGTTTGGACCAAATTATTCACGTGATTTTGTATAAATTCAGATTTTACAAGTTACAAATTACTTAATATGAAAATCTGGTTAAAAAAAGCAGTTAAGTATAGTGTTACATTTACGGAACGAGTGATTTTCGATTGGTAATGATCAATGTCAGGTTAGTGAGTAAAATAACTGGCAATTTTTAATTAATTTTAATATCAGTTAAATAGCAGAAGAGAGATTGGATGGTTAAAGCCAATACGTTATGATACATGTTTAAATCAATAAGGTAAATTTTGAAATTAGACACATTGCTGGTATCACGTACACAATTTATTTTGTATTTTTAAGAAAAAAAGCGCGAAAATTGTATTTCTTAATGAAGTAGCAATATGACTTTTATAAATGAAACACTTTTTTACTTTATTTGTATAGCTCAGATTGTTTTATTGTTTAATAAGTACACGTTAAGATTGTCGAGATTGTAGTCAACAATAAAACAATCCGAGTTATACAAATAAAGTAGAAACCTCAACAATATAATATAGATCTCTGTCTTTGTTTGTACTAATGCGTGATTTACTACAAACAGCATAACTTGTTGATTTTTTTGTTATACTCACAACAGCCATTTGGTGCATTAAACACTTTAAGTAGCACTTGAATTTATTGTCATCGGCGAAATCACCTTTCCTTGCGTTAACAATCATTTCTGAAAAAAAAAAAAATTATGTCAACAGAAGAACAAAAAAATCATCAAAATAATATATTTTAGCATTTTATTATAACTTAGGATCCATTCTATAATAAATTAAAATTTAAATAAAACAAATTAGATCTAATAATTTTATTAAATATTTATTTTAATATCTAAATACTTTAAATAAATGTTTTGCAAATATTATAAGGCATATTATGATTAACAAATAGTGCTTTCAAACTTTAGATGTATTTAGGTATTGGATTTTTTTTTTTTTTCAAATAATGTTAGTTAGTTTAGTTATTTATTTACGGAATCTCCATTTTACAATATACATATCATTTACAAAATCTAATAAATAAAATCCTAAGTCTAATTGGTCAATGCAGTCCTAAAATGGTCTAATAAAGTCCCATCAATATTAAGATAAAAATGCTCAACTTTACTATTTAATACAAGAAAAACACATAATAATCGTACAAAAATATATATTTAAAAAAAAACACAATATTTCTGACTAAGTATACAAAAAATTGTATATCTCTAAGCAATGAATTTGCAAAAGCAAATTATAACAGATGGAACATCATGTAAAAAGTATAAAGCAAAATGTAATTAAGTAATTTACAATTTGGACACAATAAGAATGTAATTATTATTTCTTCATTATATTATAACTTATATTAGGATTATAATTACCTTCGGGAACTCCGGTTTCATCTTGGCATTGCTGATGAAGCATATTAGCTAGTTCCAACATTTCTTCTGATAAACACTGTAATTTTCAAACATCTATTAATTCTTCCAGTTTTAAAATATCTTTTTATTTTATTAAATTTATTTAATGTCCTGAATTTAGAAAATTATCAATATAGATTTATATATTGAAATATAAAAAAAATACCCCTTTTAATAAAGTCATGACCAACTATTGTTTCCAATTAAAAAAAGATAAGTTTGTTTCATATCTCCCAAAATATGGGCGAATTTTTTTTTAATTTTTTGTTATTAATCTGTGTAAAATTTTCTACAACTTTGTCCTTTACAGTTTTTTTCTATCTATGATAATAATAGAGATATATTGATTTCAAAAAATTGACACATTTTACTTTTTTCAAAATATCTAGTTATCCTTGACTTTTTCAAATATTTTGAAAGTGTCATTTTATTCGTCTTATAAAACTACACGTCTTTCTCCATTTAACCGTTTTTCTATCTCTTATAGTTTTCGAGATCCCCATAGAGAACATCGAAAAAATAACTCACCCTGTATATACATATTATCACCTGGTACTTAGTGAAACATTGTTTGAGCCTAATATTGCCAATAATTACTAATAATAGCCAATTAATATATTAAAACTGTATTCTTTTAACTGTTTTCTTTTATCAGGAATAATGTTCAATTTTTCTCTATACAATCATGTTTATTTTGGTATTTACATATACATATATTATACAATATATTTAATATAAACTTATAAACATCAGAAACTGTCTTTAATTTAAAATAATTATAACTTTTCACAAATGAAGTAATCTATAGTAATAAAATAAGACTTTTATTTAAATATTATTTTTTATTAATTTTTCAAGAAGGCTTGCATTTTGACAAATCTAACGAGATTAAATGTCAAGCATTGATCATTTATTCGAGGCCTTTATTTTTACTTTCCCCGGACCCTTGTCCAAGGGAAAGTATTGTGATCGTGAAAATTTTTGAACCGCCGAACAAATATGCACGTTTTGAGGTCCCCTGAGTCCATTCCATCGAGTTTTGAAAAATGTCTCTGTGTGTGTCTGTGTGTTTCCGCGATAGCGCATAAACGGCTAAATGGATTAAGCCCAAACTTTATATCTAAGCTTTATATAACAGTGGAATGATCTGAAAAGCTTTTGGTTAGAATCAAAACTCATTAAGTGCAACTTTACTCTTAGCAATTTTTCATTTTTTAAATCGGATAGAAAAATGTTTCAAATAAAAGTTTTAGATCTTGGAAAATAAATAATTTCTGTTATAAAACTTTTATTGTAGGACCTCCGGTTTTCATTTTTTATAAGCGGAAGAATTTCGTTTACATGATAAATTCCCTTAGAGATTTTAATTATTGAAATAATTATTTTAATAACAAATAAAACGTCAAAGTGCTGTCATATTCAGCACATTCGCAGAGTTTTTAAACATGAAGAAGAATGTGTAGAAATGATTTCAACACATTGTAAGGTAAGAAATAACACATTTAATTACAATATTCTTCTAAATACTCGGTTTTAACTTTGAAAGACAACAATCAATTTTTTCTATTAATCATTTTGCTTTCCTATTAAATTTTCAATCAGAAACTTATTTGACCGTATTCACCGGGGAAAGTACCATGATGGACACATCACCATTTTTTTTCTTTATATTAATCCCCGTTTTCTTTTTGCGCATATCCCAAGCTCAATCATTTAAAAAATCAGCTATTACTCCATATGGAGTTGCTTCCTCTAATTTTGTACTTCTTGTAAAAATTTCTTGAATTGACGCTACATACTTTTTTCTGTTAATTTTGTCAATTTCTGTTATTGTTACTCCGAATAGTGCGAATTGTTTATTAATAAAAATATAAAATGGCACGATTCGGAGTAAAAATAACAGAAATTGACAAAATTGTTCAAACTCCATTCCAATAAATACAAAAAAAAAACAGAAAAAAGAAGAGTGCACTAGAAGACTGTGCTTTTGTTTCACATTTGTTATAAAATCAATAAAAAAATAGCACGATTTTACGAATTTTATAACGTATAAAGGAATAGTCAGTCGATTATTTCTGGCTATTTTAAATGCAAAATAAAACAGAGATGATTTATTCTTTCGCAGTGTATTTTTATTGCATTTTAAATGTTGTTGCAATAGTTGCTACAATTGTAACTAATGTGATATTTTAACAATGTATTTTAACAGATGAAATAAATAATCAAGAATACACGAAATTAAAAGAATGTGAAAATAACTTATTAACAAATTATTTCCGCTTTAGCTACTGTCACACTTTCGACTTTTTGAAAATCTCAAAAGAGCTAAAGAAGTAATAATTTGTTAATAAGTTATTTTCACATTCTTTTAATTTAGTGTATTCTTGATTATTTATTTTATCTGTTAAAATACATTGTTAAAATGTCACATTAGTTACAATTGTTTAAATAACTGTGACCAAGAATAAATATTTTTTACTATTATAATCAACAATATTGTATTCGCTTATAACAAAGGAATTTTATAGATTGAAAGAAATTTAAAGGAGTTCGACGTGGTCCAGGAAGTCTTCCTTCCAATTCTTTAAAGATTTATTGTTAACTTATTTCTTTTTGATCACTTAGTAAAACATTTTTACTGTCTTTAATTAATTCTTTAAAGATGCTTTAAAGAATTAATTTAATTCAATGTATTAATATTCACAGAAAGTTTTAAAAAGGAAAAATCAAAGTGTTATGAATTCAATGATGTTATACTTACTTTTACACCTAGAAATGATAATGAGAGCACAGCTACAACCTTTAACACGAACATGTTCTTCAATTGTCACTAATGAATTGCTAGTCAAGAAATTGCCTATCATTTTCTTATAAACAATGTCCCCTCCAGTGCGATAAAAGAAATTACACCTTTGCTGGTAGCCGTGAAAACAATTTCCGAATAAACACAGGTATCGAATGTCCTCATATCTACTTAAAACGTAATTTGAGGGAAACCGTCCGGCTGTGGAGACATTTCGTAGTAAAATTTGGCAATAAATAATGTAAAATTTTATCGATGAATCGAATATACCAAAAGAAGTGCTCATTAAAAATGTGTTGTAATAAAGAAACATATTTTAGAAGAAGTTATTATTTTGATGGTATGTGGAAATTGTCGATGTTGCAAGACGGGACAAAATTGATAATTTTATTTCAATTTGAAGGTGCTGTGTAAAACGATATTCTACATGAATTTGTTTGTTTGTGCTTATACAAGTTGCTTTCGAAGTGGGTGCCGCGTTTGCTCATATTATCAGCATGTTATTTCGATTCGTAGTAAGATCTGACTTCATTATATTTCATACATTTTTTAAAAATTTTCTCTAGAAATTAAATATTCTCTTAGTTTGAAAATCCGTTAAGCTCGAATAGAAATATTTGCCTTTTGTTTTGTATAATCCTAGGACAATATAACAATAAACCAGCAACGTATTATAAGTAATAACTCAGAAATTCCGAAATTTATCCGATTCTCCCAATTCCGTCTGAACGGGATTATAAAAATCCCGAATGTGATGATAACAAAAGGATACCGGCTTAGAGCCGAAGAAAGAATGGATTACTTTTCGTTACCGCCCGGTGTTTGTTGAGTCCCGAAAATACGCTGACCGTAATTAAAGAACTATAAAACCATTTTTAAATTTTGTACAGTTTTTTAAATATAATGGTTCACAATTCAAAACTGATTATGTATTTTAAATTCAATTAATGTTGTTTATGTTAATTGAGATCTTTAATTATATTGTCTCATTATTTTGAATAAATTCAACTCTGTATATATTGTATATATTAATTCAGATAATAATTTTAGACAAACATTTTTTAATCATTCATTAACTCATTCGTTTAATGTTCGTAACAGTTCGTAAGCTATCATTGATTTATTATCTGAGCTAACCGCAAATGATAGGATTCGCAACGAAAGTGACATGTGTCTTAAAATTTAATGAAATAATTTAAATTTGTATACAAATCCAACACATTGCTATTCTCGGTTCTAGTGTCCCGTTCAGATGTTTGAACTGTCCAACAAACTACAATCGATTTCTTGCATCAACATGTAACAATGGATGAAACTTGAATCCATCACTGCAAAAAGGATCATCAGCTTAGTGAACAGCTGCTAGTGAAAGTCGTCCAAAACAACAAAAAAACGCAAAAGTCGGCTGGCAAGATTGTGACATCCTTATTTTGAGACAGAAAGGCAATACTAATAATGAATAATGTCATATATTCATTATACTGGACCGCTTGTATACATAATGTATAATTCCTCGTTGCAAGGACGTCTAGGACAAATAAAAATAAATTCACAATTTAGAAGAACTTTCAAAAATAATAATGAGAAATAAATTAAAAACACCAATGGGGAAAATGTCAGTTGGCTGAAAATATAATGTCTGCAATTTTTAAAATCCAAATCTAGCATAAGAGATAAACGTTTTTGGTAAAGGCCATCCCGTTATTCTTAGTGAGATGGACTTAAAGATACATACTCTAAACCTCGACCTAATAGTATTCAGAAGAAGCAGGATTTACTGTAGCAATGCAAATCAGGGATAAATTTAATGAAATCGTTACCATCGTCTAAAAACATGGAAGATGGTATTCCTGAATCTGACCATCGGGATAGTGATGTTCAAAGTGATATAAAGGACGAGTAATTTTATTGTAAAAAACACAAGTGAAATTCATTTTTTCATGAATTGTAGAAATTGCAATATACAAAATAATATAATTATATATTAATTAAATATAAAGTGGAAACACTGGCTGAAAGACCTAAGGTCGATAGCCATTTATAAATTTATATTAAATATAATATTGTACAGTATTTATATACAGGGTGGAAACTTTAACTGGAATACAATTCATAACTTTGATATAGGCGATTTTTGCAAAAAATCCCGAAACACGGTAAGTATTGTTTTTTCTTGCCCTCATTTCTATGTATATGCTGCTTGTTTATCTGTTCCCGGAAGAGCGCAGCCACCTCTGACTTTTTTTTTCAAATGGAAAGGTATGTCAAGTGACACTTCGTTTGAAAGGTCTCTGCGCAAGTAATACAACACACTATTTATTTCTTGAATATTTACAAATCCCACGTGATAAAAAAAACACTTTATAACTTGAATACTATTTAATGCAAGAAATGTTCAAAATGGGCACCGTTTCTTTCTTGGCAAAGTGCAAATCGATGATAACATGCATCTTTAATGTTTTGTAACATTTTTGGTGTGACTTGCCGTATTTCATGCCTAATACGTTGCTTAAGGTCCTCAATGTCGTTTGGTTTGGTTACATAGATCTTACTCTTGAGATATCCCCACAAAAAAAAGTCAAGGGGACTAAGATCCGGAGATCTCGCCGGCCATTCAATGTGACCTCTTCTTCCAATCCATCTATTGGGAAAAACTTCGTCTAAATATCTACGAACGATCACAGCATAATGGGGTGGAGCTCCGTCCTGTTGATACCATATTCGTTCATCAGGTAAATCTGGATCTAATGGATTTGGAAATAAAGTGGCTAACGCTGGCATGAGGTCGTCTTGAAGAAACGTAAGATATGTTGCTCCATTAAGATTACCATCGAAGAATACTGGTCCTACAATCTGATCACCTATTATTCCAGCCCATACATTGACTTTTTGCGGGAACTGAGTATGAGTTTCTCGCATCCAATGAGGGTTATGATCAGCCCAATAACGACAATTTTGATGATTAACGTCACCATGTAAGGTAAAAGTACTTTCGTCGGAAAAAAGAATTGATGCTAATGAAATCTGGTTATTGTCGATCATGTTCATCATTTGCTCGCAAAATTCGATTCGGCGGTCTGGGTCATCCTCCGTTAATTCTTGGAGTGCCTGCATCTTGTAAGGATACAGCTTGGCTGATCTAAGAATTTTCAGGACAGTAGTATGACTAATCTCGTTGTCACGGGCTAGTTGCCTGGCTGGAGTCACTGGATTTTCTTGAAGAGTTAATAATACGCTTAGCCTGGTATCTGTTTGAACAGTGGGATTTCGCTGTCTGGGCACAACCTTGACATGACCCAAATTGTTGTATTGTGTCTCAATTTTGCTTATGGTACCTTGGCTAATAGGTGATAAATCCGGATGTTCTTCTCGAAATAACTGAGCAACCTCAAGCTGACTTCGTCTTCTGTTACCATAACCGATCATCATCAGAATCTCGATTCGGAGATTTTCGGTTAAATACGGCATTTTAGAAATCACTTCGACAACTTGACGAGCGTATGTGACTGCTTTGGTGACTATTATTATCACTAGTAACTAAGCAACGCAGTTCCATAGCATCAAAACACATGTCAAAAACATACAACTTTACGCCGAAACATGTTCAACGTAAAAGTGGTTTTCTTTTTTTTGTCACGTGGGCTTTGTAAATATTCAAGAAATAAATAGTGTGTTATATTACTTGCGAAGAGACCTTTCAAATGAGGTGTCACTTGACATACCTTTCCATTTGAAAAAAAAAAGTCGGAGGTGGCTGGGCTCTTCCGGGAACAGATAAATAAGCAGCATATACATAGAAATGAGGGCAAGAAAAAACAATACATAGCGTGTTTCGGGATTTTTTGCAAAAATCGCCTATATCGAAGTTATGAATTTTATTCCAGTTAAAGTTTCCACACTGTATATGTAAATACCACAATAAAGATGATTGTATAAATTGGAAAAGAAATATTTCTAATGGGATTTGAACCTATGTCCTCCGACAATTTAAAAGGAATATCAATTTAATTTAATACATTTTTGTTACTGAAAAAAAAATCTTTTTATGCTTAAGAGTTTTTATATGGATTTTTTCTTTTGTTTTTTCAATCAATAAATCATTTTCAAACTGTTTTTATTTTTTTATTTTAATTTATATTTTCAAACGACGATTTCTCAAAAGATCAAATAATGAAGTTACCTTGTTTTGGTAGTAACCCTACTATATTATTATATTACTCTATTTCCATACTTTCTGTATACCCTGTATTATAATAATAACAATAATAAAAAGATAAAAGCAAGTATAACCACATTATTATAATTAATTATTTATTCTTCTTAATTTCAAACACTAAGTTACATATAAAAATATTTATCAGCGTCATAGTTTCCCCAATTACAACATTTCGCCCGGAATGGGGCCAATAGGTGTGACACATTTAGCAATCGGAAAAGAAACAAAACAAATAAATAACTCCACTGGATACACAGAAACAAGATCTCCAGAACAGAAAACGAATAGCGACAAGTATTCTATTCATTCCACTCGTAATCACAATAGACACACAAGGAACAAAAACTGTCAGTTATTTTTTTCTTTCGTTGACTAATTCACGGCACGTCCACTGTTTCCGCCCTCGTCTCAGCAAACTCGTTCTCGTCCCTTTGCTGAATGACGGACAGACAAGTGGATTTCCTTTTTAGTCAGAGCATCCGGATGCTGTTCGTATGTTGAGCCGTGGTGACTCCGCTTTCCACCGTTCCGGTCCCGGCGTTTATATAATTTCCCCATCTGGACGCGTACAGACGCCTGCTAATACACCCCTTGATTGCGTGATGAACGTCTTGGTTTGCGAAGCAGAATAAAATCGACACGCACAGGCCCTGAAATTAAATCGGTGTCACTTTTTTTTGAATGAATGGCGTAATGAAATTTCCAGTCCCCGAGCCCAATTAGATTGAAAAAGGTAAGGAATGAAATACCTGTCCGGTTGTTAAAATGACGGTGATGTAATCGTAAATAGGGGCATGTTTGTCTGGTCTGAAGGGCAGCACGATGAATTGTAGTCCAAATAGGGGGATGAGAATGCAGGCTGCTCGCATTGCTTTCTTCACTCGTGCCGGACTTGGGTTAGATGAACTTGGTTCGATTATGTTTACGATCACTCTTAAGACATTTATTAGGAATACTGAAACAAATGTTAAACAAAATTACTATATTGTATGAATAAAACACTTTAAACTTTCACATTTAATGAAATTGAAATATTCAGCTACCATTTCATTTAGTTAAATAGTTATGGCCATTTCGGTTTTTCGAACCTCATCAGATTAGTGTATTCCATGCTCAATGCCTTGATGAAGGCAGCTGAACGGAAATTGTCTTGTGGTTATATACTCGATATTAATCATAATAAATTAAAGTCGACGCAAGCGCCATCTTTTGCCTAATTTCAAGTGGCATCGACAACGATTTGGGTCTACAAAGTAGACGACCGAGAATCATTGTTTCGTCCACTAAAGGAAGGCGAACTTGTCCTGTTTATGAGAACAGGAAACGAAATTCATATTTAATGAAATGTTTAGCCACCATTCGCCAAGTGAATAAATCTTTTTTTCTATAAAAAAAATAAATTGTGAATTAAGTAAATAACAGTCTTTTTATTTGTAATAAGAGGGAATACTCTAACCATCAATAAAATTTTGTGATATCCATAAAATTTTTCTTACTTTCACATTTAAAAACCAAATAACACTGCTATCAATATCAAGCTTAATCAAAGGGCAAATACATAACACGCAGAAGTAGTTCTGTTCTCTGACAGAAAAACTGTGTAGTAAATAAGCCTGTTCAGCTGCCGTACATTTCAAAATCTGTCATATAAATTTAAAACAATTTTCGAATAAATAAAACGAATCAATTTTTATTTTTTTTTTTTATTTTGAGATAATTAAAATCAAATACACATCAAAGAAAGACTGTCCTTCCTCAAATACCATAAACCTAGAACACACACGCATACACACACACAATCAATGACAACTGATATAGCTATTTTGTGGTTTGTGTATGTCTGTCCTTATATTTGTGTATATCGTGAAGTTTTAAACGTAATTTCTTTAAAATAACATTTTGAATAAATGGACACCATTTTGTGTTTCAAACTGTTTGACTTACTGAAACCAGGTAATTTTAAATGGGAAAATGTAAATAGAAAAATAAATTAAATGAAAATGATTTGAAAATAATAATTAATAAATTATTTTCACATTTAACTCTGTGACATTTCGGCTTACGTTATGTAAGTAATTTAAATAAATGCACATTAAAACAACTACTCCCCGGGCCGAACATTGAATTATATCAGCAGGTGTACATTATCACCTGCTGATGCATATCAATAAAATATTGCATCATGCAATAAATTTTTTGATCCGAGAAAAATGCAATGTAAAAAACGAAAAAAGAATGTTACTTAATATAAGGCCATCTACAGACACGAGTTTCGGGATTTATCTCTCAACAGTACAGTTCTGCCTTACATAATTTAAAGATATTAATCGAGGTGGCTGATAGTTGTTGAAAGTTCATATTTATCACTTTAAAGTAAACAAGTTTGTTATAACTTTAAAAAATTGTTTATTTTGTATTTCACTACAATTGTTTCGCCACCTTGTGACTTCTTCAGGTAAAGAATAAGTGATTAGCTTAACCTAAATTACAAATAATATATAGGGGGAGCAATTAAGTAGGAGGGGTGCGGGTTACAAGTTTTAAATTAAGTAATGGGGAGTTATTTACATCTATCTGGTCGCTTAATAGTTGTCCGCTAAATTTTCTTTTATTTATTTCCATACTTTCTAGGGTTTTCAGTTTTCTTCCTTTCCTCTGGATATGTAGTATTTGAAAATCTTCGTTAAATTTGTGGCTTTCTTCTAACAGAAGAGATCGATGTCTTTCCGCGAGTGAGCTAAATATAAGTTTAATAATTGATTATAAAATTGACGGTACGTTGTGCAACAGTAGAATTGATATAAATTGTTATCGGCGCATCATTTGGATTCGCCGAAACTAAATTTAATTAAATCATAAGATATTTTGGCATTCAATTAAATTTTAATACAATTGAGAAATGAGGAAAATTCGTTTGACAATCGGATTTGCGATCCCATTGTTAATCTGGTAATATAAATTCTTCCCCATCGTGACATCTGAGCGGGTATTTCAGACAAAATCCAGATTTTCCCAAAAGCGATTAAATAAATCCATTCCTTTTCAGCGAAATTGTAAAAGTGACCATTTTTCGAAGCCATAAAACAGCTGGATTTGTTTGAACTTATTTCATATTGTAAAACAGCACCCCGCGGATTAACGCAGTAAATGGTCCCTTTTACAAACGCTTAGGAAATATACCTGGACGAGCCACGATCGTCCCTTTCATTTTTTTTTTAAATCATTTTTTTTTTAAATAAGTGTTTTAATATAATATTTTATTTATGTAATCAACATGCACTTTTAAATGTTTTTCGTTTTTTTTTTTATTTTAACTTATGATTGTATTGCGCATCGTCATACGTATCAACATGATGATCGATATAGTACATCACCATGTTGATATTTTAACGGATTATTTTGTTAGGCAAACGTGAAAATGTCACATGTTTTTTTTTTACTAAATATTATTATATTAACGATATTTACTTACTCGGAGAAAATAATTCTAAAATGAAATGCTTTGGTATGCGAAAGGGATGAGCCCCGTGGTATTGGTGGTGGGGTGAGAGATACCCCTTATAAAAAGTGAACAAGGGCTCTACATCGCCAGTGAAAGGCGAGTAGCAGCTGAACCAAGACCATTATTTTTCCGAGTAAGTGATTTGTATATAATTTTTCCTTTAAGTATTTTTTTTTGTATAATTTCAATTTCTCATTTTTTTTTTTTATTATTTCTCTTATTGTTTTGTTGTTTTTTCTTTTTTTTTCTATTTTTTTATAGATGTTGTACAAACTTTGTAAATATACTGTAAATATTTTAATATTTAATAATAATTTTTTATTATTTTTCTTTTTATTTTATTTATTTTCTGAGCTATCCGGATATCAGGGTGGTAACAAGGGCTGTTTAAATAACAACCCCGTCTTGCCCCATGATAAAATCTATCAAGTGTCCAGTTTGTGATTTAAATTTTCATTCCGAATGTGCAAAATCGGAGGACAAGTTTGGATTCCCAGCATGTGCTAAGTGCGAAAAAAAATGGAAACCAGAAGAATACTTTAAATATGTTAATTGCACTTAAACAGGAAATCGCATCTCTGGTAAATCATGTAAGCCACCAAAATTGCATCATCACCAATCAAGATCTGAAAATAAGGGAGCTATTAAATGAAATAAATAACCTCAAAGATAATAAGGACGCAAACCCAAGGATTTCCAAGAAAATAAATAAAAATCCAAATAAATTAATTGAAAAAAAGCATATCTCTAGTAGATGGACCTAGTTGTTCAATTGCTAACAATAATTCCGGCGAAACTGCCAAAAATGTAAATATAACCTATAATATAACAGATAACACAAAGGTCATGAATTCTAATACAACGGATAACGCAAAGGTCAGTGATCGGCACGGAGAAGAAAGAAATGTAAACAATAAATGGACAAAAGTTACTCAGAATAAAAGGAGGAACACAGATACTTTCAAATTTATGGGAAAAGCAACGAATGCGGATCTTCCTGTGGTCGAGCTTCAACAGAGGAAATGGCTTTTTGTATCTAGGTTTCAAAAGGATGTGACACCCGATGCCATTAAAGCGTATTTATCCAGAACATTTCGTTTTGTAGTTGAAAAACTGACGCCGAGATTTGAAGAAGCAACATACGTATCATTTAAAATTGGCGTCCCCATTGAGTGCGAGAAGATTATAATAAATGAAGACTTCTGGCCGGAAAATGTATTTGTTAATAGATTTTATTTTAAATCAAAAAGAGAAAAACCTAATTTTCAAGAGAATCGCCAATCAACAACAAACCGATAATAATCAATCAGCAAGATCTGTATATTTTAAATGCTCGTTCATTATCTGTAGAAAAAATTAACAATATTTTCATTGATGTCAACACATTTCATTCAAAGTTTATATGTTTAACCGAAAATGGTCTAATCATATATTTTTATCAAGTAACAATTCCACCAATTGTACTCTGGAAGCATGCTACTCTCGACGTAGCCGTGGTGGGGTGCAGCAATGTGGCGTGATGACAGTGTTGTTACTAAATCCCTGGATGTGACCAGATACGGAAATGATAATGTCTTGGAACTTTGTGGTTTAACTTGGATAGTAAATACAAATGTTAAAGTACATATAATAACTATATATCGACCACCATCAGGATGCATAAACACATTTTTGAATCAGCTTCAAACTTTACTTGAGAATATTTTCTCGGCAGAAATACCTATTGTAATATGTGGAGACTTTAACGTCAATTCCTTGGTAAGCTCGATAAATATTAGTAAATTAATAAATATGTTAGAGTTCTTTAATTTAAAATTAATGAACACCGCACCGACCAGGATTACCGAAACATCAACTACTTGTATAGATCATGTGTATTCGAATATTTCATCTATCAAATGTGAAACTATAAATAATTATATATCTGACCATGAAATAATATTGTGCAATTTAAACATATCAAATGAAAAACAACCGATGTACTCAAGTACTAAAAGGTCATTCGATGACGAGGATATGCTTAATTTCATTAATCAAATAAGTCAGGAAGAGTGGTCCGATATGTATCTTGCCGATAATGTAAATGAGAAGTTTGATATATTTCATAACATCTTTTCATATTACTTTAACATAAATTTCCCTAAATATAAATGCTATAAATCTGATAACAAAAAGAATTTGGTAAATGCTGCAGTACAAAAATCTAGCAGGGAATTACACAACCTGTATCAATTGCAAAAACAGTTTCCGCAACTTAAAGAAGAATATCTTCAGCGAAAAAGGCACCATTATAATATTGTTCGTAATGCTAAAAATATGTATTATCATAATGTAATATTCAACTCAGATAACCTGCAAAAAAATACGTGGAGAGTTATAAATGAACTCTCGAGTTCACAGCTATCAAATAGAGTGAACATAGAACTTAATTATGAAAACTCCAAAATTATAAACCCTGCTGAGGTATCAGAAATATTCAATAATTTATTTATCAATGAACCCCTTAAAATACAAGCATCTCTCAATTCATCAAACTCTACTTATGTACCGCCAAAAATACTATTATTCCTGATTATTCCTGGAACCTTATTCGGAACTTAAAATTACGAGCATATTATTTCATAAGTTAAAAAGTAACAGGGCGCCTGGTTTTGATGAAATCAAGGACCGTATCATTAAAAAGTCGGAAATTCATTTAGCTATCCCACTAACTCACTTATTCAACTCTTCTTCTGAAATAGGATCATTTCCAAACAAACTAAAATTAAGTATAGTGACTCCAATATACAAAAAAGGAGACTATTCTGATTTCAACAATTATAGACCAGTTTCATTAGTCTCAGTTTTTTACAAAATATTTGAACTTGCTATGTTAGATCGTATGTTACAATTCATTAAAAAAATATCATCTTGAGCAGTATCCAACACGTTTTTTTTAAGCGGTAAGTCTATAATTACAGCAATACACTCAATTTATGATATGATTTATGTGTAGATTTCGATATATTACTTGAAAAATTAAATAGTTATGGTTTCAGAGGCATTACTCAAGGCTGCTTTAGTCAGTATCTAAAAAATAGAAAACAGGCGGTCCGTATTATTAAGAACGTTAGGATTACGCTATCGGAAACTGAAGATGTTGATATCGGTGTACCTCAAGGATCTATATTAGGACCAATCCTGTTCACAATCTATATCAATGATATTTTAAATACAATACCAGCTGATATATTTATTTACGCAGACGACACATCAACTGTTTTAAGTGATATTGATGAGACCGTTTTGTGTAATAAATCCAAAGATATGTTACTATTATTACAAAACTGGTTTTTAAATAACAAGCTATTACTTAATACAAATAAAACATTTTATATCAGGTTTAAAACCAAACAATCAAAAATTAATTCAAACATCGATATTGCATTGAACGATATAGATATTCAAATAACAAATATAACAAATTTTCTAGGAATACAAATAGATCATTGCTGCGACTGGAAACATCAATGTGATACTGTTATAAAGCAGTTAAATAAAATTGCATATCAGATGAAATGCTTAAGAAGTATCTTGAATACACATCAGTTGATACAAGTATACAATGCTAATGCTAATTCTCGCCTCAGTTACGGTCTCTGTTTCTGGGGGATTTCAAGGCACTGGAGATCAGTATCTATTGCACAAAAACGCATCATCAGATCGATGGCGGGCATCCGACAAATTCAATCATGTAAACCATATTTAAACCATATTTTCAAGAATATAAAATATTGCCCGTGTTTGGTCATGTACGATCTAGTATTGTACACTCATAAAAATAAAAATTTATTTTCTAAAAACAGGGAGCTGCATGAATACAACACACGATATTGTGATGCATTTTGCATCGAAAATTGTTGGTTAAATATTAGAAAATATTCACTCGGACTAAAATTATACAACAAGCAACAAATGATATCAAAATCGTTGTTACTTGATAAATTAGATTATAATTTAAATGATCTTATATTATAATAGATGTGTATATGAAGAAGGTAATTTTAATGTTATTGCGTATTTATTTTTGTTATTTTGTTAATTCCGATTGTTGACTATTCCAATATTGTAATTGTATACATTTATGTATATTAATTGCAATCTATAAAAATAAAAATAAAAAAAATCCAAGCGAATTGAATTAAATTTATTAAATTGAACGATCCTCATCAGCCGCGTGCTCTGATAGTAATGACGGGCGTGCGAACAAATGTGTACGCTCTTATCGTAAATTTTCAAAAAAATTCTCTCGGCTCAAATTTGAATAAACGCCTCGCTGGCTATTAATATAAATAGAAAAGAGTATTTATTCACTTGGTCACAGTTAAATAAATTAAATAAAAATAAAAATGAATTAAATATAAATGAATAAAAAATTTGTTCAGAAAATTGTTATTAAATTTATGGGAACATGTAACTCTACTATTTTAAAGCATGAAGAAACTTTATTAATCTTGAATGAACTGTTTGTGAAAAATAATATTAATTTATATAATAATATAATTTCTAGTGATGGACAAAGTCGATCTTTTAGTACTTCTAAATTAAGTATATTATAATTTTATGAAAGTTTCTTATTATAAAAATATTATGAATAACTTCCCATTTATTAAAAAACTTAAATTTGAAATCACTTTTTCGTGTTAAATACTTAAAATGACACATTTAGTAACACTCGATTACTAACATTATTCGATTTTGCCCAACACTAATAATTTCCATCTCTTGTTTCCGTTGTATTACACTTAATGTATGTTACTGTATGCAATGGCCTCCGTTGATTAAATAAATAAATAAATATCTCTAAAACGAAGTTTCTGTCATAAATAGTATTGAATTTAATATAAATAATAATTTGTTATAATAATTATTACGTATTCGTAAACTTGCTATAAATAAAATATTGTGAAATTATTTGAGGTTACTGAATTCGTTTTAAAAAATAAAAGAATAATTTATTCGATATATTGTATTAAAAACATTGGAAACCGGATATACTTGATATACGTTTACGTAAACACTTTATGAATTATATTAAACATGGAGTATATATTGATTCTCGCTCATTACGATGGAAACGCGTCAATATTTATACATTGTATTACTGCTGACGTCGGAGGGTTATATCATCATTATTTTTTATTAATAATCACATTTTCGCGATGTTTGAAATTGCAAATTTATATTTAATAATATAAAATTGATATAAATACAAAAGAGTATTTTTTCATTTGGTCAAAATTATTTAAATAAATTAAATAAAAATGATTTGAAAATAATTAGCAGCAGGTATGTAATTCAATGTCCATCGGGGTATTTGCTCGGGAAGTAGTTGTTTTAATGTGCATTTGTTGAAAGTACTTACGTAACGTAAGTCAAAAGTCACAGAGTTAAATGTGGAAACAATTCATTAATTATTTTCAAATCATTTTTATTTAATTTAAAATATATATATATATTTAATTTATAAAATATTTACTGTACCTTAACACTAGTTATTACAATAATTATAAAAATAACGCAAGCGCTATCTATTGCTGTAGTATTTGAATATATTTTCCCGCTTTTTTTTTACTGAATATAATATAAATAAATATAAATATACACATGTCTACAAATAAGGCAAGTTAGAAAGAACAACAAACATTTATGTGCTTAAGATAATGGCTTGTAACTACTTGCGATTGCGGGATCCTTGACAGGTTTTATAAGAGGCAAAACAGTGGCTACTGACTTTGATATTTACTTTTTTATCTTTTAATTTAAAAAACAAATCTTTTTTTTTAATTTAAAAAACAAATCTCATCGGTTAAATAGGCAGATTTTTGATACTTTCAATGTAAGAAATGAAACGATATCTCATTTAAATTAAATAAAAATGATTTGAAAATAATTAATAAATTCAGGATGATTTAATTGAAAATCTCTTATTATTATAAATAAGTGTTTTAATTTCAATTAAATCATCCTGAATTAATTCAAAAATGTTTCACCACGGGTTAAGTGAGAAATTAATTAAACATAATTAATAAATTAATCTCACATTTAGCTCTGTGACTTTTGACTTACGTTACGTAAATACGTTAAACAAATGCATATTAAAACAAGTATTCCCCGGGAAAATACCCCGCCGGACATTGAATTACATTAATTATTTTCAAATCATTTTTATATAATTTATTTAAATAACTGTGACCAAGTGAGTAGATATCTCATTTTATTCATGGCGGATTCCACATAAAATAATATTTCCTGATGTCCAATAACACAATTTAACGTTAACCAAATAAAATAAAAAAGAAATAAAGTAGAATAAATAATCACGTACTAATTAATATTTCGACCCTAGTATTATTCAGTATTGAAGAAATATAAGAAATAAAATAATCCATACTTGTTTTTTTTTATTGAATATTTCTCGGACTGATACCCACGCATGGAATTCATTTATGCAATGGATATTGTGCTGTTACGTGTCAATGCCACTGCACAATGCATCTCGTCTATTTGAAAGTGATAGAGTGGAGTGAGTTTATTGATGGCATTTTTCTTCTTGAGGAACGTGCGAACGAGCAACCTATAAATTACATTTCGACCTCTTCACGGCAAATCGTAATATATATTGCTAAAAAAGGATGCCTTTTAAATACGACAGCTGTCATCCCCAGCCGTTATCATAAAAAAAATAATATTTACTAAGGTAATATTTTAATACACGATTGATTATGGAGGCATATATTTTGTTATACAACTGTAGTTATTAATTAAAAAATTCTGTTAAAGAAAATAATTTAAAAAAATAATGATTTATTTAATCATACATAATTAAATTTCTTTATGTTGGTTTTTGGTTGTGGAGACTTTAATTATTTAAATAAAAATACTTGTCCTTTCTACTACTTATTTTCTTATTAAAATAGATATATTTCAGAAACTATGTTTCCATCTTCAGTAGTTTCCGAAATATATCTAGTTTACGAAAATAAATAAATAAATAATAAGTAGGAGAAAGTACAACTATTTTTATTTAAATACATAATTAAATTTATCGGTTTTGATGATATTTTCTACCGACCGTTTTGGGTCCCGTACATGATAAAACAAATGCATCTCCGTGTGAACCAAAGAGGATATTATAAAGAGTGGCAATTTAATGTATAAAATATGGACCCACTTTTTCTAACCGAACTCCTAACCGAGATTTGAGAGAACCTATATCAGCGATTTTTTCTCTATCGCTCGGAATATTATTGGTCGACTAATTTCATTCACAAATACGCGGCGCGCCGAATATCTGAGACCATTTCGGAAAGCCATAAATCTTTTCTAAATTGAGTGTAAACTATTTATTTTGACGTGTTTGCATGTCCCGTCGATGTTCTTTTTTTTGTCGGTTTTTCCTTTGTGGCCTGGACCCGGCGAGACTATACAATTAGGACCTTACAATTTCGTCCAAACGACGGCTCAGCAAAGGCGCACCCCCCGAAGAGCCGGCATGAAATCGAACACTGGTTTTGCGGTAAACAAACATAAACAGGTCATAAATCCTTCCGTCGCACCGATCACATCTGGCACCTCGAGGGCTAAAAATGCACTCACCCAATTCTCAATTATTTCACTCTGAACCCAAATATTAAATAGATATATTACATTTACATTCACCCAGCAACAAAATTAAATAACAAATAATTTCAGATTAATATGTTAGATATTTTAGATTCACCCAGCAATGAAATAAAAAATATTTTCAAATTAATATTTCTAATGCCTTTTTCCCCTTTTTAAGACGGATTATAGTGGAATAACTTGTCAAAATTTCAATGTTAATTTTTATCTCTTCTATATTTTAGAATTATCGCTTAAAATCTATGACGGAATTGAAGAAGAATGTAAAATTAAAACCTCTAAATTATGAAAAGTAACTCTATTAAAAACAAGAAAGATTCAACATGAGTGTTTATTCTACTTATAAAATTAAATATTCTTATGAAATGAACATTATTTCAACAAGTGAAAATTAGTAATAAAAAAAACTCTCAAAACTCATTCATTACCTTTTTCTGAGTTTTTTTTATAGATATCTCACATTTACTTTCACACGATTGTCATTTACCAATATTCTCTTTTGCTTTTTATGTCTATAACAAATATATGCGGAATATAGGATCAGCATGGGTTTACCAATAAAACTAACATCTGATAATATTAGAATAATATTAAATTAAAAAAAAATTGTTGACAGAATTGTAAGAATAACAATGAAAAAAATTGAGGAATAACAATAATTATTAGGTAGAAAATATTTTGTAAAATAGTTTTCAAAAATGATAACTTAAATGCACAATTATTAACTTTGTTATTGTGCTGAATAGTCGATTAAATTAGCAAAGTAGTAGTAAATTTCCCGGGGATTACAACAGTGAAATCAGAAAAACAAAAGAACATCGCGTTTTCAACTTATTAACACTCATTTTTCAAATGGAGCACCCTATATATTTTATCAGTATTTGATAGAAAAAGGTATTTGTAATAAAAATGTTATAATAGACCATTACGAAAAAAATCGTAAATAAGGAAGTTTTAGGCATTTTAATATTCTATTTTTCAAAAACCGAATATTTCAACAAAACTTCCTATTATCCATATGTTTAAATCTACTTGTTGAGAAAATATGCGACGCTGTATAATTAATAAAAAATATAAAAATAAATATATTTTTAATTTCGCTACGAATACAATAGTTTTAGGAGTTGCAATATAAAAGTTTGATAACCTCTTAGATTGTAACTGCATTTATAAAGTAATAAAAAATCTCTATTGGGAAGTAAAAAAATTAGGGAATACTTATTACTGCATAATTCACTTTGAATATGTATAGATTATAGAAAAATCTATCAATAAAATAAATAAAATACAGATTTAGTTGAATAATTTTTAATTCTCGACTAGTTTCAGGTTATCGCCTCATTTGCAAGAGAATTAAAAATTGAATATATTTAAATTTCTATGGTTGGTCTCTCATCGAGAAATCACATTTTGAGTATATAGGTTTCCTATTGTTAGATTGTAATGATTTTTTTACACTTGATGTAAAAAACATGGTTGTGAGGAGTTCCAATTAAAAATTGCTGGTTGCGTAGTTGATCCATGATCATCTTAAAATGTTTCACAAAAACTAAATAATTTTAGCCACATTTTCAGACTTTAAGAGCGAAATGAATAAAAAATAGGTTTAGGACTTTTTTAAATGATTGTAAAAATTGAAAAATATGTACTACGTGATCATACGATATTTCTCCCAATTAGTACCAGTAAAAAAATTAAATTATTATTAAAGGGACATATATATATATTTTCCTTTTTACTAGGAGGTAAATCAAATTTATTAGCATGCTGTAAAAATTATAATTATTTATTTTTGTAAACACTTTCTTTCAGTATTTAAAAAGACTATTGTAAAATGAAATACAAGTTTTATAATTCAATTCTCAACAAGCAGTTTTTCTATGAAAGAAATATGAAAATTTAAAATCACAAAACAACTCGTGTTATATAATATTTTCAAGTATTATTGAGAGGACAGATGTTTGTTTTGGGGTAGGCTTTCGCTCGTTCGGGAAGATTTATTGGGTGCAAACCACAATACAAGTGCCGCTTCTCGCCGGGGGGTATCCCTTAGGTACCCGCGCTTGGACGAAATTGTATAGTCTCATACAATTTCGTCCAAGCGCGACGAAATTGTATAGTCTCATACAATTTCGTCCAAGCGCGGGTACCTAAGGGATACCCCCCGGCGAGAAGCGGCACTTGTATTGTGGTTTGCACCCAATAAATCTTCCCGAACGAGCGCAAGCCTACCCCGAAACAAACATCTGTCCTCTCAATCATATTTGGAAATATTATATAACACGAGTTGTTTTGCGACTTTAAATTTTCATATTTCTTTCATAGAAAAACTGCTTGTTGAGAATTGAATTATAAAACTTGTATTTCATTTTATAATAATCTTTTTAAATACTGAAAGAAAGTGTTTACAAAAATAAATAATTATACTTTTTACAACATGCTAATAAATTTAATTTACCACCTAGTAAAACGGAAAAAAAATATATATGTTCCTTTAATTTAATATTCGAATTTTCATTTCTATGATTTCATTCTACTTTGTGATATATTTTAAAATGATGTCTAAAAAATTAGTAAGATATATAAATATTGAAAGATCTCATTCATAAACAGTAAGGTTTAGAATTTTGTAATAAAAACATACGTATAATCCAAATTTGAAGTAAAAAGTATAGTGTTTCATTTAAAATAGCAATGTTTTGAATCCGGTATGACCGGAAGTGGCAGAATTTTGAAAATATTTTGATTAAAAAGAACATACTTTTTTACATCAAGTGTAAAAAAATCATTACAATCTAACAATAGGAAACCTATATACTCGTAATGTGATTTCTCGATGAGAAAGCAACCATAGAAATTTAAATATATTCAATTTTTAATTCTCTTGCAAATGAGCCGATAACCTGAAACTAGTCGAGAATTAAAAATTATTCAACTTTGTTTTTCTGATTTCACTGTTGTAATCCCCGGGAAATTTACTACTACTTTGCTAATTTAATCGACTATTCAGCACAACTAATAACAAAGTTAATAATTGTGCATTTAAGTTATCATTTTTGAAAACTATTTTACAAAATATTTTCTACCTAATAATAATTGTTATTCATCAATTTTTTTCATTGTTATTCTTACAATTCTGTCAACATTTTTTTTTTTAAATTTAATATTATTCTAATATTATCAGATGTTAGTTTTATTGGTAAACCCATGCTGATCCTATATTCCGCATATATTTGTTATAGACATAAAAAGCAAAAGAGAATATTGGTAAATGACAATCGTGTGAAAGTAAATGTGAGATATATATATAAAAAAAAACTCAGAAAAAGGTAATGAATGAGCTTTGAGAGTTTTTTTATTACTAATTTTCACTTGTTGAAATAATGTTCAAGAAAAGATGCATTTCATAAGAATATTTAATTTTATAAGTAGAATAAACACTCATGTTGAATCTTTGTTGTTTTTAATAGAGTTACTTTTCATAATTTAGAGGTTTTAATTTTACATTCTTCTTCAATTCCGTCATAGATTTTAAGCGATAATTCTAAAATATATAAGAGATAAAAATTAACATTGAAATTTTGACAAGTTATTCCACTATAATCCGTCTTAAAAAGGGAAAAAAAGGCATTAGAAATATTAATTTGAAAATATTTTTTATTTCATTACTGGGTGAATCTAAAATATCTAACAAATTAATCTGAAATTATTTGTTATTTAATTTTGTTGCTGGGTGAATGTAAATGTAATATATCTATTTAATATTTGGGTTGAGAGTGAAATAATTGAGAATTGGGTGAGTGCATTTCATGCCGGCTCTTCGGGGGGTGCGCCTTTGCTGAGCCGTCGTTTGGACGAAATTGTAAGGTCCTGACCCGGCGGTCCCGTCCTATCTGAGAATGCGTGTGTGTGTGTGTTCTGGCGTTGAGCGGAGACGGTTTCATATTTCAGTGTAATTCGATATATTGTTTGGTTTTCAATAATGAAAGAAGCAGTAAAATACTTTTTTTAATGAAAGAATTAAAATATTATTCGAGCGGAATAGTAATAAAGTTTACGATCTGTACAAATAGTGATCGCAATTTCTGCAAACGGATTAGTGCTTTATATAATGGGATTAATGTGTACAAGATTTGTATGTTCCTGCCAGGTGGACTCAATGTCCAGGTAGAAAACTGACAAATTTATGCAAATTAAGTTTAAAGAAAATCCAAGTATTGTAACCTTAAATAATATCGTAATAAATATTTGTACAGTGTCTTTAAGTTGGCAGGTAGGATTTAAGTAATTGAAAAAAAAAAAAAAAAAATACGTATACCTGCAGCAATTTTACTTTTTTTATCTCGTTTTGTCAACATGTTTTTCATTTTAGAGACAGGATGTCATTTTATTTTAATTAATTTTTATAAATGAATTGTTTTTTTTAAACAAACATTTCAGACTCATGCAGATTAATATTGTATCTACTTACAGAAAATAAGCATTAACTACTTTTGTTTCATAATTTGGTCAACACATGACTTTAAATTATTGTTGGATTTTTTAAAAACTTTTTTTTTAATGGAACATGTAGTTTTTTAAACTTAATATAACACCTAACCAAATGTATTATCTAGAGACTTGTAAAACAAAATATTATATCGATTAACGTTAAAAATTACTTTTTTCTAAAAAAATATCCTCTTTGGTTGAACCCTTGTAGTGCGGATACGGGGTACCCGCGCGAAAGTGGAATTCCTCAAAAAAAGAAAATCTAACAGGATTTTGCACTTAGTGAATTTTCATCCTATCCCTTTTTCGAGATCAGACTAGGTACCTGGAAGTTGTGAAGTGACGTTTTTGTGCCTGTGTCAACTTTTCGGCCGCACAATCTAACGGACATTTTCATTTAGTTTGTAAATATGTAAACTAAGAACTAACGTGTACTTAGCACACGAATATACAAAAACTTCAAAAGATCTTACGACTTATTATTTTCTGGTCAAACTATCAAGTTACTCTTACAAAGTAATGCATTTCCTAAAAGGAATAGCAACATACTGCCGTTCCTTCAGAAAACCCAATATAAATAATATCATTTCCCGAAACACGTAACTACAGATAGTCTTGTAACAATTATTTGTCGCTTCCTTTCATTAAATAATTTCGACTCAAACCGTAGCAGTAGTACTGCTATGCAGCAACAAATATCTATTGTGTAATCCAATGTCCGGCGGGATAAATGCCCGGGAAGTAGTTGTTTCAATAGATGTTTGTAAAACTCACAGTGTAAGTAATTTTTGTAGTTGAAAAAATGGATTGATCAAATTTTATTGATTATTGCCAGAAATGTTCCTTGTTTAATTTGATTGTAATGTAAATAAATAATATCCTTTTTTGTATAACAGGATTTTATATTTATTGAATACAGTTTAGAAAATTTACACTTTACAATCCAAAAGCAAAAAGCCAACGTTTAGTTTGATAATGATAAGTGTATGGGCGTAACCAAATATGGGATTAGGGTGAACGGGAATCACTGTTTTGTTTTAAAAATAATTTACTTTTTATTATTACTTAGAATATTATTAGTTATTAATTATATTCAAATTTCTTTGTATTTAATTAAATAAAATGAAAAGAATATAAATTAATTAATTATTTTCTTTCTCTGCAATTAAAAACTTCCACAGAAAATACAAATATATATTGAAACAACTACTTCCCGTGCAAATACCCTCGCCGGACATTAAATTACACAAGAGAAATCAAGAATCAAGAATATTTTGCACGAAATAAATGAAATATATATAAAAGGCCATCTATATACATGTATTTCGGGATTTATACCTCGTCAGTACAGCTTTACCTTGAATAAAAGTTCAAGTTTGTTCAGTGAGAGGGTATTAAACGCAGACAGACGTGTCCGTGTTTTCCATTTAATTTCTCAAGTTAAAAAAGTAATAAATTGAATTTGATTGGAACATAAACTAACTCGACGGCAAGGTAATAATTTGATATTTTGTACGTGTATATATATATTTTTTTTAATCTATTTTCACCTGCATTTCTGCTGATTTCTGGTGAAAATATCCTCCGATGTACTTTGACCTCTAGATACATCGAATCGTAAGGACACGTTTGACGTTTATATATGGTAAAAAATAAGTGATTCATTGAGAACACTTTACTTATTGAATTTAATTTTTTATAGTAAAGGAGTTAATACTGCTACTAATTAACCGTTTATCGTAAACTAACCATTGTAATTGCCGTGGTCTTCCCTCTTGTTTGTCACATTTTAAGCCCTCACAAAAGACCGTGTGAGGTGAAGTTTGTGTCCCTGTCTTATTCCTTGTTTGCTTTTTTTACCTTTCTTAATTAATTAAGAAATGGAATGCATTAAATGTTCTAAAAATATCGATATAGAATCCTTTATAAGATGCGATAATTGTAATCGAAGTATTCATATTATATGTTCGGAGCTATCACGATCAGAAATAAAATATTTCCAATTGCGTCCGACCTCTAAACGCCGTGTAAAATACATATGTGTACATTGTGAGGGTGAAGCGCATAAAATACCTAAGCTTATAGCATTGGTTAATGAACTAAAGGATGAGGTTTATCAATTAAAGTCAAGTCTCGGTGCAGCAGTACAACTGCCAAATAACCAATCCTTATCCCTGCTAAATCAGGAGCAAATTATTCAGGAAATAGCTAATAGAGATAGTCGTAAGTTGAATATAATACTCTATAAACTAGATGGAACTAAATATACAAAAAAAAGAACAAGATGATGAAGATGTATCTAATATAACTCAAATTCTGGATATTATAGGAACACCCCAAGTGAATCCGAAGCCGATAAGATTAGGCAGGTATGACTCTTCAGAAAACATTGATTTTAGGCCTGTGAAGGTCAAACTAAATTCGGTTGCTGACGTTCATAAAGCAATTTCAAATGCAAAAAAACTGATAGGCACTGTTAAGTTTAAAGACGTATACATCTCTCGTGATCAAACAAAAATGCAAAGCTTGTTTTATAAGGAAGTGAAGAGGGAATTGTTACGTAGAAGATCTGCCGGAGAAGACAACATTAGGATAAAATATGTTCGTGGCATACCAACCATTGTCCAGGAGAGACGTTCGGAAAACTAGAAAACA
Organism: Philonthus spinipes; assembly: GCA_963082785.1. Lineage (NCBI taxonomy): Eukaryota > Metazoa > Arthropoda > Insecta > Coleoptera > Staphylinidae > Philonthus > Philonthus spinipes. Next base: position 8,563,887 of record OY720312.1, read on the forward strand.
ACGGAGAAACTGATATCACGTTCTACTATCAGAATACACGTGGCCTTAAGTCGAAAACAAATTTATTCTATATTAATATCCTAAATTGCGACTTCGATATTATTTGCTTAACCGAAACCTGGTTAAATGAATCAATAAACAGCTCTGAGCTGTTCAATAAAAACTTTAATATCATTAGACAAGATAGAGATTTTACCAGAACTCAACGCTCGGATGGCGGTGGTGTAATATTAGCATTATCTAATCAACTTACTTATTATAATGTTGATACTGTTCAAATTAAGAATTTAGTCCCGTTAATTGATTTAATAATCTGTAAATGTAAAGTTAAACGAATCTTTGAATTTTATTGTGTAGCAGTGTACATACCTCCAGATATTTGCAATACAGATTTTGACTTATTTTTCGAAACGTTGGAACTCATATTATTAGATAAGCCTATATTGTTAATAGGTGACTTTAATGTCCTCAATTTTACTATTCCAAACTATATAGATTATAAAGTAAATTCTTTAAATAATTTTACTAATATTTTGAATCTGAATCAATTTAACTTCGTACTTAACTCGAAAAATAAATTGTTAGACCTTGTTTTTTCTAATCTAAATATATCACAATTTGACTTATGCCGTGAGCGCTGTCCATTGGTACCTGAAGATGAATATCATCCGTCGCTAACCGGTACCATGTACATTAAATTAAATGATAAACCCTCCAATTTTCCGTCAAATCACAATGTTAGATATAATTTTCGTAAAGCAGATTTTCGTGGCTTATATAATGATCTCATAGGTATAAATTGGTCATTTTTAGACAATTGTTCTGAAGTTAATGTTGCCGTTGACAATTTGTATGAGGTTATATATCGTAGTTTAGACAAGTATGTTCCTCGGTACGTGCATCATCAAGGTAATCAGTTTCCATCTTGGTTCTCTAGGGAATTAAGGAAGAATATAAAAACTAAGAATTATTATCATCGTAAATGGAAACGTTTCAAAACACCTCACTATCGTTTGCAATTCGAAAGGCTTCGTAGTCTAACCAAAAAAGATATAAAAAAGAATATAATATACACGTTTCTAATATTGAAACCAAAAATCCTCGCGAGTTCTGGAAATTTGTTCGGGAAAGAGGAAATTCGTCAAGAATTCCTGGTGAACTATATGCCGGTGATAATCATTATGACACACCAGATGCTATTGTGAATGCTTTTGCGAATCATTTTGCGAATGTTTATTTTATTCGTCCAATATCAATTTTGTCGAACTTTTCCAAAATATTTGTCAAAGTTACAGTATTGTATGTTAGTCTGGTTTCCGCATTATATGAACCTGTCATTAATGGTAGAAAAAGTTCAGAAACGTCTTTTGAAATATTTATCATTCAAATCGAATGATTATCCGGATCGTAATGTCAACTACGATTCATTACTAACTCAATTTAATTTTATTTCGCTAATGGATCGTATGGACGAGTACAGCGCTATTTTCATTAAAAAAGTAATCGCAGCTTCGCGTCACATTAATACGTTTTTACTGCCAATTTGTAGAACAAACGTTTTAGTTAAAGCACGCATATGTGTCGTAACGCAAACAAATATTTTGATGATGTATTTTTAGGCTCTAAGTAATCTACAACTTAAGTTTGTATACCTTGTTTTACCCTTCATTAATATTATTATTATTATTTAGAATGACATCTTTGTATTTATTATTGTTAATGTTATATTAATAACAAATTTATAAGTTTGTATACTCTCAGTACTACCCTTTATTAATATATTATTATTTGGAATGATATACTTGTGTTTATTATTGTTAATGTTATATATATATTAAGTTATAATAAAGGATTTTGTTACTTGTCCTGTATTGGTTTCTCCGTTGGACAATAAAGTTATTATTATTATTATTATCAAGAGCGTACGTACATTGTGTAATTCAATGTTCGGCGTAGATAATTGCCCGGGAAGTAGTTGATTCAATAGATATTTGTATTTTCTTTATACTTACTTCGCAAGTATTTACTTTCAGAACAACCAAAATAAATAATGATGCGCGAAATGGAGAATTTCCATCAATCCTAATAAACCCCAACTTTTCATTCCCTACCACAACCCACATACTTCTCCATTTGCAATTAATATAAATAACACCGTATTATCCCCATCCGCGACAAGCAAATACCTAGGTGTAATATTTGACCCCAAACTAACTTTCAAACACCACCATTTCGGTTAAAACCAAAGTCCAGAATAGGACGCGACATTTTAGATCACTAAGCTACACTGCTGTATCACTATTAAGATAGCAACACATATACGAAATGATCTGTCGTCCTCTTCTGGTCTACGGTTCAATCCTCTTCCTTTATCAAAAATCTCCAACGCTTAAGAAAACAGCGGTAGCTGAACGAAGGACCTTACAATTTCGTCCAAACGGCTTTTTCAAAAAATCATCCCTTAAGTGTTTAACACCAATATTGTATAAAAAAGAGATGTTTTTATTAATTTTTTCATCAATATCATGGATAATTTCAACGAAAGTTGAAACTTGTCGGAGAAAATAACCACATTTTGGTGAAACAAAACAATTATATAAAGAATGTCTTGCTAATTTTTAGAAATGGCTTAACCTTAGGTTGCTGAGACCAAAATATGAATACAAAAATTAATAAAAAAATATTTTATTGATAACAATCGAATGTTCCATTCGATTTGAATAAAATTTACTGTGTTTCTCGCCGGGGGTATCCCTTAGGTATCCGCGCTTGGACGAAATTGTATAGTCTCGCTGAACGATCAGCTCTTCGTATCCTTACAAAAATCCGCCACCCAAACAATCCCTTAAATAACCCTTCCAATACCAACCTGTATGAAAAAACAGGCGTAATCCCAATATCCCAAAGATTCTTACAACTATCCCAAAAATTTTCCATGAATCCAACATCTCAAAAATTATTAAACCTACTTTGTAGCAAACGAAACCTAAACATTCCTCCTAAATTTTAATATCCCAAATTCACAAAATATTCATATATCTCATCACTCATTTAGTACCAAGTCTCAATAAAGATGTTATTTATATACATAAATAAATATTTTTTTTATTAATTAATAAATTTCTTATTCTTTTTTTAATTCAATTAAAACTGCAATATGAAACTTTTCAAATATTTATTGTATTTAATGTTATTTAAATTACTCGGACAAAGTGAATAAAAAATCTTTTTCTATTATTACCAACAGCTATGATTTTGAAAATTGCTTTTTATATTATAGATAAGTGTAAATTGCTGGAACTCTAGTCAATAAATAAAAAATTCTGTATTTAATGGTAGAGACTTTCACTTCGTTATATATTGTTTTAAATTAATGTATTATAATAAAATACTTTTATTTACTGTGAATTTACAGTTTTAAAAAAATAATTTATTACGTTAATATAAAATTTTGTTATACAAAATAAAAGTGTGCTTTAATTAATATTTTTGTAAAATATTATCAATAATTTACTGCTTTAAATAGGATATATGGTGGACGTAATTTTATTGACTGAAATTTAACTCTCTATTTCATCAAATACAACGGGTCAAATTTTCAATAATCGATGCGATTTATTTACTGAAATATGAGTGGTTTATTTGTGCCGATGATTGGCCTCAACAAACAAATTTACTGAATTATTTACTCACTATTTGTGCAATTTTCCCGTATAAGTTAAATCAATATTTGTTTTAAATGGTATGATTTTCCGGTTTTTATTGATATATTTTTTTTTATAAAATAAACTAATATTTTATTGTTATATTTTTTTATAAATTAAACTAATAATAATATATTTATTTGTGGAATCTCCTTTCTACAAAACATATGCTAAAAAAAAATGAAATTGAAAAAAATATAATATAAAAAAATAATTAAAGCGTGTTGTACAATTTTCGTTTAATTTTTTTTAACTTTCATTACAGTGTATGTATGAATTTTCTTTTAATAGATTTTAACGAGTTGTTTTTTTTAGCTTTTTTAGATCCAACCACATTTGATTTGTACCCAGGGAGCCTATCAGAAAATACTAATGATAAAAACATAGATTTATTGGATAGAAAGATCTCTGGTTGATAGCCCAGTTAGATTTGCAATTGTGTGTATATGAATCATTTATTTTGAAAGTGGCCATTTATGTTTAAATATACTTAAATATGTTCTACGGAAAAAAATATGTAATTCATACAATTATATATACTTATCCTTTTTAATGCCGAGGTTTAGATGGAATAAAAGTTGGGGATTTATTTATCGTATTTGTTCAGAACACAAGAAACCTAAAATATTCTATTGATAAATAACCTGAAGTTATATATTTTGCCCCGGAAAAACCAGAAATAATAGTCGAATTGACTTAGTCCACTTTCAAAATAAACGCCTCATAAATGCACATAGATTGTTATTTAGAGAAAAATTTACCATATCTGACAAAACAAGTGGTGCAAAGTAAATGAAGAACATCTCAAAATATATGTGTATATATATATATATATATATATATATATATATATATATATATATAATTATATATATATAATTAAATTTTGTAGGTTTAAAATATAGTCTTATATAGTGCAATATTTTTTAGGCAACCCTGTATAATAAATATTTTATAAATATAAAATTAAGGTCATTAATTATTTTGTACTTGAATTTAAATGAATTACACAGGACAATAATTCATCCCCTGTTGTACAAACCGGAAAACTTACGAGACGCTCAATTACTCCTCCGGCATTAGCGTCGTTTCGTAATCCCACTCCATAATCATTAAACGGACATAAAATAGACTGAATGAATACTTACTAATGGACGCCGCCAGTGTTATGTAAACGGGGACGCGATAAATTATTTCTGCGTTGCTCTCGCTTATCCAGCATCTAAAAATAAACGCGAGTGTTAATCCTGTTTCATTGTCCGTATTGCTTACGGCTTAATTTACCCTTCAGTGTCTTCGTAGTAGAAAATCCTCGCTGCGCAATATGTGAAGATCACCGGAACCGGAACGCCCCAGCCAATTAAGAGGAACCATTTCCAGGCTAGTTCGTTGCGGACGAAAACGACGACTAAGGATATGTGCAGGTAGAGGCCTTCGCAGAACATCCACATGTAGTTTGCGAAGAGGAAGTATCTACGGAGGATTTCCACTACTTGACACCATATATTCTATAAGGAAATTGATGATTAATTTATAATGCTATTATTATTACAACCAGATTTAATTAATCATGTCGTATTTGAGCCCTATCTCTCTGACCATTGTGGAATTAGCATAGAAGTTAAAGTAGAAAATCCGGACACACACCCTATTAGTTATGTTTGCCGACCTTTAACATCCTATGGTATGTTTTTATTTCATAATATCATTTCAACTTACTCATGGGATTTTGTCAATTCTGCCACTGATTTAAATAACAAATGTCACAAATTCATTGAAGCAATTGAAAGTGCAATGGAATTAGCATTTCCGTATAAACCGAAAATAATTAAACATCGAAACCCATTTGCACCTAGTTGGTATGACGATGAATTGCGACATATGAGAGAACACTTACATTTTTTGAATGATTGTTTTAAAATGCACCCAAGTACCAATAATAAAAATGTTCTAAACGAATTTAGAAATAAATATAAATCAAGAATAAATCAAAAAAAACCTATAATAATGACGAATACATAAGAAACTCTAGTAATCGCCCAAAAGCGATGTGGGATATATTAAACCACTGAAAAAAAAATCTATCATTCATCCAGAATTTACTACTACGATAACATCTGATGATTTTAACTATTTTGTTAAAATTACAGAAATTATGGTAAATTAAATAAAATCTCAACCACATCTAAGTCAACATTATTCTCACTATCTAAAAAATATTAATAATAATAAATTCAGTTTCAACGAAGTTACTTATAATTATGTTAGAGATATAATTAAACAACTTAAAAATAAAAAGAGTAAAGATATCTATGGTATGAACAAAGACTTAATAATGACAATAATACACTGCATTATTATTCCTTTAATTAATTTGATAAACGAATGTATTCGTGAGAGTGTTTTTCCTAATCCATTAAAAATTTCAAAGGTTGTGCCTTTGTACAAAAAAGGTGATGTAAACAATCCAAATAGTTTTAGGCCAATTTCCATCTTTCCAATCATTGGTAAAATTTTTGAGGTTATAATTAAAAACCAACTGCAAGAATACTTCGAGAAAAACGAATTTCTGAATGCCTCTCAATTTGGTTTTCGAAATAATAAGTCTACCTGTGATGCAATCGGCGATTTGGTGATGCACATTATTAATGGGTTTGAAAATAATAATTAATCTGGTTGCATATTTTACGATCTCTCAAAAGCGTTTGATTGCGTATCACATGATATATTGCTACATAAATTAAAATTTTACGGTCTTGGAATATCTTCCATCAAACTTCTAAGATCGTACTTAAATAATCGTCAACAGATAACACTATTTAATGGTTCTGCTTCCCAGCGTGAGTGTATAACAAGTGATGTTCCACAAGGATCTGTCCTTGGCCCGTTGTTATTCATTATATTTATTAATGACCTCATATTGTGCGATAATACCTCAAAATTTACTCTTTACGCCGATGACACCACGTGTTATCAATCAAATGCAGATTTGAACTGTTTAATAATCTCTCTTAAAGATGCACAATTAAAGGCTATACAATGGTTTACATCTAACTTATTGACACTAAATGATGACAAAACAGCAGTCATGTATTTTTCTCTTAAAGACTTGTCATTAGTTAGAAATATAGACACGGTAAAATTTTTAGGTGTAATGCTTGACTCTGGATTGGTATGGCAGGAGCATGTTAACTATATTTGTCCTAAAATTTCCAAAGCAATTTATTTATTTAAAAACTTGGCGAAATACTGCTCAACACAAATTTTATTAACGGGATATCACGCATTAATATCTTCTCAAATAAATTATGCAATTACATCATGGGGTCATTCAGCGCATGCAATTAGAGTATTTGGCTTGCAACGTAGATGCTTAAGAGTAATTCTACAGCTGGAGTATAGACATGATGTTCGAGAACAATTCATATCACTGGGCATATTAACTGTACCCTCCATGTACATTTTAAACTGCGTTCTAATAGTAAGGAAACATTTTCCAACTATCCTACATCATATCAGCATGGATATAATACCAGGAGATGTGGAGATATTCCAGTAGACTATACACGTGTATATAGATCGCGTAATTGTTTAAATTACTATGGTCCGATTTTTTATAACAAACTTCCCGCGGAAGTCAAATGTGATAGTTATACTGTCTTCAAAACTAAAGTTAAAACATTACTCTCTAGTAAAGAATATTATCATTGGAAAGATTTTCTGGAAGACCAAATTTAAATTATTTACAATATCCTAGCCGATCTGTATTAGCATAAACTAAGATTGTACTAATATATGTATACTAAACTTCATTCATATGTATGTATATTTTTGACTTGCGTATCGATTGGAATTTACATTAATAAAGATATTATTATTATTAAAAGTAGATAAATCTAAAATAACAGGGCAGAGAGACCTCTGGTCGATAGCTCGTGACAGACTACTAACCCATCTGTATGTATTGTAAATATAAATATTTGTTAAGAATTGTAATTCTGCTGTCTGAATAAAGATGTTTGTATCTAAAATCACCATTAGATCCAATTAAAAGAAATATCTATTCGTATCAGATACACATTTTTTGTTAATCTGTATTACAGCTGAAATAAAAGGAGAGACAAAAAATGACAGAGTAAAAAGACAATGGATTATAAACTTTGGCTACCACATTTTTAATAAAAGTATATTTAGTGGGCTGCTGTCACCAATTTGTTGTGTGTTGAAAATTTCGTTCTGAAGTAGTTTTAGGTTTTAAAAATTAAACCTGTACTAAATCCGTAGTTTATTCTCCAATCTCCAATCATCATAATCATGTTCCACGTTATAAAATCTTATAGCTATATACAAAGGTAAGTATTAGGATGATGTCAACGAGACAATCGGCAATGCAACGGAAACTACTGTTTGCCCTACCCAAAGTTATCTCTATTCATAATGGATACATTATGAATAGAGACGAATGCAATTGGAAAAAGTCGCAATCAACACCAATAGTTCAAAGAGATATTTAAATTGATTTCGAATGATGCAATCATATTTGTCAAATACCAAATATTCATAAATTGACTGAACAACCAAGAAACAACGTTAATTACAATAATGATAAAATATTCAAATAATAATTAATTCATAACAATTAATCATTACAAAATTCAGGATACAACATATGGTTCAATAAAAAAATAGAAGGAAAGACAATAAGTATTGTGATGTGTTTTTAATTAATGTAAAAAGAGATAGGTTTAAATCGTTTAATAATGACAGTATAGGTCGAAACTATTTTTACGGAATAAAAACAATTGCGTAGTACGAGCAAAATGTTTATATTTGAAACCTATCTCTATTTACAATAATTTTTATTTAAAAAATTAAAAGTCTCGCGGTCCAATTTATAGAATATTAAAAAAATATTATTAATTAATGCAAAAGTCGCGTCCTTTTATCTCCATTATTACCAACTACTTTGGAAAATGGAACACAATGTAAACGTTGTGTTTGGGTAATTAAATTTTTCAATACTTTCATCATAAAAATAAAAGTTTAGCTAATATAGTTAATTTTAAATTGAAATACTAATTTCATTTCATAATTTTGCATTCCGTTTGCGCCATTCGGACAATAATGATTAAAGATGAAAGGGGTTGGAATATATATATAGTATGGGGTTAATTACAGGAAAGTTCAGAGATTACCCAGATTCCAACATGTTAATAGTTAATCTCCGGACCTTTAAAGAGATTTAATTTGCGGCTTTTCTCTGCGAAGCGGCTCGGTTTGATTTTCGCTAATTGATATCCCACTGTGACGCAACGCCAGGGCATTTCGTATTACTGGTTTGTATTCCTATTGCATTCTCGTGGTTGTAATATCTGATACAATATACGGAATCTGAGTAAAATGTTTAAGCTAATAGAATAACGATGTTTTTTTTTGTTTTAATTTGTAAGGTGAGTATTTTAATGAATTGTTTGAAATATGAATTCCTGTTTATTTCTAAATGAATACTCTTTTGTACAGTCGGTATTAACTTTGTCGTGCATTTTAAATACACATGTAAATAAAATATTAGGTTTATAAGAAAGTAATTTCGGTTTTGTAGCTTCAAATAAAATTCATTTTTTTATATAAATAGTAATAATATAAAAATGGATTTATTGACATTGTGACAGTTTTTTTCAAGAAATTACATCCAAAGAAATAATTAATAAATTATTCCCTCTTTAGCTACAGTGATATTTTAAGTTATGTCACATAAGTACTTTAAAACAAATGTTCAATAATGAGCACTTGCTGTTGAATAACCATAACATATTGTTGCAACAATTTTTGATTTGAAAATATTCAATGCAAAAAATAATATTTTCGATGAAAACATTGCTGCTTTATACAATATGTTATGGTTATGCAACAGCAAGTGTCCATTACTGCACATTTGTTTTAAAGTACTAATGTAACATAAGTCAAAATAAGTAGTTAAAGAAGGAATAATTTATTAATAATTTTTATTTCATTTATAGAAATACTTCAATTTAATCAATTGTTGACGATGCCACGTATAAATTAGGTAAAATATGGGGCTTTGTTCTACCTTTTCAATTATAATATTCCATATTATTCCATGACCTTTACTCATCTTTCTGGTAACTTTATGATTCCGCACTCATAAAACATTTCGCTCTTATTGGTAAAAGAAAACCGAACCAACTCTGATTTCAGATAATATAAATTAATTAACAATAATTATAATATTTTACGACAAAATTCCATTAATATTATAAATTCGATATAAATATTTATATTCATAAAGCATTCAAAACTGTCATAAATAGATGTAACTAATGCATTTTGAGCAATAGTAATCAATTTGAGCATTAATTGGAATTTTTCTGTCAAATTTTTCTATAATTTTGTTATTATTGTTGTCACTTTTGCCTTCAACATAAATTTGAAGTTAGGTGTAGAGATGGTTATGTGCTTAATTATCATAAGGTTTAAAATTGTGGCGGAACAGGTTACATTTATTATTCCCACTTTTATTATCAAATAATTAATCAATGACAACATGGCATATATTGACATCATTACGTGACAAACAGAACAGTAGACTAACGTAAGAGAAATGGATCAGAAATCTGGTTGGCCAATAAATAGGATTCATTAAGATTCGTGTATTTTGATTTAATTTTTTCCTTTTCAAATAATTCTAAAGTATTGTCATATTATATATCAATATAAACTCATTCAGAATATATTTAGTTTTATATCAAACATGATTGAAACATATATAAATTTTTAAAAATTAATACATTAATTAAATTATATATATATATAAATATAATATATATATATATATATATATTTATATCATTTAGAATGAAAAATAATTCAATATTAAATATGTCTACTGCGTTTAAAATTTAATAAAAATATAGTATATTTCAAAACATGTTATATATCAATGAAAGGAAAAAAAAAACAATTTATTTATAACAGAGCCAACTATGACTTCCATTTAAAAATATAAAATTCAGCACTTTATCCCTTTTATTAATTAAGATAGAAACAATCTGTAATTATATTCGATTCTCTTAGAAAAAGTATTCCAATTTTCATTTCGATAAAATAATAAATGATAGATATTAATAAAATTCAAAAATGTAAAATATTAAAATTTTATTAAATAAAAATGATTTGAAAATAATTAATAAATTATTTTCACATTTAGCTCTGTGACTCTTGACTTAAATGTGAAAATAATTTACTAATTATTTTCAAATCATTTTTATTTAATATATTTAAATAACTATGACCAAGTGAATAAGTACTCTTTTCTATTTATATTAAAATTTTGGCTATAACTTAAAAAAATAATTAATTTCTGTTTTCGGCATTACATTTATTTTGAAAAGAGAACTAGAGAATGTGCCATCATTCTAATAACCAAGAATAACTATAGTGACATCTATTTTGGGCCACTCTGTACAATAAAATTTAAAAGTGCGCAACTACATTAAATTGTAAACTTAAAATATCAAGTAACCCAATACGTTCGGTCGGTTTTTTTATGGTAAAATCGAAATAATTTTTTTTAATTGGTTAATCAGTAGTTCCCAACCTTTTATGGCCCATTCCACCGCTTTCTGAAGGTTGACTAACATTTATCGTCCTCTCTTCATTTCCATTGTATGCCCAATTTCAATTTGAAGTAAAGTATAAATAATAAAGCAATTTTATCATTACGATAATTTTATTACCGTATATAAAAACAACCAAAGCAGTTTTATATGATCACTTTTAAATAAAATAGAAACAAAATGTACATTTTTGCAGGTTTTTTAAGAATAACGAAGTGAAATAATGAATGATTTTAAATTGGAAACTGGAAAAAATTAAAAAAGTATACTGTTAAAAATTTAAAAAATAAATGATAGTTTGAAAACTTTGCTATTGTTTTTTTTAAATGGCTTTATGTTCATCAAATTCATGCGCAAGTCTCCTTTGAGGCTAATATCCAATTTATTTATTTGGTTTGTATGGAACTGGACAACAGCACTAAATCCGTTTTCAACTAAACGAGATGAGAAGTGGTTCACTTTTTCCCCACAGTGGTGGATAAGTATTTATAAGCTTCACAAAGGTTAGCGCTCTGTTTGAAAATGATTTTCACCTGACAGTTATATTTCATTTCAAGAAACTCCGTCTGCAATTAGTTATCAAAGATATTCGTTAGTGAGTACGTGAAGTTTTCTTAATATAATATTTATATTTTATTCCTTTCTTCACTTTTTTATTTATTTTTTATTATAATACTAAATGTATAAAATCGACAACTTTATATAAAAGCTCTTCGACACCCATAAGGGTACAAGAAGAAAGTTTATAATAATAATAATAACATTTATTTCCCAACAGATACAGATACAGGGAAAAAGTATATAAGAACATAAAATAATGACTTTTGGTCGATGGCCCTTACTTAAGTAAAGTAAAGTTTGTACATACATATCATAAGTTGTATATAATATAATTACATGTAAATTCTTAAGTAATAAAGATTTGTTAGTAGTAGTAATAATAATATATAAAAAACTATTGATAAAGAGCACATTGTGCTGAAAATGTGCATTTAGTATTATAATGAAAAATTTAAATTTTTAAACCTATTTTTTTACAATTATTACTCTAATAATAATAAAAAAAAATAATACAGTAAAGAAAGGAATAAAATATAAATATCATAATGTGTTATCAAGCTCATCTACAGCTTCAAATGTGAACGGATCTAACATAAAATCCAGTCCGGAATTTGTATCTTGGTCATATCTTCAAATCCTGATCAATCTGAATAACTTAAGGTGATCAGTTAAAATTAGTATTGTATCTTCTGGGAGTTCAGTTGTCTCGTTATCTGACACTGAACACTTTTTGAGAGTCGGAAACTGAATCAACTTTTTACCTTGTGAATATCTAACTTGGCGATGAATGATGAAATAATTTCTTTAGCCATGATACGGTTCATCTTGTTTCCTTGAAGCCTTATATTGACTTTGTTCATTTTGTCAAGAAATATCTGTAAGGTATGCAAATTCCAACTTGTGTTGCTTCAAATTCTCACTTAAAACGGGATCAAACTTGTCGAAAAACTCAGTAATCGTGTCAAATAATTGGAATAAACAGCGCTTCATTTCACGGCTGTGGAAACAAGCGTTCAAATTCATCATAATTTTCATGACGAAAATATTGACGATGAATGAATAATGAATAGTGATGACATCTGGCTTTCTTAAGGTAAGTTAGAAGTTCAGCGTAACAATCTGATACGGCAGGACCAATGCAATGCAAGCGCTCACGAATATTATCTCTTATTTTTCAAAATAATATCACAAATCTTATAATACAGTCAAAAAGACAGAAACAACTTATAAAATACTTTTATATAGATATAAAAAAAGGAAAACAAAAATTGAAACAAGATAAAATAAGAATAAAAAATTATGAATGAGCAATGTTATGGATATGCAGGTGAACAGTTGTTTTAATGTGCATTTTTCTAAAGTACTTAATTAACGTAAATCAAAATGTCACAGAGCTATGTGTGGAAATAATCTATTAATTATTTGGAAATCATTTCTATTTAATTTATTTAAATAACTATGACCAAGCGAATGAATACTCTTTTATAACGATTAAATACGTTTAAACCGAAAATAAAAATAGTTCAGGCGGAAAGACCTTCGGTTATTAGCTATTTCATGTAAATATGTGAATATAAATCTACAAATAAATTGTAAATAATTATCTAAATTATGTATAAATGTTACATGATAAAAGATGTTTAGTAGTAAAAATAGTTACAAAGAGAATAAATGTAACATAATTGTTACTTCTTGTTTACTTTTCGAAGGACCATTGAATAATATTCAAAATAATTAACGTAAAGATGTATATTGATAATTACAACACCAAATATACAAAATGTACAAAAATGAATTTATCGTCGCCGATGTTAACTCCTCAAAGTCTTGAGTTCGTCTGGTCTTTTCTTCTCTTCGCTTTCTTCCCGAGGGTTGCTCGCCGGAAGGCGGTTGAATGGATCTAGTTTTGAGATTATATACCTGATATGAATTATAATAAATGGAAGATAACGAAACAGCGATTCTCTGTCGTCTACCTTGTAAACCCAAATCGTCGACGATGCCATATGAAATTATGCAAAAGATGGCGCTTGCGTTATCTTCCATTCGAATCACTTTATCTCTTTATATTTTATAATTTTCTAAATGTTCAATCATGTTTCATTAAGTGATCAATGAGAAATAAGTTAGAGATATAAATCTTGCAGCACTCTAAAAATCGATGATTTCTTCGTATCAGTGATCAAAGTTCTAGCAAACACCATTTCATCGGTATTTTCCTTTGGTTCATTGATAAATCTCACATTATCTAATAAAATTGCGCTGTTTTCAATCACAGTTGATTTATTTTTTTCTCAAGAAATTGATGAGTATGGATTTAACGTCCGTGGCTACTTCATCAATTCTTCTGGAAACAGTATTGTTGCTCAAAAGAACCGACTGACTTATCTAGGACCCTGGTTTAGAATGATTTCAATAATTTTTGTTGTTGAAAATAAAACAGGAGTTCCACCAATTGTGTGAGGTTTATCACATTTAGCGATACATAAAGATATCTCTTAAGAAGCAAGAAGACTTATGTCACGATCGGTTGTTCGTTTTTTAAATAATTCACTCACTTTAGGACGTTTATCAGCTTTAGCTTTGAGCTTTTGAAAATAACTAAGTTTTTTGTTTCAATTGCAGAACAAGTTTTTTCCCCTTTGACTAATCTCGCCCCCAAATCTCCCTCCACTTATTTATAACCCCCCAATTGGTAAACCAAATTCCCCATTTGGGGGCAATCGCTCCCAGGTTGGGAATCAACAGGTTATATTATTCATCGAATTAATTACCATGAATTCCAATGACCTTTTGCCAATATCACACCAATTGACGAACTGCATTTAATACAACCACTCCAGTTTTGAATTGTTAATGCGGGCCTGGATTCAACTGCCAAAGCACAGGTGGATTTGATATTCCAAGACTGCAGAAATATAAAAAAACACAGTGATAGGGAATGGCGAGGTAGGAAGGTATTTACCCTAGGCAGTTGTTATACCTTTTACCCGGCCTGTGTCTATCTCTTGTAAAGTTGTTTCAAAGGTGGTATTCAATTAGTGAAATATCACGTTAATGGCAACATTGTCAGATTAAGTTTAATAACTTTAAATTCTCAACTATTTAAATAAATTAAAGCACAGTTTAAATTAAATAACATTACATTTTTGAAATTACTTATTAGCTTATTTTCAAAAAAATTAAAAATGTATAATAATCCGATTAGTCCATTTTATATTTTAAATTCTCTTGAAAATTGGCTAACAACCCAAAATTAGCCGAAAATTTTAAGAAACTCAATGAAAACTGTTTTTTTTTTTGTTTATTTTATTTGCATATTAATAATAATAATTTTATTTTAATAATAATAATTTTATTACGGAATCACCTTTTTACAAAAACACCGATTTATAAAAAAGGGGATTCTTGACACTTTATTCATATTTAATATTAAACTATTAAAAATTCATTTTTATAAAGTAAAAATTGTTTAATAATTATTGAGAGTTCTATTTTGTTATACATTGTAATTCAATTTAATAAATTAAACACTTTTTTACTTTGTTTGCATAACTTGAATCAATTCAAAAATTAAAAAAAGTATTTAATTTATTAAAATAAAAAAGTGTTTTATTACTGTGAATTAATTACGAAAAGTAAAATTCTTAATAATTAACAAATAATATTATGTATTTTTTGTATTAGCTCATTAACGTCGCAATCAGTATCATCGTACTAATGGAAACATTTTACATTCCAATTTTATATTTGTTCCATGTACAAAAAATTGCAAGCAATATTTATGCATTACGAATATAGTTGCATACTTAATTTGCAAATTGTATTGCATTACCGATAATTGTGTGATATGGTTGAGTGGAAATTAAAAAATCACATCATCACAATATAATTACGCTCGGCGATGGGAAGTAAACAATCTTTAACTGTAACTACAGGTATTTGCGATCATTATTTATATAATCCGCATGTGAAGTGAGTAAAGGCATTGATTTGCCATTTGAAGGTGAATATATGCGGAAACATGCATAATGTGACATATATTATAATTCGGTAATACATGAATTAGAGTTTGGTTTCTTAATTTATTTATGTTAAAATATGTAAATATACGAAAACATATTATATTATGTATGACAAATATTATGTTAGGCGAGTTGTAGATATGATGTGAATAGATATTATGCGCCATTAAAAATGAATAAGTAGTGATCGAAATATATCTATCTAATAATTAAAATAATAGTAGAATTGTTTTGTATTATAATACTTCATAGTTTATGAATATATTAGTGTTGGCCAAAATTGAATAAATGTAGTAATCCAGTATTTCTGAAAGAAAAAACAATTTTATGTAGTTAACGTAAATTAGAATAAATAAAATAAAACTTGGCGGAAAGACATTCGGTCGTTAGTCATTTCATGTAATATATATGTACATAAATCTACAACTACATTGTAAATAATTATCGAAACTATGTATAAATATTACATGAATAAAGATGTTTAGTTATTTATTTAAAATAAATCAATTATTAATAAATAGGTGACACTTTCCAATATTAATATTATAAATAATATTAAGAAAACTATAAAATAATTCATTTTGTAGTAAAAAAAAAACGAAAAGATCGACTTTGTCCAATCATTGATCTATATATATATATATATATATATATATATATATATATGGTGCATTGGATGACGCACCATGGTGATTTCATAGTATTTTTTAAAAAATCTCATTTATTTACTTCCCATGTCACAACGTGTGGCGCGGCCACGGGGACAGGGGAGATGCAAGAAAACCAAAATTTAAAAAATCTATTAATATCATCTTATTCTATATATTTTAAAGCCTAGAATCCCATATTATTCAGATGATCAGATAAATAATAAGCCCGCAATTATTACAGTTATTTTAAGAGATAATGATGTCATTTTTTTTACTGATCACTTTAAAAAATGCCGCAATATTTTTTAAAGTGATAGCAATATTCATTTTTTTTGGAATTCTCAATTTTATAAATGATTTTGCAACTTTGGATATGCTAACATCTTTTTGGGGGGAATGGCTCAAAATTTAATTAACACCATTATCATGGTAGACATTTTTCTATAAGACCACATCAAATTTATGTTAATATCGATCCAATTAAGGAAGATATATTTTTTTAAATTGCGAACTCCCGTAATTTTCCGCCGGGATAAAAAAACTGAGTCTAATACGCCCATTTAAATTATTTATTTATTATCTAAATTCGAGATACACGTTATTTTAAAATTACAATTAAAAAAAAATAAATATATCGTGCCTTGAAAAATAATAACGTGGCGCTTATAACTGACATTTTTTTGGTACTTTATATCCTTCTCACGTTATTTTATCAAAAAATTATGTTTATTTATTTATTTTCTAAATGTAAGATATAAATTAGTTTTAAATAATAAAGTCTTGCGTTTTCATTTATAATTCCTTGTGCCAACGATAAATGCGAGTAATTAAGCTGTTTAAGTATTCTTGTAATCTAGTCGGTTTTACGTATTTAACCTTAAACTGGCACTTTCTTGCCGAGAACAGTACAATACGTATATTTTAATAGTACTTTTAATAGCGTATTTATTTGTAGATGTTACTATAGAAAATTAATAGTGACAGGTGTAAACGTGACATTATTTTTGCAAGACACGGCATATTTTTATTTTTAAACTAATGATTTCAAAATAATTTATATCGAGAATAGATAAGTGTAAAATATCTGAAGTCGGTGTATTAGACTCAGTTTTTTGATCCGCACAGAAATCTATGTTATGATTTTTTGATAAAATGACGTAGGAAATAAATAAATGAGAATTTAAAAAAAAACACATTGAAATCCCTATGGTACGTTGTCCGATGCACCACCCGGTATAATTAATTTGAAAACACTGTTCACATTTTTTATTGCCATAGATTTAAGTAGTACATATACATTTTGGAATGGTAGTAGTAGCACCTCGTGCAAACTGCAAGGGCTAAAGTGTTTAAATGCCTTTCATTTTTACTCTTTAACTATTTATTTATTTAGAAAAAGAAAAGCGCCACCTAATACATGTTGTTTTTTGCTACATTAAGATATGTGTTACTAATCGAAAATATTTTTTTATTGACAACAATAAATTATAATAAAAATATAAAACATAATAATTGGAAACGAAACATAATTTTAACTATGTGGAAAATGCCTCTCGTCGCATATATGAAAGATTTTTTCTGTAGAAAATCTAATTTTCCATTAAATCTGTTTTATACTGAAATAATTTTGACAGCGTTTTAAAACTAGCGTTCTTTTTCTGGTCGTTTAAAGTGTAAAGCAGTTTAAGTACTTCTGAATAGATGGCGAAATTAATTTGTGGAATATGACAAATTGGGCAATAGAATTTCGTGATCTATATATAAAAAACAGCTTCCACTTCCTAAGAAATGTCCCAATTATTCTGATATAAGTAATAGATATTTTCCAGCTTTCATTTATATTTGAGGATTATTATCATAGACACAAACCTATCTATAAAATGGTTTGTAGAACTTAAACGTCAAATTATCGAAGCTTGGAATAAAATACCGCTAGTAGATATTGATTGCCTGATTTCTAGTATGCCTCGACGTGTGCTTAGGAAATAGTGGTAACCATCACACTATTAATTGTTATTCATAAGTTGTTTTGTTTATAAAGTTTTTTTTTTATCATCGAACCTCTTTATTTGCATCATCATATTCTGTAAATTTCATTAAAATCGTGGAATAAATTCTTAGCGTTCTAATTATTTTAAACTGCATTATATTTGAATTAACCATATTTGGAAAATATATAAAACTGTATCTTTCAGTTGCGATGGTGGTGTAATGGTCAGCATAGTTGCCTTCCAAGCAGTTGATCCGGGTTCGATTCCCGGCCATCGCACACTACTTTTTAATCATAGTTTCTAATTATAATTACATCTCTCTGCAATGTTATTATTCCCAATTCATATTTTATCACACACGTGATAGATATTAGTCTAACATATTATTTCTTGTTTTATAATTTTTAATATTTTAATTTAAGTTTCATTATTTTATAAATTAAATAATATTAGACATTATATATATATATATGTTTCTTTTTAATATTTGTATAATAATCTAAAAGAATTTTTTTATATCCAGCAAAATAAATTCTCTTTATTATTATTATGTTGTAATGCGCTTTATGAGAGCCTACTAAATTTAGCCTTCTTTTATGGCCTATTAAAAAGTCGTCTCTAGCTAAAGCGATTTGTAGTTAAGGGAAATATATTTTGACGATTTTGTAGGTTTGCCATCTGCACTAGTTTTTTTTTTTTCTGGATAATCTCCAAATATTGTTTACCTTCCCATCATATGCTCAATGAAAATATGTAAACGCCTCTCGAAAATTCTGTGATTATTATCTTTTCAGTTTTGCTTCGGCTAGGACGAACACATTGGTACATCTTTTTCTAAAAGTTGTTATGATCAGCATTTTGTATAGAATTTGGATAACAGTCGTTATTCCCACAAATATTTACAGTTTTTCTGTTTTAAAAATACCACAATTACATCGTCTAAAGAAGACACACATCTTGTTATCTAGTCATGTAATACAAAATGTTGGCATTGTTTTTTTTATATTCACCGAGAAAATGGTGTGATATTTCTTATCATCAGGCCCATTAGCTCAGTTGGTTAGAGCGTCGTGCTAATAACGCGAAGGTCGCGGGTTCGATCCCCTCATGGGCCAATTTATTTTGTCATTGTGATATGCATAGGGATTCTAGTTCACTATCGAGCAAAATATCGTATCGAGTCGATAGTTTATGTAAACAAAAGCGTATTCTAATTCGTATCGAACTTGACATCGACCAGTCGATTTCTGTAATATTCGCACGATACTCACTCTGTCAGGTACCGTAGAGGTATTAAGAGGCGTTCCTTCATTAAAATACAAATTTAGCTTTTTATATTGTTGAATTGCGACATTTGAAATACAAGCTTACTATTCAAATAAATTTGTTTCACGCCTTAAGGTTGCGGTTTAGCAAAAAGAGATAGATATACAGGGTGTCCCCGAATGGTCTGTACAACGCTCTACCACATATTCTCTGAAACAAAATTAGACGATTTAACTAAACTTATCTCTATCCAAAAGTGGTTCCTAAGCCATCTACGAGGCCTCAAAGATATTATAATTTTTTTTTAATTATTTTTCAAATATTTTTATTTTGGACCTAGGTAAGAAAACCTAATTTGGCACATTTAATTTTCTGCAAGATCATTCAATTTTACGTATTTTTTGTCTCTAATAAAATTTTGCTATTTTCCCCACAAAAAAAAATATTTGTCAAAACAACAAAGAAATAAAATTCTAAAAAAAATGTTGTATTGCTGAAAATGGCAATCAGTTTGAACATTTGTTGTGAAACTAATAAATTTGTGTTTATTGTTAGGTACCTATCTTTATTTCTACTTTGTTAATTGTTTTGAGAAGCAATTTATTGTTCATAATTTTATTACTTCTTTTGACAAATAAAAATATTTTTTTTTGTGGGGAAATAGCAAAATTTTATAAGAGACAAAAAATACGTAAAATTGAATGATCTTGCAGAAAAAAATATTCCTAATGATTTGACCTGTTGAATAAAAAGATTTAGGTATCTTAAGAAGTCGATGGTCCTAGTTTGACCACTTACTTTAAACGTAGGATAAAGAAACATATCGCAAAAAGTGTATGGTATCAATGTAATTAAATGTGCCAAATTAGGTTTTCTTACCTAACCACTTTTGGATAGAGATAAGTTTAGTTAAATCGTCTTATTTTGTTTCAAAAAAATATGTGGTAGAGCGTTGTACAGACCAATCGGGGACACCCTGTATAGTAAAATAGAAATAATCATTTGAGCCATTCTTTTGGATTTAATAATATGATTATATATTTACAAATATCAGTCTAAATAAAAAATAAATTGTTCATTTCGGTGTATTACGTCAATTTACTAGTTCAAGTTAGAAAAGGAAATTGTAAGATATAATGAAATTAATAGCTCATGTCTGCTAAATTATTTGAATGCCGAGTTTAGTGAATTCCTTTAAATTTTCACTGCACAAGTTTTTATTAGCAAAAATATAATTTGAAATTTGCTATAAATTTGATCAATTTTCATTCATTTCATAATTGTTTTTCACACAAACTAAACATTAAAATAATTTTTAATTTATCTGATGAAATTCCTGCTTACTTTAAGATTACTTTAATGTATAATGCAATATTGTTCATTGATCACAACGGCAATCTAACTGGAATTAGTGATTGCCAATATTTATATAGCTATCTCTTTCGCCTAAACCACACCCTTAAATTATTTAAATTTGTGAAATTTGCGAGCATTTTTACATTAAAAAAATAAATAGTTTCAATTAAGTTATGCTAGTGTAAAACCTTCATTTTTATAAAATTGGTTTATCAACTAATTATTTTAAACGTAAATTAGAGTAATATTCTTTTTTTTATTTTGAGCGATCAAAACATTTTTCAGAAATATAGACCTTTGTTGAGGATATTTCACTAGCCCTTGAATAAAGTTCGAGTAACACTACTTATTTCGTTTTTGTCAAAACCATTTGAAAATTTCAAGGCAGCAATATTTTTTTAAATAAGTCTGTAATAGAAACATATTTCGGTCGGATAATATGTGAAATTAGGAAACATGGCAATAGTTGTTTACTTGAGCAGTGGAGGCGCTGAAGTCTCAAGTGGAAAATTTGAAAAACTTTATTTTTGGGGTTTTACAATGGTTTATTTATTATTCATGACTTTAATCGCCTCATAAGGTATATTTCTTAAACATTTATACTTTTAATTAAACATTAGAGATGCTCTAAATAAGGATCAATTTTCTATATTTCAATTTTATTGATGTATATCATATGAATTGTTATTGACAGTTTTTTTGTATTTGTCAGAAGTTTCTTTAGTTTTTCTTATAAAACAACAACTGGTAAGTTATTATTTGTGGTTTAAAATACGTTTGAATATTATTTTCTATGAATTGTAAATTTTTTTAAAGAATATACATAACTTAAAATTATGAACCAATCGAGCAATATTTATTAATAAATATGATTTATTTACCATATTTTCAAAATATGTTTTTTACTATATAGTTTATGCTTTTTACAATATTTTCTATCAGAAAAAAAAGTATTTAACATAGATGTTTTTGAAGTAATATTTATATCCATATTTTTCTAGATTCTTTAAGGAAAGGAGTTCATAAAATTATCCAGCTGAGAGATATCAATTAATTCAAATTATAACTGTTATTAATATGTTTTAATTAATACTCGAATGTAATAGTAGGATAAAGGATACTTTTATAAGTTTAATATATTTTTCTTAAAAATATTTTTGTTTTTATGTATTTTTGTTTATGTATTTTCTTTCAGATAATTTTATTAATTGCAATTTCTTATTTGCATGATCTATTGATATTTTTTTCTGTATAATTGCACATTTATAAAAAAAAAAAAAAAACTTTTATATCAATAATTTCAAGTAAAATAGTGAACAAAGATTATAAATAGAAAAATGTTCAAAAGTCTCGCCATTAGTTATATTATAGTTGAACCTAACCTCAAAAACCTTTCAAAGGTTTGAAACTTGGGAAATGGTTGTCCACTTGAGCATTGAATGGCGTTGCGCGCGTTTTCCGCTAAATACATGGATCTGGCCCTTTTATCTCTATCTCTATGGCATTTTTTTCACATTGTATACAAATTTGCTTTAAAATAAAAAAAGACCCTTCCTTAGATTATTAAACATTTTTCGCGTAACATTGCGCTAACAGAAATTTTAATTCGTTTTCCAATTTTGAATTGTAAGGCCTTAAACATCCATTGTTTTCTATATTTAATTGTTTATAACTTTTTAAATATCAAAATTTGCCTGATAAATTAAAAATGATTAATTTTAATCGTAGAATCAAAAATAATTATAAACAGTATACCATACCATTTAAAAAATTACGTGATTATTGGATACCTTACATATATGAAACTAATTTTAAAATGTGAAGATTAACAATAGCTACAAATTATATAAGTCATATTTGTATATATCTAAATAACTAAGATATTAAACTTTACGACAGTCTTGCTCTACCTTGATATGACTATATTTATTGGATCGTTTGTTTTAATACAAAACCAAATTTCGGTGGAGTCACGATGGAATCACAACAACGGCTGTCCCCACCATCTCATGTTTCATCTAGATATACTAACAAGTATATGAGCTAAGACGTGTATTTCGAGACATCTAACAACAAAATATATAATTACAACGTACTTGTTAGAAAGGTGCTATACAATTCTAGAACACTTTGGGTGGCATTTCGTATATAATTAATAATATAACCATTTTTGTAAATTATATAAAAATATGACTTTTACTTGCGATGGTGGTGTAATGGTCAGCATAGTTGCCTTCCAAGCAGTTGATCCGGGTTCGATTCCCGGCCATCGCAAAGTACTTTTTCAAATAGCACCACATGCCTTCATTCTATATGCTTCTTTACCATCCAGGTTATTGTAGAATTAAAAAAAAAAAACGAGAACACAAGATATTATTTTTTTATTCTATCTTTATTACCTTAAGACATTGCGGTTCAACCGAGTTGAATGAGTCCATTACGCAGTGGGTCTAAATATTGGATTGACAAGATACAATACCAAAATTATTTTATTGCTAACAATTTGGCAACCGCCAATGTAATTAATTAATGTCACAAAATGGTAGCTTTAGATATGTTGTATGATTGTTAGTGTACGTTTATAATTCTGCGAGAAAATAGGATATTTTTCAATAACCAGGCCCATTAGCTCAGTTGGTTAGAGCGTCGTGCTAATAACGCGAAGGTCGCGGGTTCGATCCCCTCATGGGCCACTTGATTTTTGTCAGTATGTCGTTTTTAGTCGTTACCATGCTTTGATCTGTACGTTTCTTGAAAATGGCCGTTCTACCATCGCCATCCAGCGTGCCTTCCGGCTACATTTCAATCTTGCTCGTCGTGATCCCGCCCCTCACCGAAATTTAATCGTGAGTTGGGTGCGTATGTTAGAAGAAACTGGTTCCGGCTTTAGGAAGATCCAGAACGGTAAGAACACCCGAAAATGTAGCAAGATAAGCTATCGAATTGTCACCTACGCGCTTTGCCCGGAATCATGAATTGCCATTGTTGACGGATATTGCATGAAGACTCATTCCACCCCTACAAGATAATGCATGTTCAAAAGTTAATGCCCCCTGATTATGAAAACCGCATGAATCGCTTCCAAGAAATGTTAAGTCGGATCCATGCGAGGTTAACTTTTTTTATAGTGACGTGACCCACTTCCATCTCTGTGGAGGGGCGAATAAACAAAATTTTCGATACTGGGCTGTAAATAACAGAAGGCAACTTTACGAGAGTCCACTTCACTCTCCAAAACACACCGTGTGGTGTGCGATTTCCAAATTTGGGGTGATTGAGTCTTATTTTTTTTTTTTTTTTGAAGAGGACGGACGAACCGTAACTGTCACTACTCAACCTTATGCTTATATTTTGGATTTTTTTTAACCTCGATTGAAAGAAATGATGGAGGAAGCAGATCTGTGAGAGATCTGGTTTCAGCAGGACGGGGCTACGGCCCATATTGCTCGAGTTTCAATGACGAAACTGCGACAGGTGTACCCTGGGCGCCTTTTTTTTCTCTTCGAGGTGATGTTGAGTGGCCTGTACGCTCCCCTGATCTGGGGGGTTATTCTCGAAATTGGTCGAAAGGGGTTTTCAAAGGTCGCATGGGCGTTTCGTATGAATTGTTATTCCCGAGTGAAATCATACGTCGAAACGTGCGCCGGGGTCGTAAAAAATTGGTCGTTTGGTCCGGATAATGCGATGGTCTCAAAAAGGGCAAAAAAGGAAAACTACCTGCTATTCTAACCGATGGGGATCATAAATTATAACATCAACACCCCATAAATTGTGGTTTCTTTACTTCCATTATCCTCCGACGTTTGTAGAGTGTGTCTCTCTTTAAACATTTCGCGTTTAGCCATTCTCATAAGGCCCTCGGGCAGCGAGCGCATGAAAATAGAGAGCTAAAACCGACTTTCGTAACACATCTTGGCCAACTTTAATGCAAAATTAGTGGTAATATGTGAATAATCAATTTTATTCCTTCGATTATAAATTGTTAAATATTCTTCAAAATTGTGTTTTTTTTTTCTGAATAATAATAATAATAAATATATTGTAGTTTGTTCTAAAATTGCAAAATATAATGTAATAAACGCGAGGAATGTTATTAAGTGTGCTTTAAATTCGGTTATAAACATGTTGGACTTCTCGAATAAAAAATGCCAATAATTAGAGCATATAAATGTGAAATATTCATTTAGCTTAATGAAATCAAATTATTGAAATTTAATTTAAGTACTGATCATAGTCGCTATAAATACCATGAATTTTTCGGCTGTAATGTTAACTTTGCATTAAATTAATCATGTTTCAGTAAATGTACAACTAAATTGTAGTAGTTATTTTAAATTTGCTATTAACACTTTAATAAAAAAAAAAGATTGTGAAGCTACTTGCTAAAACATATTTTAATATTACGTTGCCAACAAATGGAAAATACGAATTATATAATATTATGAACCTAAGTTTAAATATTTTTACAAAGAATTTAAATTTAATATAAATCTTTTATTATGTTTTTATTCAAAGTAGTATCACAAAAAAAGATAGAATCGTACAATAAAATAACATAGAAAATATAACTGAATAGTTTTGTTTCTCATCTAAACATTTTTCGTTTCATGGAATTAAAATGTACTAATATTAAATATAGATATATTTCGTTTAATTCTTCGATTAATTGAGCTTGCAAAATAAATACCTTATAACACAAATAAATTTGTAAAACATTTGTAGAGAAAAAATAATCATTGAAATTATTTAAAAATTAAATAACATAAATTTATTTTATTTTGTATTAAAATTAGAATACTATCGATTGTTTTACTTTTACTATTTTAATCTCCACTAATTCATTAGGAATAAACTAAAATATCGGTTTCAAAAACATTTGTTGGTGAGTCCGTGAAGTCTTCTTGATATAATATTTATATTTTATTTCTTTCTTCACTCCTGTTTATATACAAAAAATATTTGTCATTTTAAATAAAAAAACTATTGATAAAGAGCACATTACGCTGGAAATGTACATTTAGTATTAAAAAATACATGAGTGAAAAAAAGAATAATATATAAATATTATAAGATATTGGTTGTTTATTTTAACCCAAAAGAAATTTATTAAAACAGGAACTATTCCACTTATAAATAATTAAAAAACGTTATATTTCGATTTTTAATGAAGCAAAATCGTGATTGTTAAAATTTGTTGTCTCAATGGTAAAATGAAAATGTTTGCACATTGAAATTTGTAACTTCATAATTATTTATAGTCACAAATACTAATAAATAAATTATTAGTATGACGCGGTCATATACGACGACGGCGCATGATCTCTAGAATAGAGCCCCTAAGCATATGCGACTTGTTTCTGTGGGGCTACCTGAAGGAAAAGGTTTTTAGCCATCGACCTCGCACCTTGAAAGAACTCAGGTATTGAATTCGGGAGGAAATCACCGATATTTCGATCGAAATGTGCCAAAATGCGGCCGAAAATTTCAGAAATCGCCTTCATCAATGTATCGCTGCTGGAGGTCATAGTCTTTCTTATGTCATCTTCAGGACTTAATTCATAAAACGGCATGATGTACCGATTAAAATAAAATAAACCCCATTTCTTTAAATTGCGACGTTTTTTTAATCGCCCTTCAAAACTGCACTGTCTATTTTGCCGCACCCTGTATAATTCGTACGGGGATAGGAAATGGGACAAAAGAAGGTTTTAGCATGTTTTTTGCGGCCAGAAACAGTTGTAATAATGTAGTTTAACGATTAGAATTTGTTGATATGTACCATACGACAGACCAAGTCGATCTCAAATATCGTGTATTTTCTGCCTTCGAGACGTTTCACATTTTATGATCATTTTCGTTGTTGTGCATGTTGACTGTCGACCAAAATATTTGTCATTTTTTTAAAATCATCAACCTTCTTTGAAACCAATTGAATTCCCGCGTTTTTTGTATATTTTGGTATGGTGCAGCCTATTTAGGGGCTATGCCCATGCGCGACTTTGCGCAAATTCGCGATGGGAGAGATCGCTAGAAGAATTGTGATCGTTGTTGTAAGAAGACGTCTTATCGTTATCGCTAGTCGCTGACCAAATTGTCAATTCGTTACAAGAAGAAGACGAAGAAGGAGAAGGCACGCGTTCCGGAAAGAAGAAGAAGGTTATAACTATCGGGTAAGTCTCCAGATTGGGCTACACCAAGCTACCGGAAAGCCGTTTCGCATGCAGTCCACGAAAACAACCTTTTTATCTAGCGTCTGTTTAGCGAAAGCTTATATCAGCTTGTCGTGTCCAGATATACCCTCGACATCGCCAATTGCGGGGGACACTTCAGTCTCATCCTTCATTGTATTTGTTATGTAGTGAAGCTCTGTATATTTTTAATTTTAAGAGGGATCTGTACAATCATTTGAGTTTCTCAGAGGCATCGGGGAAGGGGACGAGATAGAGCGAAGGCAGAACCGTACCTCGAATTCACAGCCAATAAAAACGCATTTGGGATCGTGTTGAAGTCTTGAAGTTGTTCCTTGCGAGGATAGCCGAAAACCGTATTGCAGTTTCACTGCACAGTGCACTGCTATCCGTATATTTTGAGAGTAAATACATTATCGAGAATAAAGTGTGCACACAGGATTTTTTTGTAATAATATTGACTATATATTATATTTTATAACAACCGAAGATTTTTTCTTCGAAAAAATATTGAAAAGGTATATTTGTAAATGAATATGAAATTAATATTTTTTGAACATATAAAAATATAATAAAAGAAGATTTTAATCATTATCTTGTTAATTTAAATTTAAAGAATATATGAATAAAACAAAGAGGATTATCAATATTAATTTCTGTGCATTGGAAAATTATCTGTTTTTTTATTATTTAAAATAGATATGTAAATTTCCTTTTATTAAATAAATATGTCTGATTTTAATGTATAATGAAGGCTATATTATTTGTTTCGGTACCATTGAAATACAGAAAAAAAAATCCCATTTTTAGATTTATTGGTTTTTATTTATTTTTAAGGAAACTATCTTAAAAATTAATAAACATTCGTTCGAATTTAATGCGCAATTATTGAGTTTATAAAGTACTGAAAACTTTTATAAAATATTGTTTCTGATAAATGTTCTCCATAACCCCATTTATGAACTATATTATGTAATTTCGGCAGTCCTAATATATTCATCAATCAGCTTTAAAATTAAAAAAATGGTAGTAAAATTTGTCATGAGTAAATATATATTCAAATAAAGACATTATCTTAATATTTCTAAATTGGCAAAATTTGATTCAAAAGAATTGAAGATAGACAAATTTTGATAAGGTACATAGCATTAGCGCTAAAATTTATATTAAAAAAAACAATATGTGCTTCCAACATCTTGTTTTTTTCTATCTTTAATATTAATAGTACTTTACCTGAATAAACCATTGAAAATAGGACACCCTGTACATATCAATAAGGAATAATTAGTTTTAAGTTAAAATATAATGTAAAACATGTATAATCATCATAATTATAATATTTATTCCAATCGTCATGATCCGAATATTTATTCGATATGAAAACTTTTATGATTTGTATAATAGAGAAATTTAATCATATTCATTCGAATGTTACATTATTACCCGTAACAATATTTTTCTATATTTGTTTCCGTTCACTGGAGTTTGTTTAATTTCTCGTAACTAGTTCGATATCAATTTTATCTGTCAGGTTATTTCAAAGTTTAGTTATGTACAGTTTTTCAATCTAAAATTTCACGTAGTGGCAAACACAGTTTCTTCAAATTTAGTCCATAATTTCTGTCCTCATATATTTTATTACATTGTTTTGTGATTTCAATTTCACTTGAAAAAAAAAAATAATAATAGGTCGCACCATAAATCGAGCCGAAATGATCCATTTTTAAACTAGGCATTTTTCAGGACGTTTATTTCAGTTTGAACGTTTCTATTTCTCAAAGAGTAATTAAATTTGGTATTTGTTGTTTAAAAATTAGTATAAAATAACAATAACAGAAATGTTATTTTATTGTGTGTTTCTCTCAGTGTTTATTTTTTTATTAATTTATTAAATACTTATGCTAAGCGGAAATACCTAATCGCTGCTGCTAGGCGATCGAGTTTGAGAGACTGATCACAAACAGATCCGCGATCAAATCCAGCCGAAAAGATAAATCGGTAATGATGGATCAGAAAAGACCGATTTTACAAGATGGAACGGCTCAACCTTTTTAATCGATTTTTCCCATCACTAATTTCATAATAAAATAACAGGTCCCACAATATTTTTATTAATAAGACTGCGCTTTTGAATTTATATATTTACGCAAATGACCAATTTTGTCGAAGCGTCCTAAAAACTTCATTTATACAACGACATCGAATAGTTTTATAATTATTAATACAATCATATTTTTCACTACCTTATAAAGGATCGAAATTAATGTTTTTTGTGAATAGATGTTTCCTGTAAATATCACACTATTCATATTCTCCCACCAGAATAACTTTTACTTTCTCTCTCCTTCCCTCCTGGGCGGAGCTTAATGTCTTTTGCGAGCGCTCCACAGTGGCGGCACTTTACAGACGATTTTTGCGTGCCAAGATATCTATATTAGTTACTAACCGAAATTCAATAAATTTACATATTTGTATTCAGAATAATGATTACTGAAAAACGCTGGATTTACTTTTTTATAACATTAAAAATACAATTTTCGAAGTAGATATTGGGATTATGTTAGTGATTAAAAAATCTAAATCCAGGGAAAGTTTCTAAATTATACCTATAATGATTTATGAAAACAGAATTTAATTATTTTAAACCGTATTTGCGATATTTTGTCACAACTTTACTATGTATTTTCTTATGGCGCATTTATCGTACGGATCTCTCTGAATTATAACCTGTATAATTATTCTTAAAATTTAAATACATTTCAACAGTAACTACCTACAAGTATCCACATTAACCAACCCAAAAGTTTGGAGTAACAGCCGCTCGTTCTCTCCGCGCACAACAGTATAACGAAATAGAAGCCTCAGTAATCAATAATTTAAATGACTTACCGAATTTTCAATGGTGAAATTCCCAGAATCCGGAATAACTTCTAAGTACCAAATAATCCATATCGTGTTGTTTAAAATAAACGACATAAATAATTGAATGTGTATCCTGATTCTTGTACAACTTAGAGATCTAAAAAATAAAGTGAAGGCCTTTGTAAGTAATTAGAAAACATTTAATAATCAATATATTTATGAAATTGTTTTGATTGGCATTGATTATTTAATATTGAGATTAAATAAAATTTAAAATTATAATCTGTACCCACCGCAGCATGCAAAATATCATAACAGATATTAACAAAGCAACCAATGAGATGGAATATCCGATAACGAACAAGTCATTCAGGAAGTTGATGAACTGGAAATTGAAAACGGCAATTAATAAAATTTAATGAGAATGGCTCGAAATGTGTATATCCTTGTATTTTAAGCGCTCGTATAGATTCAATTAAAAATGTAAGCACAAATTATGTTTAATTTTGACGTTTATTGGCGCATTATCATCATCAGACAGCTAATGATAAATTTGTGAAATTACAAGCAATAAATATGAAATTATGTGGTATGCAATGCTATAAAATTCTTCGTTTATTATCGACGAGAAGTTTGCTACGTTTTTTAGATACTCGCCGCATTCAACATTATAGCCAAACTAAATAATACTCTAAGAAAACTTTATATACTGGGTGTCCTAAAAAAGAGTTACGTCATGATCCAAAATTTCATGTCACACTTTTCGTATTTAAATTTATTTTTCTTATTTTAAAATGTGACCCCTGTATATTTTTAAATCATTCAATTCAGAATTAAAAAAAAAAACATTTTTCTTCCCCCTACCTCAGTTCCTAACAGATGGAAAGTTATTCGCAACAAACTATTTTTTTTTTCGACTATTTCTATAGCCATTTTGATGAATAAAAAAACGAGGGTTGCTTTGAAAAAATATTCCATTGATAGTCCTTATTATAATTAATATTCTTTAATTAAAATAAATGTACAAGAATATTACAACATTTCAGAGCAGAGTATTTATCATGAAAAATATTTTCAAGTAGCAAAGGTGTTCGTATGTACTATAGATTTAATACAAATTTGTTTATATCAAAATATTCGTCTTAATACTAACTATTTACCTTCCAACCTTCAAAATCTATACACGACGTATAATTAGCCCATTGGGTTACATTGTCCACATTATCAGGGTGATCAAACCATGTACCATTCGGCCAGCATTCCTTATACACGAAATTGTTTGTGTCGAAAAATTCTAATTTAGGACACTCTGCTTTCGCCACAGTACCTGGCGGTGTGGCATTCCAACAAGTCACGTGATCCTTGATTTCAGATACTGTTGGTGGGCAATAACCTTCAACTGCAACACATAGAATGGCATAATTTATAGGGTATATACAATCAGTTTAGACTAACTTACTTGTTTGCAATTGATAACACATATCTATTATGAAGTCGTTGATGTCCCTTACTGTCAACGATGTTGACTTGTTGACGATCATCTGTAAAGAATTTATACAATAATAACACTGTACAACAACATTTCTGATGAGTTATGTTACGTGATTCTAGCCTAATTTTCAAGTAGGATTTCAAAACTGTGATAAAAAGTTTACTTTGAGAGATCTATTTTTGAGGAAACTGTCAATGAGGTACAGGAGATGGTGAGAGATATTTAAGGAGTGGCATTTATATTGCGCCATACTGAGTCAAAGGCTTTTTGAATGTCTAGAAAAATAATTGCGGATTTTTTCATTTTCAATGTGGGAAGCTTCACAATTGGATTTTAGGATTGACAGAGGAGATTGGTAGATCTTTTTTCCAAGAAACCCCATTAATATTATAAGCTAAATTTAAAAAAAATCGAATGCCTACTTTTCAAAAAATCGATAGACGCCGGTTCATCGTGGGACATCCTAGAAACTTTTACAATTTTAATTCCAGCCAAAAAAAATATTGAATTTAATCCTAAGCAATAGTAAATTCTTTAAACTACTTTGATTTTTTTTCTTTATTTGATACTTTGTTGGTACCAGTGAATAAACAAATATGTGTCATTATTTATCAAATCAGTAAAAATATTTAATAACGAACATAACGTTTTTCTTGTCGAAAGCTACTTCCAAAATGGGACAAAGAGAAAAAATAAATAAAAATGGGCGTCCTTCTAACCGCGTATTGAATAATTTCGCGCTGCATTTCTCTCTATTACGAAACAGGAGGTGTAAATGGAAGATGTGGCGGTGGCAGACCAACGAAACCGACTGTTGAAAATGTCACAAACGTAGAGGAACAAATAAATCATTTGCCAAAATTACCATACGAAGGCAAGTAGACCTTTCATATGGAACATGCCAATCAGTTCTTAAAAGATTTTCAATACAAGCTTCGTTATGTGCAAGAATTTAGGTCTCTTCATTAACAAAACCGCAAATTATATTTACTATTTTAATTAAAATCATTTACATTCTTCAATACTTTATAATAGTATAATCTATAGTGCGTGGTTACTTGTATTGTCAACATCATTTTTTTATTACAAAGGCACTCTGCAGGAGAAAATTTCTCGATCATATAGGGCCGGTTGTATAAAGCGTTGTCCGTGATTAGCTAGCATTTTGTTAGATTTAACTTCATGCTAACATCATGTTAAGTCGTATTCGGTTTAATAAAGGATGATTAACATGATGTTAGTTAATCAAGGCTTAACAAAACGTTATTAGAGTTTTTTGGTTCGAGCAACGGTTGGTAATTAAAGAAGTATGTTTTACAGTGAGTTCGAAAAACGAATGAAAATGTGAATATAAAATTATATTTTCTGTAATATTATGGCTATATTTTATAAACATTTTCCGTAAAATAAAATTAGAATGCAATAAAATTTTTAATTTTATATTCATTTTGATGGTTTTCTTTTAATAATTTTTGTCCGTGTTACATTTTCACTACAGTGTAAAATCGTACGTAACCTCAAATTTTCGTGAACGGTAAAAACATTCCAAACGAGTGCTTTCTTCTTGTTTCTGTTTAGTAAAGTGTAATTAGTGAAAAATGAGTAAAAGTGCAATTAAAGTCTCCTTCAATGCCAAGTTGACGATGCAAGATACAGCAAATAAGTAAGTAAATTATATTATAAGAAATTAAAAACATTGAAAATGAAAAATTGAAAATGGAAAATTCGGCAATTCTTTATCTAGATATTCTAAAAGCCTTTGACTCAATATGGCGCAACATAAATGCCACTCCTTAAATATCTCTCACCATCTCCTGCATCTCATTGACATAAACAATCCAAAATTTCCTCCACCTGGAGAACATATTCTAAATATTAGTAAAATTGTACTCATAGTACAATCAATTTTACTAATTACTTTTGGAAATCTTCCGATTTCATGAAAAAATAAATTTAACATCTCAAGTTCAATTCTCTTGTTTTCGTTTTCATCGAGTCCCTTTATTATTAATTCTACAGAGTATGTGTGAAACAAAACGTTATCAACAAAAACTTGTCGAAACGAGTCAATAGCGAAGAAACGGAGAGCCATGAGAATGGACTTTTGCTTTAATGGGATGATTTCTACGAGTAAGTGGCTCAATATTTCTACCAATTAACGATAGTAGTTCTGTAAATTCAATTTTATTAATCGTGTATTTCAGCACTAAGGTGCAGACCATACCTTAGTGCTGAAATACACGATTAGTAAAAGTGCATTTACAGAACTACTATCGACATACCCCGCGCCGCCGACCAAATGGGTGCAACTGTGGCACCTAAACAAAACCCTCTATAGGAGACAATTGTATTGCCTCCTGCTGTCGGAGAACTTCTCTCGGCTGCTGAAAAAGCAAACGCCGAGAATAAAAATAATCCCCACCAGAAGACAGTGGCAAATATCCTGGCGGCTGCAGCAGCAGTCTCCGCTAACAGGACAGTTGTCACACAGCAGGAGACAGATGTTTTGTCTCCTGTTGTAGGAAATGTTCTGGCCACCGCATCAGCTATTTTATCAAATCCACCTGATTTTGGATCAACGTGTCAGGGGATTAGAGCCACAAGAGATGTGGATTCTAATCCAGGTACAAGCGACACGTCCTTTAAAAGATGAGACAGTGTAGCGTCCTTGACCTCCTCGGGCATAGAGGAGGTGCAAGTAGACGAAATAGAGTGCCCAAAACGTATTATGAAGAGGAAACCAGGTTGGTAGAAAGGTGTGCTAAGGAGTAGAAACTGACTCCTGGGTCTCCCTCGGTCTGTTTTGCTTGTTTATTTAACTTATTGTTGTTCTTTTAATGTTTATTTATTATTAATTTATCACATATTAGTCGTATTCATGTGCTACTTTGTTCTCTTCTATAGATTGATGTTTAGTGTATATTTAGCTCGGAGTCTTTTTACAACTCCGATGCAGCTTTCTGCGATATTAGATTTAGGTTTATTTGTTATTTTGTAGTGTGCGTACTTCCAATTAATTTAATATATAAATATTACATGTGTCTTAGTTTGAACTTATTGTTTAATTATACTTCATAAGACCGAGCAATAACCCTGGCAGTCGACGCCGGTAAGTGGTAGGGTTTTAGTGGGTAGGCTGCTAGTCAACACTTGACTGGAAGGAGTCCCACACTCCGCCCGTAAATGGCTTTCCCCTTCCACAGCACAAAAAATATTTATGTCTTCATTATATTTGTTTATTCAATCATTCTCATTAATTCTCCGATTAAAATAAATCAAATGAAGCTTCTGTTTATAATTTATTTAAAAATATTTTTATATTACTTACGTCATTCATTTTGAAAATGTTATTGTTGACCAATATATTTCTGCCAAAGTCACTCCATCATCTGAAATTAGAAAGAAAAAAAGAATCAAATGAGTTTCAAATTTTAAAAACAGAAATTTAAACAATATTAAATCTTACTAAGTAAAATAATTCGCATTTTTCTATTGATAATGTCATAATTTTGCACTTAGTTTAATAAATTAATGCAAAACAAATCGATAAATTCGCCATTTATATAATTATGAAATAATTTTTATATATATTTATTTATTTATAAAATATGATTTAAAAATAATCAATAAATTATTTCCACATTTAGCGCTGTGACATTTTGACTTACATTACGTAAAGTAAAGTAAACGAATGCTCGCTTAAAATTCTCTAAACATATTAATAACATCTCTTCTCTTGTTTAAACTACTAAAGAGGAAATAATTTATTAATTATTTTCAAATTCTTTTTATTTAATTTATTTGAATAACTGTGACCAAGTGATTTTTTTCTATAATTATATAGTACAATCACAATAGCATTTATATACAATACTTTGCCTGTCTGTTCTTATATACTGAAATTTCCTTAAACATGTTCATAATGTTTTAACAAGTGATGAGTAGGAAAGTTATTGAAGAAAAATAATTTGCGTTATTTATGGTGAATGCGCCGGGAGATAACAATTCGAATATTAAGTAAAATAAAAATTTAGACAAAATTATTAGTAATTACAATAAAAATTATGTTGTATTTCTTGTACCCGATAATTTATTTACGGATTATTTTAATAAATTGTATGAATTATATTTTATTAAAAAAGAATATATTAAATATTATAGAGAATTTAATAAAATGGCAAACGATGGCGCTTGTGTCTTATTATGATTCTAGAGAATTGTTATACATATTTAATCTTTATATCAAATAATTTATTTAACCTGACTAATAGATAGGCAATAGACTAATAGACAAATATGAAAGCATTCTACGATTAATAAATATATACACAACAAAGATATTTATACCCCTTCGCCAGTATCTCCACCTTACCGTGGTGAAGGGGCTTGAGTCACTAAGATGATCCCGAGAGCTTTGTCTACTTGTCAGGGGTGGCATTTAACAAAATAATATATAAATATTAACCCTACACCCATATGGGTAGAAAGGGTCATTGAATATATATATATATATATTTCACAAAAAAAATAACATTGATTTCTTAATGCGCACGTCCAAGTATTTTTCTAACGCGGATTTACTAAAAATTCTGTATATCTCATTAGTTAGAAGCCGCCTTGAATATGCGTCTGTAATATTCCATCCAATTTATATATATCAATCAATACTTCTAGAGCGTATGCAAAAACTTTTTTAAAAAAATATTTTCCTGAAAAGTGAAAGTTCGGTTGATTACAGCAATTTATTAAATGCGAATAACTTTGTATGTTTGTCTGATCGTCGCGAACACATTTGAAGTTTATTTATGTTCAAACTCGTATATAACATAATAGATTTCCCTCAAATACTTTCTATGGTGAATGTTATAGTCCCGCGTCTGTCATCATGGCAAGATTTTACTTTTTGTACGCCAATAGCTAAAACTAATATTTTTTTAAAAGCGCCTCTCATTAGAATGAGTAATTATGCCAACAAATATAATGATGATATTTTTTGTAATATTAGAAGAGCTTAAATCACATAATATAGTTGAATGTTATTATTATTTACTCAATGTGTTTTTTAAGTAACTTATTATTTTTTTTTAATTAGTTTATTTTATAAATATAAAAGAATATTCATTCCCTTGGTCAGAGCTATTTAAATAAATTAAATATAAATGATTTGAAAATAATAAATTATTTTCACATTTAGCTCTGTGGCTTTCGACTTACGTTAGTAGTTGTTGTTTTAATGTGCATTTGTTTAACATACTTACGTCAAAATTCACAGAGCTAAATGTGTAAATAATTTATTAATTATTTTCAAATCGTTTATTTTTAGTTTATTTTAATTTTATTATATTCCACATTTTATTATGTAGTAGTAGTTATTGTCATTATTACTATGTATTTTTCTTTTATTTTCTCCTGTATTGGCATTTTCCGTTTGAGCAATAAACATGATATTATTATTATTATATTTTGTTCTTAATTTTCCTCAAACGTTGGCCAAATATAATAATATGTAATACTAATTATTGTTTTTTGAACTTTTATTCATATTGACCAGCCTCAAACTTTACAAATTTTCACATGTGTCATTATTAATACAATCAAATTCTTCGATTTCTTAAAATAAGATATAATAGCGTATGCTTAATTGCTAATATCTTTTTTACATAAAAAATTAAATGGCTCTAGAGGAGAAATGTTCTAGAAGCCTTTGAAATTATTACAATGAATTCGAAAATTAAATTAATAGTAATTTACATTGCGAATCCGTTGTTCACAACGTTCGCGAGCTTGCGAGCTTGTTATCCATGCGAATGCTTCAAATTTAGCAACGGGTGAGCATTGTATAACTTTTTATATATCATGAGAAAGAAATTGAGATTTTGCATTAAAAACAATTAAATCAGATACATCAAATCGTTTGATGAATGGAGAGAGAAAAACGTCATCAGTGGGGTCCTAAACGAAAGTGTTGTATTGACAGACATTTCTGGTTTATCAAAACACTTTAAAGCGTCGACTAAATTTATAATGTTAAAAAAGCTCTTACTGTTAATGGTAACAGTGATATATACAGGTTTGGAAAGGCATTTTTGAAATACTAGGCTGTCAACCATGTGCCAAAGAAATCTATTATATTATCAGTTGAAAATTTCAGTACATTTATTTTGGAAGCTTCGGAAGATTAATTTTTATTGTGTAAAGTTATGCTTATCTTTGGTCTACATGATGCTTGTAGACCAAAGATGAGCTTAATTTCTATTGTATAAAGTTGAGCTTATCTTTTGTTTACATGGTGCTTGTAGACCAAAGATAAGCACAACTTTACACAATTGAAATTAATCTTCCTCAGGGTGGGTCAATAACTGCAAATACAGCTTAGTTAAGTTAGAAGATACTAAGACACATACTCCAAGGTCATTTAATTCCTGATGTAAATTAATTAACCAATCCTCAAAAAATATATACCACTATTCTTCATAAAACAAGTGGAGATGTCATTTTTTGTCACTTCAAAATCATGTATATGACAATTTTCTTGTCATTTATAATATTAATATTGAAAAGTATCACCTATTTATTAATAAACTCCAATTTATTGTTTATTAACTTTAGCTACTTAAAAATTGGTTATTTCGAAATACTTGATTATTAAATTCACCCGATTTTGCCCAATACCATAAAAAAACATTAAACGTTTTTTTCTTGGGATGTAGAAATGGAAAGTGCATAGACCTCGCAGTTATTGGCCCGTGCTGGAATGCATATCATTTGTGTATACTTACGGGCTACCACTCTATAATCTAAACGTGCTAGCCCGTTATGACTCTTTTTGCTGTTATAGAAAAGTCTATGTCAACTTTTTTAACAAGTCAGTATACCATAAAATTAAAAAAAAATCCATTATGAAAATGATGATGAAATGATGAAAACGTTTTTATTATTATCATGTGACATTTTTTAAAAACTTTAGTTTTGAGCCTTATGAAATAATTATTTTATATTTTAGTATATTTATTACCTATACAAAAGTTCATTCATTTCAAAAGATGGAAAATTTGGTGTTTTATTTTTTTTGTTCGGTGTTAGGTTTTTCCATAGTTTATGCTTATTTCTACAGAGGAAGCATCTTCCTCCGATTTTAATTTTTGAATTTGCCTCCTTCATGTCAAGAAATATTTCTTTTTTTAATAAAGATAAAATGTAAATATATGATATGATGTTTCAATTGATTTGAAGTGCAAATGTAGATGTAATGAATGAAATGAATAAATTAATGAAGACATATAGGGACATTCACACACAAACATGCATACATCAAATTAACGATACTTTTTTTTTGTATATACTCTTTTGCATTAATTTTAATTTTTTGTAAATCTGCCTTGTTCTTCAAGTCTTTCGGCAACTTATTATATTGTATAACTCCTACTACTATCCCTTGCTTCAGCATATTGGTTGTATTTTGTATTACATGTATATCGCTTTTCCTTCTAGTCAGATATTAATGTATATCTTTATTTTTCTCCAGTCTTTCATTAGATTTACTTACACCTATCATAATCGCATGTATGAATTTTATTCTCTCGAAGGTAATTATTTGTCTAATATTAAGTTCATTTATCAATTTATATAGCGCACTCGTTGGTGTTTTCTTTCTAAATTGTAAATTAGTTCAATGCACTTATTTTGCTGCCTGTGAATCGTATTGATATTTTCATCGGATGTTCCACCCCATATTACACATAGGTAATTAATTTTTGAAGTGATCAATGTATTATAAATGCATCTTCATTAGTTTAATTAAAATAATGTTTAACGCTGAATATATTCACTACTAATAACGTATACAAATAAAAAGATAACATATATTTAAAGTAATACTAAAATTTCATCAGTGTAAAATATAAAACTAAAAAAAAAAATTAAAAAAAGCTCCGTATTTTGATCACAAGCCGAAATAGCTCAGTTGGGAGAGCGTTAGACTGAAGATCTAAAGGTCCCCGGTTCAATCCCGGGTTTCGGCAAGTTCTTTTACCACCATTACCTTATAAAATGATTGTTATATCTTCACTACCTTTTTATATTATTCTACATATTCCACCATAAAACATAATTCAAAACCTATGGTTTGTTTTAGCCATGTAAAATAATTATAAATATTGTTAAAAAATCAACAATTAATTCGAGAGATTAATTAAATCTTTTTATGTATTAATGAACAGATACCCTAAAGGGCGGAAGCATTAGGGGTCTAACGAGGTCTATTTGTGCCTATGCTGAAAGCGCATAAAACCGTAACCGTAATGAACAATCACACACTCATATAACACTAACTAATAATTAACTGCTATTCACTACTGTCACTATAAAATCATTTCTTACATTTCATTACAATATAATTGAAATGTAGTAATTAATTTATTTAATAACCCAACAGCCCTAAGGCCAGGGCTCGTATTCCTGAAATTGATCGAACGTTTCGGGCGTATGAAAGCTGTCATTTAGATAGGAATTTACATATGAATGTGACAGTTGCGTACGACCGATTTAAGGATTACATAAATTACAAAATTCATAATTACAAAATACAAAAACAATAATTCAAAATCATATATATCCAAAATTTCAATATAAATCATACATGGCCTATAATTGTAAGTGTAAAACTAAATTATTATTATATTTATTTTATTATCAAATAAAGAATGATAAAACTAAGGCAGAAAGACCGAAGGTCGATAGCCATTTTCTGAGGCTTAACTAGTTGTGCTGGAAATGATTGTAATAATGTAAATGTGATGTAATTTAATACTGAATATTTTACACTAATATATATTTGTTTCAAATTTTAAAGAAGATAAAGCAGAAAAATTAATTTCATGTAATGTAATTAATATTTAATTATATCTTCATTTGTATATGTTCAGTTATTGTGATTGTTTATGAAATACGAATTGATTTTGTCATGAACTTATGAACTTTGACTTATGATATAGAAGGGTCGGCAAATTATCGAAATTAATTAATTAGTTAATTGGTTTATCATCATTAACAAACGTTATCTCAATGGGTTAGATTATTACAGCTATACATTCAAATTTAATTTTTAATTATGTCGAAAGCGGATGTTTCGAGAGAAATAGTATTTACAGTGCAAGAAGGCCTCTAGTCGATAGCGCAGAAGAGACAAACACTTTTATTTCATAGTATATTCTTATTGTTTATTAATTATTGAAGATTATAACAAATATAGTTGAATTTAATGAAATTTTGGTATACTTTCATCAGCGTTATATTAGAACATATTGAATATTCGGGGAATAATATTTTTGGGTACATGTTTACTATACATCCCATCAATCTCCTTCCGGATTTAAAAAGCTTCACCTTAACGTCATTGCGGATATATGAGGCTTAGCTTATTCACCAGAAAATACGTAGGGAATGAAGTTAATCATGAATACGGAAATCCACCCGTGTTATATGGAGAAATATATTTTAGAAGTCGATGAATAATATTGAAATAAATATAAATTACAGCAAACATTTGGTACTATAAGATTTATTAACAAAAATTAAAAATAACAAGGTTAACATAATAATACTCTATTGAAGAGAATAGAATTATTTTCAGTTATTTATTGAGGGTAACTTCGTCAACTTCCAATAGAATGGAATATATTTCCAAAGTTGCAATAATGCTTCAAAGTTTACGTACGTTACCGGAAGATTTTTTATAGAAAGAATAGAAAGAAATCAAATAACACGAAATCTAAAATATGAAGGCGAATTATTTTAGAGAATTTCAACGCTTCGATTAAAATTGAAATATTAATTTAATTAGTAGTTGTTTTTTTTAATGACTGATTAATGTTGCTAATAATTGTTGAATGTTAATATTAAATTTTAAAGAATTTAAATAATTAGAAATGTTCAAATATTTATTGCAATCGACAATGACAGAGGTTTTTCTGCCCTATGCAAACAAATTATAAGAGATTTATTTAATAAATTAAGTTGGTAGGAATTAAGTGTTGCCAGTTTTCTTCCAGTCTCTGAAATATATTTGAAATAATAGTAATATTAGTATTAGAATAATTATAAATAGATCTAAATGTGGAAATAATTTAATAATAATTATTTTCAAATCATTTTTATTTAATTTATTAGACTAATTTTTATACTTAAAATATACACACATGCACACACACACACACACACACACACACACACACACACACACACACACACACACACACATATATATTTATATATATATATATATATATATATATTATGATTTGAAAAATCGAATTGTTCGAATAGCCATATATGGATTAAAAATGCTGGCAAGCAGAAAAAGAAAGGGAATTTTAAATACAACCTTGCAAATCAAATAATTAAATAAATAAAAATCGCATCCAGAGTTCATGACAATTTTGTAATTAATAAACATTATCACTCATTTATTGTTTTCAAAAAAAATCTGTAATATATATACAATGTCTGAATTAATGACATAAGTAACTCCACGGTTTAAGTTAAATTTATATTTGCTTTAAAATTACGTAATAGTTCAATGGAGAAAATAAAAATTGGATATATACAAAATACTTACAGATTGCAGATTGAGAAACACTTACTACAATCAAATTAATTTCGATACATTTTATAAAATTATTAAACTAATAAAATATTCATGCTTTAAACGAACGTACAATATTCCGCGACCGGAACGAGTGAATTAATTAGATGTAAACTAAATTTATCACTTATTAATAGACAGCCAATGCAATAATAATCGTGACTCGACAGATATATGTTATAGTAGCGTTGATATTCAACGAAAACATACTTCGATTCTCTCGAGTATTATAACAAATATGCCGCGAGAATATATAATTCTTAAAATAAAGAAAGTAAACACCTAGTGCTAGTAAATATTGAAATATTCTCTTTGAATATACAATGAATCGAGACGGTAAACTGAAAACGTAAATGTTCTGCGAGCTATTTCTGTCTTATATCCAGATGCCGAGGATTGATTGGACTTCAATTTAAATATTAGTAATAAAAAAATAGCATTAATATTTATAGATGATTTTATAATTAAAAGACTGGATTTAATAAAATTAAGTTAGGATTATTCGATTGTTATGTTACAAAATTTAAGTTAACAATATTTAGTTTGATCATTACATAAATTAGAACAGCACTTGTTACTATTTCTGCATATAGTTTTAATAATAAAAATAATATAACTTTATTCCACACAAGTAACAGAAATATTTGCATTCTATGATTTTGATATTATACATAAAATATGATATTTTTTTTATCTATCCATCTGTCCATGTCGTATTCATATTCATGTGCCTTGATCGCTAACATTATTGTCTCTGTCTTGCTGATGACATGTAATGAATTCATGAATTATAATGTGTTTTAAACATAAGTGATTAGAGATTTCAGTATTTTTGGTATTTGATTATAATTTTAAGGCATGTGATTGGAATTTTTCAGTTATGGTTTGGATATTGCAGAGTTAGTACATGAGTACGTTTGAACGATTGTGCGGAATATTTAAGATCACATTGGTTATATTAAATACTACAACAACTCTAGCAAATGCACATACAAGAATTTAGCTAGTTTAGGTGGCCAAAAATCGATTTCAAAATAAAGAGCAACATAGTTCAGATAGAGGGCCTGGAGACAATATAAATATGTTTTATCTCGCCCCTGAGCTACCCTGATGTCACACTATCAGTCCAAACTTGACGTTTATATGAGTGTTTGTTTGTTTTCGATACTGTTTGTGCATAATTTGAACTATTATTATTTTTACATGAATAATAAATTTTAAAAAACAATTATGGGACGCGATTTACCTGTTAAGTGAGCAATTATTTTTGATTAATTAGTTTTAATATTTTTATTTCTCTTAATAATCTGCCAGTTTAAAAATGTATATAATTTTATGATTTATATAACACTTTTTGACAAACATTAGGGTATTTGTTGTACTTCAGAGTACGCCCCGGCTATTATTTTTACTAATTTACATCGATGAAGGTAAAAATATATATAAACCTTCGATGAAGGTCTGTTGCAAATAATTGTTTAAAGGTTTGCCGCACGGCTTTTTAATAATTAAGGGGTCGTTATACAGCGCCTCTCTAAAAGTGAAACCTTGTAAAAAGATTTCAACTTCTTTGTGTAACGAACTTCTAGAACACTCAGTACTCACTCAGAGGTAAAAATATATATAAACCTTCTGGGACTTCTTAGACTACTGTAGAAGCTTGTTACATTGTTTTAAAGACATCCCATA
Source organism: Philonthus spinipes (assembly GCA_963082785.1). NCBI lineage: Eukaryota > Metazoa > Arthropoda > Insecta > Coleoptera > Staphylinidae > Philonthus > Philonthus spinipes. The sequence goes on from OY720312.1 coordinate 8,607,950, forward strand.
TAGCAATAATTTTGTGTTAGGAACATCTGGTGTCCGAGTAGTAATTCGTAAGCAATTATTCAAAAAAAAAATACAGGAAGAAGAGCTGCCCACTTTTGATTTGAAATTAGAATACATCCAAAATTATCTTGTAACTTTCAAAAATTATTCCGAAAAGGAAATTAAGCATATAAAACATACATATTAGAATACATCCAAAATAATCTTGCAACTTTTGAAAATTATTTCGAAAAGGAAATTAAGCATATAAAACATACATTTTCTTATATAAAAACTGAATTTAAACAAAGGTAGCTAGCCACACGAAAGAACGCAGTTATATTTACCAAAATAAACGACAACTGGCTACAAAAAAACGTTCGAGTTGTCAAAAGAGGTACAGCGATCGGGTCAACCACCAAAACCTTTTGAAAAACCCAATGAGAGAAGCAAAAGAAGAAAACAGAAGAGCTTCGAAATACAAATACTTATCCGTTCAACTCAAATAAAACTGCAAACATCTGGAAAGAGAGATGCTTCCAGAATCCTCAAAGAAATAACTACCTCTCCAAAGCGAGCTGGAAAATACAGAGTAGCATATATCAAAGCTCAGAAGCCGGAGGAGACACAAATGACACCATTACGGGCCCTTTCAATGTTTGTTGAAGCCGATCTTACAAGGCGACAATATGAGATAATCAGGAGCAGCAAAAAGGAGTTTTACCCAAGTTACATCATTTTATAAAAAGCAAAACAAGACTGTTAATCTCATGCAAAGTAAGCGAAACTTATGCCGAAATAAATTTACAGGATTTATTAAATCATACGGTTAGACGACTCTTGATATATCTGAAAGAAGTTCTAAATGCTGTGGATGAAGCTGAACAGAAAACGTTGCAGTTAATTTGTAAATGGGGCTGTGATGGATCTCGGCAAGAACGCTTTAAACAGAAGATTCAGGGTAATGCAGACGATTCCCAATTTTTTCAAAGTTATTTTGTGCCTGTTCAATTAATTTGTGGAAAAAAATAAAGAAAACATACTTTGGCCGACCCCATCTTCTCCACGTTATTATCATCCCGAATATCGTCAGAATACAATTTGTTAAAGAGTGTTACTATAACTAACGAAGAAATTAATTATATAGATAATGCAACAAAGTCGTTGCAAAATACGGAAGTGATAATGGGGGAAACATTTTGCTTACAAACTGCCTATAAAGAAGTGGCAGCTTAGATCAGAGGAGGATAAGATTATTGTCAAGCAAAAAAAAAATCAGAAAAAAAGTCAGATAAAAGGTGGTGCTTGCGTCGTCTTTAATTAATTAACATCAGACTGGATTAATTGTGAATGTTTCGAAAGCGTGATTTGGCAACACCAATGACGGCAATACTCGCAGAAGATTTGTTGCCGATTCGAAACTAGCCTCTGATATTACGGGAATTGATTTTAATCTGATATTTAGATTAAAAGTCATTTTGGAAGTGCAATCAAGTGAATACAAAATTAATTGTGAAAAATTAGTACGGACATAAAATCGCAGAATTGTACGTGTGGCATCCGATGATCTTTACAATGCACACAATTTTTTACTCACGGAGCAGATGTAATAAAAAGTTCATTAATCTCTATTAGGCAGTTATCCGTAGAAGCAGAAGAAGCGCGGAATAAACATTTTAGACTAGATCGACAGAACTTCGCAAGGAAATTTTCAAGGGAGGCATGCAACCTTGATGTTACTAATAGGCTGCTTTTAAGTTGGGATTTCCATTTAAGCAGCATGGCGACCACCGAGTTCAGGCCACTAAGGAAAAAAAAATGATATCATTATACTTACTTTTTATTTTGTCAAATGTTAACTTAAGATTGATTAACATTGCGGGTGCGAGATAAATTTTTGTTGATTTTTATAATTGTAAATTGAGATACGGAATTTTTGGAGAGTTAAATAGCTTGTGGCCTCATTACATACATACACCTCTGTTTTTTATTTTTTTTTTCATTTTTTATTTCTTATTAAATTCTAATTTAAATTGATATCTCTTTATGTTATTAAATTACCTTTTAGTTCTTGGTTGCAAAGGTAGGTAACATATGTAATATTTCTTTATTAAACCAAGTTGTGCCCAAACATTGTTCCTTGGGTGTTGTTAAGCGAGCTTTAATACTTACTCAGGACTCAGCCTCCTAAATAGAGCAGCCGTTCGCAACGACGTTATTAGCAAATATTAATCATTGTTATCAGATAAATAACGTTATAAAATTTGGCGCCCAACGTGGTGCTTCCATACTTTTCGATATGGAGGCACCATAGAGATAAAGAATAAGAGGGCCAGATCCATATATTTAGCGGGAAACGTGCGCAACGCCATCCAGTGCTCAAGTGGACAACTATTTCCCAAGTTTCAAACCTTTATGAGATTTTTGAGGTTAGGTTCATATATATACTATAATATAACTAATGGCGGGACTTTCGAACATTTATAATTATTTGTTCATTATTTTACTTCAAATTACTGATATAAAAGTTTTTTTTTTAAAAAATGTGCTATTTTACAGAAAAAAATATCAGTAGATGATGCAAATAAGAAATTGCAATTAATAAAATTATCTGAAAAATTACATAAAAATTAAATTTAAAAACAACAATATTTTTAAGTAAAATATATTCAACTTATAAAAGTATTATAATTTGAAGTAAAATGTTCAAAAGTCCCGCCATTAGTTATATTATACTGTGTATATGAACCTAACCTCAAAAACCTTATAAAGGTTTGAAACTTGGGAAATAGTTATCCACTTGAGCACTGGAATGCGTTACACGCGTTTCCCGCTAAATACATGGATCTGGCCCTCTTATACTTTATCTCTATGGGAGGCACCATATCGAAATGTATGCAACTCTATACACCGTCGTTGTCGTTATAATAAATATTGTGCTCTTAGGGAGGATTATATTAAAGTAAACAACAAGAAAACGGGTCTCCCGAGAAAAATTTAAAAATGTTAGTACATTTTGCTATTTATATTTATCCCTCTGCCTGGATCCCTCTGAACTCATCATTTTAACCGACCCTGTCGTTCAACTAACACAACGATCAAATACACAGACTTTCTTCTTTAATAACTGCATATATGTAGAGGACAACAACGACAGCGTACAACGAAGAACATCGTCAAAGGAATTGCTCTACAATTCACAACACCAAATAGAACGGACAAGACAGACTGGCTATTAGTGTAGTGTTTCACACCTTTTTAAATTATATAACATAACACAAGGATAGAGCCGTAATTTAGGTTTTTGATAATACATGTTTATTTTTAATGTTTTATTAATAAAGTAGTAACGTAATGGCAAAAACTCCCCGTCACAGCTTCTTTTATGTAACATAGGTATAGTCTAACATTATTAATTGCACTTTTGAAATAATATATATTATATATTTTCAAAAATTAGAAAAGTTGAATCTAATTGTTTATTTATTTTAGGTGCAACTTCAATAATGGGCTACCGGTATTTTACGGCCTACCAAGTACTTGCCTAATGAATTTTGACCATTTTCCCCCTACCACTCATAAAGAAATAACTTTTAAAAATGTTTGCAAAACAGTGTTATTTAACCTTATTTTTTATTCGTTTAGTTTTTATATATTTATATCGTAAGCAACTTATATTGTAAATATATATATATTATATTTATTATAAAAAAATCCAGGGGAAAATGTATCGTTCCCATTTATTACATTTTTCTTTCATACATGTCAATAGTATAATGTTTACTATTGACATGTATGAAAGAAAAATACAAAATGACGTAGACAGAATTTTTATTTGAACTTGTGTTGTCAAATAAATATTATTATTATATCTCAAAATGTTCAAACAAATATTATTTCTAAATTAAGTAAAAATATTTAAAAAATTCTGCGTAATTTTATTACCAAAGATTCACACATCTCTGTAAAAGTAAATCTGAAAAATATAATTTTATAACAATGCTGAAATGAAAGTCGTAACATATACATTTTAAATGCCCCCTCTTAATAACATAAAACGTTTATAATTATTTATTATATGAAGTTGATATATAATTTTGTGACAAATATCCATAATACAAAGATACATTTTTTTGTAATATTTTATTTTTATGAGCAAATATAAGTTAAAAGCGTTTATGTAAAGAGTATTTACTCACTTGGTCACAGTTATTTAAATAAATTAAATATTATTATTATCTTTATTTACGGAATTCACCTATTTTTTAAATGTAAAAAATACAATTAGCTATACATAAACATATGCAGCTCATGCTCAATAAATTACTATAATAAAAATATGAAATATTTTACTGATATGCAACAACAGGTGTACATTATGTAATTAAATGTCCGGCGGGGTATTTTCCCAAGAAGTAGTTGTTTTAATGTGCATTTGTTTAACGTACTTATGTAACGTAAGTCAAAAGTAACAGAGCTAAATGTGGAAACGTACTTATGTAACGTAAGTCAAAAGTAACAGAGCTAAATGTGGAAATAAAGAGTTTATAAAAACTTTCCAGAATAATAATGTTGTTTAATGTGATAATATTTCATTGTGGATGAATATCTTGATATAGTAAACACGTAATAAAATATAATTCATTAAAAATGAATTCATTTATTTATTTAAAACCTGTCCTAAGGATTTATTTGAGAGTAATCATAATTCATTGTAATTGTAATGAAATTAAACAAGGAATAATTCTGGCAATGATCAATAAAATTCGATCAATCCCTTTTTCAAACTGCAAAAATTACTTACAATGTAAGTTTTACAAATATCTATTGAAACAACTACTTTTCAGGGATTGACTGAATTTTATTGATCATTACCAGAAATGTTCCTTGTTTATATATAGAAAAACTTTATTTCTGAGAGATACATTAAATTACATTACAATATTTACAACATTACAATCATAATTCTTTTAGCTCTCACAATATTCTTTTATAATGAGTATTATCTTGTGTATTTGCTTTATTTACTGAATAAACCATTAAACTACAAAAAAAATAATAACTAGTTAAGCATTTAATGAAACACTTGAAATTAGGCAAAAGGTGGCGCTTGCGTCGTCTTTAATTTATTATAACTAGTTAAGCCTCAGAAAATGGCTATCGATCATCGGTCTTTCTGTCCCTTATTTAATTTAATTGTAATTTAAATAGCTGCAAATGTGTGAATCATCTTTGTTTCATTTTATTTAATTTCATTGTAATTGTATTCTGCTTAACATTTCAGGTATTTCCGAGGAATCCAATTTTCATTTTGCTTAAAATGAAATGCCTTGTTATTTTATTATTGACAAAATCCATTTAAAGGGAAATATGTAACATTGGAATACAGAATATAATTGCGTTTCACGATATATCCGGTGTTTACAGAAACCACACATTCTTGAATGCGGTTTACTTCCTTTTCATCTGATATTTCGCCGAGGCACGCTTCTTTTCCCAGCGGGGCGTAAACTGAAGAAATAATCCGAACGAGTTTTCGGGCAATTGAGTGCACTGAAAATCCATTTACGTTTTATTTTCCTCGGGTAATTTGACGAAACTTTCCCGCGAAACCTTTCTGTGGGGGCGATCTTCCCTCATAAAAGTTGTTTGCTACAATTACTGCTTCATTTTTCCTGGCAGAAAAGTTACGGTATTTCAGATTTATTGCTCGGGATAACAACGTTTCGCGCGTGTGACAAATCGAATTCGTGTATCAGCTGCGAGTAAGAAACGTATTTTTTGGAAGTTGGTAATACATTTGGGAGTTTTTAATTGTCACGAAGGCGACTGGAAGTTTCTAAAGGGAGGCATAACTTCAATAACATAATAATAAATGGATGTAAATGTATAAATCTTATACAAAGATTCTAATTTATATTAATATTAAAATACATACGATGTTTATTCTTGAATATTGGGCCGTGAGCTTATAATAATTAAATATATTTATTTATTATATATATATTTATTTTTAATAAAATTTATTAAACATAATTCGTATACAATTCATAAATTGACTTTCGATTGATTTTCCGTGGGAATCTCGCTTATTATAAGAGATATAGTGTAGATTTAAATTTAGCACTTTTTCAGAAATGTATGCTAAGTAATATCCCGTTGAGAAAATGGGACTAACTTTCTTTTCTTTTCAAGAAAAATGAAATAATGAAATATTAATGAAAACTTTGTTAGAGTAATTGAAATTTATTTAGTGACTATAGTTTCGACGTTGTTAACAACGTCATTATCAAACTAACAGTGATTTACAACAATAATTAACCGGTATATAAATACGAACACGTTTACCTACTACCTATTACAGCATTTTCAAAAATCAGTTATGCAAACAAAGTTAAAATTTGTTGTAGACTTCTTTCTCATTTATCACTTGGTAAAACATATTTAATATAAGTGTTGGTAATAGAAAATAAAACTTGTGGTTTATTGTTTTACCAGAATACTATATTCACGACCGGTTTCAGCGTAATGCCATTATCAAGTGGTTTACAAATGGAAAATAACATAATATTTATAACAGCGGATTAGTTGATGAGGGCGGATAATATGGGGGAACTCAAAAGTTCTTCCTAATCGTTGACATTGTTCGTACCTGTTTTTACAGCCTTTGTGACTTCTAAGCCCTCCCAGTAATTCAGTGCTAATCCCTTATTGTCGCAATATTTAATTTTAAAATTGTTTGGATCAAAGTGATGGTTATTTTGAATGCAATATGTGGAGAAACCGGTGGATTTTTTGTTATTTTTAATATCTCTTTCATGTTCTTTTAATCTTGATTAAAATGACCTGCCGGTTTGTCCCACATAACTTGCACTGCAATCATTGCAAGTTATTTCATAAACACCACTTTTTTTCTTTTTTGAATCTGTTGATGCTAGTTTATTGTTTACAATACATTTTCCTAAATTTTTTGGATTGATCAAAATTATGTTACTGTTCTTGCCTTTTAAGAGATTTTTAATTTTTAGAGATAATTTAGGAATAAATTTTGTTCCATTTTATGTCTTTTGTAATAGTTGCATTATAAGAGTATTTAAGTAGGTGTTTGTTTTGTTTTTTCTTTAGCAAATTATTTATTAATTCTACGTTAAAACCGTTATTTATAGCTATTGTTTTTATTGTGTTTAGTTCTGTATTGAAATCTACTGTACTTAATGGGATATTTAATAATCTATGTAGGAGGGAGTGAAAGGTACTAAGTTTTATTTGTATGTGAGTGTTAGAACTCTCTGGAATGATTACATCTTTGTATGTTAATTTGTTGTTCAATGATTTTGTTATTGTGATGCCTAGAAAATTCAGGGTTTTATTGTTCTTCTTTTCAACTGTAAATTGTATGTTCTTATTTATTTTGTTTAAGTAATCCAAGAAAATATCTAATTGTCTATTTGAGCCTGTCCAGATACAAAATATATCATCTACGTACCTTGACCAGAAATGTATATGTTTGCTTACGTTTTTTTTTAGTAAATCAGCTTCAAATTTATTTATAAATATATCAGACATGAGTGGTGATAAAGGCGAACCCATTGGTAAACCCTCAGCTTGTGTATAGAATTTATTGTTAAACTCAAAATAACATTCATCTAGGCATAAATAATGAGTGATTCTAATTCAATTTTTGTATGTGCTGTTTCATTTATATTGTTTATTTCTGTGTATAATAATTCTTTTAATTCATTGATTGGGATAGAAGTTAATTTATACCACGTGGTATAAAAAAGTAATTTTGTTTTCTTTATATACTATATTGACAATGTACCACGAAATTAAGGCCGACAAACTTAAAGAAAGTTAAAATTGTTTTCATTAATCGAAAAACGATATATAACAGAGAAGAAGCCTTAACAATTAGCAAACTAAAAATGAAATAAACTGTAAAAAATGTATTTTATGATCTAATTGATTTCGTACTCTCTTTCTGAGTACTATTTTTCGATTCATTTGGACCATCAGCAACTTACTAATGGACTCCATATTGTTTTTTTTTTATATTTTTATTGGGATTCTTAATTTTTTCATGAAAACTACTTTTACAACAAATCCGATATCGTTTTTTAATATATTTTGAATTCATCTCTTCGTAAAATATTGTTAATATTAAATTGGACTACTAAATAGAGGGCAGAAAGACCACAGGTCGATAGCCTGGACAGACTAACACAATATTTATTCTTGTTAAGCTTATACATTCATTTAATGTATAAACTTATGTAATGCTGTCTGAATAAAGATGTTTGTATATTGGACTAGTAAATTAAATTCATTTGGTTTAGTTTCAAATATTTTCACCGAGTTTTGGCTTGATACCATAATCAAAAATTATGAGTAATTTTAGATAAAATAAAATAAGCAATGAAAAAATGATTGATCGTGTTTTTTTTTTCGATTGTAATAATTTTAAAGGAAGCCAATCAACATAACTTATATTATTATTTTAGTAGTAATATAATTTTTCGAAGATTTATTTACGTTTATTAATAATTAACTTCTCACTTAACCCGTGGTCAAATATTTTTGAACTAATTAAGGTATATTTTAATTAAAACACTTGGTTTGTTTCACTGTTTTTTTTTTATATTTTTACTCCAATAAAAAAACAGTGAAACAAACCAAGTGTTTTAATTAAAATATACCTTAATTTATTTACGTTATTGAATTACATATATACAACTATCTCTATAAATTTTTATACCAGTATATGCAAATAATATGTTTAATAGGTTAGGGCTATCGACTAGAATTCTTTATTTCAGGTGAAATGTCTGTATTTAACAGGACAGAAAGACCTCAGGTCGGTAACCCGGGACAGACTAACACCTTCATACAAACTTATAATTGTATATTATGTGTCTGTATTTAAATATTGTTAACAATTAAACAATATTAATACCTATTTAATTTTTTGTTGGTGTAAATTTATATACAAACATCTTTATTTAGAAGAATATGTATAGAATAACAATTACATATATTTTACAATCAGGCTATATTTATATCTTTTCTTCTAAACTGGCTAACGACCTGGGGTCCTTGTCCAGTCTATGTCATATATTTAAAAGTCATGATCACTAACGCCCGGGTCTATGTCCGGATGATTTGATGAGATGAACTGATATATGGCTGATGTTGGTGATTTATATCTTGGGGCAATAGTTGGATTGCGGGTAATACATAAACGTTTATGTATTGTAATGTAATATAATATTGTCGGAGATGAAGGGATTGGTGGCAAATTTTAGGGCTACAACTTCAAGACGATCCTTGATTGTTGGGATGTTGTAAATGTATTAACACATTTTTATAAATTTTTAAAGAAAAAAAAAAGCGGGATTTATTCACTTGATCATAGTCATTTAAATATAATTAATGGTTTTAATATTTAGACATTGGTAGTTCATATTGTATGAAATAAGTATGAATATAATATTAAAAATCAACCAATAAAACACAAATTAGATTGAATAACTTTAAATTCTCGACTAGTTCCAGGTGATTAGCCCATTTTCAAGATTTTTTTTAATTCTCTTGAAAATGGGCTAATCACCTGAAATTAGTCGAGAATTTAAAGTTATTCAATCTAATCTGTGTTTTATTGGTTGATTTTTAATATTATATTGATAGTTATTTAAATAAATTAAATAAAAATAATTTGAAAATAATTAATAAATTATTTTCTCTTTAGCTACTGTGACAATTTGATTTATGTTACATAAGTACTATAACAAATGTCTAATAACAGACCGAGTCGAAAAGATTTTTTTGCAGAAAACATTTTATCGATATCACGCATGACATTCGCCCGTCCAAAAGACGTCCTGTAACAATCACTTCATCGGGATCTCAGAGGAGACGGTGTGTTTTAATTAATTTTAATCAATTTAATTAACAACTTTGCAATTACATAAGTTACAGCAGTAGTGACGAGGGATGAAATCCCGAAACACGTGTCAGCAGATAGCCTTATATTACATAACTTTTATTTTAATAAAAAAATGTTTTTACATTAAATATTTTCGATTCAAAAAGTGTTGCCTTATACAATATGTTATTGTTATGCAACAGTAAATGTCTATTATTATACATTTATTATAGTACTTATGTAACATAAGTCAACTTGTCACTGTAGCTAAAAAGGAATTAATTTATTAATTATTTTCAAATTATTTTTATTTAATTTCATAACACGAAATAAAAGGTTCTATTAGAGTAGAAAAATCAATGCTCATGCTAGAATCTATTTTTACTTTTGTTTATTTTAGTAAACTCCCCAAAAAAAAATTATAAAACAAACAACAAATCCATCAAGTCGAGCGTGTAACTGGCACGCGCACAATTTCCCTTGTGTGTTTTGTTATAATTCCAATTAAAACGAGTCCTGTATGCGATCAAGTTGATAGGTCTGGGGATTTGCAAAAAAATATTAATTTTCTGGGTCAAATAGATTGACAGTGTGGATTTTTTTTTATTATATTTAAACAGTTTTAGTTTATCCTTTTTAATATTGTCTGCATAGACATAGCTTCAAGGAGCTGAAACGTTTTACTATTGTAATTTATTATTATTACTATATTTTGTTTAATAATAAAGGAATAAATTATAGGGAACGGTAATTTAATGATTCTGTAATTAATAGTTTTAATATTTAAACATTGGTAGTCCATATTGCATATGATATGAATATATTATTAAAAATGTACCAATAAAATAAATAAAACACAGATAAAAATGAATATTGTTAAAGGATGGAAGGTACTCCTTTGAACAACTCTAGCTCAGGAAGCAAGTGAAGAGCAACTAATCCAAAATAACTGCACCGATCACATCTGGTACCTCGAGGGCTAAAAATGCACTCACCAAATTCTCAATTATTTCAGTCTCTATCTGAATATTATATAGATATTTTACATTCACCCAGCAATGAAATAAAAAAATATTTTCAAATAGGAAATGCATTAGAATTGCCTTTTTCCCATTTTAAGACGGATTATAGTGGAATAACTTGTCAAAATTTCAATGTTAATTTTTATCTCTTCTATTGGACTTCAATTATCAAAAACAAAATTACGTTCTCCTAATCAATGATCAAATTTTAGAATTATCGAATTATCGCTTAAAATCTGTGACGGAATTGAAGAAGAATGTAAAATTAAAACCTCTATATTATGAAAAGTAACTCTATTAAAAACAACAAAGATTAGGACCTACTCATCGCGTCCACAAGTCGGCTCAGCAAAGGGGCACCCCCCGAAGAGTCGGCATGAAATCGGTCACTGGTTTTATGGTAAACAAACATAAACAGGTAATAAATCCTTCCGTCGCACCGATCACATCTGGCACCTCGAGGGCAAAAAAATGCACACCAATTTTTAATTCTTAAATTATCAAAACGAAATAAAATTACTCAGTTTTCCTTATAAAATGAAATTTTGTCTATGTTTAATACTTGATATTTTCAAGCGAAAATTATTAAATGTATACAATTTTCTATAAAAAAAAACTATTGTACACACAGACTGTTCCACCGAAAACGCAAATTAAAAGTATATGAACTTCCAATTAATAGATTGTGTTGAAACTTTTACCATTTATTTAAATCAGTATATTCTTTTTAAATATATATATATATAAATATTTTCAAGATTCTAACGCTTTCTGTTATAATGGAAGTCGATTTCAACTTCCTTATTATAAATGGAACACTAAATTTTTTATTGTTGATTTGAATTCTACATATAATTTTATAATAAAAACTATTAGCTCTTACTATACCTAAAATTCACTATTTTTGAGATATCTGGATATTTTTAAAAAATGTAACTAAATATCATCCCATTTTTTTGTTTTTTCTACATTTATTGTACAATCCATGGCCTAAATATTTCTACCAAGAAGAATGAAAATTATTACACTGTGTAATTAATTGTTAATTTCAAATGGCCATATCTTGGTTATTTTTTCAAGCAAAATATATCTATCCAGGGATAGTACTACAAATATTGAAAGATCTCATAAACAATTAGATTTAGAATTTTCTAATAAAAATATACGTATAATCCAAATTTGAAGTAAAAAGTATAGGATTTCATTTAAAATAGCAAAGTTTTGAATCCGGTATGACCGGAAGTGGCAGAATTTTGAAAAATATTTTGATTAAACAGAACTTACTTTTTTATATCAACTGTAAAAAAAATATTACAATCCAACAATAGGAATCCTATATACTCGTAATGTGATTTCTCGATGAGAGACCAACCATAGAAATTTAAATATATTCAATTTTTAATTCTCTTGCAAATGAGCCGATAACCTGAAACTAGTCAAGAATTAAAAGTTATTCAACTAAATCTGTATTTTATTTATTTTATTGATAGATTATTTTATAATCTATACATATTCAAAGTGAATTATGCAGCGATAAGTACTCCCTAATTTTTTTACTTCCCATTGGGTGTACAAATGTTAATTTATTTAACATATTTTCTGTAAATTACAATAGAGATTTTTTATTACTTTATAAATGCAGTTACAATCTAAGAGGTTATCAAACTTTTATATTGTAACTCCTAAAACTATTGTATTCATGGCGAAATTAAAAATATATTTATTTTTATATATTTTTTATTTATTTTATTATTTCGCATATTTGTCGCATATTTTCTCAACAAGTAGATTTAAATTTATGGATAATAGGTAGTTTTGTTGAAATATTCGGTTTTTGGAAAATAGAATATTAAAATGCCAAAACCTTCCTTATTTACGATTTTTTAGTAATGGTCTATTATAACATTTTTATTACAAATACCTTTTTCTATCAAATACTGATAAAATACATAGGGTGCTCCATTTGAATAATGGGTGTTAATAAGTTGAAAACGCGATGTTTTTTTGTTTTTCTGATTTCACTGTTGTAATCCCCGGGAAATTTTCTACCACTTTGCTAATTTAATCGACTATTCAGCACAATAATAACAAAGTTAATAATTGTGCATTTAAGTTATCATTTATGCAAACTATTTTACAAAATATTTTTCTTTCGTAGTAATTTATTTTTCCTGTTATCCAGTAGTTCTGTAAATAAACCAAATACAACCAATCTTCATTTTTTCTTAAAATGACGTCCCAAACACGATTTCAAAGTTTTGTACATCTCTTATAAATTACTAATTTCATTGCTTGACTTGAGCAATATAAAAAAGTGAATTTTCCTAATAATACCTAATAATAATTGTTATCCCTCAATTTTTTCATTGTTATTCTTACAATTCTGTCAATATTATTTTTTAAATTTAATATTATTCTAATATTATCAGATGTTAGTTTTATTGGTAAACCTATGCTGATCCTATATTCCGCATACATTTGTTATAGACATAAAAAGCATAAGAGAATATTGGTAAATGATAATCGTGTGACAGTAAATGTGAGATATCTATACTAATTTTCACTTGTTGAAATAATTTTCAAGAAAAGATGCATTTCATAAGTATATTTAAATTTATAAGTAGAATAAACACTTACGTTGAATCTTTGTTGTTTTTAATAGACTTACTTTTCATAACATCTAATATTTAGAGATTTTAATTTTATATTCTTCTTCAATTTCGTCATAGATTTTAAGTGATAATTCTAAAAGTTTTTCATTGATTAGTAGAGAGTAATTTTGTTTTTGATAATTTAAGTCCAATAGAAGAGATAAAAATTAACATTGAAATTTTGACAAGTTATTTCACTATAATCCGTCTTAAAACGAGAAAAATGCATAAGAAATATTAATTTGAAATATTTTTTTATTTCGTTGCTGGGTGAATGTGAATGTAAAATATCTATTTAATATTCAGATAGAGACTGAAATAATTGAGAATTTGGCGACTGCATTTTTAGCCCTCGAGGTGCCAGATGTGATCGGTACGACGGAAGGATTTATGACCTGTTTATGTTTGTTTACAGCAAAACTAGTGTCCGATTTCAGTGCCTGCTCTTCAGGGGGTGTGCCTTTGCTGAGCAAATATATTTTCAATTTCGCTACGAATACAATAGTTTTAGGAGTTACAATATAAAAGTTTGATAACCTCTTAGATTGTAACTGCATTTATAAAGTAATAAAAAATCTCTATTGTAATTTAAAGAAAATTTGTTAAATTAATTAACACTTGTACACCCAATGGCAAGTAAAAAAATTAGGGAATACTTATTGCTGCATAATTCACTTTGAATATGTATAGATTATAAAAGAATCTATCAATAAAATAAATAAAATACAGATTTGGTTGATTAACTTTTAATTCTCGACTAGTTTGAGGTTATCGGCTCATTTGCAAGAGAATTAAAAATTGAATATATTTAAATTTCTATGGTTGGTCTCTCATCGAGAAATCACATTACGAGTATATAGGTTTCCTGTTGTTGGATTGTAATGAATTTTTTATAGTTGATGTAAAAAAGTATGTTTTTTTAATCAAAATATTTTCAAAATTCTGCCACTTCCGGCCATACCGGATTCAAAACTTTGCTATTTTAAATGAAACCTTATACTTTTTACTTCAAATTTGGATTATACGTATGTTTTTATTACAAAATTCTAAACCTAATTATTTATGAGATCTTTCAATATTTGTATAACTTACTAATTTTTTAGACATCATTTTAAAATATATCACAAAATTGAATGAAGTCATAGAAATGAAAATTCGAATATTTGTTGTACTATCCCTGGATAGGTATTCCGCTTGGAAAAATAATCAAGAAATTGCCATTAATGGCTTATTAACAATAGGTTTAAAATAAACTGTGTAATATTTTTCATTATTTTTGGTAGAAATATTTAGGCCATGGATTGTACAATAAATGTAGAAAAAACAAAACAATGGGATGACATTTAGTAACATTTTTTTATAAATATCCAGATATCTCAAAAATAGTTAATTTTAAGTATAGTAAGAGCTAATAGTTTTTATTATAAAATTATATGTAGAATTCAAATCAACAATAAAAAATTTAGTGTTCCATTTATAATAAGGAAGTTGATATCGACTTCCATTATAACAGGAAACGTCAGAATCTTGAAAATATTTTCATTAAAAAGAATATACTGATTTAAATAAATGGTTAAAGTTTCAATACAAACTATTAATTGGAAGTTCATATACTTTTAATTTACGTTTTCGGTGGAACAGTCTGTATGTACATTTTTTTTATATAGGAAATTGTATACATTTAATAATTTTCGCTTGAAAATAACAAGTACTAAACATAGACAAAAGTTCATTTTATAAAGAAATTTAATTTCATTATCGGATTGAACACTTTTATTAGACCTACCTTTCCTATTTAATGATACGAGGAGAGTAATTTTATTTCGTTTTGATAATTTAAGTCCAATAGGCAGAGAGTGAAAGAATTAAAAATTGATGTGCATTTTTTTGCCCTCGAGGTGCGACGGAAGGATTTATGACCTGTTTATGTGTGTTTATCACAAAACCAGAGTCCGATTTCATGCCGACTCTTCGGGGGTGCCCCTTTGCTGAGCCGACTTGTGGACGCAATGAGTAGGTCCTAATAACAGCAACCCAGGTAAACGGCGACGACGGGTGCGGTCGTCAACAGAGAAGCACGGACGGTAGTTGCTCTCTGGTTTCTGTCGGATCATCTCTCCGGATTTATACACCGATTTCGTCGCAGGTGGTGGAGGCTGTCCTTTGTGGCACGATTACCGATTTGTACTTCTCGGATTACCAAAATACCGGCTAATGAGTTTCACGAGAAACGATAAAGAAAAGATTATTCTTTCTCGCGAAACGAATCGCAGCTTTTGATAATCCGATTGGACACAGCACGTAAACGCGCGTTTGGTATAAACTCATTTTAATTATTTACGAAAAAAAAAAAATATATATTGTGACCGGCAAAAAAATGTTTGCCGGTAACAATATCTTTAAATTCTCGACTAGTATCGGGATATTAACAGAAACTAGTCGAGAATTTAAAGATATTCAATTTTATTCACTTAAAGCTGCTAGCAAACGAGTATTTTATCATATTCATAACTGCGCTCCTGGAACGTCGCTCAATGATCTAAATAATTTTATTATTGACTCGGTCGGTATTTCCAATGTCAACTGTTGGCTTTTGACGGATAATACATTTTATTCATCCTTCAAGGTTGGGATTAACGAAGTAGATTCTCTTTCCTTCCTGAATGCAGATAAATCGCCTAAAAGTATTTCGATCAGACCATTTAAGAACCGCAGACGTCGTAAAAACGCAAGTAAGGACAATAATGCTAATATATCTGTAAAAGATAATTTTTTATCCCAGTATATATTAAAGTGTATTATCAGAATGTGAGAGGTCTTCGGACAAAATTAGATGAACTACGTTCTTCAGTTTCTCTAGCAGAATTTGATATTTTTATACTCACCGAATTTTGGTTATGTGCTGAAATTTGTGATTGAGAACTTGGTTTTTACGGCTACATATCTATCGATGCGACAGGAATCCCATAGCATCTGGTAAATCACGTGGTGGAGGTGTGCTAATTGCAGTATCCGTTAGCTTTAATTCATATTGTGTACGAAGCGTATCCGATTTACAGGAAGAACTATACGTGTCTGTTTCAGTAAAAAGTTTTAAGTTTCTAATCGGTGGTATTTATATCCTATTCAATGCCCCCGATTCCTGTTACGATAGTCATGCGCATCTTGTTGAAGAACTCGGTGATAATTTGAATGATCATACTTGTATTTTAGGTGATTATAATCTCCCCAATGTATCATGGAATTATATTGACAACGTTATAACAACGAACTCTACCCTTCCCTCAGTGCAAACTATTGCAAGCACATTTAGCGCATTGAATTATTTTCAAGTGAATACTATTACTAATAAAAACTCTGTGATTCTAGATTTAATATTTCTCGATGCTAATTTATTGGATCAGTTTGTTGTTTCTAGAGCCAGTGTCAATATTACTCCCTGCGATTTTCATCATCCGGCAATTGCACTTGATTTTAATGACTTAAACATTTCTCAGCCTACTTCGAATTCTAACTCTAAATTTGTATATAACTTCTCGCGGGCTGATTATAAATCTATTTCTGAAAAAAATCTATTTACCCCTTGGGACAGCTTGTTTAATGATAATGATGTAAACATTAATGTTAGCATTTTTTATTCAGTATTATATTCTATTATTGACTTGTTTACTCCAAGGGTCATTGATAAATCCTCTACTTATCGAAATCATTGTTACCCTAAGTGGTTTTCCTCAGATCTCATTGAACTTATTTCTATGAAAAAAAAATCATCACCGTAACTTTAAAATTTCTGGCCTAGCAATCGACTACGATATATTTAAAGAAACACGGGCACGATGTAAGCAACTGTCTCTGATTTGCTATAGGAATCATATTCAGTCAGTTGAAGAATCTCTTGTAAATAATCCTAAATTATTTTGGAACCACATAAATTCAAATCGTTGAATCTCTACTGTACCAGACTCATTTGAGAATAATGGTACCTCCATTACTAGTGCTCAAGAAATTGTTGAAAGTGATCAGCTTTGGTTCAGTTTATAATGTACCCTCAAGTAATGTTACCTTATCTTCAAAATTATCAATTAGTTCCTTCAATCATATTAATTACAGCACCAATGAGGCATTAAAAATTACAGACGTTCTTAATCAACTAATCTGTTTGAAAGATTCATACTGTACTGGCCCAGATGGTTTGCCATAAATTCTATAGAAGCAATGTTTCTTCTCCCTTAGTCGCCCTCCGTGGCTTTTTTCAATCAATCTCTAAGTACAGGCTGCTTTCCATCACTATGAAAATGTGCTATAATTGCACCCATTTTTAAAAGTGGAAAAAGGAACATTGTTTCTAACCATCGGCCGATTTCTCTTTTATCATTTATTCCAAAAATTTTTGAAAAAATAATAACTGCTCCTCTATCTGAATGCATATCTAGTGTATTATTTGACAAGCAACATGGTTTCAAAAGGGGATGTTCCACTTCATCTAACTTGCTCTCTTATGGCAACTATATCGTTTCAGCCTTGGACGCTGGGTATGATGTAGACTCCGTCTACACCGACTTTTCCAAGGCGTTCGATACGGTTGACCATAGTATTCTTTTTTCGAAGCTAATGCGAATCGATATTGATGGGACCATGTTGAATTGGCTGCAATCGTATTTGTCTGGTAGATCACAGACCGTGCGTATTGGCAGTGTTTTATCTTCAAAAATTCCGGTTACTTCAGGGGTTCCCCAAGGATCTCACTTGGGCCCTCTGTTGTTTAATATCTTCATAAACGATGTGGTCGACTGTTTCCTCAACGCTCAGTGTTTACTATTTGCTGACGATATAAAAAAAATATTTACGAATTTCTGATGAATGTTCTTCAATTCAATTACAAGATGATTTGAATAGTTTTCCATCTGGTGCAGTGATAACCGTATGAATCTTAACCTAGATAAATGCCACTGGATAACATTTACTAAAAAGAAAAAAAAGTCAATAAGAAACTATTTTATTTCCGACGTTCTATTATCACGAGTCTTCGAAATAAAAGATTTGGGAGTGTTACTAACATATAATTGGAACTTCAGCAAGCATTTATATCTTATAACTTCTAAGGCAAGTCGTGCACTAGGGTTTCTAAAAAGAAATAGTAGACATTTTTTCAACATTAATACCCTTAAAATATTATATGTCACACTTGTCCGCCCCCATCTTGAATACTGTTGCACAATGTGGAATCGCTATAGCAAATCAGAAATTCTTATCATTGAGAAGATTCAAACCAAATTTATAAAGTTTGTTTCATTTAAATTTGCTTTAATCGGTTCTTACCTGAATGTGCCACATGTTCTAAATATGGACACATTGGAACAGAGACGGAGAAATACTGATATACTTCTAGGCTATAATCTGTTTAACGGGAAAATCAATAGTTTTTATTTACTTAATCAAATTCAATTCAACGTCCCTACTAAAGTTTTGCGCTCCTTCGATTTCTTTCATATTCCATATTGTAGAACCGAGTACTGTAGGAAATATAGTTTGGCCAGAATTGCCAATAACTGTAACAAGTTCAACGCTGATTTTGGTAATATTAGCCGCGCTGGTTTGAGGAAATTACTTCGTCAGGGCAGTCAACATCTAAATGTTAACGTTTGTTAGTGCTTTTTATGTATATCGTGTTGCGTTTTTTATTTATTATATGTAATTTACTTTTAGTTTACTTTTAGATTAACTAGCCATAAGTCGAATCTATTATATTATTACAAATGGACTTCCGTAAATAAATAATAAATAAATCTGTGTTTTATTCGTTTTATTGGTGGATTTTTAATAATATATTCAAATTTATTATATGCAATATGAACTACCAATGTTTAAATATTAAAACCATTAATTACAAGTGAATTCAAAATTAAGTTTATTTAAATTTCTATGAATTTCTATTATATACGATATATACTGTGTCCAAAATATACCACGAATGTTGTTATAAAATGAAAAAAAAAAAAAGAATCCATAATAGATATTATACAAAAGTAAGAAAAGAGTTTGCTTGAAAGACGCGGAGGCTACTTGAAGAGTAAGAGGACACGAAGCGCCCGAGTATCTCTTTAATGTCTCTAAGTTAAGCAATCACATTTTCCTTAATTCAGGATGTTTTAATTGAAATTAAAACAATTCGTTTGTTTCACTTATTTATATTTTCTCCAACTAGTTTCGACCATTGGTCATCTTCAGGGAGGAATGTACAATTTTTTTAACAACTACATATATACACAAATTCATGCTATCATAAAATCAGGTAATAAGTGCAGACGTTATAGGAGAGTTCCAAAACTCATCCATATTATTTACAATTGGTTTACCCCGCTTTAGCGCCTTACTAATTTCCATACCCTCGCGGAAGTTTAGGTACAGTCCTTTATTACCCGAGTATAAAACTTTACAATCTGTTGTGTTAAAAATGTGATTATTCTCGATACAGTGTTGTGCGAATCCGGTTGAACATTTGTTATTAATTATTGATTTTTTGTGTTCTTCTAGGCGTGTTCTAAAATTTCTTCCAGTCTGCCCTATGTATATTCTATCACAATCGCCGCACTTAATTTCATAAAACACCGCACTTATCAAGTTTATCAACAACAGATTTGTTATTGACTAGTAGTCTTTGTAGTTTTAAAGGGTTGGTTATTATGACATTAAGATTACATTTCTGAAAATGTTGTGTGATTTTGAGACAGATTGTTAACAAAATCGAACCTATGCCACATTGATTTTTCGGTTTTTGATTCACAATAAAAACATTTTTTGAATTGTTTTCTTTTTTTTTCTTTTTAAAAGGTTATCAATTAATTGCTAATTATAGCCATTATTAAGAGCTATTGTTTTTATTGTATTTAATTCTATTTTAAAATTATTTTCATTAAGTGGAATGTGTATTAGCCTTTGAATTAAAGAGTAGAATGTACTGTTTTTTATTTTGTGGTGAGTATTAGAACAATTAGGGATAATTATATCGGTGAAACCATCTTTTCGGTAAATTTTATAATCTAGTGTATTGTTTTAAAAATGGTTCAATGTAGAAAATTTAATCTATTATTTTCATTTCTGTGGTGAAAACAATATTTTTGTTTATTAAAAAGAAGTTGTGAGTGAAATTAACTGTCGAATTGTCCCATCCCAAATGCAAACCACATCATCGACATATCTCTCCCAGTAAACAATATTTTTACACTTATTATCTTTAAATAAATGTTCTTCAAAATTAACCATGAAAATATCTGTCAGTAAAGGCGATAACGGTGAACCGATTGGTAGACCGTCTGTCTGGTAGAATATTTTGTTATTAAATTCAAAGTAATTTTGGTCAATACAAATATTAATGAGAATCATCATCTCCAATTTGTGTGAGTCAGGATGGTTTGTGTTTTTAATTAATTTTGTTAATATTGTTTTCAGTTGTTTAGTTGGAACAGACGTAAATAAACTCTTTACATCAAATGATAACATTTTTACATTTGGGGGGATATTCACACTCTGTAATTTCCTTACCAATTCTATTGAATTTTTGATAGAGTACGGTGACGAAAAATTAATAAATCCAGGCAAAATTTTAGTTAAATATTTACATAGAGTATATGTAGGTGCGTGAAGATATGAGACTACCGGTTTCATCGGAATACCGTCCTTTTGCAATTTCGGTAACCCATATAACACCGGAGCTCTAGGATTCATTTTTATGTATTTATATTGATCCGATTTGGGAATTAAGTTGTGGCACTTTTTTTTAGGCAGTTTTTAATTCTTTTTTGTATTTATTTGTTGGATTAATATTTATACAATTAAAATTTTCAGAATTTAATAAAGTTTCTAATTTATTTATATAATCTTTTTTACTTAAAATCGTTACTGTTTTACCTTTATCTGCCTTTGTTAATATTATGTTTTTTGTTTTAAATATCTTTTTTAAATTTACTATTGTTCTATGTTCTAATTTGTTTTATTGTTTACTAATTCCACGTTCTCTTATCAATTTCGCTATTTTGTTTTTTGTCAACAGTCTATCATTATCTAGTTGGATGTTGTTACATATAATTTCGAAATCGATACCTAAATCCTCAATAACCGAATTATTAATAATATGAGGGCTATATTTTAAACCTTTATTTAACAAATTTAATTCATTTGATGTTAATTCCAAATCACTTAAATTTTGGACTCTGTGGTAAAATTTAATGTCACAATGCTCACCCTTATTTTCTACATTTAACTGGCTCGATGTTTTCCGCATTCGTTTGTGTTTCTCTTCGATTAATTTGCCTAGCTTCTCTTTTTGTTTGGTGTCCGATAGAGTTGGCTTCTTCTCTGAATTTCCGATCAATGATGTCGAATTCTATTGGGTGGATCTGCATAGTTAATCTCGTGTGTAACAGTTTTAGAATGTGTGATGTTGTATCTCTTTTACTGTACCATCTATTACTTTCAAGATGAATCCAGTGTTGATATGCTAATTCGAAGACTTTCTTGGCTTCGTTTGTTTGTTGATTAATATAGATTTTCATGGATTTGGGAATTATTCCTTCACGGTGGCACACTTTATTACACCATAAATGGTTATTTAATTTAGCGAACTTGAATATTTTTCTTTTGTACATTGTTATGAGAATTGCTGCACTAGCACTTACTGTATGTTTAAATAATTTCTCACTTAACCCGTGGTGAAACATTTTTGAATTAATTTAATTGATTTAAATTGAAATCCATGAAAATCTATATTAATCAATGAGTTCTTGTTCTTCTGTAAAACTGATTTTTTGACATTTTACTTTCATAATTAGGACTGTAATGGGAGTTTGGAAAAGATTTTGCAGTACTTGTAATGAAAAATACTTCTTTTAAGACTCCGTATAGTTTTGAATTTTTGACAATTTCAGGAAAAAAAAATATATTTCATTGCCCTTAATGTGCTTCCCATTCGATGCTGTACACTTATTCCAAGGTTGTTGTTTTTTCCAGTTCTCGAAACACTTCAACTACTCATTTTCCAGAATGGCCTTCGAAGGTGTTGAAAATCATTCGATTTTGCTTTTATCTCTTCAATCGACTCAAAACTATGTCCCCGAAATGGTTTACTGAGTTAGGGAATAATCATATCAGTGGAAGCTGGTCCCCAATCTGATATGGACAGCGAGCCTGTTCTGCAGGCCATGAGCCGTTTGCACACGTACTCTGAGAAGACGGGGGAGAGTGAAGGAGACGTAGATCTTACTCTCTCCTCCAGATCCGAAGATGACGACCTCAATACCACAGCACGGTCGTCAACTTCTAAAGCGGCAGAATGGCGAAGGTGATCCAGATGAACCTGCATCACTGCAAGGCAGCCTCACCTACACTTATTCCAAGGGAAGGATATAACGTCGCCCAAATCCAAGAACCATCGATCGTATCAGGTTTGCGGACTGGCGTCTATGGACTTCAAAGTCTACTACAAACAAGGGGTAGGTAAACCAAGATCGTGTATCTGAATTAATAAAAGGCACTCTGCTTTCCTACTACCTTGTTTCAGTGAAGGTGACACAGTTGTTGTCTCAATCGAGAGCTGCTTACCAACTCTGGGTGGCCTCCTCCTACATGGCCTAGGACTAGGGAATCCCCCAGGAGACCTGGTTAAAGCGCTGGGAAAAGCTGGCCGCAAGGGGGGGAGGAGATCTTGTCATTGGCGCTGACGCGAACACCCATAATTCTATACACAAACGATTGATGAGAGTTGCTATTTGATTTTATTCTGGCCACTAACCTTTCCATATGTACTTCTGGGAGTGAACATACCTTTATTACTTCTAATAGATGCCAAGTCCTGGACATAACTTTAGTCACGGATCAAGCGCACAGCAAAATTAATAACTAGAGGGTCAGTGGTGAACACTCCTTCTTCAATCATAGGTATATATAGTTCCAGGTGGAATTGCCAATCCCGGAGAATGCTAGAATTACCAACATCAAATATTCAGGAGCGAGTACGGAAAGAGCTAGTCGCGTTGTACTCGTGTAAAAGAGCAGTGAGCAAAAACAAGAGGACGTGAAATATTTGAGAGTCACCCTCGACAAGAAACTAAATTGGAAGAATACATTGAACTCAAAGTGAACAAAGCAATGACGGCGTGCTGTGAGGAAGATCACACTTACAACGATGTAGCTATATAAAGTTGTCATTCCATCTATATATGTAAAAATATTAATTTAAATAAAAATATATAAAGGGTGTCTCAAAATGACCTGACATTTTAATTTATTAATAAAACTTATTATTGTGCAAACATGGAGGTTAAGTGTGGAGTACAATATCCGATAAATGGTTGTCTTGACCTTGTTTGCAAATGGTCATTCTTTTGA
This sequence comes from Philonthus spinipes, assembly GCA_963082785.1. Lineage (NCBI taxonomy): Eukaryota > Metazoa > Arthropoda > Insecta > Coleoptera > Staphylinidae > Philonthus > Philonthus spinipes. The sequence continues at coordinate 8,631,907 of OY720312.1, forward strand.
CAAAATTTTCAATGACATTTTGGCATAATTGCGGACTAATTTCATTAATGGTGCGTCTAATCTCTTCCTTGAGCTACGGAATAGTCTGTTCATTGTTGGCATACACTTTTACTTTCTGAACACCTAAAAGACTAATGGCGTCAAATCGCACGACCTTGGTGGTCAATTCACATCGCCGCGGCGCGAAATAACACGACCATGGAACTTTGTCTGCAATAACTGCATGGTTTCGTTTGCAGTGTGACAGGTTGCACCATCTTGTTGAAAGAATATGTCTTCCAAGTCCATGCCGTTCAATTTATTTCATAAAAAGTTGGTTATGTCACGATAACGAGCACGGTAACCGCATTTCCCGCAGCATTATCGAAAAAGTACGGCCTAATCACTCCTCCAACCTAATATCTGCACCAAACAGTGACTCGTGGCGGATGCATGGGAAGCTGTTGTATCACTCGTAGATTTTTGGTCTCCCAAATTTGACAGTTTTGTTTATTCACGTAGCCATTAAGTTGAAAATGCCCCTCGTCGCTAAAGATGATTTTGTTGGAAAAATCACCATCGATTTGTTGATGCTGCTTGCAAGTTTTGTATTAATTGGATCTTGTAAGCATACAAATGCAGATCTTCAGTGAAAATTCGCTACACAGAGCATCTTGAAACATTCAATTGCTGAGCATGATAGCAAATCGAGTTGGAAGAATTTTCGGCTATGTTTTCAATCGACCGATCGGTACGAGAACGGCAACTGCTTTTCGCGGTTAGAATTAAACCACTAACCATTTTTTTTATTAAATGCGACCAAAAGACGTGCGGATTTGTCGAATCCTGTCTGCAAAATTTTCACCATTTGTGTAATGAATTTTCACAATTTCTAAGTGTTTCTCGATTGAATAATTATTCATGACTAAACCTCAATACTTCCTGATGCCAGTTGCCAAAGACTCGAGACAAAAAATGGCTCGCAATTTAAAATGTTAGATCATTTTGAGACACACTTTATTTAATCATGTTTCACCAAGTGATTAACAAGAAAATAGTTAGACGTCAAAATCAGCAGAGGCGTTCCTCTGTGTTTACAAATTAATTATTCCTCGTATATTCCAGTTATATGTTTAAAGCCTTATATCTTATACAAGATCTAAGACAGTTGATACAAATTTTAGAAGAAATATATGGTGTTATTTATATTATATACAATATACAATTTTGTATAGGAAAATGTATTTTTCCGTGATTGTATTATTTAATAAGGCGGAAAGACCAACGGTCGATAGCCAATTGGCAGAAGAATTTATTTTTATGTTAGTTATTTATTGTATTCATTTATTATTATTATTTTGTTAAAAATAATCTGCCAATAAAGATTTATGTATATATATTATTAAATAATAAATAAATAAAATTGTGTATTAATATTTTATTATTTGTTGCAGGCAATATTTGTATGAATCATTATTTATCTTCGAATTTTCGAGAAAATTTCTTTTTAAATTATGACGTTATAATATACCTGGCGATGTGTGTTCCCCCCGGAATTCGACCTTTACCCTTTTCAACCATCTGTCGCTACTATCTCCATCAATATCCGCTTGCATATCTTCCCCGTTAGCACCTTTAATTACACTTGATTTATTTTCGATCACGCAATGATAATACTAAAAATATGAAAAGCAAGAGAATAACGCTTACTTGAAGAAAGTTTAAAACTTTATGAATGACACATACGCATTATGTAAAACTAAGAATTTCAAAGTAATTCATAATTTCTCGTTATGAGTGCGTAAAATATACGTTATTACGTATACATTTCAAATAAATACCATGCAATTGTGCATTACGGTGATTTGACGTTAATTGTTTGCAAATATTACCAATTACGACACCAAAGAAAAAAATCTGTGTAAACGGAAGCAGTTATTAAATGTAAAGTATCACTTTGTGGGAAATTATAAATAAAATCAGTAAATGTTTACTCTCAGAAGCTTAAAGCTGGTCAAACATGAAAGTGTTACTTAGTTTATTTTTAGGAGCTCTTATCGCCTACATAGTAAGTATTTTTGTATTTTTTTTTTCTTTTTTTTTAAATGTGTTTGTTTAATATTGTTGTAAAATGATTATAATATTTTATCAATTGGTTGTAGAGACTATTTCCAGAAACTCAAGTAAACTTTTAAATTTCAATTTAACTCCTTTGAAACAATTTATCAAAATTATTTGATTGAATCAAATCAATTAATTTTCATTAAATAAATTAAATACGGCGGAAAGACCTTCGGTCATTAGCCATTTCATGTAATATATGTGAATATAAATCTACAAATACTTTGTAAATAATTATCTAAACTATGTATAAATGTTACATGAATAAAGATGTTTAGTAGTAAATTAAATAAAAATGATTTGTAAATAATTAATAAATTATTCTCACATTTAGCTCTGTAACTTTTGACTTACGTTACGTAAGTACGTTAAACAAATGCACATCATTTATTAATTATTTACAAATCATTTTTTAAAACAACTACTTCCCGGGCAAGTACCCACGCCGGACATTCAATTACATAATGTAGACCTGCTGTTGCATATCAATAAAATATTTCATAATGCAAGAAATTTTTGATCCGAGAAAAAATTAATGCAAACACAACAAAAAGAATGTTATCTATTCCTCGTCAGTACAGCTCTGCCTTGTATAATTTAAAGGTATTATAATAAATCAATTAAATTTCTATTTATAATTTTGATTAACTTAAATTCTAATAATTCATCTTTATTGTGTTTATATTTAAAAGTATAACAATGCAATTAAGTGTAATTAAATAATTATTAATTATTCAACATAAGTAAATATTAGAATTGTATTTTAATACCACTACTTTATGGAATTAAAATACAATTCTAATATTTACTTATGTTGAATAATTAATAATTATTTAATTCTTTATTCAATGGTAATGTTTTTTTTTTTTGAAAACGAAATTACGTTGTTCCCAATTATTCGAATAACGTCGCTTGAGTATTCTTTAGAAGTGCTAATTTTACATCAAAACACTCATTATTTCAGGATGGAAAAGGCGTTCCAGAAGCGATGCAAGACATGGCAAACATGCTCCACGAGGAATGTACGGGGCAAATTGGGCTGGATCTAGGTGATTTAAAATTGAAATGTCTTTCCACAAAAGAAAGTAAAAAAAGTAAAATTACAGCCAAACCTTGAAAGAAACTTGAAGGTGTTTTAGATATTTCTTTGCAAAAGAATTAATGAAGAGGATGATAATTAAAAGGTTTTTGTAAAAAGTGTATAAAATAAAGTTTTTATATCCTTTGTATAAAAATATAACAATATTTTAACCTATTCTATTAAAATTTTGTTATATTGTTAAAATGTTGTTATATTTTTATCGAGCGTATAACAAAAATCATCGACGAAGTGGGCGTTGGAAGTCTCGAGTCATGTGTGTACTAAGATCACACGCGTGTTTACGATAATTAGGGGTTTTTGGCAACCGAATTGTCAATATGACAACCAGTACTTTACGCATGCACGTGTGATTTTAGTTCAGACATGGCTTTGGATTTCCAATGTCAACTTCGTCGTCGATTTTTGTTATACGTTCGATATAAAGGATATACTAACGTTATTTTATAAACATTTTTATAATTTGTTTTTGATATTTCTATTCTATAAACATTGGCAATTTATATTGTAACAAATATGGATATAAAGAAAAAGAAAAAAATCAGTTGGTTTGCTTTTAGAATAAAATTTTGTTTAAGGTTGCGGTTTAGTAGAAAGAGATAGCTATTTAGAAAAATGGAAATAATCGTTTGAAAAAAGAGCCATTTTTTTGGATATAATAATATGAATTTAAATTTTCATTGCACAAGTTTTTATTAGCAAAAATATTATTTAAAATTTGCTATAAATTTGATAAAACTTCATAATTGTTTTTCACACAAACTAAACATTAAAACAATTTTTAATTCATCTGATGAAATTCCTGCATGCTTTAAGTTTACTTTAACGTATAATACAATATTTTTCATAGATCACAACAGCTATCTAACTCTAATTAGTGATTGCTAATATTTATATAGTTATCTCTTTCGTCTAAACCGCACCTTTAATAATAGAGAAAGAGTGTTGATTCATTTGGTATTAGTTATTTAAATTAAATTAAATACTAATAAATTTGAAATCAATTAATTTACACAATTGAATAATTTGCATTGTATAATGCAACAATTTATGAATCCAAAATAACATAAGTCATTATATCACAGTAGCAAAAGAGAAAATAATTAATTAATTAATTATTTTCAAATTCTTTTTATTTAATAGATTTTTAATGATTTTTTCATATATATTAGAAAACGTTCTCTAATTCGATAATACATAAGCGTGTTTAAATTTCAGCACTCATCGAGAAAGCTCGCGAAGGCGATTTTAGTGAAGACAGGAACTTGAAGTGCTACATGCGATGTTTGTACAGCGAAACCGGCCTGGTAAGTTAATGTTTGTCTTTACATAATCCCATGATGGAATTGGGTTAACTCATTAATGGGCTCTACTATATTTGCATTTAATTATTATAAGCTAAAATGATGAGCGCTTGCCTGCTAAGAGCATTGTATACATTTTAGCAGGCATTTTAGTGACAGGCTTTAATTGTATCACCAACGTGATCAATTATGAGTTTGAATATTATGTATATTAATAGCGATTTGAATTTAAAATTCTTAAATAAATTTAATGCAGTGCTAGTGGTGTATTTTTGCGGCAATACTATGTTTCGTATAGTGAATAACTTTATATATTTACATAAATATATTTTTATCTAGAGCAAGGAAATTGGCCTATAATTTGTAGCGTCTTGAATTTCGTCTTTACTATAATAGAATTATCATATCCAATTTTATTGATTGAAAAAAAAAAAATAGATGTAGCAAAACATGAGATTATATTTGTTATTGGTGATTTTACCATTTTTTTACCTTATTATGTTTTCAACGGAAGCTCATAAAAATCTTAACTTTTCGCATATTTATTATTACGGGTTCAAAATTAATCAGGCTTTCAACTTTTGGTATGACAGCTAACGTACAATTCAGGTAAATGAAATAATTAATAAATTATCCCCTCTTTAGCTACTGTGACATTTTGACTTATGTTACATAAGTTCTTTAAACAAATATTCATTAATGGACATTTGCTGTTGCATAACAATAACATATTGTATAATGCAACAATTTTTGAATGGAACATTTTTAATGCAAAAAAACAAAGCAAAAATTATGCATGAAATAAATATGAATAAAATATTAAAAATCAACCAATAAAATTCACATTTAATTAGGCAAAAGGTGGCGCTTGCGTCGCCTTTAATTTATTATGAACTAATAAAACACAGATTAGATTGAATAACTTTAAATTTTATTCATATTTATTTCATACAATATGAACTACCAATGTCTAAATATTAAAACCATTAAATTTTATGCAATATAAGGACACCTTCTGACAAGTGTTTCGGGATTTCAACCCCCATCTCAAATTCTTTTCATTTAATTTATTTAAATAACTGTGAACAAGAGAATAAATCAATTTTTCTATTATTACAATTGATGAGATCAGCAATTTATTTCACAAAAATAAAATTAAAAAAGTAAAATATGTATTTTTTATTGTAAATATTGCTATTTGATTTTATTATTAGCTACATTACCTTGATTTTATATATACACACATTATTCATATTATACCATATTCATAAAAGCATCTCGAAATCCAAATATTATAATCATAGGAGACTTTAATATATACTGTTTGAAAAATCAAAACGTATATTTTGAATGGTTTATTTTGTTCTTATCGGTATTCATGAAGAAACAAGAGTGATTAAGAAGAAAGTGTTATGAAGTAAAATGTTGAATTTAGAAAAGCCTGAAAATTTGGAATTGAAGGAGTAGAAAAGACCTGTTAAACAAATATTCAATTCTTATTAAAAATATATTTTATTTATTGTATAATTTAATTTAATAAATAAAATTGATAATTATTTAATAAATATATTGTTTTTTGAATTTAAGTCTTCAATTTGTTGTTCCCATATAAATATTCTTGTAATGAAAAATATTAAAATTAAGTAAGTAAGTAATATTTAAGTATTTTCGACTTTCTTTTGTTTATAAGAGTTCAATTTGAGGCTATAAACGAATTCCATGGAGTTAAATATCATACTTCTTTGGATGTAGATGACAAATCCTCTTTCAATATTCGGGTGTATATACGATTGGGCTTTAAAACTTCCATGAAGGTTTACTAAATTCAGGAAAAAAGTTAAATAATAATTTATATATTAAAGCTGTTTTTCAATCGTAAATATATATACGTTTCGAAACTGACATACTGTATTTTCTTGTAAACAATTTTTTTTTTTAAGTTTTAAAGAGCAATGAATTTCATTATTATCAAAACTTTTATTGATTTATTTAACATAGTTACATTTTATTTAGTAAAAAATAATGCATCATACGACTATTTGAAAACCTATAAATCCTACTGATAATTTGCTTTAGTGTTCGTTTTCAAGTGTTCAGTACACTCGCCCACAGATGTTCTAAATAAGAGAATGTTGATATTATCTGGGTCCATATTCGTACCCTTCTTATCTGCCTTTGTCCTTAAGCACTAAAAATCAATTGAAAAATACATAAGAAAAATATTTGTAATATTGCCCTCTTTAGTCAGTATATTTTTCGCTTTCCAGTGTGCACGTTAACGGTTTCTAATTTTATATGGATAAACTATAATTTAATTAAATATTTATTTATTTATTTATTTATTCTTATTTACGGATATAACCTTTTTACAAAAGCAGAAAAATATAAATTGTATAAAATGTCAAAAAGCAAAGTATTATAGTGAATATAGTGAACATTTATTGTTTTTATATAATAGTCCTAGTTCTAGTGATTTTTAGTTGTAAAAATATGGCTAATTATTTAAAATGCGCCTATCGTGATTGTGGCGCGATGAAAACCGAGTATGTACACTTTTTTTTATATTTCCTATAAATAACAGCGAAAGATGTGATCAGTGGTTAAAAAATTGTGGTAATATGGATCTTTATCCTTTGTTCGAAAAGAAACTTTCTTCAAAGCGCCTCTGTAATAAACATTTTCGAGCAAGAGGTTTTACAAATTACCAACGAAATAGACTATTAAAATCAGCAATTCCAAAACCATTTGATAAAGTATTAAGTGATTCGGATTCTGATTTAGTAGTTTTAAAGCCCATTCGTATATACACCCGAAAATTGGAAGAGGATTTGCCATCTACATCCAAAGAAGTAAGGTATTTAACTCCAAAAAAATCAGCTCGCAAAAAATAATCCTATCATAATAAAAAAAGGAAAAGCATTGAGACGGAAATATATGATAAGTCTTTCTATTCTTAAAAAAATGATAGACAAACAAAGAAAGTTATTGAAGCAAGCTCGCAAAGAAAACCGCCAAACTTCAAAAAGGCTGCCATGGACAAAATTTGAAAGAAACTTAGCATTAACATTGTATTTTAAATCTGCCAGTAATTATAAATATATGCGAAATATTTTAAAATTTAAAATCGCGGCTACAACAATACAAAGATGGTGTCGAATAGGTCAACTAAAAACGGGTTTAAATGAACATTTTTTTTATAAGTTTAAATTGAAAATAAACACTATAAAAGATTTGGAAAAATAATGTGTTCTTCTTTTGGATGAAATGCACATAAAAAAGGACTTGAATATAATTCATACCTTGATATTGTTGGATTCGAGGATTTGGGTTATTTAGGACGACATAGTAAAATTGCAACAATGATATGAATAGCTTAGAGGACTTTTTTCTTCCTGGAAAATTCCAGTGTTTTTTTGTTAATTCTGAGACAATAAAAGACATACATTGAAGGATATTTTACTGACATGCATTAAATCAATTAATAATTGCAGATTAAAAATAAGGGTTATTATGTGACCAAGGATCAAATAATCGAAAAATGTATTCCTTATTAGATATTTCAGAAAATATCCCTTATTTTATATTAGAAAACAGAAAAATTTATGGATTATATGACGTACCTCATATTTTTAAATCATTTCGAAATACATTAATGCAGCATTTCAATAGAAGTGGATTAATAAGAATTCGTGGCAGAAAGACCGATGGTCGATAGCCATTTTCTGAGGCTTAACTAGAGGTTTATGATTGTAATGTAAATATTGTAATGTAATTTAACGTATTTCTCAGAAATAAAGATTTTCTATATATATAAGAATTCGTGGAAATTAGTGAAAAATCTATTTAAAAAAACTATAAAACTATAATAAATCCATGTTTTATGGATTCATAATTCATTATAAGTTCATAATAATTTTCGTACGAAACGTGGTGCAAGGTGACTTGTTCTCTCTCGTGTTAATCAAGGTTTAAGTGCATTTTATTTCGATTTAAAACATAGTAATCGAATAAAACACACCGTACTGTACGTGAGTATCTTCTTACCTGTTAACTTTACTCATTAATCGATGGTATCAGTGTTAAAGTTACATTTTTAATATTTTTCGTTCAATTGTGTCGTGGAGTCAATATCCCGTAGCACAGCTATTCTTTTGTTTCCACAAGATTATTTTTTGTTGATCAATGAATGATTTATTTAAGGTAATTTTAATTTTTAATCGCAATCTCATTTTTGTTTGTTAAAGCAATTCGTATGTTGATACTATTTAATTAATGAACGATTAATTTACATTATCTTCACATTTAACATTATACCTTCTACCGTGGTCTTGCTTTGTCTTACGTTTTTATTAAGTCCTCGCAACAGACCCTGTGAGGTGAAGCGTGTGTCCCTGTGTCTTGTTACTACAATTAATAATGTCGTCCAACCCTAACAATAGTGAAATTTTATGCTCTAAATGTAGACAGTCAATATCTGCGCCTGGTAGACATGTTGTTTGCATTAATTGTAAGTCAACTTTTCATTCTTCTTGTGCGACTCGTCTAAATTATGTGTTGACTGTAAGTGAAGGCGTTGTTGACTGCTGTGCTCGTAAACCTAATCGTTCTAAAAGTGTTAATTCTGCAGATAAGAATATAATTTCCAATGATGATAAATTGTTATGCCTTATTTCTGCTTTCAATTCGTTTAAAATGGAGGTAATGGATAAACTTGAATCCTTAACAAAGGAATTTACTGAATTAAAAGAAAATATATCTGTTAATAAATGTGCTGATTTGATAAATAGTGTATCAAATACACAATTTACAGAACTTGAAACTGTTTCTTTGGAAATTCCGCGACCTTCTATCAATATCGAATCTTTAAATAGCAACTCTAGTAATGATAATGATGCAAATTCTGTAATTGCTAATGATAGAATAACTACACCTAATAATATCACTGCTGAGAATAATAAGAACAAGAAAAGGCGTAATAAGAATGCCATTATAATTGGTTCAAGTGCTACAGTTGTAGAATCGGTGAATGTTTCAGACTATGGTTTTCAATCAAGTATTGTTAAGAAAAAATGGTTACATGTCTACAGAGTCGAACCAAACGTTGAACCTAAAACGATTGTAACTCATGCTAAAACATTATTGAATGTTAATGCGGATATTAAATGTTTTCGTCTGATGAATTCTGATCATTCTTCATCTTTTAAACTTGGAGTCGATGAACCTCACTTTGATTCTCTTTTGGACTTTTCCAAGTGGCCTCCAGGAGTGGCTCTAAAAGAGTTTATACCATTTTCAAACTGCCGGGTTACAAAAAATCAAAATATAAGTAATTTATCTATATTCTATCAAAATGTGCGTGGTCTCAGAACAAAACTCTTCGAATTTTATAATAATACACTAGCAAATGATTATGATATTGTATGCGTAACTGAATCATGGTTACATAACAATATTTCAGATAAAGAAATTATTGATGATCGTTATATTTTACATCGTTGTGATCGTGATTATGATACGAATGATACTAGCAGAGGTGGCGGGGTTTTTTGTCGCTGTGAAGAAGAATCTACATTCGTCAATAATATCAATCAATACTCAAAATCGGGAGGAGATTTGGATTTTAATTAATTATTCTTATATTATTGGCTGTGTTTATCTGTATCCACGATCTCACGAGGATACTTATACGGAACATGTAAATATAATATCAGATATCATCCATAAATATGAAGATCTTACTATATTCGTGGCTGGCGATTTTAACTTACCTAGTGTCGGATGGACTCCAGAAGATGACTGCGTGGGATTCTTACCAACTAGTGTTGAAAGTGCTTGTGCCCGGATTTTGTGTGATGGTATTATTAGCAATGGGTTATATCAATTTAATAACAACATAAATAGTACTTGTAATGTTTTAGATCTAATATTTTCTAATAATCCTAATATAAGTTGCGTCATAGGCGACCCTATATGTAAACCTGATGGTTATCACCCGCCGTTGCATATCGACTTTGATGCTACAATTGCTAATGATGCTTCTAATGAGGAATTTTATCTGGACTTTACGAAATGTAATCATTGATATTTTCTATGAAATATTATACAATATTTTGCATAAACATATTCCACTTAGGAGAAAATTAAAATCACATTTTCCAAAATGGTTTTCGCCAACGTTAATTGACTAAATTAAGAGCAGATTGCAAAAAAACTCATTCAAAATGACCACCTTACATACATTCGTGATATTGAAAATAATATACCAAATAATGTTAATGCCTTTTGGAAATACTGCAAATCCAAAAGGGACTGTGTTGGTACTTTTCCATCATGTATGCACAAAGAAACAGTGATGGCTACTTCTAATATAGATATAGCCAATTTATTGGCTCATTTTATTCAAGAGTCACACTCTGATAATTCAAGTGTGGGTAATAATTTTACCGCGGAATCTAATATAATTTTCAATTACCTCCAGCTTACTGAATATGATATCGTAGAATCAAGTTCTGATATCAAGATGAACAGTTCTCCTGGTCCGGATGGAATTCCTCCATCAATAATTAAAGCAAGTACCAATGTGTTATGCCATCCTCTAAGCTTGCTGTTTAACAAATCTCTTCAAGAAGGTAAGTTTCCTGCTATTTGGAAACGTTGCAATGTCGTTCCTGTTTTTAAGTCGGGTATCAAAAATGATGTTCAAAATTATCGCCCTATAGCCATTCAATCTTGTATTCCGAAACTATTTGACAAGATTGTATATAAATATATGATGCTGCACTTTTCATCTACAATCATTGATCAACAACACGGATTCTTTCCATCAAGATGTACAGAATCGAATCTATTTATTTATTCAAATTTTAGATCGGATGCTTTGGAAGAAGGCTTGGTTGTTGATTCTATCTACACCGACTTCTCTAAAGCCTTCGACAGGGTTAATCATACTGTCAGCGGGAGGGAAGGTACCTCACGCTGATTATCAACTAGCTCAGGTTGATTTAAAGACGAAGCAACTAACCTTTAAAACACAATGGGTTTTTAAATAATTTATTTACAAAAAAATTAGCAAAAAAAAAACAGAGAGAGCAGTCACACAGTGTACATGTAGGTAGACCTGAGGTAGCGTCGGCGTCTGAATGGAAGCGGCGTTCAGGTGGCAGTTCGGCATCCTGCGATCGGCGTCGGAATTCGGCGTCGGAGTCCGTGGGTTATTGCGTCGGGGTTGGATCCAGGGGCAGGAACAAACACTACCCTCGTAGTGTTGACGTCAAAGCGGTTGTACTGGCAACCTAGGTGCTTGGCGTCGGTGTTGACTGCAGGAACGACGGCGAAACGGCTAACGTCGGCGTCGGGCTGAGTTTCCTGTAGTCGGCAGGTCCCTGAATTGGACTGGATCCGGCAACAGCATAGGACACTACACTGGCAGCGTCGATGTGGCGTCGAGACGGTTACACTGGTAACCGTGAAGCTCGGCGTCGGTGGACTTCAGGAAGCACTGATCCTGGAGTCGACTTCTTCTGGCAGGAACGACGTCTGGAACAGCTGGCGTCTGCGTCGGTCAGAGTTTCCTGTCTCAGAGAGAAGGTTAAATTTCGAGGAACAAAAGTTCCTCATGAATCCACATGCTGCCCCCTGTACAGCACCAGAGTGGACTGAAGATCTGGGTGGATGCATCCCGTATTTAAGCACCGAAAATCTTCCGGAGTAGGGATGATTTTCGAGGACCAAGTGGCCGTTGGCAAAGAATTCACTGGAAAATAACTATCGTAAACAAGATAATTATTTCCAACGAACTCTCAAATCCGACCGTTAAAATGCAATTTGAAAGAATTACGTTAATCTGTAATCTCTCTTCTTTCAAATTGCAACGGCGGCCTGTGTCCTCTCCCTGGGTGTCTTAATCTGCTGCTCGGGCCTTAATTGCTGCACGATAATCCGGAGGGCCGGGCGGTGATCTTCCAACCTCGGGTCAGGTAAATGTTGACCCGATGGTTAATCCGCGGCGGCTGCAGGTAGAGTGCTGGCCAAAACTCATTTTATAAAAGAAAAAATTAAAATTAAAAATTTTAATTTTGTTGACGACGATTAAAATTAATCGCCGGTAACAATACGAGGCTCTTGTATAAACTTTGTTCATATGGCGTTTTGGGACTCATGCTTGAATGGCTACGGTCTTTTATTTGTAATAGGAAAGTGTTGGTCAGAGTAAATAACATCACATCTGATATCACAATTGATGCAACCTCAGGGGTACCACAGGGCTCTCACTTAGCACCGTTACTTTTTCTTATATTTGTGAATGATATCGATAAACATCTTGTTTCCAATATTCTTCTATATGCAGATGATATGAAAGTATTTCGGAATATAAAGTCCATACACGACTGTAATACCCTTCAAAATGATTTAAATGAGATTATGGTTTGGTGTAATGATAATAATCTCTATTTATATATAAATAAATGCAAGTCCATGCGATTTTCACGTAAAAAAGATTCAATATTACCTTTTGATTATTCATTAAACAATCGTATCCTTGAGAGAGTTGATTCAATTAATGATTTGGGTGTTTTGTTTGCTGCTAAACTGCAGTTTAATAATCACATCAATAAAATCTCTGCAAAAGCTTTACAGCTGTTTGGTTTTATACGTAGGTCTAGTTCACATTTTAATTCTATTAGAACTTTTATATCTCTGTATATATCTATTGTAAGGCCTACTGTAGATTACTGCGCAATTATATGGTCACCTCATTATAAATGTCATGTAGATCGTTTAGAAAATGTGCAACGAAAAATGATAAAATTAATTTGTTTTCGCTGTCATTTATTTTATCATGACTATAATATGATACTTAAATATCTTGGACTTCTTCCATTAATACAACGAAGAGTGTACTTTTCTTTGTGTTTTGCGTACCGCATATTAAATGGCAGAATAAATTGTTCTGTGATACTTTCATCAATTTCATTACATGTACCGACTCGCTTAACTAGGCATCAACAACTTCTTGCTAGCAAGTATCAAGCAACAAATTATGCATCCAAAAGCTCTAGAAATACATTAATTGATAATATTAATAAATATTGTAAATTTATAGATGTTTTTGGCGTGAGCTTGCAATGCTTCAAGCGAGATTGTAAAAATGCGGTTGAAAGTAATATGTAGTATTATTGATTTTGTTATTATTTCTATTTGTTAAAAACTGTTTATTACTTTATTTTGTAATGGCCCACCGTTAAATAAATAAATAAATAATACCATACTAATGAGTGTTTTCCCTAAAAATCATCTTTTTACGTGACAAGAAGAAATGTTATCTTACGCCTTATGATTTGTTTGTGAGAATTTGTGAAATCAAAAATATATCCGAACAATCCAAAAACAATACATCAATTAAAGGATGAAATGCAAAGGGTTGTTAATCGAATCCAACAAGATATTGGAACTTCAATGTATGCATTTCTCGTTACCGCGCGGCCTTCGGTAGTTATGTGGAGGATAACATTTTTCATTCATAAAGAATAAGAGACTAATTACTTAATATATTTATAAAAAAATCACATAATATTAATAATTTTCGTATGTTCTATAACACTTTGATATTCGCCCCTACTTCCCAAATAATGCATAATACGAGATAAATAATTCTTCGTAGGTACTGAGGCGTTCGAAATGCAATGTACTTATTGTGAAGTCTATTCATTCACTATTGTGAAAAAAGAAAAATATTGATTTATTCAATTTTTAATACAAATTCAATTTTTTAATACAAAATGATAATATGTGATTACAAACCCTTGGCCCAAAATGTAATATAGGGAATTGAAAAGAGATTATAAGTACGTTTCAAGAAGTTGCATTAACGTACAAAACAAAAATTGTCTGAAGCAAATGATTAATTTACAACATATCTGTCAAATATAAATTAAAATAATATTCTCATATTACAGAATTTAATCCTTCTTGTTAGCGTAAGTTATTATTGCATTATACTACCGAATGAACCAGGAAATACAAATCATAATTATTGTCGTGTTAATTAAGTAAAGTAGCATCTTAATTACGTAATACAAACATTAAACTAATTTAACATCACGTTTCCTATTACATGCTCTATATTTGCATCTAATTATTATAAGCCAAAACAAACGCTGCTACTCGCATAAGCTCATTACGTCAAAACTTGCGCTCCGCTGAAAATGCGATAGTAATTTTAAACAGCTAATAGAAATAGTCATCACCTGAAATTTAGTACCAATAACACTTGATTTATGCTTGTGTAAAATACGATTTTACCAGGAATTTATTTATCCAGTTTTTTTAATAAAGATGAAAAGAGAAAAATTTGATTATGTAAGAAAAATAATGTTTAAAATACGATTTAATCGAAAATTTATTTATCCACTTTTTTTATAATAAAGATGAAAAGGATTAAATTTTGATTATGTAACAAAAGAAAAATTTAAAATGTGATTTAACCGTAAATAATCTTTATTTACAGAACATATAAATTTACTTATTCACATAATATTCAATACTTATTTACTTATTTTACCCTACATCCTCACAAGTATAGATAAAGTTTTTTAAATAATATATATATACTATTTATTTATTTATATATTAATTTAAATACAATTCACAAATTTATCTTATGGCCAGTTTTTCTAAAACTAAATTACAATTAATAAAAAAAAACACAATTTACACAAAAAGCCCTAATAAAAGTTAAAATATAAATTAAATAAAATGAAACAAAGATGATTCACACATTTGCAGTTATTCAAATTACAATGAAATTAAACAAGGAAAATTTCTGGCAATGATCAATAAAACAAATAATTATTTGTTGTTTCCTTTCATTGAATAATTTCGACTCAAACCGTTGCAATTCGCAGTAGTGCTGCTATGCAACAACAAATATCTTTGTGTAATCCAATGTCCGGCGGGGTAAATGCTCGGGAAGTAGTTATTTCAATAGATGTTTGTAAAACTTACAGTGTAAGTTTTTTTTGCAGTTGGAAAAAGGGATTGATCGAATTTTATTGATCATTGCCAGAAATTTTTCTTGTTTAATTTCATTGTAATTAAAATATAAATGTTGACTGCCCTAAATAAATAATTTCCACAGATCAGCGCAGCTAATATTACCAAAATCAGTGTTGAACTTATTACTGTTATTGACAATTCTGACCAATTTATTTCTCCTACAGTAATTGATTCTACAATATGGAACATGAAAGAAATCGAAGGAGCACAAATAGTGCAATGATCATTGCAGTTTGGTAAATTGGGCATGGACCAACGATCTTTCTACCTACTGTAATTTATTTACACAATTTTGTTGATACTTTAGATGAAACATAGAGATAATTTAAAATATGTAACAAAAAGCATTTTATTTAAATAAAAACAGGTATTCTATTTAATTTGTTTTATAATTTTCAGTATTAATGGGGGGATAACACCATTCATCAATTCATTTGCGCAAATCATCTGGACTGTTCAGCTAGCTAGCATAGATTTTTCTTTAACTTCATCATAAATTCACGACAGGGCAGAAAGACCTTTGGTCGATAGCCCAGACAGACTAACACTTACATGTATTATTATTATTTATATTGCTATATTGTTAAAATTATCTATAACGTCTGAACAAAGATATATATATATATATATATATATATGGGGGGATAAAAAAAAAGGACGTTAATAGGCTCGTTTTGTGAACATCCTTTTTATCTTCTTTATGTTGGTTGTGGAGATTTTAATTATTTAAATAAAAATTGTTATCATTTCTCCTACTTATTTTTTTATTGAACTAGATATATTTCGAAAACCATATTCAGTAGTTGATGTTTTGTTAAATATTAAAAATGAAAATATAGCTTCCGAAATATATTTAGTTCAATAAAAAAAAATTAAGGTGAAGAAAAGACAACTATTTTTATTTAAATAATTGAAATCTCCACAACCAATTTAAAGAAGATTAAAAGGATGTTCATAAAACGAGCCTATTAACGTCCTTTTTTATCCCCCCATTAATACTGAAAATTATAAAACAGCTTAAAATACACATGAAATGGGGGTTATTAATTACGAGTTTAATTAAATCCGTCCATAACATTTTAAGGTCTGATGGTGACTTTAATAGATGGAGCTTTGTGTTAATAAAATATGGTGATTACAAAACGCCATTATTGGGTCGAAGGTAATTATATTAATAAAGCATAGTGAGAGTAAATGGAGTCGAGTTTTTTGATTGATGCCTCGCTCGTGAAATATAATTTATGTCGAGTGAAACGGGAGTGGATTTATTTATTAGTTCATACATTATTCATTTGTGCGAAATTTGTCGACGGTTATACCGCGTTCATGTGCGGATGTAAAATGTCAATTTGTGTTATTGGGTTTCCTGAAATTGTTGTCGTTTAGAGATGCAATCATTTATATAAATATAAGAAGGTAAAGTCGGATTCTATTTAAATAGTCATGAAGTATATATGTGAATCAAATTAACGAAATCAGTGATTGCAGTGAACAGTTGTTTTTTAATAAATAATAATAAGAGTTATTGTTTAAAAGGAAATAAAATCCTAATTACAAGATAACATTGCAAATATATAATAAAATAAACAAATAATGTAAATTCTTACACAAATATTCACAAATATATATATTTCTATATAATAATATATTATTATTATATTTATTATATATTTCAATATATCAAAAAACTAAATATCAAAAATATCGTTTATAAAATATGTTCTTGGTCCAAGGCTATCATAAGAGAACTTAGTTATTAATGAAATATATCAAAAAAGAATGATGAACAATTATTAACACTTTTTGATACAACATTATAGCAATATCTGTTCTATGTGGTATTACATTAAATGTAAAAGATTATGAATTTTCAAAGACAAATTTTATTTATAAAATCGAGCGAGTCTGACTGAATTTTGCAGAAGCATGCAAAGAAGAAATGAAGACATTTTATCTCGACGTATTGCAAGACTTTCAAAGACAATTGTTTGTATGAGTAAAATGTGATCTGTACATATATCGGGATAGAATTCTTATCACTTTAAACACAACATTTTCAAAAGTATTTACTGCTTAGTTTCTAATATACGAATTTGACTCAAATTCTGAGGAAACTAAACTTTGGCTCCATATTCAATATTCCAACGAAAATAAATATTAATAATCGAAAACCCTTGTACCGTTTTGGGTGATGTTTATACCGTGTGGTTAGTCATACATCTGAACATAGGGAAATAGCATGGGAAATCGCGTTTTTGGAAATTTCTGCTTACCAAATTTACGAAGAAGCATAAAAGTGGTATCAATCGAAAGATCCTGTTAGTTGTAATTTTTGATGCGAAATACTTACACATTGATTCATTCTTGAGGATAAAATAGTATTTTAATTAAAAAATTCTGTAAAAATAAATTAAAGCTACATCAATGAAAATAGCTGCAACGTTTTGCAGGCGAAACTAAGAACATCATTTTCATCTAATTTAGGGCCGATCTTTACGTTCCGCTTCGTCGGTCGAGTCCTAAAGCGATCTCTTTTTCGATTTTTTTTTTCACTACATAAACATATTTTTTTTCACATCACCAAATTACGGTCTCCGTTAATCTAAATGCATAGATTTTATCACGCCGATTCAAACGGCGACGAAATTTGCCCACCAAATGCCCAAGTTTGTCCAGTATTTTGTTAATTGTAAAATAACATACATAGTTTCTGCTTTTAAGTGCGAAAAAAAAAAAAAACTCGTCCATTCTCGTTCATTTATAAATATAATTAAATAAAATATTGAGGAAGACACAGAATGTAATTATTAAACTAATTTTACCTAGTCGCCTTGATAAATGATCAATTAATTTTTTATAGTAAATTGGAAACGTCATTTCGGTATATTAATTCCGAGCGAAAATGTTAAACAATTAAACAGCGAATTTATACATCATTTTCTCAAAACTATTGGGTTCCAAGATGCGTCTGCAGCATTGGATGCACTGACATGCATTGCAGGAAGAAATATACCGGAAGAACAACTGCAATGCATGTCAGTGATTCTTGAAAGAAAAGCGCATACCAGGAGAAAAGATTTTTATTAAGAAATGAAGAATTAATTGGCCAGTGGAGTTAATAAATAAACAAAATTCTAAAACCATACGTAATATTAGACAAAAAATTGACGAATTATGTGAAAGGCAGAAAAAAAATCAAAAACAGTATCACAAAAAATAATCCAAAAGAATGTATGGCTAAGAAGAACATGTCGAATAAAGGGAAGTTTATTTAGGATTTTTTTCAAAAATATATATATTTGTATTTAATAATATATTATTATTATATTTATTATATATTTCAATATATAACTTAAAAGTTATTAGAAAATAATGTGTGCAAAAATTTAATGCGAGGAGAGAAATCGTTAAGTTTATATGTTGATACGAAACTATCAAAATTTCGATATAATCTTATTAATTATACAAAATATTTAACTAGTAGTAAAAAATGTTTGTTATCTTGGATAGCAGGTCTTCGATTAAAATGTAACACGACTAGTTATTGTTAAACCAGAAATAGAAAAATATAAAATTTAATAATAGAAAAAGGATTTATTCACTTGATTACAGTTATTTAAAAAAAAAATAAAAAGAATTTGAAAATAATTTATTAATCAATAAATTATCTTCCCTTTAGCTACTGTGACTTATGTTACTTTAACCAACGTTCAATAATAGACATTTGATGTTGCATAACAAAAACACATTGTATAATACAGATGGCCTGATATTACGTAAATTTATTTTTTTTTATTTTTTGCATTAAATATTTTCGAATCAAAAATTTTTGCATTATACAATGTGTTATTGTTATGCAACAACAAATGTCATGTAACATAAGTCATAATATTACAGTAGCGAAAAAAAAAAGAAAAATAATTTATTGATTAATTAATTATTTTCATATTCTTTTTATTTGATTTATTTAAATGTATATCATAATCAATCATTATATTACATTAAGTTTGTAACTAATGATAGTGACGATTCTTCGGTATTCGCCAATACCAATAAAAATTATAGATGAAGAAACACAAATTTGGCAAGATAAAAAGGCGTCTTCCGCACGCTATTGCAGGCTTATTCATTTTCATTTTATAAAATAAACTATTGTTGGGCAAAATCGAGTGTTTCTAAAGGAGCGAATAAAAAAAGTTAATAATAATAAATTGAAGTTTTTCAATAAATAAACTGATATTAATGGAATATGTTGAATCAAGTAAATTATGATATATTTTTTTGGATTGAGTGAGTTACGTGAAGATGATAATAACTTGAATAAAAAACACTTAGAATCCTTTCTTCACTATTTAGTAAAGAAAGGATTCTAAGTGTTTCCTTTCTTCACTATTTAGTGAATAAAGGATTCTAAGTGTTTTTTATTCAAGTGATGATATATTTAATTTTGCATAAACAAAAAAGATCGAAAAGATTGACCTTGCTAATCTGTAATATAAACTCGTGAATTATTAATTGAATTTAGAAAAGAAATCATTTTATTTTTCTGCGCCATTACGGAATTGACTTAATGGCGCAGAAAAATAAAATGATTTTCGCGATTATAAATTTAGACTATAATTTACAATCGCGATAGGAGTATCTAAAATCATTGCACAACGAAATAAAATCAAATATTCTGGATGTATTTTGAAGTAAACTGAATACAGCTCGTTTTATTTGCCAGTAACATTACACATTTTTTTATTACGCGCAGCTGAAATCATATCGTAGCAATTGGTCAGTTATCGGAAGATTCACAAGAATGTAAACATGAATGTACGCAGAAAATATCGACATTTGCAAATAACACCGATGTTATTCATGCCTTACTTAAAGCGTCCAATTCGTTAATATCTCTCTTTCGATAAAATAAGAAAAATCATCTATATTTTTAAAGAAATCCAAATTCTTATTTAACGATTTCTCTGATATAAAAAAATAATAACGAAGCTCACGAATTTGAAATTAAACAAGAAAAGGAAATATGATAATTAAAAATATAAATTTGATTATTTCGAAATCAATTGGATTTTGTTGATATTATAAATTTATGTTTCATCATACTATAATCTATTTCAGTAGTAATATCGTTCGCCCAATTTAGTTTTTGAGACCCCTGATCGCATTTAATTTTTTAAATGATTGTTTTAATATTTTATAATGTTAGAATAAATATGAATTTATTGATTGTTTATTTTTTCCCCATAAAAAATTTTGTAATTGGTTTAAATATTCCTATTTTTATTGTTACTCATTAAAAAAACATATTTAAGAGTAATTTTACTGTTATAATAATAATAATAATAATATTCTTTATTTTCCACAATAATATAATATTACAAGATCCTAAAATTATTACAAACAATATATATTGTAGAAAACCCATGGGCGGAGTACAGAAAATAGCTTATATGTATAAGCAGATCTGCTTTAAACTTAACCCAAATGAAATTAAGAATAACATTATGGCTTAAACTTAAATAACAAAATCATGAAAACAATATATAAGAAAAAAAAACATCACTATATTACTAAAAAACTTATATAATAACAACATTATTATTATTATTATTAATAATTATAATGATAATAATAGTAATAATAATAATAATTGCAGCAGTTACAAAAACTAAAAATACTAAAAATACCATCACTCTGAGTCACGAGAAAATATTAAATATTTTACAGATCTTTTGAATGGTAGCAGTGATAGATTTTTGTACTCAGTTGGAATACTGTTGTACACTTTTACTACATTATAAGTAAAACTGCGCTCAAAATAGGTCGTTCGGTGAATTGGTGGAGTTAAGAGGCCTTTATATTAATGTTATGTACATCAGTGCGAAATGATATTTTTTTGTAAAGATATGGTGGGCATTTCAAATGGATTATTTTGTTAAAAAAATATGCCATATGCAAGTATCTCCTTCCTTCCATGTTGATCCAGTTGGTAATTTTTAATGTGTGTGATATTCGATCATACTTTCGTATGCCGTGGATTAATCTGAGACATGAGTTCTGCACTAGCTGAATTCTTTTTTGTGTAGCTGCAGTCAAACACGGTCCATACACTGCATCGCAAAAATTGAAATGCGAAAGAACTAAACTATTGCATAACAAAATTTTCAATTCTCGTGATAGAAAAGATCTAGCCGCAAAAATCAACTTAAGGTTACAGTAAGCAATTCGGATACACTTTGAAATTTGTGAGGAAAACCTTAATTTTTTATCAACAATTAACCCAAGATTTTTGGCTTCCTCAACAAAAATCAAAGGTACATTGTTTAAAAATATATGTATGTCTTTTTCACCAAGTTTTTTACTGAAAAGTATAGCTACTGATTTATTAGGGTTAATTTGTAAACCATGTTGAGTACATGCATCAGTAAATGTTTGTAGATCGGAATTTATTTCATTTACAGCATTTATAAGATCGCAGCTTTTGAATGAGTGTAGCAACTGTGTGTCATCTGCGTACACATGGAATTTTAAATATTTAAAGTATTGCCCGAAGCTGCACGTATATACCGCATACAAGAGAGGTCCTAGAATTGATCCCTGAGGTACACCTCTGTTGGTTTTATACGGCTTAGACGAAACATTTTCTATGACAACTAATTGATCACGATTTGAAAGGTATGAATCAAAGAAAGATAATGCACTATTAGCTAATCCAATATAGTGAAATATTGACATTAAAATATTATGATCTATAGTGTCAAAAGCTTTGCTAAAGTCAAGCAGTATTAGCACACTGTCTTCACCACGGTCTCCAGCTCTTAATATGTTATCTGTAATATCGAGTAATGCGGTGGTACAGCTGTGGTGGGGCCTAAAACCCGATTGCTGCTCAGGCAAAATATTATATTCTGCTAAATGTACTCGTAATTGTGTGTCTACTATTTTTTCGAGAATCTTAGAAACCGTGGGTAGTATACTAATTGGCCTAAAATCGGATGTAGAAGTAGGCGTTGAAATTTTAGCAAGTGGTCTAATTAATGCATGTTTCCAATGAGTAGGAAAATGATTTGAAAGCAGACATGAGTTAATTATATGTGTTAATAAAGGTATAATATATGGACAGCAAAGTTTTAGCATAAATGCATTAATGTCATCAATACCAGTGGCATTAGTTTTAATATTATTTAATGTTTTATACACCTCGAAAGTATCTACTAATTTAAACTCAAACAATTCATTGAAATTACATTTTCTATTAGTTTTATAAAATTGAATCACATCTTGATTGATAATCGGAGTATTAGGTAAAGAGGAAATGAAATAATTGTTAAAAGATTCTGGATCTTGAAGTGATATGGGAACTGATATTTTAGGTTTATTAGAAATATGTACTTCTTTTAATGCTTTCCATAACTGCTTTGGAGCTGTGCGAAATTTAAAATCAAAGTATGCTTTCTTTTCTTTTCGAATCGTATTTGTTGTCAAATTTCTAAGAGATTTATAGTAGTTCCAGTGTTCAGGTTTTTTTTTGTTTTTTTGTACTTACTGAGGGCATTATTTCTTAACTGTATCATTAATTTGATATTATTAGTTATCCAGGGTGTTATTGGTTTTGTAAATCGAGAAGTCTTATAGGGAGCATGTTTATTAAATAATTCACAAATCAGGTTATTAAAAGCACTCACTTTGTCATCAATATTGTTCATAGTGTAGATATTGTGGAATGATAACTTTTGAAGATCATTAGCAAAGTTTTCATAATCTATATTCTTGAATGTTCTGTATGTATGGTATGTAGTTGTATGTTTAAAATGGTTTACTATAATGTCACCAAAAATTAAATCGTGATCTGTTATCTGCACACTTCGTGTGCCAACGTTTCTTATTAAATTAGGATCTGTTATTATAATTAAATCTATAAGGGTATAACTATTTGAACCAATTCTAGTAGGCGCGTCTATCACTTGTGTAAGGCCAAATGAGTCCAAAAGAGCTTTAAAGGATATTGTTAATAAGTTTGAATTATTATATACATTTATATTAAAGTCTCCCATACATATAATTTCATCATTAGTTGGTAAAAGTTCAGATAATGTTATATTAAATTCATCCAAAAACGAATTATGATTAAAATTTGGAGGTCGATATATAACTCCAAATGCATATTTATTACCATGCACACTAAGCCTAACCCAAAGTTGCTCTATATTGCTTGAAGTTGATATAATGTTGCATTCGAATGTGTCCCTAATGTAAAATGCTACACCAGCCCCACGCGTCCCTCTATCGCAACGGATAATTTTGTAGCCTTGAATGTAAATATTTTCAGATTGCATATCTCTACATAACCATGTCTCAGACAAACCCACAACATCATATGACGCATTCAGGATTAAATCTTTTAAAGAACTAAAATGAGCAGTTAATGACCTAATATTAATGTGTGCTAATTTAATTGAACTAGAGGCCATATTCCTATGAAAACCAATAAAAAGAACACTGCATAATCATAAATATTTCCACGCTGTCATAATATTCAGTAATTAGTGTGATAGTATTAAACAGAAATTATTAAGTAATATATTGTATATATAATGATACAAGTTATACTTTATATAAATATTAGCAATTCAAAATAGTAAATTGTCTTCATTTTGATAAATAAAATAAAATATAAACCCTGTTTGTTACTACTGCAATTGTTCGAAAATAATATATATATTGTAAGAGAAAACTAACTTAAAATGTAAACAGATACAAAAAATAAATCTAAAGTAATTTTCTTTAGAAGTACTTTAGTGGCAATTTTACGGTTGCACAAATAATGAATTATTTTAACTGTGTGCCTTTTAATTTAGGCTTGTTTTTATACACCTCTCATTTCAGTTTATGCGAAGAAAATTTCACTAATATCTGTCGATTGATATTAGCTTTTTTTTCGCCAACTCGATAACACTCTTCTATGCAGTCCGATGACACAGTCATATTTAATTTATCGGCAAGTGTACGCAACACAAGTTCTTCTGTACGCTCATTCTTCTCCTCCTTGATACCAAATATACGTATATTTTTTCTGCGGAGTTGTTCCATGGAGTCTTGCTTCGCATCACATTCGACATTGATTGTCCGATTTTAGTGATTTTATATTATCCTCCAATTCACTTATCTTAGTTTGATAAAACCCAATGATGTCCTTCATTTCCTCTTGGATTATACTCTTTATTGAATCGGATATGGTTTTAACGAATGCGTTGATGAATGATTCCTTTTTAAATGTGTCCGTGATAACTTCTTCGAACTCCAATATTTGTGCACGTGAGAACACCATTTTATTAGTATACACAGTGTGTTATTAGTAATATGAAGTTGAACACGTAATTAAATTAGGTATTTTACTACGAATATTAATTGAGTTGTACAGACCGTAAAGATCGCGCGTTCTACTCGGTCGCCATCACAGATATGATAATATGTTCATTATTTTTGTAGTGATACATATTTCATCTTAAAAATTTATAATTAATATATGTTTCACATATAATTATGACAATTAAAGCTTTAATATCACCTTGTATGTATCATTTATAATTCTTTAATGTTTAACTAGTTTACACAAACGTGTAGTAACTTAAAGCTGAAAATTCAAGCATTATATTATAATATATCCTTTTTTTAATGAATGTCCATTTTTTTTTTCAAAATTCAGCATCATTTATTAAAATAGCACGAGGTTTTTGTTTAATTTTTCCCGGCGCCTCTGCCATGGTCTAGATGCAAATCCGTGGGTAACTTGACAACGGTCTTTATGTTTATTCAAGGTAGTATGAAAGTTGGGCGTCATATTTATGACGTTATTCAACCAATTTAACTGACTTATCTAAATGGCCACCTGGCGATCTTTCCCAACAAAACACCGTAGGTTTCCATATTATTCGTCAATCTATGTACCTTCACTATTAAGCTGGCGTTAATATTTTTTGATGACTGCCCCGTTCGCCCTATTGAAATCCCATAGAACATGTATGGAATATTATGGGGCGACGGTCATCCACTTCACACTATACTCCACGGACTCTGGCACAGTTAATTCATGAAGTTCATTTGTTACGACAGAAATGTCTTCCTTCCTTCCTAATGTACTGATTCCAAGTGTAAATGATTTAGAATGAGGTGCCACAAGAAGGTATGGCCCATCTCATTTTGTGGATGACTAGACTTGCCTAGGAACTGAGCTGCTAAATACATAATATTTTTAGTATTAATTTTTTGGCAAAATTGATCTTTTCATTTTTGAACGAAGACTAACTTGTTGCCAAGAAAGAAATTAAACAAAATATGCCTTCTAAGAAAGACCTCTGGTCGATAGCCCAGGACAGACAAACCTTGATTTTAATGTATATTCCAAATGTTGTAAAAATATAATTGTCTGAATAAAAATATTTGTATACATGCCTTCTAATGTATTGCATATTTATATTTCTTGTTTCAGTTTAATGATGATGGAACTTTGGATTACGAAACATTGATTTCTGTGATTCCTGAAGAAGTACGTGACAAATATGCTCCAGTTTTAAGAAAATGTGGTTCTGTCAGTAAGTATTATACCTATATTACATAGAGCATACGTATTAAGTTTTTTAAAAAAATATATACCGTCTGGAAATTACGTAGTGGATAAATTTGGTAATTTCATTGGTGTGTATGAAAGATAATTTAAAAAGATATCTGCGAATATGAAAATGACATTTGTGTTTTGAAAGCGCAAAATTAAAAATCACAAGAGAAGCGCTAATCGCCGTTTCCGCTTAAATTACGCGCAATATATTTAATACAATCTTATTTCTCTTTTATGAAATAAATATGAATAAATTATTAAAAATCAACCAATAAAACACAGATTTATTCATATTTATTTCATACAATATGAACTAGCAATGTCGAAATATTAAAACCATTAAATATTTCTCTTCACACAAATACTTTTGAAATAATGAAGTGCAATTATTTCATTAACTGATTTGTATTGTAGGATTGTGCAGGTTCGTCAATTTGAACATTTAGCGTAATTGTCGAGGATTTTACATTTTTAATTTTTTTTTATACATGATAACAAAATTCAGTCCGTTAATTTCATTCGTCTTTACTATTTCAACTTTAAGACAGTGTTTCTTATTACAGCTTAATTCGAATAAGGTCTATATTAAATACTCAAAGGTAGTACATTTAATAATATACCTTCAAAATGAGAGACTTAACAAAATTAATATTAGACACGTTTGCAATTTCTTGTCGCTTGCAAAAACATTTCATCAAGCGGTTTTAATTAAAATTAATGACATGGATGTATACACGGGAGACTTTAAAATTATTGTATGTTACTTGCACGGTTGATGTATTCATATATAAATTAAAACATAGAAATATACAGTTTCAAACTACATTAAAGCTTCTTAAAATAAATGTTAATTAAAATATCTTTAAAGCCTTACACCGAAAAGTAGACAAGGCATACGATTATATAAATTATTGTAAATGTATATATTTAAAAATATTTTATGTATTTTAGAAAAAATATCCCATATTTAATTAAATAAAATGAAATGAAACAAAGATGATTCACACATTTGCAGCTATTTAAATTACAATGAAATTAGACAAGGAAAATTTGTTGGCTATGACAAATAAAATTCGATCAATCCCTTTTTCAAACTGCTCGGGAAGTAGTTGTTTCAGTTGTGTTTGTAAAACTTACAGTGTAAGTATTTTTTGCAGTTGGAAAAAGGGATTGATCGAATTTTATTGATCAGTGCCAAATAATTTTCCTTATTTAATTTCACCATATTTAATTCAAAATATATCGAAAGGTAAAACGTATTTGGAATAAAAAAGATAAATAATTAATTGTAATATCAAATTCTGTTTATTATTTAAACAAAATTTACCATCTTTATTCTGTAAATGAATCGGCCATCGACCGGAGGTCTTTCAGTCCATATTCGATATTATTTATGTTGAATTTGTATTATGTTCAAATATGTGCTTAATTAATTTCTCACTTAACTCGTGGTGAAACATGTTTACATTTGAATATAATATTGTGTAGATATATATTTCCTATCGCTTCACTCGTTTCTGCTTAGAAGTGAAGAAACACTTAATATTTATAGGATCATTATTTTCATTCATGTTGATTGTATATATTGCTAATTATTTTTATAATGTAAGTTTTACATTAATTATGTAGATTACAATTAATGATATTTTGTTTAGTTTTAGGTGCATTATCATTAATTTTGTATTTTATTATATTTCACTTTTGTTATTTACGACGATGAAAACTTGAAATTTTCTTGTAAAGTCTGTTGAGAATATAAACGACTATTCCAATTCTATCGCATGTAGCCAATGAGTATTAATTTTTAGCCAATCACGTCAATTTTTAAGTGAACAAACCGAACTTGGCGTTTTCAACTGAGAAAACCAAAGTTAACTATTCTCCGAAAAACAAATTGAATTAGCCTTGATAAGAAAGCAAACAAAAGTTGTAAGTAAATTATAAAATGGAAAGGTTTGGTAGCGCTTCATCATCCATAATAAATGCGGCGGTGACAATTTCCCCACCAAAAAATACAACAAAAACGATAAAATGTGAAGAATTCTGCCCGGATAGGAACTACTACGTTTAGTATTAATCAATAAAATTGTTGGTAACGATGTAAATGAGAATACCCCGATTTTTGAAAAAATAAAAAAATACGGATATTAAATTTACTTTAATAGTTTCTATATAACTAATGCACGCTCTAATATACTTGAATTCTCTCCATTGCGTCGCATCTGCCAAACTCATAATTATTTTAATTGTGACATATTTAACTTTAGTTTGAGTGAATTCAAGGCATTCTTTCTGTAGTTGAATTTAACTTATAAGGTTGTAGATACATTATTATTAAAAACGTTTGTGTCACAATTGTATTCTAATTCTTATTTTATTTTTATATGTCATTCTTTATATTTTTATATACGTCTTATTTAATAGCACATTATATTAAGTTTGTACTTATTGCTCTGTAATTGGTTTTTTTGTCTATTGGGTAATAAAGTTTATTATTATTAAATTTGACGTCTATTGACGTTTATTTAAAATAATCGAAATTTAATTTTAGATTTTTTAATAAATTACATCCATTTTAAATTTTTATATTGAATATAGATTTCGCTAATTTTATCAGTATTGGAGATTATATTGGGCTCATAGAATAAAAGTTAATGGTTCGAAAATATTTAATGATGATTTTAGTTTAAATAAAAAATGTGTTATTTCTTACGTAACAATATTATTTAATTTAATAAATGTAGATATTGTAAGTTTTTATTTGCTACTATTAAATCACATTTAATTTTGCAATTGAATACTTTGAATCATTATTAAACATTAATTCATTTAAGAAAATCTTTAATGAAATAACTGAACTCTCATTTGAATAAATTGTATTTCGTCACGATTTTATAAACTAGGAAATAATTGTAGTCTTGTGATTTCCAATCTTATTATTTTCAATTGAATATTTATTTATATGATCTAACAAACACCTTATTTAGATTTTGTCAATCCAATTTTTGGTTGACTATTAATTTGATTATTTAGTGTATGTTATTTCAATGATTATGAAGAAGTCTTTTCTCGATGGTATAAGTTCTGCATACTGTTATCGCTGACAATAATTCTTTGTATAAAATAATATTCATGTCTATAATTTTATTTTTATGGTAATTTTTATTTTAACAAAATAAATATGTTTTCTTTTTCTCGACGAAATAAATAAATAAATAAATAAACAACGAATATGAACCGGAATGCTCTTTCATTATCGCTAAACTTCTCCAAAAATACTTCCACATTTAACTACTGAAAGTGTAAGAAAAAATAATCAATTGAATAATTGTTAATGAATAATAAATGCATTTAATTTGTTTTGAATTCTAATGATATTAAAATATAATTGGAATATTAGTTATTTTTATATACATTGAATTAACAAACACATAGTAACTAGCACTAAAAAGTCAAAAACCATTTCAAAACGAAAAATTGTGCATCAAAAGAAAATATCTCTGTACACAACAAATAACAAAATATTTTTATTTGTAAGTAATTTTGTTAAATATAAATAAAACAATTTTTGTATAGTGGGAAAAAATAAAATATATACAATTATATATGACGAAGATTTAAATTTGCCGCCGTTTTGTTAATTAGTTCACATGCATGTTTAATTTGTCTTATTTGTGAACATTGTTTGTTTTGTTCAACATCCAATTTGATTTTTTATTTTCACAAACCGGACAACACAACATTTACAATAAAATTACAATAACTATAACACACCTGTGCAACAACTAACCTAACCTTAGACTAACAAATTAAGGAGGGAAACTAGTTTCTTTTCTTTTAATGTTGTTATTTTTTTTTAAATTACATTTATATACATTCAACATTACATACAATCAAGTGAACTGGAATGAATTGATTTGCTTTGTAATGAAAGAGGTAAGTAATATGAACACTATTAAGGTTCAATAGGACGCTGAAAATTATTAAAAATGGTAAACGTTGCTTGAAAATGAGGAATACTATTCTTTCTGTTGTTTTTTTATTTGTTTTTTCTTTTAAAATGGAAATTTATATTGTTTCATCTGGTGATGATTTCTAACCCATTTAGTTATTTAGGGTTTTAAGAAGAAATATTAATTTTTCTGAAAGAAAGAAAAAGTTACAAAATTTTATATTAATTTAATTCAACAACTACTTATTGGTGTAAGTGAAAATATTAGGTAGAAATTAAATGTTTTTATGTATAAATTTTTAACAGCTACTCATAATTTATTTTTGTTTTCCATGAAATGGGATTTTAATTTACATTTTATTTTTAAAATTTAAAAAGAATCACATAAATTTTAAAATTATCTTAATTTTTTATTAGTAGAAACCTGGAACATCATCATTCATTTTATTTACAAATAAAAGAATCAAGTATAAATTTAAAATTTCTGTTCATTGCTATAAATAAAATGAATGAAGAAAAAATTAAAATGTCAGTGGTTATTTTTAAATTTCAATTCTAAAAATGCAAATTAACACACATACCATGGAAAAAAAATCTATTGCCAACAAAAAACAATTGATTTGATTTCTATAAGTCAAACAAACCTTAATTATCCTTCTTCATACGAGTACTGGTCATTCTATAAATAATCGAATCCCTGCCTGGGTACATGTCAGCAATGAAAATGCAGATGGCTAGGAGGGAAAAGAACATGGCAATACCGAACCAGAGCATGATGTTAAAAATAACTGGATAATCACTGCTGTAGGTTTTTGACAAATTCAATTTGCTGAAGTCGATTTTGTCGATTGTTTTATAATCGTTTCAAAGAATTTTTCAATATTAAAGACAATAACATTATTTATTATATTACGATTCGTTCCTTACACCTATAGGTAGAAAGGAAAAAGAGTGAAAAATATATATATTACAATTCGTGTAATCGTAGATACTGGATAATTATCGCCATCTATATTCAATACCAAGATTTAAAATGGCGGTAATTTATTAAAAATTCTAAAATTATATACCTATTATTTTAAATAAAAGTCATTAGACGTCAAATTTAAGGTAAATTTAATATCGTATTATCGATGAAAATACTACTATAATCGTTATTAATTATTTCGAATTGTTGGAGAAAGTTTCACCATTGATGCAAATTACATCCGTAATGTGCTGATTTTGCCGAAATTACGAACACGGATAATCTCAAAATTGCAACTTTGAATGCGATTTGAGAAAAAAAAAACCGTAAGTTTGCTAATAAAACGAACTTCATTTTTGTGCATAGCATACACGTTTACACCTAATTTCATAAAAAAATCAAAAATCGGGGTATGTTCATCGACAAAGTAGCCAAATTGTTTTCATTTCTTTTCCAAATAATAATAAATATATTGTACCTTTTGTATAATTGACATTGTAATTTAGATAAATGTTTTTAAAGTCGTGGAAAAGTCTTTCCAAATATCATTCGTGATGGCAATTAACTCGAAATAAATTTTGTTTTTAGTACATTCAAGCAACTAACAGAAAAAATCACGAGCCGCCAGGCGAGACAGTTGCTCTCATTAAAATCGCTAAGCAACAAACTTTCCTGCAAAAACGAAATTTATTAGATCAAATTGCAATCACTTATAGTATTATGTATGATTATTTTTATAACACAATTATTTTTTTTGTTCAAGGTTAAATATTTGAATAAAAGATAAGTGTGTTTTATTCACTTGGTCTCACAGTTATTTAAAATAAATTAAATATTCAATATAAAGAAATGGAAAACAATTATTTTTTAAGTACTTAGGATACGTAAGCTGCAGAAGATAAAGAGAAAATAAATAATAATATAAAAGGAGGGCAGAAAGACCTCAGATCGATAGCCCAGGACAGACTAACACCTTCATACAAATATTATATAACTGTATATTATATAAAGTTATTGTATGAATAAAGATCTATATATTTATATACAGAAAAAAAAGATTTATTCATTTGGTCGCAGCTATTTAAATAAAAGGAATTTGAGAATAATCAATTAATTAGTTATTTTCTCTTTTGCATCTGTGACATAATGACTTATGTTATATAAGTACTTTAACAAATGTCTAATAATAGACATTTGCTGTTGCATAACAATAACAATTGTATAATGCAACAATTTTTGAATCGAAAATATTTAATGTAAAAAACAAAACAAAAAATAAAATAAAAGTTACGTAATATAAGGCCATCCGCAGGCACGTGTTTCGGGATTTGATCCCACGTTAAATTCTTTTTATTTAATCTAAGAAAATAAATATTTCATTTTCAATAATTTAATATTTTCAAATTTCTTAGGCTTGGATTTTTTAATAACTTTATTACATCGAAAATCCTATGTTTTTATGATTAATTTCTTTCTCATTGATAAAACATTTCTGCTAATATATACGTGTATTGATTGAATTCACTTGTTTTGGTTTATCAGTAAATAATTCAATCAACAAAACCCATAAATTCCTTTGTATTTATTAGATTTATCATATAAAAACAAATTCCAAAGACAAACAAAAATGAATTAAATTGTTTGTAAAATTTAAAAATACCTTTAACTTATTACGGAAACAAGAAATAATAATAGAATCTGTAAATATTTGCAAGCCATTAAGAACGCCGCCAAATGAAAAATTGGGTTAATTTAGTTAGAGGCACATTAAATATCTGCCGCTTTGTTTACATAATACGAAACGTGTTTAGGCAGCAAAATGTGAGTTATTTCGGGTTTGATATTCATACGCAGGCCTCAGACAAGATACATTTGCTTTTAATCAAATCATGGGTTGCTCGTGCACGTAAAAAAAAATTAGACGCACATGTGAACAGTTCCGGATATGCTCCCGCTGTTGAACTTTTTTTTTTTCGAATTGTTTCGGTATTGAACTTCCGTTTACTTTTTTATCGGTGAAATATTTCTACTGGAATGTAAATGGATTGTTGGGTGGTTTTATAAATTCGTTTAAAAACTTAAATGAAAAATAAAAAAACTACATATTGTCATATAGAGGACTCGGGTCTTATGCGAATATGTTTTTTTATTTGTATAAGATCCATTGTTGTGTTTTTACAATAGTAACCCATTTATTTACAGGTCCGTTCAAATGTTGAGGTGCATTATAATATATTAAGTGTCATGGACTAGCAAATTTGCACTCTATATTCTATTGTCACTTATTAGCTGAAAACGAATAAAATGAGGTCCGGAACATATACGCCAAAATTGAATAAAAGAAAGTTTATTAAAAAAAAACATGTATAACCTAGTCAAAATAAAATATTACGAGATTATTATTAATTCATCTTTTTTATACAAGGAATGGATTTAAAATTAAAGAACAAATATTGAGAGATGCTACCTCCGAATAACTTATTAATGTTCCATTTATCTATTTTACTTTGTTAGATATATATATCATTATTTTTGAGAGTTAGAGTTATTGAGCTCATGCTTCATGACCAAGATCCAAGTATTTTTATAAAAGAACCAATCTGTTGACACACACACGTATTTATTCCCTTTTTTATGGAATTTATTGTTTGTAATTGTTCACATTTTAAACCTGTAGGAACGTTCGAAACCAGACCATGATGTACAAAAAAAACAGCGTCATAGCCATAGTCTTTAAGTAAATCACATCTCGTCCGAACAATCCCACATAAATTACCCATAAAACCAATAACAATACAAATATTCTGTAGGAATAACAAAAACAAATGTGAAATAGTAAGGAGCCAAAGGTATACCCAATGTCACCATGTAAGACACAAATAAATTTTGTATATTCTCTCAGAAAGTCCATGCCACCCCCTTTTTTTTATAAATTTGTTACCTTCAAGTGTATTTATCTTTTCGTTTAAAACGTGGTGTGCTTCTTGAATGCCGATTCAAGAATGACGTGAACCTCTTTTCGATTTGGTTTTATTCACTTCCCATCGATTTGCCCAGAAAAGTTTTTAGCATTAATTTCTTTTGGAATAACATTCAATAAATGCCTGTGCGGCCATCTCCGTATTCGTGTGAAATGTTTATATTACGCGCGCTTCCCCCGATTGGGCTGAAAAAACACCCACTTAACTCTATCGCTCAGATTAAACAATGATAAAATTCCCCACGTCTAACGCATTTTTGTTAAAATACAATATTAACAAAATTAATATTAGAAATATTTTTACCAATACATTTTAAAAATTATATTTGTTATTTCGGAAATACATTACAATATTAAAATATTTTTAATGATAATAAACATCTAATGACAAGAAAATTATAAAACTAAGAATTAATTCAAGAGCAGGCGAAAATAAATTAGGTTTACGCTGGTTTCTGATTTTTTAATCATTTACCCAATTAAATGAATACGAGTGCCAGAAATAAGTGTCTGATGAGAAATAAACAATTAGTGATGACACATTTTTGACAGTTAAAATTTAATGTTTATTGGCTGTTTAAACAGATTATGAAATAAAAAAAAATAGAGTGCATTTTCCGAGTTACCAATTTTTTATAGATCTTTCAATTAAATGCGAGAGCTAGCAATATGTCTGACAATAAATTAACAATTGTTGATGACAGTTGATATTTATTAACTATTTAAACATTATAAAAGAAAATCAAAAACAAACAGTAGACTCTCCGAGTTATGATTTTTTAATAATTAAATTGTTTATAACAAATAAACCATTGTTAAAGAAATATTTATTATGAACATATTATGAAAGTTTATATTTATTGCTACCCCTACACCTCCATTATGGTAGATGGGGATTTTAGATTATATATATATATATATTTATTGCTTATTGAATGTTTAAGCTAAATATTAAAGAATAATAAAAGTAAATTGGGGACTTCGGAAAATGTGACACATTTAAAATTGCATTTTAATATTTTTGAAAATATCGTTTAAGTTGTTAGAGAATATATACTGGGTGGCGCAAGATTCCGATGAAGTCTAATATCTCAGTTATAAAGAAATATACAAAAAAATGTTACTTACATTACTAATAATGTAATAATGTGCTACTGTCAAAATTCACATTTTAAAATTAGTTTCGTATATACAAGGTGTCCAATAATCACGTGACGTATCAAACATATGTTTTTTTTTAAATGGAATGATATATTTTTTATGAAGATTTTCGATTCTACGTTTAAAAATAATCCATTTTTATATAAGATTTAATAGGTCAGTTTTTCATAGTTTAAAAGTTATAACCAAATGAATGTTGAAATCGATAGATGTTTAGAGCCTAATATTTCAATAATGAAAAATGAAATAAACATTCTGTCAACGCCATACAAATGCAAAAATACTTAATAATACAAGAAATACTCTTTTTTTCTCTTAAAACTAATTTTTATACACAGGGTGAAGCAATACGCAAAATGATTTTTTTCTCTTTTTACTTAAATGGGACACCCTATATTTTTTATGCTATTTTAATAGAAAATTGATCACTCTTCATTGTTTATATAACATATTAAACAGCTACCGTTTACCGTTTTTGAGATATTTAATCTCAAATGCAAATTTGATATAGAATTTTTAATCAAAGTAGGCAGTGCCAGAACAACTAATTTATTTAGTTGTGAAAGTTACGCTTAATATCATATTTAGTAAGTAAAGTACATTTTACGTTATATTTTGTAACACTGGTGCAGTCAAACATACTTCTTCAATAAATGATTAATTTAATTGTTAAAAACTAACAACAACCATATTTTTTGGTTATTATTCGAAAAATATTTAAAATATTCCTATATGCTTGTTAAATTAATTTATTTAAACAATTCATGTTGACTGAAAAACCGAAAACAGACATTAAGTGGAATAATAAAATACTTATATCATTCTATTTTGTTATTATTAACATTTTTATGTATTTATTTCACGCACTCACATCATTTTTTTTGTATTCAAACATTTTACAATTTTTTTCTTAAAAAATGTGTCCCAGTAACCATTATAACTCGCTAAATAATCGTCGAGCAACTATTTTCTTTGTATTTTGCATGCGCCTTTAAATATCGATTGTCATTTGAATATCCTTTTAGGTTAGGAAGTAAGTATGTTATTAAATGTCAGAAAACGATTATGAATTGCATTTGTATTAATTACAGCCTACTTAAATTATAGATTATAAGCGAAACTTATAATTTTGTACTTTGAATTGAAATTGTTAAAAAACGGTAACAGATAGGAGTATTATTTATTATGGAAAAATTAAAGATCAACCAATTTTCTATCGAAATAGTGTAAAAAATATAGGGTGTTCCATTTAAGGAAAAAAAAAAGAAAAAAATCATTTTGCGTATTGTTTCACCCTGTACACAACATTTGCTTTATGGTAACAAACGATTATTCCTTATATTATTAAACATTTTTTCAATTAAATTGCGTTAACAGAAAGTTTACATCGTTTTTCAATTTTGAAAAACAAGGCCCTAAACTTCCATCGATTTCAACATTAAATTGTATATAACTTTTAAAATATTAAAAATTGATCTAATAAACTTTATACCAGAAATGATTAATTTTAAGCGTAGAATCTAAAATCGACATAAAAAATATAGCATTACATTTAAAAAATCATGTGTTTGATACGTCACGTGATTGTTGGACACCCTGTATATATGAAAATAATTTTAAAATGTGATGTTTTACAGTAGCTACAAATTATGTCAGTAATATTTTTTTGTAAATTTCTAAATAACTGAGATATTGGACTTCACCGGAATCTTGCGCCACCCTGTATATATATATATAGAAGAAACTTATCGCATTCTGAACAGCGCTGTACAAATGTTTTGAATTCATCGTGCAATTGTTGTCAAAATAATTATTTAAATAATATTTATTTTTGGTGGATGCGCTGGAGTTATTGCCAGCTTCACATAAGCCGCTGTCGACACTGCGTTCATTGCTTTGGCGGTTAAGTTTCAGTCATAATTACGAGCAATTATAGCCTGAAATTCTATTTTAAAGGAGTTCATGTGTTCTGAGAGACACAAAGAAGCATTTCCGTTATTTTCGCTCGTTCTGATTTTTAAGGAGTTCGCTTCCTCGCTGGTAGCGCCCACTATTTGTTTGTAGTTATCGTATATTTTATTGGTTTCTAATAAAGAAAAACATTTATTATTATTTGTTAAAATTGATAAGTTATTTTTAAAGTTAAATTATTTTAAGTCCATTTTCTTCGTTATTTATTTGCTTGTTTTAACCACGAGCTGGTGGAATAAATTATGAAATAATAAATTTTACAAATTTATTTATTTATTCATATACTCGGAAAAACCTTTTTACAATCTATGAAATACAATGTTAAATATAACAATTAAAATATATGTGTATACAAATATCTATCTTTAAACAATTACATTTTTTACAAACATTAAGTATATACAATAAAATATTAAAATGTTTGTCCTTCCTGTTGTATTGTTTCTGCCCTTAAAACATATTCAAAAACATTTAAATAAAACATTTTTTTAATTTGGTTTTATTATATAAATGTATTTTGAAGATCTCAAATGCGATTTTATAGATAATCAATATTCGATTAAAACCCGAATATACTCCAATCAAATGGTTTATTGGTTTACAAGCAACTGTTTGTTGTGGCCCTACTTGTAAAACGGACTTTAGTTTGCTTTAATTAAAGGAAGGTTTGTTTCCCGAGCATCGTTAATAAAGGGAACCGTCGATGTATTTACCTCCGCAAAGCTCTTTTAATTTTCAACTAACGTAGGATATTTTAATTAGTAGTTTCTATAGGGTTTCTAATAATATTCCCGTAATTATGGTTAAAGGAAATGATAATACAAATAAATATATTAACAATTTCTAGGTCATCTTTTAAGTGAGAATAGATTTAAATAAAAATGATTTGAAAATAATTAATAAACACATTTAGCTCCGTGACTTTTGACTTACGTAAGTACGTTAAACAAATTTACATTAAAACAACTACTTCCCGGGCAAATACCCACACCGGAAATTGAATTACATAATGTACACCTGCTGTTGTATATCAATATAATATTGCTTATTGCAACAAATTTTTATCCGAGAAAAATTTAATGCAAAGACAAACAGAAGACTAGATTTGTTAAATGAATGCTTGTATTTTTTTATTACTATTTTTATGTTCCGTATGTTATAAAATATTTATGATAATATTGATGGGAGTAATTAATCAAAACAGGTTGCGAGCAATCGTTTGAAATTTTAAAATTGTATCATTCGTTTTACAGTCTTCAATTCATCCATAATTATAGGGTTGCAATTATAAACTCTGAATTTGAAATACCTCCATAGAGAAATGTCAATGTCGTGATGTCCAAACTTTGTGAAATCTCTTCAAGATATTATTGAACACATATGATACAATTAACTACAACTGTTATATTTATTGAGAACATTGTTGTGTATAGAGTATCCTGAAAATATATCGTTTGAAATCATGTTTGCTTGTGAAATCAAAGCATGTACGACTGAGACCATTTAAGTAGTTAAGGATGGTGTATTGGAATGATCTCTCGAACATGGCCGTTCTGTGTTGGAG
Source organism: Philonthus spinipes (assembly GCA_963082785.1). NCBI lineage: Eukaryota > Metazoa > Arthropoda > Insecta > Coleoptera > Staphylinidae > Philonthus > Philonthus spinipes. The sequence goes on from OY720312.1 coordinate 8,670,678, forward strand.
GCGTTAACCGATTCCGATTTCTTGTGTACATTGAATCGAAATATGAGTTTTTCGAAGAGGTATGACGGGGTCTTCAATAAAATGATATCATAAAATAGACAGTAGCTATGCAACATTCGGCGATTGTTTCAACTCAATTAGCTTATGCGAGATTCTATCATATTTCCTAATTCCAAATATTAACCTTAGGCATGAATTTTGAATACGCTGAATTTTTGATTTTGTATATTCATCAAGACAAGGATGTATAAGAGGTGAACAAAAAGTAAATTGTGAGAGTACTGTAGATTCACAGAGTAAAATTATTGTTTATCAATATATTCCCTATTGAGATAAATGAATCTTGAATTCTTAAAGGCTCGCTGAATACATTTGGATACAAAATCATAATATCTGAAAGTATTATGCAGGACTTTTACCATTGTTGCTCATTGGTATAACCGTGTTGTTTATGGCTGGACTGAATACGTCGATTAGTTCAGCCCACTTATTTTTAGGTCCGAAAAGAAGGCAAGATGATTCCTCGGGATTTAGAACGAGGCAGTGAGGCGTGGAAACATCATTTAACAAGTCAAGGTCTTTATTTATCGTTGCTAAAGCATTAGCGACATTATTGTGTGGAAAGGATAAATATAGTTGAGTATCATCTGCGTAAATATGATACTTACAGTGACAGATGCACTTAAAAATTTGAGATGTATATATTGTAAATAAGATGGGACCTAATATGGACCCTTGAGGGACACATGTTAATATAGGTTCAAAACATGATATAGTAGAGTTGAGTTTCACTGCCTGGTAGCGCCTGAGTAAGTAGCTCTTGAATAAATTTATAGCGGATATATCAAGGCCAATATAATGGAGTATAGAAATTAAGATCATAGTATTTAGAGTGTCCAAGGATTTACTGTAGTCTAAGAGTATTAATGCAGTGATTAAATCTTTATCCGTAGCTTCTAAAATGTCATATATCACTTTCAGAAGAGCTGTAGTGCAGTATAGTCCACTAAATGTTTTTTCAATTGATTACATATAATCGTTTCTAGGACCTTAGAAAGAGAGGGCAGAATACTAATTGGTCTTAGAAGACAAAGTAGAGTTGGATTTTTATTCTTGGGTAAAGGTGTAATCACCGATTTTTTCCATCACTCTGGAAATGCACTCTCCAATAGAAAGGTGTTAATTATATTAGTTAAGAATGGTAACAAAAATGGACAACACATTTTGATAAGTTGAATATTTATATTATCAGCATCTCGAGCTTTAGATGTAATGGTGCTAATAATTTTATTTATCTCTGTGCTTTCAACTAATGAGAATTTAAAAGGAGTATTAAAATCACAGAGCAAGTTATTATTGTAATAATCGGGAATGTTGCTGTAGCCAACGTTGGGTAAAGGGACTGAGTTTATGAAATAGTTATTTATAACATCTGCGTCTCCAAGAGAAGTCGGTATGGAAACGCAGTTACTTTTAGTAGTGACAATGTTTAAAGATTTTAATTCGCGCCATAATGTTCTAGGATTCGATGTTCTTAATTTATATGTTATATATACTTTCTTTTCATTTTTTATTGCGATGTTTGCAATGTTGCGAAGTGATTTAAAATATTCCCAGTTATCAGCAGTTCTATTCTTGTTAAATTTAGCTCTAGCTTATTTTTTATTATTTTATTATTGATATCCCTATCAATAATAAAATATTGTCAGTCAGTCAGGGTGGTTTGGGATTGTAAATCTTAATAGTTTTATATGGTGCTAATTTATCGAAGGAGTGCAGAAGGCAATCGTTTAGTGTGTTAATTTTATGGTTAATATCATTTTGGTAGAAAATGTTATCCAAGGATGATGAAATAAGTTCAGATATTAAGTCATCATGATTGAAGTTTTTAAAATCTAATCTAAAAAAAATGTTACAGCGTTTTGATAATGAAGACCAAACTAAAAGATGTCCAGAATAAACCGCCATTTTAATTTTTTATTAATAAGTCTCATTCTTTTCGAAATGTTTAGAAACTTTTATTGAAGTATGAAGTAAAAACATGGAGGTGCGTGCACACACGGGCTCTTTTAATGAAATTTTCAATGACACTTTCCCATAATTGCGGCTCAATTGCTTTAATTGCTGCTTGGATTTCCTCTTTCAGTTCCGCAATCGTTCAAGTCTTATTGGCGTAGACCGTCCCTTTGAGGAAACCCCAAAGAAAGATGTCCATAGGTTTAATATCGCAAGAACGGGGCAGCCAATGCACATCACTTCGGCGCGAAATAACTTTTACTTCGAAAATGGTGTGCAATAATTCCATTGTTTCATTGGCTGTGTGACAAGTGGCACCGTCCTGTTGGAACCACATATTTTCGAGATCCATATTATCAATTTCAGGCCAAAAGAAGTTGATTGATATGTCGCGATATCTCACCCCATTGACTGCGAATGCGGTTCCAGCCTCATTTTGAAAGAAAAATGGCCCAATAACACCTCCAGACCAAAATTCACACCAAACAGTGCACCGTTATGGATGCATTTGAAACTCTTGGATTGCCCTGGGATTTTTCGAGCCCCAAATACGGCAGTTCTGCTTGTTGACATACCCATTCAGAAAGAAATGGGCTTCGTCGGAGAAGATGATTTTCTTTGCAAAATCGTGATCGACTTGATGATGTTCCAACACCCAATCCATGGATTGGCATGGTCTGCCGGCTCCAGTGCTTGGGTCAACTTAATCTTGTATGCGTGCAGATGAAGATCTTTAGCTAAAATGCGCTGCTGGAGCTCCTGAAAACACCAACTTCTAGAGCACGATGACGAATTGAGGTTGATGTGTCGTCATCGACGCTGGCTACATTTTCGTTCGAACGGGCGGAACGCGGACGGCCAGGTTTTTTCATGTTAACAACTGAACCCGTGGACTCGAATTTATGGGTAAAACCGACCAGAGTGCTACGGGATGATGCGTTATGTTGACCGAGAAGTATGAAAGTTTTACGGATCGTCTCTGTAAAATTTGCACCATGTTTGTAATAAATTTTCACAACTTCAACGCGTTGCTCGACCGAGAATCTATCCATGACTGATAACATCAAAGTCCACTAGTGACAGTTGTAAAAGAATTAGCACTCTACGATTGTTACCAACAAATTAATGCCCGATTCAAAATGACGGTTTATTCTGGGACACCCTTTATTACTTCAAAATGGAATAAATTAAATATTAATATAAAATGATATTGAAATATTTCAGCGTAAATAAACTTAAATTATAATAATACTAAGATGGTCATAGCTCTAGTGTAATTCTACCACGTGCCTACACCTGCACGTCTAACCATAAATGCCATGATGGCCCTCACTATCTATCCACGTTCGTCAATCGGGGCTATTACGTACAAAAAATGTTAATTACAATGAAATTAAACAAGAAAAATTTCTGGCAATAATTAATAAAATTCGATCAATCCCTTTTTCCAACTGCAAAAAAATTTTCCTTGTTTAATTTCATTGTATTTTAAATAACTGCAATTTTTGTGTGAATCATCTTTGTTTCATTTTATTTAAGAAAATGTCAAGTTTAACGTATACGTTATTAATTAATTTCACATTCAATTAACACATATATTAATTAAACAACTGCTTAGACTGTGATGATAAAAATTAACATACACGTTAAACTTAACATTTCCTTTACAAAAGAGTCCCGTATATGTATGTTAATAATGAGGTGCAAACCTACATCAGGATATAAAAAAATCTTAATCATTTGTGTACGTCTCAGCTAAAAAGCTATGTCTTAAAAAAATCGCAGAACTATTATAATTTTTGCACACACAAGTAAAACTCGATTTGTTCAATGTATGCTCGTATTTTTTAATTTATATATTTCTGTTCCATTTTTGTTATAATATTTACTTTACTTTTTTTATAGAAAATATTTAATATGTGAATATATAATTATTTCCATTTTTTTTTTCAGTGGGCGCAGATGAATGTGAAACGGCGTTCAACACAAATGTTTGTTATTACAAAAGTTCTCCGGAGGTAATTTACATACTTTTACATGTTATTGCAATATTTTTATATACGGATTTAATTAAAATATATTTTCATTTATTTTTCAGGACTACTTTTTAATTTAATTACAATTCTGTTTGAATGACGCATTTATTATTATAATTTGTGGCAAGATATTTAAAACGAGGGCAATGTTATTGTTACTATTTATACATTTATAATTTGTCAATTCTTAGAAATATTGTACAGGAACTGTTTTAAATAAATAGCATAGAAAATACATGTTTTTTAATTAAATAGGTGATGATATTGCGAATATATTTTTTACACAAACTAGAAGAAATAATACATTTATTTACGGAATCACTTTTTTACAAAACGTATGCTAAAAAAAATATTACGAAATCAATTTCTTTGATGCCAAAATCGGAAAAGCTGTTTCACATTTGCTTCCCAAAGGCAAGATAAAGTATTTTTGACTTTAGGGATGAAAGAAAACCTATATTGAATATATTAACAATATCATTGTAATATATTTATACTACTAATAAGGATGTTTATAGTCAGGCGACAGAGACTCGAGCGTAGATGCTTTTGAGTGCTCACGCATTCGCGATATTTAGTACTCTTGATATTTCAACAATCATTATAAAGCGGTAAAGCGCATCTTGAGAAATACAATATAGTTGCTCTTTCTACAACAGCAGAGTAACTTTTCGGCGCGCTCATTTTTAATGCGCTTTACAATGATTATTGAACTATCAACACTAAACATCGCGTATACGTGCGCACTTACAAGCATCTAGGCTCGAAGCTATTGCCGCTTCCTAAATCATTATTATCTGAGAAAATAATACATTGCGGCGACACGACATTTAATAAAGTAAGTAAAGACATCCACAACCGTATCTTCCAGTACAAAATTTACATCTGGATAAAGTCATGTGAGCGTATAAATAACCTTCATTGAAAACATTACTGGCAAGAAATAAGAAAACTAAGCCAATACGACTTTACCCAGAGGATTACAGACCCGACAATTAACAAGACAGTAAGGGACGTCACTGACATGATAAAGATTTTTGCAACGCATTTTTAAAACTCTCATACTTTTTCTGACAGCATAGAATTTGGCAGTAATTTCCTGGCACGACCTGCAAATCCAACCAATTCTGTTACACCCCAGATGATGAAATAGGAGAAGAAGAATATTTTGCAAACCTCTACAAAGGAAAAAACTACGGCTGATGGTTACGATAAAATTCACAGACGTGTCCTAAAGTCCCTTCCCAATAATATCTATACTTATATAATTCAAATATTTAATCACATATATTCTATCAAAAATATCCGAACAAAATGGAAAAAGGCGTAATCACCTGCATTTCCAAGCATGGTAGTGACTCTTTAGATTTAGCTTTCGACCTGTAACCTTTGGTGACAGAAGTCAGTTGATTCCTTTTTTATTCCCTTGACTGGGTTGTGAAGAACTTAAGTCAACTTTACACGATTTTTACGACAGTTGTTTATTAAATAATGATGAATACACTTTTTTAGGCTTTAGCGGTGATATTTAGAACTGTACGGTTTGAATGCCGGAGAATGTCTCCTCCAAAAAGGTGAAGTTGGTCTCCTCGACACCAGAACAACCCCTCCCTTTTTGGGCGATAATAATATATATTAAAATCTAATTAAGCACGCATAACATTGGGAAGCAAGATGTAAATAACAAAATGAAAAATATTTATATAAGGATAGACATTTCGCGGACAGACATTAATGGTATTTATTTATGATATGATTTGAAAATGAACAATATTTGAATTTAGAGTTAATGAGTTCCTTAATTTACAACAGCTAATATTATTTACATAAATAGATTACAATAATCGAATAATATATAAAATATATACACGAAATATTTATAATAATAATAATGTATATTATTATTATAAAATGAACTGGGGGTACATTACACTCTGTCTTAGGAAAGGTGATTGAATATAATTAAAAATAATTAAAAACAAACTTCTAAAAATCATCTGTAATATTATCCCTTCGTATCAGTTCGGTTTCTTTGAACATCGATCATCCTCACGTCAAATTGTCAGATAACAAGTCTCGAAGGCAAACGTTCCGCTATCTTATCTTTAGAAATTAAAAGCGTATTTGACTCTGTTTGTCATCGAGGCTTACTATATAAGAGCAACTTCCTGAATTTCCAGCTACATTTGATTAATATTCTTGGCAATTTTCTAAACAACAGATCCCTTCAAGTTAAAATACGAAAATTTCCCGAGCAAGGTCTACCCCAAGGTTCCCCCTTATCACCGCTCCTCTATAATCTCCTACTACACGGCAATTTATATCTGATCTCAAATATATCCATAAAAATATTTACCTGCTTCTTTATGCCGATGATGCAGCTTTAATATCACACGCTTCTATCATTCCTAAAGCCCTCAGCACTCTTCAAGGGCTGATCAACACTATATAAACATGGTTCACGGAATGGACCTTTTTTTATTTCATATTTGATTGAAGCAGTAAAATAAAGTTAAATGTTTTAATATTAATTTTATTAAAAAAAAGTACCATAAAGCACTTTAATAGTTCAAAGATTTGAATAATGAACTGTTTTATTTAAAACTAAACTATTGCTATGTTTTGTACCACTTATGTATACAAATAAATATTATTACGACTCAACTAGTAACGATCAAAACCATTGAACTGTTTTATGTCGAAGGCGTTTACTTTGTGATACATTTTAAATCCACTTATATAAAATAGTGTTGAACAAAATCAGTAATTGCGTATTACTTAATGAGCTGAAGTACACAACAAGTTGTGCATTAATAAATAAGAGGAAGCTGCTGATATTATTAGAATAAGTAAAATTAAAATTAAGGATTAAATAATTTTTAATGGAATTTACTTACGTATGTGTTCCGTTTGATAAAATCGTGATCAAACAGTTATGAACTACTAAAAGCTGGATACTGTTCGGTTTTTTCACCTTATACAATATGGTTAATACATGTTTTTCTCAATGGCAATCAAATATTTTGAATAATTAATTTGGGCCATTAGTCAACAACTAACCCTTTATTTAGATAAGGACGCAAGATAATTAGATTGTAATGTGCCCTCGAATGTTGGGATAATTATAAGGAAGCTTTTAATCAGCATAATACAGTTTATATCAGTTAAAAAGATATTTTAAAAAATATAGTTTTCTTAAATGTTTTTTTATTCTTTATTACACTATTGCCTGTGTATAATTATTTTATTTATTTTATAAAAGTAATATCTTCCAAATTATAACAGTTTTCATTATGAAGATGCTACTTCAATGGGAAAAACAATTGCTTGCAAGTTGTTTTACATCAACTAAAATTTTCTCTCCAGAAATTAAAAAAAAAAAAAAATCATAACGTCAATTTGCCTCAATGGATTTTCGATCTTTTGTTTTAATTGTTTATATTGAGTTTATTATTATTAACATTTGCTTGCAAGTTATTTCGAATAGTTGCTCCCATTTTTTGTCTAATATTAGGTGCAGTAAAAATAAATGAATTATTTTTACATAGATATGATGGCTTTATCAATGAGAAGTTAGCCACAGATTTCAGGATAATTAGATGCGAGTTCCACGGATTTTGTGACCCGGCGCATGCACCATATTTTGTGACAATAATAAACTTGTTAATAATAATAAACAATAGCCACTGCGCAATATTTGTTTTACACCAACTAATATTTTCTCTCCAGAAATTAAAATAAATTCATAACTTCAATTTGCTTGAATGGATTTTCGATCTTTTGTTTTAATTGTTTATATTGATTTTATTATTATTAACATTGCTTAATATTAACGATTAAAACACAAAAAAAAAACCAAAATCCATTCAGGAAAATTGGAGTTATGATTTTTTTAATTTCTTGAGAGAGCGTTTCTGATTATGCAAAAAAAATAATAGTTGCAAAAGAGATTATGCTGTGGCTATTGTTTGTAATTAGTGACATTGCTTAATATTAACTATTAAAATAATAAAATCCATTCCATTTAGACAAATTTGTATAATGAATAATTGAAAACTCCAAACACGAATTGCTAAATTGCACACAGTGTTTGAAAACTGGGGCAGTGCAATACGTCAAAGCTCTCATTCAAAAAACTTTATTAAAGATGCAGGACCATGCTAAAGGTCTTTGTCACTTTGGAACCAGATCCATTTTATTTTTGACCATTTTGGAAAGCAATAAAATTGTTCTAGTTTGGTGTAAACTGTTTGTGTTGGTGTGTTTACATATTCCGCACCTTGGGTGACAACTGTGTGTGGTCGAATAAAAATGACGAACACTATATATTCAGTTAGAATTAGGCAATATAAAATGGATTTAGACAACAAAAATGACGATAATAGTTTTCAAAGTCGGAATTTGGAAATAAAGACAATGGAAACGTGTCTTCAGTTCAGAGTTGGACAATAGAAGTGAAGGAAATTGTATTTAAAATTTACTTTAGGTAACAAAAAATCAAGCAATAAATGGGACTTAAAAGCAATTTCAGCTCAATAAATTATATTGTACTTTAATTTTTTTATATATATTCTTTCTTTGTTGTACATTCTTTTATATTGTCCTGTTATTAGAAAATTCGGTTGGGCAATAAAGACCATTCTTATTATTATTAACAAATTCAATATCAGCACCAGAGAATGATGACTTTAAAGTTTTTATTGGGAAATTGACAAAATTTTGTAGAAACGAACGAAGTCGCGATTAAATTATTTATAATATATATACTGAATGTTGAGTTGAATTATAACTTAATACAATCTCATTTAACTTGGGCTAGATTGGGCTTAAATTGAGTTATATTGAGTTTAGGATGCGTTAAGTTGGATTATGTTAAGTTAAGGTTATTTATTGGATTTATGTTTATTTTTTAAAAACCTCAAAATATTCAATAATTGTCGGCAAACCATTCAACTTCGTCTACAAATATAATTCAAGAATTTAGGGAAAAATAATAATGTTTAGTTCGAACGAAAATATACTTCAATTCGTATGTTGAATTTCTGAGGTAAACTGCAACAATACTAACAAACCTAATAAATCAAAATAACTCGAAAAATCGTACGAAAAAAAGTTACAAGACCAAAAATGATTGATTTTGTAATGTTAGTGTTGTTGATGACCCTCCTGTTCTAAATTCTAAATTCGCCCCCTGAGGGGCTATACAAATATGGGCAATCACTAATTTGAGTTAGATTGTTATTCTGATCAATGAACAATATTGTATTATACATTAAAATAATCTTAAAATAAGCAGGAATTTCATTAGATAAATTAGAAATTATTTTAATGTTTAGTTTCTGTGAAAAATAATTATGAAAAACAATGAAAATTGATCAAATTTATAGCAAATTTTAAATTAATTTTTTGCTAATAAAAACTTGTGCAATGAAAATTTAAAGGATTTCACTAAATTCTGCATTCAAATAGTTTAGCAGACATGACCTATTAATTTCATTAAATCTTACAATTTTCTGTTCTAACTTGAACTAGTAAATTGACGTAATGCACGAAAATTAACGATTTATTTTTTATTTAGACTGATACTTTATACTTGGTAGATAAAAAATGTAAATACACATTCATATTATGAAATCTAAAAGAATGGCTCTTTTTTCAAACGATTATTTCCATTTTACTATATAGCTATCTCCTTCCACTAAACCGCAACCTTAAACGCGGTATGTAAACGGATATTTGATATCTTACAGTTGTCATTTTGTAAGCTTTACTGATGATGCTGAAAAATTAGAAAATTACCAGCCAATAAGTTTATTACCTACATTCTCAAAAATGTTGGAATATCTACTGATTAAACAATTTTTTTAATAATGACAATCACTTAAGCAGCACACAACATGGATATTTAAAAGGGAAATCCACAATGACTGCAATCTATGAGTTTTATGAACATATAATAAATAAATTTGAAAATTTATCTAAAGCTTACGACTGTGTAGATGATAAAATTCTCTTGCATAAATTACAAATGAATGGAATATGAGGAATTAGGCTTAGAATTGTTTAGATCGTACACGAATGGCAAGTCACAGCAGGTAGTGATTCATTAAGATGGGCTTACCACAACATCGATACACTCGACCGTTAAGCTACAGGAAACTTAAACAGCGCCGACTCTTTTTATCATATTTATGAATGACCTAATAAGTGTAATTTCCCGTATTAATATTATCAAAAATAAATTAATAAGTTTTAAATCGCCAAAGAATCGTTCTTCTGCTATATCCGATATTTACTCGAAATAATTTTATTTATTAATTAAGGCATGCTTTCGCCCGAACCATTACAATTGGAAAACAATTTTGAAAATTATTAATAAAAAATATTCCATTCCTATTTAAAATCATTGGCATATACAAGAATTTTGTACCTTACGTTATCAGCGACATCGTTAAAATAAATAATAAAAAAATCAATGGTCCCAAATTTAACCCCTGAGAGATACTACTCGTTGGATAGAAGGTTGTAGATTTATGGTTCATTTATTCTCTCTATGAGATAAATACGCACTTAATAAATCCAGTAAAGCAGAATTGAATTTCCATTTAATTATTTAAATAAAAATACTTGTCCTTTTTCCTACTTATTTTTTATTTCACTAGATATATTTCGGAAACTATGTTTCCATCTTCAATAGTTGAAGTTTTTATAAATATAAATATGTTGTAATGGTATACAACGCAATATTGATAAAATAAAATATTTAAAAAATCATGTTAACTATAAACTAATCTAAATATAATTATATATAATGTGCTAAAATTTATGAATTAATAAGATCTAAAAGGGGATTATTTAATGAACTAGTATCGAAATTTAAAAGATTATCTATGTGTTTTTTCATTTCAATAGACTCAAACATGTTTAATTTTGATTCACGTGAAAATTTAAGAAGTTTAAAATTTTCAATCGAAAATTTATATCCCGTATTTATTGAATGAAAAGCTACAGCAAATTTTTCAGAATTAAAGTTTTTAATATGGTAATTATGTTCTTTAAATCTAGTTAAAACACTTCTAGTAATTTGACCTACATATAATTTTGTACAATTGCTACATTTTATTGAATAAATACCAGAATTTTCTAAAAGATTATTTTTCAAAAAGGTGTTGCCTAATAACATTTTTAATTTTGTGTTTGAATATTGGTGTAGATATTAAATTGAATGTTTTAAAAATATTATTTAATTTGAAATTTATACATGGATTATATAAAATTTTTGCATAATTTTTACTTAAATTTTGTTCATAAAGTGGTGTTAAAGTTGTAGTATTTTTGATTAAAAATTTGTTTTTAAATTTAATAATTATTTTTGTTATTATTTTTGATTCAAAATCTGATTTTTCGGCTATATTATATTTTAAATTAATATCTGCTTTTCTATTTTCTTCTGTGATTGGATAAAAATGGCTCGATAAATCATTGAATTAAATGCTGCTAATTTATGCTTATAATGTTTGTTAGAATCTGAATCAATGTAATTAAAAGTGTGAGTTGGTTTTTTGTATATGTTAAATTCTAATTTTGAATAATTTCTAATAATTAAAAGATCTAGAAAGGATAATTTTCCATTCATTTCAAGTTCGTATGTAAAATTGATATTTTTATTAATAGTACTAATTTGGTGAATAAATTAGTCAATTTTAAAATTCTCGTTAATGATAGAGAAAATATCGTTTACATACCTGTACCATATTCTTGGGAAATTAACAATTTTTGATTTTGCTAAATTATTCATAAATAAATTTGCCAAAGGAGACAAAGGATTTCCCATAAGGTGTTCCGAATGTTTGTTTAAAAAAATTGCCATTAAATTCGAATGTGTTACATTCCATAACTAATTTAAAACTAAAATAAAATCAAAATTTACGTAGATTTGACACGTAAATTTTGATTTTATTTTCAGGGACTAAATTTTCGATTAAAAATGTTTCTAAAAATATTAAAGTTTCATCAATTGGTATGCTCGGAAATAGTGATTGAACGTCAAAAGAAATATTTTTTTCATCAGAATGGCGACTTTTGAATTTTGAAATTCTTTAACTAAGAATTTGGCAATTTTGTAAGTTGGTGAATTAATATTTGAAACTATTGGTCGGAATATATTTCCTGGTTTATGAATTTTTGGTAAACCATATAATTTTGGAAGCCTTGGATTATTGACTTTGATTTTGTCAATTAATTTTTTATCAATCAAACATGTTGAAGTTTTCAAAAAATCATTACTTTTAGCACAGTATAATTTTATTGGATTCTTCCTTTGTTCCACATATGGTCCATTTTTTAACATCTCTTCAATTTGTTCAACATAATTTGATTTGTCCAATATGACGATGGAATTTCCTTTGTCTATGAAGTCAAACGCCTTGCAAATTAGTGTATGTACACTTCTGCACCATAAAACCATTGGTATATGGAGAAATAATGTAAAATATTAAGCGTTCTAAAAAATAAGAAAGTAATATGTTTGCATTTTTAAATAAATGTAGATACTATCAAAAATATGTTTAATAAACCGCATACGTAAAGGGTCAATAAATAATAACTCGAATTTTCTTTTATTTTCGTCACCGTTGTGCTTAAAAATATAGCTTTTTATAAAAAAATCAAATATTATTTCGTAATAGACGAAGATAAATAATTACACACAACGGATCTTCGCTGTTTCTATACGTTACTGGTGAATATGTCATGAACATCTCTCAATTTATTTCAGTCCAATACACACAGGACTCTTAATATGTATTTTTACATAATTATACAATTTATTTGCGATTATCATCTCAAATATTTTGACAAATTTATTTATAATTGAGATATGGCGACAATATTTTATCCCATGCATATCATCTGATTTAAAGACGGACGATATTCGTAAAATTCTCCATTGTTATATAATATAATATAATATAATATAATATAATATAATATAATATAATATAATATAATATAATATAATATAATATAATATAATATAATATAATATAATATAATATAATATAATATAATATAATATAATATAATATAATATAATATAATATAATATAATATAATATAATATATTATTTAAAGAACTGCAATTAAATAAACTCTTTTTCATATTTATCAAGGTTAAAAGTGTTCATCCGATAAATATAACCGATGGTGAAAATTATCAATACACGCATATCTAATTCCCCTCATAAACGTCTTACTAAATTTAAATGCTTTCAATTTTATTACTTTTTATAAAAGAAAAATATCGTAATCGTAATACATTTAATAAGATTAAAGTGTTTCTTCTTTTTTCAATGGAATTTCCTTAAACCTTTCAATTTAATACCCTTTCCAGCTCGTCCCCTTTTTCTTTCGCCGTGTTCCTTCCTTCGTTCTTATATTGATTTTGGATTAAATAAAGACGGCTATAAAGGCTTTGATATGCTTAGAGTATTTTAATAAACATTATAGATCCTGACAGTGTTTACACACAAAACGGCACCACGGACAAATTAATAAAACCACTGATAAGTAATTTCTTTCCCCGTGTTTACATTCAACACAAAAGTGAAACCTTGCAATAATAATTGGTTGTTTTTTTATTTTATAATTCGTTTGATAATATTTTAATGGTGGTTTTATTAGATATACAAATTTGATAAAGTATTTTTTGTCGTGTCTTATACAACAAGCACAAATTTATTAAATTAAATAAAAATGATTTGAAAATAATTAATAAATTATTTTTCGGGATCCAACCCTCGTCAGTACAGCTCTGCTTTACATAATTTAAAGATGTTACATTCAATTAATAAAATTAAATCAAGCATATTCAGTCAAATTAAACAAACGTAACGTAAGTCAGAGTGTCACAAAACTAATGTGGAAATAATTTGTTAATTATTCTCAAATCATTTTTAATTAATTTATTTAATTAACTGTGACCAAGTGAATAAATACTCTTTTCTATTTATACAAATTCATTACTTGGGGGTATTTTTATTTCGTAATGTTGTTGGGGAAATTGTTTTTAAAAGCATATTTTATAATAAAACTTAACTCGTTGTAGTAGTAGTGGAAAGCAACAATTAACTTATTGTGTAATGTAATGTAACACTAAAGCCGCATTCATTTCATTTGGGCCAAAAGAAATCACCCTATTGGAAGGTGCTCTTATTTTTGCAAATATCCGACAATGTCAAATGTTTTTTGACATTTATGGACTAAACAGATGTTAAATACAAGTGAACAAGCAATGGAGCGATACACTCCCCAAGAACGCGGAGCCACAATATTGTAAAGGCGGCGTTCCCGTGTCGCCACATCTCTCGTTTTGACGATTTGCACTGGCCTGCAAGATCGCCCGATTTAATCGTTCCAGCCTTTTTTGTGGTTTCTTTTTTGAAGTCTCGTATTTACGTGAACAAGCCCGGGACCCTGAATGCCCTCAAGGACAACATTCGACACGAGTGCGAGAATCCGTCGCTCGAAGTTCTCGCCGAAGTGATGAAAATTGCCATAAAACGAGCCCATATGGCAATCAATTGTGACAGCGCCCATTTGGCCGATATCATCTCGACTTGACCAAAAATTCTATATGTTCAAATAAACATAATCAAAAAACAGAATCGAAGTTTTCATTTAGAAAAGAAAGAGAGCCAAACAATATCGGATGACTTCTTTTGGTCCACCTTGTAGTGGGATAGTATGATGCTAGCTGCATCATACCTTGAAAGAGACTTATTTTTGCTGCGCCCGAAAACGAAAAGGGTGTTATATTTGCGTTAAGAAGTTGTAATTCGAAATACTAAACTTTTACATTAAAATCAAACTTCGACTACTTAAATTTTTCAAACTATTAATTTATTAAAACTTCTGAATTAATTAAATCGCGCGTCTGTCCGACTTCAATCCCGGAACATATCTGTTTTTTTCTTTCTTCCTAACTAAAAATTTAAACCATCCTATGAAATTCTCAATTATTATGGTTGCCGAAGAAAAACGGGCAATTTTTGTTTTTCCATTTTCTAAAAAGAGTGCTCGTCGCGTGTCCTTTTGGAATTGAACTCATTTACTAAGGCAGTGAGTAATGATGACAAAGAAAAATAACTTTCCACTGATGGAAAAAATTTCATTACTTATCTTCTGCAAACTTGTTATTCAGAAACTTTAAAAATCAATAATATTATTTGATTGAAAATTAAATATAATTAAACTGCTAGTATTGTCATTTTCTTTACAATATAACTGAATTTTATGTCAGTATTGCTAATGAAACTAAATGTTTATAACAAGGGATCATATAAAGAAAGTCCGTAAGGTCCCTTCACGGGCAATCAATCAAAACACGTAAATCTTATGGTTCATCTTTCCCGTTTCCGTTCTCGTTCTGTGGCGATTATGAATCGGCCCATACGCGTGTGTGCGCATCTAATAAAAATTAGACTTTTTTATGGCATGATGCGGCTGGCATCGTTCTGTCCCACTATAAATCCGGCCTAATCCATCAATCCCGGAACTTTCGTGGCAGCACAGGCTGTCAGGCCTACAGTACAGCTCAGCAACAAATGTGAGATACTGCAAATAAACCTAAACTGGTATAGGACAGCCCAACAGATAGAAAGAGGAGGCGGAAATTGTTTGCATAACAGAACACAAGGAAAAAGTGCGAAACATTTAGGGACTCTATCAAGAGGGATGTCGTAATTTTAGTGCGGGGCTCGCCGAGGACAGATACGAAAGGCAGACTTGTATGCGACTGGTGTGTGGCCGAGAAAATTTTGTAAGGATTGCTGGTGTATCATATTGAGTTGACATTAGTGGATACGGAACAGTAAAAGAGTGGAAGGTGCTGGACACCGAAACTATGAACGACCACCGGCTCATAACCTTTACGGTCGAATGAGCTTCCGTGGTGACTAGACAAGATAAAACACCGGAGAGGTGGTGTCTCTCGAGATCCAACAAGGAAAGATTTGTCATGGCATTAAACGGCAAATGTTGCGGAGGAGCGGATGCAGAGTCCAAGGTCGTTGGCCTTAGGCGTTAATTGAAGAAGCCTGCAAAGGATGAAGCGCGCCAAAAGGCCGGTTTACTGGAGGTGCCCTGCCATCTCGGAAGCAAGGCAGGCGGCACTAGTGACCAAAAGAGACCTCACTATATTGAGGAGGTAAGGTTGATAGTACAAGGCAGATTCAGGCGAGGAGGGAAAATATCAAAATCCTCCGTAAAAAGATCAGGACAAGCAAAGAGACCTTTTGGAGGACCCATGAGGAACACCGTACAAGATCATCTCTGGCTTACAAGTGGCGACCGGGAGCGGATGCTCTGGTGCTGCGAGGGGTAGAAATCGTGGTGGATACTCTATTCCCACTAGATACAGGGCGGGGGTCAAATTAGGAGGTGTGATGAAGAGGAGCTCTTAAAAGCCATGTCAGAGATACCCGGAAAAAAGGCACCTGGGCCGGATGGATTGCCCAACGAAATGATTAAGTTAGCTGTCAAGATCAACCCGGCTATCTTTTTCAATGTAATCAACGCGTCTTTGTGAAAGGAGCTTCCCGGTCCAGAGGAAGGTTGGGAAGCTTGCGTTGCTGCCGAAGCCTGATAAATCAAAGAATCAACCCTCTGTATACAGGCCAGTATATTCATTGAATGGACTGGCAAAGGTGCTGGACAAGATTATTAAAAACAGGATTCTGGCGTGTATTGAGGAATCTGTGAGATTCTCGGAGGCGCAATAGAGCTTCCAAAAAGAGCGTTCCACAACTCAAGTAATAATGGCAGTAAGAGCGAGTGCAAAAGAAGCGAACTCGGACCACTGAGGAAGAGGCGCCACTCCTTGTTCGTTGCATTGGACATACAGAACGCATTCAACTCCATCCCGTGACGCAGCATCAATGCGGCAGCAAAGGCCAAATTAACGCCCGAACTGGCCGATGTGGTAGCTTCTTACTTTAGTGAGAGGAGTTTTATATACAGCACACAAAACGCTGAGAGATTGAGACTGATAAATATGGGGGTCCCACAGGGTTCGGTTCTAGGAAGAATCTGGTCTACGACGAGGTCCTGGGGATCATGATGCCGGAAGGGGTGAAGCTCGTGGTTTTCACGGACGACCTGGCCGTCCTAATAAGTCATCGTAATATTGCTACGCTAAAGGCTCTACTGACAGAGGTAACCCATCTTATTATTAATAAGATGGAGCAGATCGGGTTGTAGGTGACGATCCAGAAGACTGCTGCCAACCTGGTTGTTGACCAGAAGAGCGGGAAATGCCTCAGATGAGGTATTTCACATTGGGAGGCACGAACTAACAATCAATAAAATCATCAAATACTTAGGAGTAATTATGGAATTGAACCAGAGATGCAGTGCCTAAGCAAGAGCAGCAGCGGAAGCAGCCACTCGAACTGAGACTGCGGTAGTCCGTATATTGCAAAATGTAGGAGACCCAAGATAGGGCAGAGGAAAGCTCCTCGCTACGATAGCCTGATTTAGGTTATCATACGCGGCACCATCTTGGGGTGAAGCAATTAAGAAGGCAAGAAATGCAAGCAGGATCTGTGGAGCACTAAGAACTGGGGCCCTCAGATGCATTAAGGCCTATCGGACGGTATCCATGGAAGCAGCGGAGATGCTGGAGTCTATTCTTCCTGAAAACCTTAGGATTGGAGCAATCTGCGAAGCGTTCGGGGACAACGCGAAGAGACGTGCGGAGGATAGGGGACTGGAGCATTGGCAGGAGAGGTGGAGTAGTTTGTCTGGCTTGACCAGGACCCTGATCCCCGACCTTACACCCTTGATCAAGAGGGCACGCATCACCTCACGCAAACACTGACCGGGCACGGCTGCTTCCGGAAGTATCTGCAGAGGATTGGCAAGAGTGACAGCGCTGGTCGGTAGATAACACCACCATCAACGAACCTGGCACTCCTCGCCAGTCAGAGCCGAGTGCAAGGACGAGCGTCAGGCTACATATTTCCAATCCCCCTCTTAAAAAATTCAATCAATTAAAATAAACAAATATAAGTAAGAAAGTTATATAAATTACTTTTATATATACGAAACTGTTGCTCATTTATCTGCGGATTTTAGGTAGCGTAAGACTGACTTCCATTAATCTAAGCAAGGCACAGTATTATCATCTAGCGGCGCCAATTATTTATTTTTTTGTTGTTATGATTTCTTTATTTTTGTTCTACAATCCATTATACATAAATATTATTAATTATATTATAGATTTGTAAAAAGGTAAATCTGTTAAATAAATAAAATAAAATAAATGTTTCGTTTAAGCTTAAATAATGTGTAACGAAATAGAAACATTAAATTCAAGGCAGGACATAAAGACCTCTGGTCGATAGTCCAGGACAGACAAACACTTTCATTTTATTGTGTATACTTAATGTTAATGTTTGTAAAATAAAATAAAAAAATGAGGGCAGAAAGACCTTTGATCGATAACCCAGAATAGACAAACATTTTCATTTTATGGTGTATACTTAATTTTAATGTTCTTAGAAATGTATATAATTGTATGAATAAAGAAATTGGTGTATATACAGAAAAAAATATTACTAACATAATTTTTAGCTACTGTAAAACTACACATTTTAAAATTAGTTTTATATATACAGGGTGTCCAGTAATCACGTGACATATCAAACATATTGATTTCAACATTCAATTGTTTATAACTTTTAAAATATGAAAAATTAACCTGTTAAATCTTAAAAAAAAAATGATTATTTTTAAACGTAGAATCGAAAATCTTCATAAAAAATATATCATTCCATTAAATAAATATAAAAATATATGTTTGATACGTCACGTGGTTATTGAACACCCCGTACATATGAAATTAATTTTAAAATGTGAAGTTTGACAGTAGCTATTAATAATGTAAATAACATTTTTTGTATATTTTTTAATAACTGCGATTTTGGACTTCATCGGAATCTTGCGCCACCCTGTATAAAGCTTATTTATCGATACAGAAACTTATTAGTAAATTAAATGCGTCAAACGAGTTAAAAGTTATAGTTAAGTATTTATATTTTAAGACGTCAGGACTCTATCCAGACGATACTATAAACTATGAATCGCTATTAAAAGTTTTTAAATTGCAATCTCTGGAAAATCGACAAAAAGCATATCTTATTACTGCACTTCACAAATTATTAAATTATTCGATTGATTTTCCAGAAATTATTGCTCAGATTCAATTTGACGTTCCCCATCGTTTAAGACATAATACACATTTTCAACTTCCTATTCCCAAAACAAATGTTATGATAGTAATTTGTTGTACGTATCACACATTGAAAATACAGGCGATTTAGTATTTTCAATATGTGATACGTACAACAAATTACTTTCAGTAGATCCCGCTCTTGACATTTTCAATATGATAAATTCCAAACTATGTTTTAACTCTATATAGATGTATTGCACGGCTCTTAATTATTATTATACTTCTGCGTTCTTTTCTTAAACTTAGTTAAGTTAGTTTTAAGTGATATACAATCTTGTATAGGAAATGAATTTTTTCGTGATTGTATTATTTAATAAAAAAATAAATAAATAAACTAAAATTAAAAAGATTTCATAATATTTTAAATATAATAATGTGAAGGCTTTTACTTCATAAATAATAAATGTAATTTTTTGCATATCCGTTAATTCATATGTATTTTAATATCAAAGAAATATTAACATCATTAAAATGAACCGGACATAAAAGTTCCTTTACACAAAAATAAATAAAAGGACGCACACTCTTCTGTAAAATATGAAACGCGGAAAAGTTATTACGTTTTCTGTACAAATAGACCCCCATAAGATATAAAAATAAAAGAGCGGAATGTAACATTCTTATCCATTTCAATGACATCCTTCGTTTCTTTCAAAAATATCAAGTGAAGAGCAAATTATGCTGAAAGGAATACGAACGAATATAAAAGCATACCGAATATATTTTGTTCAAATACACACACACACACACTGTTTGTAACTTAAATAAAGCTTATCTATATTTAAACATTTGTGTAAACAGGTTGTGCATTTTCCTCCCGTTCTCGTTCCGTGTAATTAGTCTATGTAATTGCTTAATGGTGAAGTTAAATAAATTATTTCGTGAATTTGCGGCCGGTGAGCGAATTCCCCTGAATTACATTCTTGTTTTGATAGGAATGGATTGTTAATAATGCAAACCATTCACTGATTATGTGTTACGTAGTGAATTCAGAATAATAGTTTGTAATTAATATCGTAAAATGTGTTTAATTAACATTTATATATCTCAATTATTCGAAAATTTTGTACAAATTAAAATATGTTATAGTATATAAAGAAAACAAAATTACTTTTTATACCAAGTGGTATAAAATAAGTAATTTTGTTTTCTTTATTTACAATATTGAAAATGTACCACCAAGTTAACGACGGCAAAATTAAATAATTAAAATATGTCAGATTTTTTAATTATTCAATTGAGTAAGTCAATAATTTTAAAATTCGTTTTATTCAATTTTATGTTAGATTTGCTTAAAAAAAATATACAAATGATATATCAATAATGTTTCTAAGTACATTTTGTCTATCCTCTCTTTCTGTCTATCTTTCCTAAAGGATTCGGGTTTAGCGGGTCTTTACTCTTATCTCGTATACATTGTTTCACAATTTAGCACATAAGTTACTCTATATGCACAAATAATTATCCAGGATTAATTGGAAGCATTAGTTCTAAATAACCACAATACAATACAAAACTGTTGTACAATATCGTACAGTACATATCAGTTTTGAACTGGCTATCAACCAGAGGTCTTTCTGCCATTTTTGTATTAATTTATCGTATTCACTTCTGTGCCCGTTAACTTATTTTCTGTTAAATTCAAGATTATTAGCTTTAATGATACTAGAGGTGAATTTAACTTTTGGTGCAATATTAGGATTGCGGGGAATTCCGAGGTGTTTAATTATCTGGGATAAGTTACTCTATTTTCGCTTCACTAGAGCATTTTCAAGAATGATTTATAAAGCGAAACTAGTCGGGTAACTTATGTGCTAAATTGTGTAACAAACCACAGGTTTTAATTTTGACTTTAATCATCGTAAAATTATTTTAATTTAATCAATATTGCATTTAAGTTTACAATAACGTAACAAACATTGATTATGTATATCACACAAAAAATAATTAATTGTTAAATGGCTCTTTGGTCGATAGCCATTTAACAATTAATTATTTTTTGTGTTTTTTTGTGTGTCTTTCTGTCTATTTCATTTTAATTTTCCTGGTTCGCAGTATAAGAGTGAAACGATGAAAATGTTTACATTACATTTGTAATTCGAATTTGCGTAAAGACATTTACGTACGAAGATAAAAAAACAAATGTATTTGTAATATTCCTTTTTTAACAGTTCCATAGTCAAAGTAATCAAACTCCGCATATTATCGAGAATATCCCCACAAAGGGAATGTGTGTAACGCGTTCTGAAGATATATTGTTCGCAACTCCCTAAGGGTCAAGTTTGTCATGTTAATATTCTAGTGGTATAAAGGTTCGCCGATATTCCGCATTACTCCTCTTTTCGGGTTTATTCGCGGTTAAATGAAAGGGCATTTCTGTATAGGGAGATTAAAACTATGCGGACTACTCACTTGTTTTTAATCTCAGCTGATTTAATTAAAACTTTTGATTGCTTGCCACCTAAAAACGCTTCAAAATCTCATTCTCGTCGCCTTGGGACAAATGAGATTCCTAACAAGAAATTCTATTATGTGAATAATAAAATGTTTGAAGATATGTTCGCTTAAGATTATAATTAAGGAAATTGATAATAATAAATCCATCGTATTAAATCCCACTGAGTGTATTTAAT
Source organism: Philonthus spinipes (assembly GCA_963082785.1). Lineage (NCBI taxonomy): Eukaryota > Metazoa > Arthropoda > Insecta > Coleoptera > Staphylinidae > Philonthus > Philonthus spinipes. Next base: position 8,692,655 of record OY720312.1, read on the forward strand.
ATTTATTTATTTAAATAAATTGATTTATTTATATAAATTAATATCAGATTATCGTATACGTTTTTATAACAGATTTAGCTAACTGCAAAAACGAAAAGTTTCATTTTTACAAACATATATTTAATCTGCCATTATGTACAATCGTGGTAGTGTATGCATTTCTAATTTACATAACTGTAGTATTGCAGTGTAATGTTTAAACATGTCTAATTTGCATTTGTATTTTTTTTTTCTAGCAGGAACTAGTTTCATTATATGAATAATAGCGTCATAATGTTTCAGCACTGTGAATATTTTAAATCGTGACTGGAAATAAGCATTTGCGACATGCATTAAAAAAGAAAAAATGCTGATGAAAGTTGATAGAAACTTCCGGAGAAATATAAGAAATAATTAGCGACTTCATCAACACAGGAGGGGTAAGCAAATGCTGATAGACGATAACTTCAGTGCAACAACACAAAAAACATGGCTACACATCGGCCGCGCTAAACCGGAGGCTGTTTCCAAAGGCATTCAAGATTTCCTAACTAAAAGATTACCAACACGCAAATTTATTGTTAAACACAACTAATGCAAATAAACACTGCAGATTGGAATTCAATCTACAGCAATGATGATATTGAAAACAGTTTTGACGTTTTTATATCAATTATACAAGATGCTATTGATAAAGCGTTTCCTAAGAAACATATAAAAAATGAAAGTAGATCTAGTAAAATAAAATGCTTTAATAACCATCTTAAAAAGATGTCTGAATATATTGTATCATTGACCGAATTAAATAAAGCATTTCATTATCTAGAGCTACATGAATCTCTGAAACAAAACAAAAAATATAAGGCAGATATTCCAAAAATTAAACAATTAACCACCGACAAGTATATATTAAATTCAAATAATGTCTCAAGGGCGATGTGGAACTTTCTTGGAGACAAATACAAATTAAATTATCTTGTGATATTGACGCCAGTGATTTGAATGAATAGTTTTCCAATACAGCCAACAAAATTACAAATGATATAGCATCTGATAATATTCCAAATAATAGCTCTGTGGCAAGCTTCATTAATATTTCTTCAGATATTAGCTTTGTAAACACTCCCTTTTCTAAAATTGAAGTTAGGGATATAATAAATTAATTAATACAAGTAGTCTCGATATATACGGGGTAAATAGTAAAATTATTAAATATGTCAAAAGCATCATTATCCCGCATTTAATAAAATTAATGAACTTGGCACTAGCGAAAAACACGTGCCTTAAAATAATCATGAATAGTCCCAATTTATAAGGAAGGTGATAAATCAATGTAAGAAATTACATGACCATTGCCATAATTCCCATATTTGGAAAGATCATTTAACTAGCCTTTAAATCGAGATTGCTAATTTACTTTGAGACAAATAATCTAATCTAGAAAGCTCAATTTGGTTTTCGGGAAAATATGTAGCTGCCCCAGTCGAGTTCGTTACCTGTATATATTCATGTTTTGAGAACAGTCAATAAGTTAGTGCCTTATTTTGTGACCTTACAAAAGCATTTTACTGCTTCTCTCATGACATATTATTAAATAAATTAAGATAGTACAACTTACATTTCATTTCTTTACATCTTAGTTTTCAAATAGGTATCAATATGTTGAGGTAAATAACAGCAAATCTCAAATGCTTCCTATAAATCGCGGTGTAATACAATAATATATTTGACCTAGATCAGCACAAAAGCCAAGCCAAGTTATTAATTTTTGCCAACGATGATAACAGTTTTTAATGATCACACAAATGTTGGTAACCTATTGAGCAAAACATATGAAACAAAATCCAATATTAAATCAATAATAAAACACAAATATTAATTCTTAGTACACGTGACGTGAATCCTCATTTTAAAGAACAAAAAGGTAAACTCCTAGGCATTTACTTTGAACCAACTATGACATGGTTCAACCAGTGTGATGAACTTGCAAAAAAATATTATCCTTAGTTTATTTATTTAGAAATATTCAAGCATCACAAAGAGTGTTAACACTAAACCTACCGATACTTCATGTATACCTATTCCTACCACAGCGGGTCAAATGACCCGTCTTTGAAATCTTATATATATATTACTATGTATAGCGAAAAATATATCATTTAGCACAATTTGGTAGATGAGTAAAACAATTTTTTTTTCAAATAAGGATTCAAAATTGTTTATTTATTAAATTTAAAAAACATAAAAATAATACAAGAAAAAAATTAAATTTTCTTCAATTGAATACTAAATTTAGAAAAAAAAAAATAATATACTTTATTTGTGTTCACCACATATTTTGCAAATTATTTGGTTCTCGAAGGCACATTTTCCACACACATATTTGTTGCATTTGAAACAGATTTTCGTAGTTTTGTTTTCTTTGCAAAAACCTATTTGGCACCTTTTTCGCATTTGCATACGAGAATCCGAAGTTGAATTTGTTGATGCTTTCTGTATAATTTCCTTTTCTTCCTGTTGCTCATGTAGAAAATCTTCGGCTAGTTCTTCAGCCAATTGGAATAAAAATTGTTGTCTAGAAATTGTTTCGCCGGTTGTTTCTCTGTATAAAACCCAAGAGTTGATTCCAGCCAGATCAAGAATAATGAAGAAAATTTGCACAGGCCATCTTTGCGATTTTGATTTCACGGAGTATTTTCTTGCCATTTGATCCGTCATGTCTACACCATATTTAGTATTATTGTAAAATCTAATCGTTTCAGGTATACGCTTACCGTTTTTTTTTTCGATGTTTACAGATTTGTGCTTTGAGCTTAGTAGAAGCACTTTTTTGTTTGGCTTACTTTTGTAAATGGTAAGTGAACAATGACTCGATTTATATAGTTTTGTTGAGAAGCGTGGCATACCATCTTTCGCTTGCTTAGCGAATTTTGGTAGTTCTCTTTTATTTGCGCGGATAGTTCCAACAATAGTGGTTCTTTTCTTTAGTAATTTTGCAGCTAGTGATGCGCTCGTAAAGAAATTATCTGTAGTGACGCTTCTTCCGCATCCTGTGAACGGTTCCAGTAGTTTGAGAACAACGAATTCCCCAAGCGGAGATGAAGCTCCTCTGTTTTCATCCTTTCCCAAATATGGAAATCCATTTTTAATGTATTTGGTTTTGACGTCAGATGCTAGCCAGAATTTGATACCAAACTTATCGGGTTTGTTCGGCATGTATTGCGTAAACCTACACCTCGCTTTGGTTGGGAAAAGCTGTTCATCGATAGTTACATGTTCCCCAGGCTTGTAACAATTTTGGCTATTCTCGATAAATTTGTACCATACTTCAGAGATTAGAGCAAATTTATCTGTTTGTAAACGCTGGCTTCGTTGACTTTTTTTATCAAACCTGATAAACCGCATAATTTCACAAAAATCACTCCTGTTCATGGTTTCCGAAAAAAAAAAGCGGGTCCCCATTTCTTGTTCCATAGATATGAGATGTTCAGATTGTTTGCCTGATATGCGCCTCGTGCATATAGAAGAGCAATAAATGCATTTATTTTTGCAGGAGTAAGATTCCATTTAGTTCCCAATACTCGACAGGCTTCTTCTTCTGTGCATTTTCTTATGTGCTGCATTATTGGATTGTCAATAAGCAAGGAAAATGCAGTTCTCACTTTGCCCTTCATAATATGTCGTTTGGCATATGCTGTCGAGCCTACAACCTCCCTAAAAATATTATGAATTGGCAATCGTCCAGGTGTTGAGCCTTGTTCTATTTCTTGCCAAATTGTACCATCAGCCGCAATTTCGATACATCGGTCTTCCACATCACTTTCACTTTCTGAACTCGATAATGGTCTTTTTCTCTTTTATCCTCTCCGTATATTCAAAATATTCTCGTCTTCACTTTCTGAGCACTCATATTCATCCGTAATGTCAAATGAGTCATCATGTTGTTCTATGCTATTCACTTCATTTTCAGATAGCTCTTCACTAAATTCCGAACACTCTTCATCTATGTTGTTTATAATTTCCAATGATTTCAAATATTTTGAATGTTTCGACATTTTTGGAATAAGAAGTATTGGTAAAATAATGAAATAAGAATTCTTGACTCGCAAAATAGCACTATAACTTGAAATGCTTACTGTAATGCTCGCTTGGAGGAGAATGAAATTCGCTATTCGTTCGTTAGCCAACAGCAAATATAACACAATACAACAAAATATATGATGCAATAGCCAAAATGTCTAATGCAATGGTTTTGTATCACAACCACACATAGAAATCTTCATGACATCACATGAATCTTTGCACGGGTCACATGACCCGTTGCGGTAGTTAGGGCAGATTACATATATTTCTCGGTAAAACAATTAACAAGAGAGGAGTAAATATTGAAAAACACATTCGATGTATTTTTTAGTAAAAGTCGTAAGGGCAAATGGCGATGTGATAATGTTATTTACAAGAAATTCTGGCAAAAAGTTTAAAATGGGTCATTTGACCCGTCGTGGTAGGTTTAGTGTTAATGCCTACCATGCTATTTTTCATTCAAAAATGAGTTATGCTATCATTATATGGGGTCATTCGGCATCTGCCAAAAGAATGTTTAAATTACAACGGCGAATTATCAGGATAATTGCTGGAGTTCATTGTACAAACGAAACGAAAGATATCTTTCAAAGATTACGTATTTTACCTTTACCGGGAGTATATATCCTACACACTCTGCTTCATATAAAATAAAATAACATATTCACAACGACTGTGAGCGATATCCATGATTATAATAGAAGATCAAGTCATAATTTGTGAATCATTTAAAATTGATCTGATTACAGTGTCAATTATCACGGAATAAAATCTTAAATTTAAAACTCATATTAATACTATTCTAACAGACAGAAGCCTTTTACAAATCGATGCATTTTTTAAATACGCATTTTGATTCCATATTAAACATATCTTAACATATCTTGACGAGTGTAATTATTTATGTAAATATGTAACACAATAAAATTATTATTATTATAATGTTCAATTTATTAAAATTCATTTTAATGCGTTCGAAGTATATTCAAGTAATCGATGAAATTTGTTAATGTCATTATCTGTCATAAACCATACAAGTCATGAGTTTTTATAATTTATGATTTACTGTCTGTTGCGTATCTATACGAAACAAATTGCATTGATGTTCTTATTTCACATGCAAATTTTTGCTAGTGATTTCAAATAAACCGCTACAGATCCTAGCAAAATTCTCGAAATATTTTTTAAATTTATTTTATAATATAAATGACTTTAAATCCGCAATTTCAAACTATTCGCGAATGTCACAGTTATTAACTGAATAAAAGCGTGCAACTATTCCATACGGCGTAGAAATTATCAAGTTAAATACATCCCACTTCAATTTTATGCAGACAGAGTTAATCCTAGGAGACTCTCTGAATTATATATTCAGTAAAATTCACATCGAAATAATTAATATATGGAATTCATTTAAATAATTCGTACAATTACATTTTTGGTTATATACAAAATATATTAATTAAATAAAGGATGCTTAATTTCACAAATTTGTAAAACAGACTAGTGTTCTTTATTTAATTAATATATTTTTATAAAACTAAAAAATCATTATATGACATATTTTACGGAAATAGATTATACAACTATTTCAACACATTGCAGGAAGTGTCATGTGAGAATGCTATACAAGAAATAATATACGTTTATTAATGAAAAGTCTCATTTCTATATTATTATTTTATTGTTTATTATTAATAATAATCTTTATAAAGAGATATATACAAAATAAGTAATAAACATTAGCAAACTCAGATGCATAATTTATATCTGTTAATTGGCTACTGACGAGTGGTCTTTCAGCCTGTTTATTAATATTGTACAGATTACCTAATAAATTACATAGCAATCAAAATTGACAACTTATCATAATTAACCAGGAAGTTTAACTATAGAAAAACACAGATTGTACTTTTAGTGTAATACGTTCAAATATTGTCAACAAAGAACAATTAAATAGAGAAGCATAGTATTATCATTATTTTTGTATTTTAATAAAATGTGGTAGCATGGACAAATGTGGTAGCAGTGTTCAATACAAAAATATATAGATGATATAATATAAAGGATATTTATATAGAAAATGTAATCATTACTATAGCTCATAATATTTTAATTCTGTGGCAGTTAATTCCGAGCAAGTAACGTGTATTGCCTTATTACAACCATCGCATCTTATAAATGAGTTTTCTACATTTTCATTAACAATTAAGTTGCATAGTTTTAACTATTTGGTATCATTAACAAGGACACACACTTCACCTCACAGGGTCTATTGTGAGGACTTTTATTGCACAAACAAGATAGTCCACGGAAAGGTATAGGCAAATAGACACAAGGAAATTTTGAATAATTATATGCAACCACATGCAACACAATTCAAAACAAATAAATAATTTAGCGGTCATTAATAATGATTCATTCTGAATTAAAGCGTTTATCAATTAACCTCAGTTTTCATTTACTGCAAAATGTTTAAATTATACGAGACCAATGCAATATTGTTGAATTTAAAATTTAAAGGTAAAAGGTATAACTATTTAATTCCTTTTTCTCCTTCATTGTGATGATTATATAAGAATATTACTTTGTTTGTAATGATATATATGCAAAATAAAAGTTTATTTCTTACTTAAAAATTACTATAAACCATACCACATTTCTTCTCACTTATACTAGTAAATCTTGGCATTAATTCCGATTCCAAACTATCCTTCAAGAGGCACATTCTGCGCACAAAAAAAATAATAATAAAATAAGTTAATTTAGATCATTAATATATGAACAAAACTGCTACACATATTTATAAATCAATTTACCAGCCCTTATTAGTGTTATATTCCAATTTTATGCATGTCTGTTTTATTTACCCAAACAAATAACTGACAATAAGGGTACAACCCTATTGTCACGCCACTCGCACTTCTCCAAAGCTAATTGATAAATACGTTGCACCACCTTAGATTTCTAATGTCTCTCCCTCAGAACATCAAACTCATTGTAATTGTAAAAAGTCATGTTAGAGTTTGTAAGGACATACACATCAAAACAAGATTTTTTTGAAGCAATTTCGAGACTGGCATGACTAACTCAAACAAATTAATTTTAAATATTAATAATATAGTTTAAATAAATTATAGAAGTAAGAAACAACAAATATTACGTTAAATGAATTCGTGTCATTTCAAACAGTTGCAAACCAGAAACCAGGTATCTAACATTGGATTACGGTGACATCCTTTTTATTCCAATCAAATCATCTTCTCTTTACCATATTCAAGTAATCGAAAGATTATCTCTAAAAATCCTCACAAAACTCAGGCATCCCAATAATCCTCTTCACAGTTCCTTTAATGAGTACTTATACGAATCCACCTAAGTAACTTCCATTTTACAATGGATAATAAATCTCTCCCAAAAGTTTGCAAAAAATCTCGATAACCAACCTTTTCTCACAAAATTTTGTAAACCTCGAAAGCGAAAAATCACTTCCATTCACCATTCATCAATTCATCACACAAATCATGACAGTATAGCTAACTACCACAGACTTTTTTTATTGTAGATCACCAACAATTCAAGACAGGACAGAAATACCTGTGATCGACAGACTAATATCATAATGTATTTTATATATTAAATGTTTATATTGTAAAATGTGTTTTGTCTGAATAGAGTTGTTTGTATATATAACGCAGGTCACCAAAATTGGAGCATGAGTGGCGTGTAGTGTTTTGTGTGCGCTCCGTCTTTTCGCCGTTTGTCTGTGGTACCTCAAGCAATTTAAATAGTTTTTGTGTGCATCATAGTACAGGGTCTGTATTACTTTACATTAACTAAGGTTTACATCATGCCGCTAACTCGTGAGAAAATAACATAAATGAAAGTACTAATCAAGGAGGCCATTGTCGAAATTTTCGCCGATGAACAATTTCTATCTAAACTATTCGAAAAAATCATCACCAAGGTGAATGCCGAGACACGAGAACAATGCGATAGACTGGATTTAGAAATAAATCAAATTCACAAGGAAAACAATGACCTTAAAAAAAGAATCGACGAGTTGGAACAATCCTCCCGCAATACCAATATTAGAATTATCGGCCTGCCTAATGAAAATCTAAATAATAAACTTAAATATATAATTAAAATTGCAATGTTGGTAAATGATGATATTAATATTACTAAATACTACCGCATTGGTAAATCTGGCACAAAACCTCGCACTGTTATCGCTTCATTCCCAAACCGATCAATTGTCGATATACTAATGAAAAGGCGTCAGTTGTTAAAAAATAAAAACATCATTTTCGCTGACGATTTAACACCGAATCGATATCGATTGCTGAAGCTTTGTCGAGAAACTTTGGGATATCGCAATGCATGGTCTTATGATGGAAAATCTTTGGAAAAACTACACAAAATGGAGAAGAAGTGAAACCCAAGGTATCAACAAAATCTGAAGTCGAATTGTTATTTAAAATTCATGCATGAATGTATTATTATTCCTTGTTATTATTAATGAATGCTTTCTAGTTCAATTTATTTTTAATTTTTAGTTAGCTTTAGTTAGCTTTATTTTTTATATACTAAAGAATAAGATATCTCTTAAAATAAGAATCTAATTTAATTCAAATATTATTAATATTATTTGTATACCACAAAATTATATTTAAATTATTATTACTTATCTTAGCGCCATTCATCTTTGTTTAAATTGATTTATATATATATATATTAACAAAATTAGTTATTTATAGAATTTAATGCATTTTTCATTGTGTTATTTAAATGTCCGTTCTTTGGTTTCTAACTTTATTAGTCTAAAGGCTCATGTAACAGCCAATTAATTAATTATGACTTAGTTGCCTTAACTGCGACATGGCTTAACAACCCCTATAATGATTCCTCATATCACATTAATGGATACACATTTGTTCATAAAGACAGGGCTGTTGGTCGGGGTGGTGGTGTAGCACTTTATCTAAAGAATAATTTGAAATTTGATATTATATCAGATTTTGGAAGTAGTATTAGTTTTGAAGAATTATTTTTAATATGTAAACTTGGTACTAAAAGTTATTGTATGGGAGTTATATATAGACCACCAACTTTAAATATAAATTCGTTTGTTGAATCCTTTGATATAATTGTCAGCTATATTCTTCCAATCTGCGATGACATACTTTTCTTAGGAGATTTTAATATCAATCTATTAAATATTGATTCTAATTTAACTATTAAATTTATTGAGACTTTTGGACTCCACCAGCTTATAGAAGAGCCAACAAGAGTAACTGCAAACTCAGCAACTCTAATAGATTTAATTATAGTTTTAAACAAATCTCATATTGTACAATGTGACGTCGAAAAAAATCATAATATTGCGGATCATGACTTGATTTATTGTAAGTTTGCTATTGATTCAAGAAAACCTATTAACTTCATAACTTATCGGAGATAGAACAATATAGATCATTATTTGTTTTTACACGACTTAAATTCACTTCAACTAAATGAATTATTCTATTTAGAAAATATTGATGATAAGGTATCAAATCTTAATGATTCTCTAATATTTTTATTTGACATTCATGCGCCTACAATAATAGCTCGAGTAACAAAAAACCGGCCCCGTGGTAAACTCCAACAATTAAAGCCATGATGGTGGACAGAGATCATGCCTATAGGAAATTTAAAATTAGTCGTATAACGGAAGATTATAACACTTATAAATTATTCAGGAATAAGGTAAACTCAGCTATACTAAGAGAAAAGAAAACCTATATAAGTAACATAATGTCTATAGATCCAAATTTCCTATGGAAATATATAAAAACCAATAAAAAAATGCAAGCTGATCTACCTGAAAAGTTTAATAATGTAGAGGTATGTATTAGCCGCCTCTACATTATTAATTCAGTAAAAAGTATAGCTGACCCTAACTTAATATCTTTTTATAATAACAATGTTCATCCAAACTTTAAATCTAAATTTTGTTTTTCATTAATAAACAACGACAGAGTGTCTAAGTTGTTACAAAAAATTAAAACAAATGCAGTATGTTCGGATGGTCTTAGTGCAGCAATGGTGAAATTATGTTACCCTTATATTACGCAATATTTAACACACATAATTAATTGTTGTCTTGAAAAGGGAGTTTTTCATTGTGCGTGGAAATTAGCAACAATAAATCTAATTCCAAAAAATGATAATCCTGATACATTTAGAGATTTTAGACCAATTAGTATCTTACCCGTACTTTCTAAAATCCTTGAAACTGCAATGAAGGATCAGTTGACTAGTTTTATAGAGAATAATAATCTTGTTCCTACCAACCAGTCTGGATTTAGATCTGCTCATAGCTGTTCAACTGCTTTACTGAAAGTGACCGATGACATAATTAACGCTACTGACAGAGGATTATCGTCTTGTCTAATACTAGTTGATTATAGTAAGGCGTTTGATACTCTCAATTACGCTCTCTTATTAGTAGTTAAAATATATCGGTCTTGGTTCAAATTCACTAGATCTAGTCAGTGGTTTTATTTTTGATCGTCGGCAGCAGGTTAGAATAAAACGAATCACATCCAGTCAACTAAATATTATTGCGGGTGTGCAATATTGAGTCCTCTCTTATTTTCTATTTACTCTTAACTTTTGCTCCTGTATTCAGTATGCTGATGATACACAAATTTTATATTCATTTTCATACAGTCTTTCTGTCTTTCTCTGATATCCAAAAAACACTCTCTAATAATAAATCCAAGTAAAACATCTGTCATTTTATTCGGCCCTAAGAAACTTCTGTCTATTGCTAGACAGTCATTAAATATTCAACTCGATAAGATCTCTATACCAATTGTGGAGTCTGTACGGAACCTAGGATTAATCCTAGACTGTGATTTGCGTTTCAAGAATCATATCAGTCAATGTATTAAGCGAGCTTATAACTGTTTAAGAATGATATACTCTAACAGAAAATTTTTAAATAAAAACACTAAACATACCCTCTGTGACACGCTAGTTTTAAGTCACTTCAATTTTTCTGATGTCGTCTACAGCTCTTGCCTGGATAATATAACGAAAGAACGTATACAAAAAGTCCAAAATTCTTGCATACGATTAATTTTAGGGATAAGAAAGTATGATCACATCAGTGGAAAGTGCTCCGAACTTTATTGGTTAAATATGGCTAATCGAAGGAAACTTCACTCTAATACGCTATATCATAAGATAATTAGTCTTCAAAAGCCTCCCTACCTGTATCGCAGAATTGTTTTTTGAACTGACATTCATAATATAAACGTCAGGTTTCGGGGACTAATATCACCTCCTAAATATAAGACAGCCTTCTTTCTTAGAAGTTATAATTACAATATTTATAAGTTATACAATATAATCCCCTCAAACCTGAAATCGACAATACCAGTATTCAAAATACAGATGCGCAAATTAATTTTTAATGATGAGCTTTGAGATTGGTAAGGTATATGAACCAAAGACAAAACGTTTTATGTATATAGTTATAAATACTCATTTTACATATGTATATTAAACTGGACTAATTATAATAGGTTAAGTGGAAGAGCAGTAACAGATAATGCTGACTGAACTTCGCCTATACTTTTATACATTTGCTCTTTGTGAAACTATTCTTTAATTTAATAAAGACGTTTATTATTATTATTATTATTATTATTATTATTATTATTCCAATCCTTATAAATTATCTACCCGAACTATTACAGTTATTAAAATCTGTAATAGTTTCACAATGAAACGAAACTTTAATTACTTAATACGATGAGTTAAGTTTGTTCTGGATATAATTGTCTGAGAGTTCTTGATAAATTTTCACAGTGGAAATACATTCTGTAATTCCATATACATGAATTTCTGCACGAAAAGCAAAGAAGACAATGTAACGCAATCAGCGCTCTTTATGTGGGCTTGCCTTTTATTTACACAAAAAATTCAACGACTGAAGGCAAACGCACATTTCCCTTTATCAGCACTCCTGAAAATACACATTACCTTTTATTCAATAAATATATAAAATTATATATAAATTAAATCAAAAGAATTTCAAATAAATATTGCCTTTTTGGCTACTGCGACTTTTTTCTAATGTTAAGTAAGTATACCCGTTCAGATATTGAATTACAATAAATTTTGTGAAACTTAAAAAGCCGCAATTTCATTAAATAAAAGCCTCAACCTCGATTATTTAAAATTCATGGTTATACAAAAAAGAAATAATGGAACAATTAATGAATAAAAAAAGATATATTGTTTTATTGATTTTTAGCACGCAATAATTTAATATTACCACTAAAAAACATCCTCAGGATTATTATTGAAATATTTTGCGAAAAAAACCACAATATTACAATCAGAACACATTAGTTTATAAATAACGCACTTGTTAAATTTTCGGTTTTATCTTTTTATGTTGTATAAGATATTACAAAATTTATTATTAATCCTAAATAATATTTTGTAGTGATTTTATCTAAATATTTTGCAAATTTTTTCAGAAGATATATTTTATAGTCTCTTTAATTAATGTTATTACATATATAATATTCTTCACGCATTACATCTTAAATTAATTTTATTTTAATTGATTTTAAATAACTATGATCAAGTGAATAAAATTATATTTTTTATGGATATAATTCTTTCTGATAAAAAAATACGAATGATCTTTCTTTCTAGTTAAAAATAGCATCGCGATTATAAAACAGGGGCTTATGTACCCTTTTAGTTTAGGGATTTTACATTATAAATTCAGGTCACGTTTATATCACTGTCTTCAGCCTACACTCATGCTTTGCTACGTGAAAAATGTTCATGCCCTACGGTTTTTGAATATGTATCACATCATGGAAATATGAGAAGTGAAGGGGAAACGGAATTCCAATCAAATTAAGTTGAATTTATTGAAAGGGCTGACGCAGGGTTATATATTTTAAAAGAAATGATATCTTGTTTTTAAAATGTTTGTTAAAACTTGTAATAGTTTCTGTGTGCGCTTGAGTATATGGTGAATGCGCCGGGAAATTATATTTATAATATAATTATAACTAACTAAACATCTTCATTCAAATGGGTATATGTATGTAAAATAATATATATATATATATATATATTATAATAATAATAATATTATATATTTAATATATTAAAAAATATGTTTATTCAATGTATTATGCGATATTGAACCATATTATTTGCAAGATGTATATAATCATAAATTATAATCGATAGAACAAGTTAAATATTATAATTATTGTGGTTAATGCAAGAAATAAGAAAATATAGACAAAAAAACACATAATCAAATGACAAAATAAACTTAAAGGTTAAAGACTTAATCGTGGAGCAGGTACACAAAATAAAATATCTAGGAATTATGTTAAATTAATTAATTACGTTAAACCGAAAGGAGGTTACAAGAATTTATTATTTTAAAGTACGAAACGTAAGATTGGAACAAGACAACTTTTTTTCACAAATAGTGTCATATCGATAACTAACTAACTAAACATCTTTATTCATTTAACATTTATACATAGTTTAGATAATTATTTACAATGTATTTGTAGATTTATGTTCACATATATTACATGAAATGGCTAACGACCGAAGGTCTTTCCGCCTTCATATCGATATTTTTATATAAATTTCATAATTATAATTATCAAATTAAGTAGCAACAATGGATTGTATCTTTTTTTTATTCTTTTTTTGTTCACCATCCATAGTGACAGAATAAAAAAACGGAGATCGCCGTTCCATCAGATGCAAATTTGCAAACAAACAAACCATGAATTATACGAGTTGCAATCAACAGTTATAAACTCTAAATCTGGGCTGATAAAATTTTCATTTTAGCCTAAATAAATTCCAGAATCAGAGCTACAAACTCCCAAACTATTAATAGGTTCCGTAAACTTATCTCTGTTGCGACATGGATTACATTTCTAGGATTTTTTTGCCTTTCTCTTATTTAGTCGATAAGCAATCATAATGGAAATAAGATTTGCTATTAAAAATATGTACACATATTTTTAATAGCAACCCTACAAAGTGAAAGGATAAATGCTGGAACAGAATTCCGTCTACGGAATCTACTAATAGATTGAGAGATTCTGGCGTTGATTCTAGAACTGATTTTAACTGAAATGAAAATTTTATCAGCGCAGATTTATTAATTTCGGAAATGCGAAATATTTAGCCATTCATACAAGAAATTCAAAATCAATTGGCGGAACAATATAAACGACAATAGTATATAAATGAGTAGTACTGAGACATTAAAACTGATCAAGAAAGTGCATTAACACATATTAACAATTTAGAATATACCATATCGAAATAAAATAAACAAAAAGTCTTTAGCATTAGACATCTAAGCAAACAAGTAAATGATAATTATTATAATAATAATAAATGATCTAAAATAACACTTTTTACAAAATCAGATTGAAATCATGGTACCAAACGAATATACCAATGAAATAAAACCGCTTGAGTACAAATCAAATCTCCTGATAAAGGTCGAGTTTAGTACAGACTCACAGACCGATAGATTGATACCGGTGGAAATCTGTTCAATGTCATAAATAGTCGTTAGTGTATTATTTTCAAAAGATCAAACGAAATACATTTAATTAGAGTAAAATTAGCAAAGAAACAAGTAACAACATAAATTATAAAGAAAATTATTTTATTCAAAAGAAAAAACAACAACAAACCACGTGTTAGATTTAATTCAAATTATAATCATTACTTTGTTTCATGAAAATTGGCATTTTGTGAAAACTTTAATTAAGTGTTCAAGAAATTACACATGTTGCAATTTTTATGCAAGTCAGTATAGTAACATATTAGAAGGCTATCATGTTTACTTAAAAATAAAGATTTGATATTAAATTGGCAATATGCGTAGACTAAAAACAAAAAGACAGAAGAAAAAAAGGAACTCGCCAATTATTCCTAAACATTTTTATTCTGATCTTGAAAAAAACAAAAAATAAAATCTATCAATAATTCTATGACAAAATGAAGATTGACCCACGACCAAATAATGGAAATAACCAAGCTGGTGGAGTCTAGCCACTCGATGGGAGGTAATACAATAGGCTTGAGATTATGGATTAAATGGGAGCGATATACGTGTTAATCTCTCACCGCCAATCTCTTAACCGTACTAAATAAAGAAATCAAGGAATTCCTGCTGAGGGCCAGGAGGAAAGACGCTAAATCTGTAAAGATCAAGAACAACCCTAAGAAGAACACCAAATTCAAGGTCCGTTGCTCTAGGTTCTTGTACACCTTAGTCATCTTCGATAAGGAGAAGGCCGAGAAGTTGAAGCAGTCCTTGCCTCCAGGTCTGCAAGTGAAAGAAAACAAGTAAATCCACATTCTTTTGTTTTTCCATACAATTCCACATTGACAACATCTTTACAATGGATTAGCTACAAATCTATCCGAGTGTACCTTGAAATGAAAATACACAGTAAATTATTATAAATATTTTGTTGTATGATTACAATTAAACAGTTTTAAATATATGACTTTGTAAATATAAAGTAGTCTCTATAAATGTATGGTACTTGTATCAAGACATTTAACGAATAGTATTTCTAAAAATAAAATATTTAATTTTGACGTCAAATATATTCAACCAAAGATTACAACACAATATGACACAAAGTCAGGCCTAAAAATACTATCGTTCAGGAATTTTATTTATTATAATTCAGGAATTTCTGAATTATAATAAATAAATCATTTTTACAGATATCCCATTTTAAAAGTCATAAAGGAATTAAAAAATGTGTGATCCTGAAATCAGTTCGCTATATAAACAATTTTTTTTAACTTTTCGTATATTTCCCATGAAATCATTCCATTTATTTAACGTGGTGGTACATTTTCAAAATCGGATATAAAGAAAACAAGTTATTAGTTTCGATTACACGGTAATTATTCTCAAACAATAGTAAATACAAATCGCTGTTAACAAACATTTATATTGAATTGATTGAGTGAGTTACGTGAATATCAAATGGAATTCATAAAAAAAAAATGGTGATGTGTCCATCATGGCACTTTCGCCGGTGAATACGATCAAATAAGTTTCTGATAGAAAATTTAATAGGAAAGCAAAATGATTAATAGAAAAAAGTGATTGTTATCTTTTAAAGTTAAAGCCGAGTATTTAGAAGAATATTGTAATTAAGTGTGTTATTTCTTGTAACGTAGGTTCAAATCATTCCTCCACACACTTCTTCATTTTTGCAAACTGGAGGCGTTTGCGAATGATAAGTTGAATTTGACGGCACTTTGACGTTTTATTTGTCATTAAAATAATTATTTCAATAATTAAAATCTCTAAGGGAATTTATCAGATAAATGCTTATAAAATGAAAACCGGAGGTCCTACAATAAAAGTTTTATAACAGATATTATTTATTTTCCAAGATCTAAAACTTTTATTTGAAACATTTTTCTATCCGAATTAAAAAATAAAAAATTGCTAAGAGTAAAGTTGCACTTAATAAGTTTTGATTCTAACCAAAAGCTTTTCAGATCATTCCACTGTTATATAAAGCTTAGATATAAAGTTTGGTATTAACATTTAGCCGTTTATGCGCTATCGCGGAAACACACAGACACACACACAGACATTTTTTAAAACTCGATGGAATGGACTCAGGGGACCTCAAAACGTGCATATTTGTTGAAATTGGCGGTTCGAAAATTTTCACGATCACAATACTTTCCCTTGGACAGGGGTCCGGGGAAAGTAAAAAACACTATTATCCTTTTTTCACACTTTTATTTTTTATTTTATATGTATATTTCAGGCACAATGTAACATATATACATATATATGCTTACTATAAGCCTCTAAGAGGAGACTGTAGATTAAGTCGACCTGATCGTTAATGATTCAGGCATACGGATTGTCTTTCACTATATGAATTTTTAGCGCTTTAATTAAATCCATTTTAATCCCTTATTCAGCGATATGTACAATTGAAGGTGCATCCTCGCCGAAAGTATGGTTTTCATCGTTGAAATGTTTAGCGAAAGTAGAATTGTTGTTGTTCAACCTGTATGATCGATAATTTTCCTTAAGTCTACTCTCAAAATTCCCCTCAACCCCCTCTTCGAGGCATTATAGTAACTATATATATATTTGTTAACACCGAATTGTTTGAGAATGATTACCGTGTAATCAAAATTAGTCACGTTTTATAAAATCCAAGTGGTATAAAAAAGTTATCTTATTTTCTTTATATCAGTCATTGCATTTCAACGTAATAATATAACGTAATAATTTTTAATTCAGAATGATTGTAAATAAAATAAATAAATAAATAAATAAATAAATTAAAATAATAATTATACTTCCTAGAATGAAATGCAATGATTTCATGTAAATTAAACAATAGACCAAGAATAGTAATCCATTGGCGGAAAGACCATAGGTCGATTGCCTGTTCAATCAAGCAAGAATGAAACAATGATACCATTATTTATTGTAAATATATGTTAAAAGAATTTAACAAGGAATTCGAATTATACTTTAATAAAAGTAACTATGGATTATTTTATAAAAATTTATTTCAAAAAATCCCATCCCACCCGTGGTTTTCGGAACTCGGAATTACCTCAAAACTTTTTGTTAAGACACTCTGTCGCCTGAGAAGTAATCACGGTATCTGCCCATTTTATTTATACAAAATTAATCAAAGGGAAGAACCGTTTTGTGAATGTGGGGAATTAGGTACCCTCGAACATGTAGTGATGATTTGCTCTAGACACTTAGCTGAAAGGAAGATTTTTTTTGAACTAATTTCCGCCAAATTAGCCCTACCATTTTCTTATAAATGCATATTAGCCTCAAAAAATAGTTTTATTTATGTGAAATTATTTGAATTTCTTAATAATGCAAAGATTGCGGTATAGTTTTAATATACAAGTATGCGTATGTGTATATATATATATATATATATATATAGATTTAAGTGTATGAATGAAAATCCTCTGTTTGATACCTCTGTGGATTACCCATGAACCGCGGCTTAATTCCGTGTGTATTTTGAAAAAGTCTTGATGAGCCCCTAGACGAGAAGACCTTGTGCCCCTGTTGAATCCCGTATGAATTACATTAAAGATTTTGTTTTAGTTATTAAATTACCTATTTGATGGCTAATGGTATACTAACCAAAGCCAGGCTTAAGCCATATTGATTAAAAAAAAAAAAATATGTAAAACAAATAAATTTGATAACTGTATATTTTCGAGTTTACGTAAAGTGATTGATCACAAAATATAAAGACTGATATTTCTTACTTCACTTTTTAAGTGAAGTGAAGTAAGGAATAACAGTCTTTCTATTTTGTGAAATAAATTTGAATAAAGATATTGTAGTAGTAAAAAATAGTTTTAAAAATAATAAAAAATATTCCTTGAATTTCCACCAAATATTTATACCGATTTGTGATATTATAAATATTTTTAAAGTAATATTTGTATAATGTTTTGAATTTATTGTTATTTATTTTCCTTCTATACTTGAATGAAAGTAAAAATAAATTTTAAGAAAATAATATATTTTATTATTTAGCCCATGACAGACTACTAATACAATCGTACATTTTGTTATAATAAATTTTGTAAAATTTTGTTATCATATTGTCTGAATAAAGATAAAATAATAATCTATCACAGCGCGCGACAGGTGAGGGTCGCTCTTTTTAATTAATTTGATTCAATTCTTTTCGTTTAATTTTATTCGGTTTTGACTAAAATTGAATTAATTTGGTTTAATTTAATTTAAATTGATTTAGTTCAATTTGATTTAATATAATTGATTTATTTTAACATCTTTAAATTATGTAAGGCATAGCTGTACTGACGAGGGATAGAACCCGAAACACGTGTCTGCAGATGGCCTTATTTTAAGTAACGTTCCTTTTGTTGTTTTTACATTAAATTTTTCTCGAATCAAAAATTTGTTGCATCATGCAGGTGTACATTATGTAATTCAATGTCCGGCATGGGTATTTGCCCGGGAAGTAGTTGTTTTAATGTGCATTTGTTTAACGTACTTGCGTAACGTAAGTCATAAGTCACAGAGCTAAATGTGAAAGTAATTTATTAATTATTTTCAAATCATTTTTATTTAATATCTGTAGAAAGATGTTTGTATATAAAATAAAAATAAATGAAACTTTATAACCTTATTTAATGTAGTTATTTCTTAATAAAAATTAAGTGTTCTTTTTTATCTCTCAAAAAACGTATAACAAAGTAATTTATCACTTAACTCGTTTAACCCGTATCTCACATAACTTATTTATTTAAAAGTTAGAATACGTACTTACGTTCAGAAAAGTTATTAACTAATGGAATGAAAATACTAATAAAAAAAACGATAATTTATTTTATTTATACACGATGAAAAAAGCTATTATGTACTTTCTTAAACAATTTATATAACATAGCACCGTAAGTAAAAAAAACCCTACACATTTATCGACGATCCAAATTGAATTACATTACAAAAAGGGTCAGCGAAAAACATCCTAAATTATTTCTATTGGGCATAAAAGTGATCAATATAACAATGTAATTGTCCTTTGTATATTTTTTTTACACGAAAAATCCATTACGTTCCACTAATTGAATCTAAATTTAAATGCCGGCACCGAAAGTTTCCAGGTACATCCCTCGCGGGCCAACTAACATGTGTATTGATTAAGCATTGAGGTGAAGTGCTAATGGATCCTTTGATAACTGGGTTACGCTTAGGTAATTAAATATCTAGGAAAATGTTGAAAGTTCTGACGTATCCTGAATTGCTGTTTTACATATAATGCGGAATGATATGAATAAGAGAAATGGATTTTCAATACGTTTTATATATATATATATATATATATATACCATTAAAGCTTCAGAATATAAATTATTACGAATGCACAAAATTTAATGATTCTTGTACATAAATATTTATTTTATTGAACATATGATAAATTTTAGGAAAAATATATGGGTTTTCTAAAACAGATCATGAAGTATAGAATGAAAGACCTTCGGTTGATAGCCGATTGACAGATGATCCATAATATATGATATATATTGTTATACGTTATATATCATATATTATATATATTAGAAAGAAAATGTATGTCTGTCAATACAGACTACTGTTTATAATAAACGTTTCTTTAACAAGAATTTCGTTTTCAATAACTATGGAATTCTAAATGAAACGATATTGCTACAGCGAATCGGAGTTCTCTCTCTATCAACCGCTGTTTGGAATCGCTCCATCTTCGATTTAATTCGATAACGACGTGATCGACTAAACTAGAATCCGGCCTCAAAACGGAACAATATGACAGCTTGGACATTTGATTTTTTGACATATCATTGGTCGAAGTTCGAAAATCAAATTAAAATAATGAAAATCCGCGATAAAAATGGTAAAAGTTACATTTCGTGTAATTTGTGATAAGGATCTGTCGCTTTAATTAATTTTAATATATAATCTTCTTTATTAAATAAAATGAAACAAAGATGATTCACACATTTGCAGTTATTTAAATTACAATGAAATTAAACAAGGAAAATTTTTTCTGGCACGATCACTTCCATCCGCGATCTCGTTGAAGACGGTACGTAAAAATTAATTAAAAATTGTTTAACAACTAAGGGCTTGCAGGGCATAGCTGTACTGATGAGGGATGAAATCCCGAAACACGTGTCTACAGATAGCCTTGCAATTATTATTTGTTGTTTCCTTTCATTAAATAATTTCGACTCAAACCGTTGCAATTCGCAGTAGGGCTGCTATGCAACAACAAATATCTATTGTGTAATCCAATGTCCGGCGGGGTAAATGCTCGGGAAGTAGTTGTTTCAATAGATGTTTGTAAAACTTACAGTGTAAGTAATTTTTGCAGTTGGAAAACGGGATTGATCGAATTTTATTGATCATTGCCAGAAAAAATTTTCCTTGTTTAATTTCATTGTAATCTTCTTTATGTTGGTTGTTGGTTGTGGAGACTTTAGTAATTTAAATAAACTATACTATATACTTGTCCTTTCTCCTACTTATTTTATATTTCACCAGATATATTTCGGAAACTATGTTTCCATCTTCATTAGTTGAAGTTTTTATAAATATATATTTATAAAAACTTCAAAATATATACAAAATAAGTAGGAGAAAGGACAAGTATTTTTATACATTTTAATATATATTATGAGTAAATTCTAATAGATTAAAAAAAATGGAAAGCATGATACAAGTACTTGTACTTAAAATGTTGACCATTGAACGCAACAATATATGATTTAAAAAAATTGTAATTATATCTAAATCTATTTTTTGAATAAATTTGAATTAAAAAAAATATATATGGTATACTGCTATCATGAGGAATTTTAAAAAAACTTTAAAATTGGCCCTATTATTTTATATTTTATTATAATAAAACACTTTTTGAACTTTGTTTGTAAAACAGAATTTTATATTTAGTGACAAGAGTTTCAACAATTTACACTTGTCATTATGAAACTAAAAGTAATTTCAAACGGTACAATTTTTTCTTTATATAAGGCGGATTACACCATAGTGGAGGGATTAAGGGAAGGGGGTTAGTTGTGGCGGGGATGATATCTTTAAACATATCATTTTATTTTCAACAACCACAACATACTCTCCCTGTTCCCAATGAATCCATTTTGTCCCAAATTGTACGGCCTAGTCAAAATTCATAAAAAATAATTCCCAATACGTTCCATAGTATCCTTTACAAACTCACCTGCCTATAAACTATCATCCTACCTTAATAACCTATATAAAAAAAATTAACACAATCTAAAGACCGTAGGGTCCATTAAAAACTCTAAATATTTAACAAACAAACCAACAACGCATGTATTTCATCCCAAACATAGGCTAATATCATTCGACGTATCGAATATGTTTGCAAAAATACCACCTTTGGACTGCGTTAAATTAATTGAGGAATCTGTCGCGATGTAACTCGCGATTTCTTGAAAGTGTGGGTAATAGACCGCCAGCGTACCCGCGCAGCGGGGATGCGGCCCTTAATCGTTGCTACGTGCCTGAACAATGAACATTTACGAATATACCAGAAATATCACAAAGTGTTTTATTACTCTACTGAAACTATTCTTGGATTTTTAGACTTGTGTTAAAATCTGTATTACAATGTGTTTTTCGTAAGAATTATACCACTGTTGTTTTCTTTTTTATTTGTGGTGTACTTTTCCATCCAGGTCAATTTCTTATTAGTGGATTTTTGCACCTCCATTTTTACCCCTGCTACATGAGGAGGTGAAATGCATACTTGTAAATATTTTTAGTGTTCCTCGAGAGTTTAATAAAACCACATGAAAACCTAAAAACGTATTTTCGTAAACCAACGAGACCTCTGCAACCAAACAGAATCATTCGAAGAATGTAATACAAATATTTGCATCCAAAAAGATTTCTTAGATATTTTAGAAGTAATTTTAAACAATAATTATTTTAGCTTTGATAATATTTTTTATAAACAAACCGAAGGACTTGCAATGGGCTCACCACTTGCAGATATATTCATGTACAATTTAACCAAGCAAATTTTAAATTCAAACTTAGGCTAAAAGCATATTGCTCTGTGGTATCGATACGTCGATGATATTTTAGCTTCCTTTATTGGTACAGATCGTCAGCTAACACAGTTTCTAAATTTCATTAACTCCCTTCATCACACAATAAAATTTACAGCTGAAACTGAAGTACATGGTAACATTAAGTTTTTAGATCTTTCAATAACCAAATCTAATAATTCACTAACATTCGATATATTTAAAAAAACACACATACTTGCTCTAACCACCCAAAAAATACAAATTTTCCGCTTTCAATTCTATGATATATATAGCTATTAAAAGCTATTAAAATCCCTTTATCCGAAGAAAAAAACCTACCTATTTAAACAAAATATTACCACAAATAATACCGTGCCGACAAGACTACGCTATAAAAAATAATATAGAGTTCGTGTCAAAAACAGAAAAGATCAAGATAAACAAAAAAGTGATATTAGTATCATTCGATGTAGAAAATCTGTTTACCTCTATTCCAACCACAGAATTGAATGAAGTGCATCAACCAAAACTATTTCCGGGTTAACAATAACTTTTATACCCAAGAAGAAGGATGGGCGCCCAACAACTACAATAGTGAACTTAAAACCATATATGAAATAGCCAACAACAACGGATTTGACAAAAGACCGTGAAAAAACTCCTAAGGAATTCAAAACGGTTACACTTCTACCTTAATAACCAAATTAGAAAACATAAACTAAAACTGTCAATAAATATATACAGAGAGCTTTTTTTATCAGTATACATTTTCCCTATGTATACCTGCAAAATACGCGAGTCATATGCATTAGTGTATGTGTGTTTAGTTGCCTATAACACGCAAATGAACACACATATGCCCAATAGTCAACTTAACATACACACATTAATCGCTTCAATGCGTTTGACTCGCATTTCTTGCATGTATACACTAACCCTAATGTATACAGATAAAAAAACCTCTCTGTATATAAATATACAGGGTGAGTTTTTTTTCGATGTTCTCTATGGGGATCTCGGAAACTATAAGAGATAGGAAAACAGTTAAATGGGGAAAGAAGTGTAGTTTTATAAGACGAATAAAATGACAGTTTCAAAATATTTGAAAAAGTCAAGGGTAACTAGATATTTTGAAAAAAGTAAAATGTGCCAATTTTTTGAAATCAATATATCTCTATTATTATCATAGATAGAAAAAAACTGTAAAGGACAAAGTTGTAGAAAATTTTACACAGATTAATAATAAAAAAACAAAAAAAAATGTTTCGACCATATTTTGGGAGATATGACACAAACTTACCTTTTTTAAATGGAAACAGTAGTTGGCTATGACTTTATTAAAAGGGTTATTTTTTTCCCTTTAATCCGATATAACATATGTCATAGTTATTTTTAAAATAAAATAAGTTACAGTCGTTTTTAATTTTACCATACACCAAAAATTAGTTAGCCATGAAAAAGACAAAAGTAAAACAATTGCAGTTGTTTATTCTAAACACACATTAATTCATTTCCATATTTGGTTTGTTTCGATAAGTTTGTTTTGTATATTTTTCGTGTTGTAAGTTTTTTAAAGTGATAATGAATTTTCCAACGAAGAAAAGCGTGATATGCTCGTTTGTTACATTCAGTGTAATAAAAACGCTGCGGATGCTGCAGAACAATATTATAATCAATATATCGATCGTCGGTAGCCATCTTTACCAACATTCAGAAGTATCACCGTTTTAGACTTTTTTCTGTAGGGTTATGTGAAGAACAAAGTGTATGAACAATCATATCAATCTGTGGAGGATCTTAGACTAGCTGTACTTGAAACATTTTATTCTATTGAAAAGTAAAAAAACACAAATTCGATTTAAAAAAGATGTACTTTATGCCATAATAATAATGGTGGACTTTTTGAGCATCTTATGTAATATTTAAAATTTTCTTCTATTATTATTTTGATAATTTCGGAATTATTTTACTTTATGTTGCTTTTGACAAATTTAAAGAAAGATAATACATTAAATATTGATTTCGTTGCTATAAACAACCGCAATTGTTTTACTTTTGTCTTTTTCATGGCTAACTAATTTTTGGTGTATGGTAAAATTAAAAACGACTGTAACTTATTTTATTTTAAAAATAACTATGACATATGTTATATCGGATTAAAGGGAAAAAAATAACCCTTTTAATAAAGTCATAGCCAAGTACTGTTTCCATTTAAAAAAGGTAAGTTTGTGTCATATCTCCCAAAATAAGAGCGAATTTTTTTTTGATTTTTTGTTATTAATCTGTGTAAAATTTTCTACAACTTTGTTCTTTACAGTTTTTTTCTATCTATGATAATAATAGAGATATATTGATTTAAAAAAATTGACACATTTTATTTTTTTACAAAATATCTAGTTACCCTTGACTTTTTCAAATATTTTGAAAGTGTCATTTTATTCGTCTTATAAAACTACACTTCTTTCCCCATTTAACCGTTTTTCTATCTCTTATAGTTTCCGAGATCCCCATAGAGAACATCGAAAAAAAACTCACCCTGTATAGTATATGCCAACTTTCCACCCATTTGTAAAAACACATTTTCTTCCCTTACCTACCTTGGTGACATATCTTTCAAAATTAAAAACCTGCTCTCAAAACATGAAATAAATATCGCATTTAAACCAGCAACCTAAATAAAATATTGCATTTATAACAAAAAAAAACATAAATCGAAAATACTCACAGATCCGGGATTCACAAACTAATATACAAGGATTGTAATGCTGTGTATATTGGCCAAACTAGTCGAAATGAAGGAACATCTCGTCTCTTTTCGTCATAAATTGGTTGATAAGTCATCTTTCGCCAAACACTTGATTGAAAACAATCATTTATTTGGCGAGGATGTACTTTCAATCATTCATTTCGCGGAAAAGGGGCGCAAGATTGTAATAGTTTCAACTGGGGTGTATGCAAATTACGGATGGAAGGGACGCGGAAAGTACCCGCCGTCGTGCGTAGATAAAATAACCGGAAATAATAAGAGAATAAAAAGTAGAGAATTGGTTGCGGACACGTGTGCTATGAATTAATAAAATGACAGATTTGTAAAATGGGTCAAACAACTGCAGAGGTATCGCTCAAGTCTGAAATCAAGTAAGTTCAAATTTTATTCAAAGGAATCAAAAGCTTTAAGCGATATAATGTGATTATTTAATGCAATGATTTTTCACAATAATTAATGTTTCATTTTGGGGCCTGAAAAAATTGGAATAATGTATAGTTAATATAAAGTTAATCACCAAAATTTAAGAATAAATTCAAAAGTCATGTGCATAAATCATAAAGTAAAAATATATAAAGGGACTACGATTTAAATCAACGAAGGAAAATTAATTCAGTTCTGTTTTTGTAAAGTTGATATTTTATTTGTTAATCTGTTATACAAAACCTACCATAATCAAAACCGTTTAAATGCTACCAACATTCAATACAGCTCTCTATATTATCTTTATCCTCTCAAATTTAAACACTTTAGTGACCAAATTCCTCTCACTGAAGAACATTTACATTTCTTTCACTTGGATAGATGTTATCCAAGACAGTAACGAATATGATAATTTGACTACTCGTTGAAGGCAATCTCTCTTTTTTTCGATTTATTTTGTCAGAAATTTTAATCCAAGCTAAGAAAGCTTTCTCTTTCATTCTCTAGATCTACACAACAAATAAATCGTTATAATATCATTATCTATCTGATGATAAGTACGTATGTACTGTTATAAAAATAAAAATTTCACCCCTATATCTAGTTAATATCTGAGTTGAGATTTTAATCTTAAACTTTTCACTCTCTCGAAATATATATATAACTATTTTATTTAATTACTTACGAAATGTAAGTCAAAATTTGATCAACGAATTAAATAGAAAAAAAAAGAACACAAACTCGAACGAACAATACTTATTCTCAGATCAATTTCATAAAAATGAATTACACGTTGTTGAAAAACAACAGAAATCACAATAACCCGAAAACGTTTTAAGATAAAGCACAACTCGAACGAATAACCACAAACTCGAACGATTATAATGTGCCTATTCTTAAAACCACACATAAAACAATTAAAAGTAAAACACAATTCATAAAAATGAATTGCACATTGTTGAAGGACAACAAAATTTACTACTATCCACAAAATATTCTAAGATGAAGCGCACCTCGAATGATTATAATGTGCTATTCCTAGAACTGTACATATTATAAATAACCCTATGAAATAACGATTCTGAGAAAAAGTAAAATCATAAATTACAACAAGCAAAATAAATCAAAGATATGTCCCCCGGTCTGTTGCAAACAAAACCGAAAGTAACCGAAAAAAACCAAAATTGCAACAGGACGAGCCATGGCCAGTCTGCGATAATCACACAACCAAAAGTCATGCCCCGAGGCGGTTCAGTTTTAGTGGTTTTTTTCCGTCCTCTCGAAGCAAATGCGGGGCAGAAGCGCGTAGTCCCACACATTTTTTTTTTTTAGTTTTCAGTCAAAAATGCACATGACAAGCAAATTAAAATATGACAATATGAGGCACACACATATTTAACAAACATAATGTATGTAATCATTTATTAATATCTAAAAAAAATACCTTATTAAATTAAAATTAGTGCTGCTTGCCGTAAAACTCACTTAATGTCTTTTATTTCTTGTCCACAAGTCACCCTTTTAATTTACAGGTGAAAACACGGTAAGTACCGATAATGCATGTTGACATAAATAACGGGCCTGTTAAATAATTAAGGGTTACTACATAATCACAACAAAACAACGTTATTGAAGTTTCAATTGTAAATTTTAATAATACCGGGGGTCGAACTATTTCAAGATGAACCTTTTTGAATTATTGGAAATCTATAAAGCAGGCGCTAATCCGGAAATTTAGATAATTAACGACCAGGTTGAGCTAATATATACACCGCTCTTTAAAGCTGTAATCCCCCGCACTACAAAAACAATTACCGCCACAACTAACACCCTTCCCATAATCCCTCCACTATGATGTAATCCGCCTTATAAAAATAAAAAAAAATGTACCGTTTGAAATTACTTTTAGTTTGATAATGACAAGTGTAAATTGTTGAAACTATAGTCAATAAATATAAAATTCTGTTGTACAAACAAAGTTAAAAAAGTGTTTTATTATAATCTTACACAATGTATAACGAAGTAGAAGCTTCAAGTAATTATATCTTATTATTATCTTGAGCTATACATAACTTCATTGATTTGTAAACAACGAAAAACTCAGCGTTCATTAATGTAATTGAAATAATGTTAAACACTGAATATATTCACGAGTGATAACATATATAAGCATAAAGATTGCATATATTTACTTATGTAATACTAAAACTTTATCAGTAGCAAATATAAATAAAAAAATACCCTGTATTTTGAACATAAGCCGAAATAGCTCAGTTGGGAGAGCGTTAGACTGAAGATCTAAAGGTCCCCGGTTCAATCCCGGGTTTCGGCAATGCCTTTTATTGAATCGAAATTTTAA
Source organism: Philonthus spinipes (assembly GCA_963082785.1). NCBI lineage: Eukaryota > Metazoa > Arthropoda > Insecta > Coleoptera > Staphylinidae > Philonthus > Philonthus spinipes. The sequence continues at coordinate 8,720,962 of OY720312.1, forward strand.
ACAGCACGTCAATTTCAAATATGTCACATCCTATAACTGTAATCCTCACTAGTTAAAAGGACTTGCCGAAACCCGGGATTGAACCGGGGACCTTTAGATCTTCAGTCTAACGCTCTCCCAACTGAGCTATTTCGGCAGATAATGAAGAAGTTAAAGGTAATTTTATTGAATTGATTAACAAAAATGGTTTCAAATAGAAATTATTTAAACATAAGCAATTTACTCAATTGAATAACACTAGTTTATAAATAGAACTCTTCAAGAGCTCATTGACACCCTCGAACACTGGTTCGCAAAATGGAGAATCAAAATTAATCCCCGAAAGTCACAACTCCTTATCCCCTACCGAAAAATCAGTAACTACCCATTCACTATCACTATATCTCAAAACCCCATTCACCCATCCCCCACATAAAATACCTTGGGTTTACTTTCGATCACAAGCTCACTTTCAAAAAGCACGCATGTGCTGTGAAAAATAAAGGAACTACTCGAGCAAAAATCTCCAGAAGTTTGACAGCAGTTCTAGTTTATAAAATGATATGCCGTCCCCTAATTGATTATGGATCTATCCTATTTTCCTCATCCAAGAACCCCACACCATACCATATACAGGTTAGCGAGTGAACCTCCCTAAGAACCCTCACCAACTCCTCTATGACACCACCAACATAATTCCTATAGAAGAACGCCTTCACTTCCTCTCCGAAAAATTCTCCAAACAACACCACAACTACCAAATCCTTTCCAATTATTGTTTCCACAGAAATCCCACCATACCTCCCAAATACAAAAAACCACCGATAACAATATTTGTTTCATCGTTTCACCCATTCACTCACTAACGACCGACGTTCGAGAGAATTAAATAATCCAGGCAGAAAGTCCCCAGGTCGATAGCCATTTGACAATGACAGTTACATGACAAATTGCAATAATTCTATAAATATTGTAAACATATATACTACACATTGTAAAATGTAACGTTATTTGTCAATAAAGATGTTAAATATATATCTTTTTTTTTTATATACTTTTCATAAAACTCTTAATTTTATGTTTAGTAGGCTTTGATGAAACAACAATGACATTCGAATCACGAAAACGACTGTTACTTCTGTCTGTCACAATGCCAATACTTCATCCACATATCCTACCACATCCTATTTGTCCAGGTAATGAGGTGCAGGATATTGTTGACTCAGACGTTGACTCAGATGAAACTTTCTATACGGAAGACGATAAACCGCACTTAATTGACCAAAGTGAAATGAATAACTTGGTAAGAGTAAGGCTTATAGCTGTCTAGATCAAAGGCAGAGCTTCTTGCCTCTCGATTGCAACAATGGAACCTGCTGATATCAACCACATAGGTGACAGGAGTAAAAGTTACAGTGATTTCTTCATTAAAAAGGATGTGTTTTGTGTCTGTCAGGATATTCCAGGTCTTTTCAAGGCAATTGATTAACAATATAACCTAATCGAGTGGTGGTTATTCATTGATTCCTCGAAATACAGCTTCACAATAGTAATAAAAAACATTTTTACCAATTGTTCATGCTGTGAACAGTAAAGAGAGATATGAAACAATGTCTTAATTAAACTGATAAAATATGAACAGCACAACTGGAAAATATGTGGTTGGCTTGTTATTGGGTTTACAATGCGGATATACGAAATATGCATGTTTCCGGTGTTGGGCTAGAGAACATCACTACATAAAAAAGTATTGTCTGCTCGGAATGAATTTATTGCACGAAACATGGATATTAAAGGATCATCTTTGGTAGATCCACAAAACATACTTTTGCCCCCATTACATATTAAATTAGGTCTCATGAAAAAAGCCATGGATAAAACCAGTGCTAGTTTTCAGTATACAAAAAAAAATGTTTTCAAGTATTTCGGAAGCAAAACTAAAAGAGGGGATATTTTTTGGTCCATGCAAGAGAATTTGACAATATATTGCGTTTGAAAGTAATAAATGCTTCAAGATCGTTTAAAAAAATTGTTAAAGAATTTTTAGTAAATAAACACAGTACCTATTTCCTCTATTATCTAACCAAAATCTATTCTTAATTGCCACTAAATAGATTAATGTTCCGTAAATATTATGTTATTTTAGGTGTCTACTTCTTTAAAAAAGCAAATCCTTATGTTGCAGTTGTACTAATGTTACAATGATGATTCTTAAAATATGCTCAACGCAGTAACAATTTATATTGGAGTAAGTATCAAGAGATAACTGAAAAATAAAGAATAATATATTTTAAAGTATATACGGTAATCAGTTCCACAAATCATGACCTTTATACCGTTAACAACAGCCGAAATAGCTCAGTTGGGAGAGCGTTAGACTGAAGATCTAAAGGTCCCCGGTTCAATCCCGGGTTTCGGCAATTACTTTTGGTAATAAATGATAACACAGCAGTCTAAGTGAATCATTATCTTGAAGGTGATTTTTTTAAGCCACAAAGTTTAAAATCAATTGCCGAAACCCGGGATTGAACCGGGGACCTTTAGATCTTCAGTCTAACGCTCTCCCAACTGAGCTATTTCGGCAGTTGTTGAAATTAAAGGCAATTTTATTACCAAAAAAATATGAATATATGGTTAATTATTTAAACACAAGAAATGTTCTCAATTGAATAACACTAGTTAAATAATTATTTTTTTATATAGCTTTCATCAAACTCTTATATACATACATCTTTATTCAGATAATATGACAACAAAATTTTACAAAATTTATTATAACAGAATGTACAATTTTGTTATGGGCTATCGACCATATCAAACTCTTATTTTTGTAGGCTTTGATAAAACAACAATCATATTCGAATTACGAAAACGACTGTTACTTCTGTATGTCACAAACTTCCGGTTTTAATTCTAAACACAAACATAAGATTGTTTATCCTTATATTCCGTCTGTCGCAATGCTAATACTTCATCGAGACATCCTACCACATCCCGTTTGTCCAGGTAATGAGATGCAGGATTTTGTTGAAGACGTTGACTCAGATGAAACTTACTGTATGGAAGACGATAAACCGCACTTAATTGACCATAGTGAATTGAACGGCTTGGTAAGAGACTTACAGCTGTCTAGATCCAAGGCAGAGCTTCTTGAATCTCTCGATTACAACAATGAAACCTGCTAACACCAAGCACACAGGTGACATATTATAGGAAAAGGAGTAAAAGTTACAGTGATTTCTTCATTAAAAAGGATGAGTTTTGTGTCTGCCAGGACTTTTCAAGGCAATGGATCAAGAATATGACCCAATCGAGTGGTGGTTACTCATTGATTCCTAGAAATATAGCTTAAAAGCCGTATTGCTTCCCAATGGCAATAAAAACATCTTTGTTCTATCTGTGAATAGTAAAGAGACATATAAAACAATGTCTGTTCTAATTAAACTGATAAAATATGAACAGCACAACTGGAAAATATGTGGAGACCTAAAGGTGGTTGGGTTGAATGAATTGAAGGATGATAGGTTAGTGAAAGAAGTTTGGAAACCTTGTTTGAGAGAGGAGGGTTTTAAGTTGACAAGGAAACAATGAAAAATGTATGAAATAGTGAGAGTGTTGGAGAATATGGGTGATAAATGGTTGAAGGAGGGAATGAATAGAAGGAGTTTGCGCGTGGAATACCCGCGGTTAAGGTGCTCGAGAAACGTACTGGACATTTGTCGATCAATTAAATAAATAAAATTAATGATATTCCTCACATATGTCACATATCAAACGCAAATACAGCTGTATTCGCCGAGGACTTGGTGTGTACAAGTTGCATTTGCAAAAAAAAGGGTGATAGTGTCGGAGAGTGTGGCTAATAAATGATTGGAGAAGAGGAGATTGGATTGAAGATTGGAGATGTGGCGGCATGGATGAGGGAAAAATGGATGGAAGTTGAACTACAAGAGATGATATATAGAAAAGAGTACATACAATTCCATGTATATAAGGTGGACGGAATATGGAGAGCAACCAAAGTACCTGAGAGAGGATAGTTTGAAAGTCGAGAAAAAAAGTGGTTTTAGCTAGGGCACGGTATGGTTCGGAAGAGCGGGGAAGGAAAGTAGGATGGGGATGGTGTATGTTAGGTGTGTTTTATGTGAGGATGAGGAGGACACATAGAGGCACCGCGGTAAGGAATGTGAGGGGGTATGCATGGAATGAGTCGAAGGAGAGAGAAAAGAAATGGATGAGAGAAGATGGTGCTGGAGTAAAAATCTTATTGAAGTTGATGCGGAAGCGAGAGGCAAGAAGAAAAAAATAACAGATCAGTTTAACCAAATCCTCCTTATTCGGTTAAACTGATCTGTTTTTTTTTCTCTTTTACTTGTTGGTATTTAATTATTTGGAGAAATTATATGTATTTGAAAAATGACAATATATTTTTTTTATTTAATACTAAGCTATTATATTATAATCTAATAGAGTAATTATTCAAAGTAAGAAATTGTATATAATACATTTGATACAGTAAATATTTAACTACAGTAAGCTTAGAAAACTTCAATATATTGTAATAATACGGAAAATTTTACTTGTATGAAGTGTTACAGACGTTTATTTCGCCTGCATATTTCGGATAATAAATTTGTTTTATCTCATTTCCTTCTTTCAGTTGCATTTAGAATCATTTCCTTTTAATATGTATCTAATTCAAAGCAAATAATTATGGATGCTGATAGTTTTAGAACTCTTTTTTATACTCGACAAACAACCTTCAGTATAATTATAGGTAATTAAAAAAAAGAAAACTTTTAAATTAAACACTTGGTTTTGTTTCACTATATTTTGTATTTAGTGAAACAAAAGTGTTTAATTTAAAAAAAATTAGCTAAAAAAATAAATGAATAATTTAATATAATTTTCATATTAGGTAAATTTAAACATTTGTTTTATTCCATGTTTTTATATTCGGTTTCCTGACACGTGTTTCGATTCGTTACGATCATTTTCAAAGTTAAAATTAATTAATTTTATCATTTTTAATTATTTATATAGTTTACTCTTTTCTGACCAAAAAACTTATTTGTGTGAAGTTTTCGATAAAACACAGGGTTATTGTTTTTATTATTTAGATTCTTGATTGTGTGATCAATGAGAACCAAATTGAAATTATGTTATTATAGGTGTCTACTTCTTTAAAAACCACAAATCCTTATATTGCAGTTGTTCTAATGTTACAATGATGATTCTTAAGACATGCTCACCGCAATAACAATTTATATTGGAGAGATAACTGAAAAATAATGAATAATATATTTTAAAGTATATTAGGTAATCAGTTTCACACACCATGAACTTTATCTTTAACAACAGCCGAAATAGCTCAGTTGGGAGAGCGTTAGACTGAAGATCTAAAGGTCCCCGGTTCAATCCCGGGTTTCGGCATTAACTTTTGGCAACAAATGATAAGACAACAAGCTAAGTGAATCATTATCTTGCATGTGATTTTTCAAAGTCACAAAAATTAAAATCAATTGCCGAAACCCGGGATTGAACCGGGGACCTTTAGATCTTCAGTCTAACGCTCTCCCAACTGAGCTATTTCGGCTGTTTTTGAAGGTGAAGGTCATGTTTTTTCGGAGCTGATTACCATATACGCTTCAAAATACATTATTTTCTTTACTTATTTCTTGTTACCCCAACAAATTAATTTATTCCGCGCTGAGTATATTTTAAAGAAGATTAGAATAACCGTGATATAAAGACAATTCATTTTTTTTAATGAGTAGGTGCTGTGGAGTTGAAGACAGAATTGTATAGTTTTTTTTTTCACTTAAGTAGTTCAATTTCATGGGTTGTAAGGTTACTGTTAAAAAACACAACGGGTCGCAAAAATTGTGTAGGCAATATGATAGAAAAAACGGACTTTTTTACTTACTGTATCCTGGATTTGAGAAGAGCCCTTCAACATCATCTTCCTTTAGTCTTTTATAGTCCCATTGGTATATTTTTTAGCTCAATTTAGTCTCTTTTTCATCATATTAAAAATTATTTTGTCTGTGGCCTCGAGGTCTTTTTCTACATTCCCAGAATCTTCTGCGTACTGCTCAGTCATGGATTTTCATCCCAATCATATAGGACTCCGAACGTCACATACGGCACAAAAACCATAGAAAATATCCCAAAACTGAAAGGCTCCCCTGAAGAGAACACAAACACATTTTTGCTATAAACATTTGCGAAATTCAAAACGCTCACCTTCTTTAAAATAGCAATCTCTCTAAACTCGTATCGACGAAAATACTTCAAACTCTCGCCAGAACTCGTGTCGAAAAAAATACTTTGAAGTCTCACAAAAATTCGACACTCTTTTTTTCCTGAAAACAACGCATTTTTGGAGAAGATAGATGCTCTGGCAAAGAGAGGTTCACGTAGACCTTACATTGGACCACAAAATTTATGAAAATATTAAGACCATGCGTAAGAAAATGGACCCTAGATAGAAATTTCGAGCGCTGGAATAACCAGGCACAGCACACTAATGTTGGAGAAACCCAGCCCTGAACTAGTAACTCAAACTCTTAGACTTAACAGAAATAACCATAGAATATTCACATGTATAATAACTGGACACCCTAAGGGAACACCTGCATAACATCAAACTCTTTACAGAGGAAACTATATACAGACTGTGCCATGAAGAGGATGGAGATGCCTCTCATGTATCACCTGAAGGAAAGAAAACCTAGTTCAAGGGAATCCAGCCTACTTCCCGAAAGGAAAAATGATCGGAAAGCTGCTGGGTTTGGTGGACGAGACCGAACTTTTCGACTAACAACAGTTATGGAAGAACTACAATGGCTGCGGTCCTAGGACAACAATAACCCATACCTCCATTGCTTGTACAACGTATGTTTTTGAATCTAGACGTTTCACAAATAACTTAATTTGCTTCTTAAGAAGTAGATTTAGATAGAAAAAACTGTTCACAAATATGGAAAACAGAACAGAAATTTGTAGCAATAGAAAAATAATTTATTTACTTGGTCACAGCTTCTTAAAATAAATTAAATAAAAATAATTTGAAAGTAATTAATTATAAAATGACGGAAAGATCATAGGTTGATCGCTTGTTCAAGAAAGCAAAAAAGAAACAAAGATACTTTTATTTATTGTAAATATATGTAAAACAAATAACTTTGAATACAAATATTGTAGTAGTAGTAATAATATAAAAAAATGAAATAATTGATAAATAATTATTTTCAAATTCTTTTTATTTAAGAAATGTATAGTGTGACTGTAATTATCCCACACATATCCCAGTGTATATTAGCCTTAAGTAAAAAATTGCCAATAATTCTGATAATCCACCCCTTCTTACAAAATTCTGTATACCCCATAACTCTAGTATCCTTCCTGAATACAAACATTCTACAATCACCATTCATCAATTCATTTGCGCACATCATCAGGACAGTTCAGCTAGCTGGCATAGACTTTTCTTTAACTTCATCATAAATTCACGACAGGGCAGAAAGACCTCTGGTCGATAGCCCAGACAGACTAACACGTACATGTATTGTAATTATTTATATTGTTATATTGTTAAAATTATCTATATAGTCTGAATAAAGATATGTATATATATATATATATATATATATATATATATATTGTAATTATAACGTATTATGTTCTACGTTGTTATACGTGTTAGTTTAAAGGATATTTAAATAAATAATTTTGTTTTTATAACACAATGTATATTAATTAATAAAACTGAAATTTTGACAAGTTATCTCGCCATTATCAAGCATAATGCCTCATAATTGCATGTTAGAAACATTTACATGAATAATTTTAAAAATAAATTACTGTATACCATTTGAATTATTACAACAACAATTAATTCGATATATTCCATTGAAATGAGAATTCAATTAAATTATAAAGCAACAATATTAACACTTCAACATTTTAATACGACGAGCGGTTAAGCCGCCGCGCCGTTTCCTTTATCCGTACATGTTTGCCCCGAATGGGGGTTAATTAGTTTAATTTAATATTCCACCAACTAACTTAGGTCTATTTCGAATTCAGCCCGAACGTAATCCGCCCACGCCGCGAATTACACATTTTCCCTACAGCCCCGAGGGGAAAAGAAAACGGCACCGAGGTGAAGACGCGTCCCGACTAAAACAACACATTTTGCGTTAAAACCTTAATCCGGAATTGACGCGAAATCAAAATTGATTAACCCGGCGCGGAAACCCTAATTCGACAATCCCACATAATTACGGCTTAAACGCGGAAAACGAAATCGGAAATTTGATTTTCCCAGTAACGCACCCCTATTATCGGATGGAAATTGCCTCTGGGGACAAGGACACTTTGTTTTCACAAAATGAACAGATGCTTAAGACGTAAGCGAAATGAATTCATGATTTTTTTTATATGTTATGACTTCTTGAAATTATTATTATCGTAATAATTTAGAAATACACCTCTGTGTCAAAAAAACCGTATTCTGTCTATTAAAACTACGCAAATAATTATATATAACATCTTTATTTCTGCAGACAATGTTATATACAATAAATTAACAATATAATTCTTATACTATGTTATATATTGTCCTTAGAAAACGGCTATCGACCATTGGTGTACAAGTAATTATTTTTGCGGAAATACTGTTTTCTTAGAATCAGCACTAGGCATCCATATCAAACTTTTTATCGCCCCAAATTTTTAGGTTTTGGTAATTTTCAATTTTTTTTTTTTGATAAAACAAAACATACATTATATTTTAAAGAACGAAACAGCAAATTCTAATTTCTATAGAAAAATATGTAACTTTCTCCATACAACATTCTTAAAAGTAAATTATTTTCTTGAAACGTATTGTGCTTTCCTCTCAAATTTTGGCATCAATCGGCGTGATTCCAACTTAGGCTTGTTGACCACAAACAGTTAAAGACGCATTTGTTACCAATTTAACACATCGTTCGACATTTTGTGTGTGGCACGGAAATTTAGACAATTCAATTTGAATCGCATTTCTCATTTTTCCCTCGTTTATCATATCAATCAACTCCTCTTTTCAATATTTTGTGGTCATGGGTAGTTTTGATAATTCAAAATCTCGCCAAGATATTAATTCTATATACTCAGAGGCCTGAAAGTTTAGTAACGGAACCTGAAAGGATCGAATTACGCCGGGTGTTTTTTGCTGAGATTTAATTTTCAAAATTCTTCTATTCGCAGGTTCTCTATTATCTTTTCTCTTATCATTGCAATTAAAATATGTTCTGGGTGGCCAAAGTATGCTTTACATTGAATTATAGGATCGATTATACTTTTTTGTCATCTGTCAATGTCAAAAAGAAATTATTTGCATTAGAAAGTCAAAAGTAAAATGAATAAATAAATTCAATTTTAAAACGTATTTGATCGACATCGTTTATAATAATTCTTCAGAATATTGCACGATCTGACACACTCTTGATGTTTTCGCTTCGACGCTTCGTTTACTACTGACTTCCAAAAAATTATACAAAGTTTAGAGTTTAAAGTTTAAGTACAAAGGTACGAGGAAACACATTTTTCAAAATACAATAATGACAGTTGGAAAGAACCATTAAACCGGACGTGCTTATACATAAATTTAGGGTAAATTAGCTGGTTCTCAATTGGCGCGTTTACAAAAACTAACCCCCCGCGGCTAATAGCATCGTCCCGGATTCCCAGAAAATTATGGTCACTACCCGGTTACGGATTACAAATCCCTAACATAATGTTTGAGGCTGTTATTTGGTAAAACTTAATTTCAAATATAAATAATAAAACACTATATATTATAATATAATTTGAAGATTAAACGAACTTACCGAAGTTCTAACTTAATTATATTAATACCTCTTCCGAATAGATTAAATAGGAAGTAGGGGTACTACGTATTTAATCTAGAGGAGGAGGTATGAAAAAAAAAATAAATAAATAAAAATAAAAATAAAAGAACTTATAAAATTACGTTCTTTTATTTTTGTTTAATATTATTTATATTTAAATTCAATTTACATAGAATTAAAATCTATCACTAATTAAATGACGGAAACATGTGTTTAATAAAATTGATTACATCTGTACTATAATTAATTGAATTCTTAAGCGTATACCTTTCATCCCAGTAAGGCCTTATTAAATTTGTTTTACGATCCGTACAATTTTTAACACGAATTACTTCGTGCAAATCCAAAATTTGCATCGTTCATTAAGTGTCTGTATGATTTTAATACTAGAGGTAGGGGGAAGAATCGCTTTAAATAGCGCTCTTCGATATTCTGGAAACCATCTCAGCTTTGTTGGTTGTTCAGTTAACACGCTTATCCAACATGGGAGGATTGGTAAGATACATTTTTTTTTATATAAATTGATTTGACAATGAAATTGAGCTAGGAAAATTTGTAGATATGATTAGTAAAGTTTTCCTTGATTAATTTCATTGCACTTTAAATAACTGTAAATGCGTGAATCATCTCTGTTTTATTTTAAATTGATAATATTTTATTAATTCGATAATAGAGTACGGCTGTATTAGGAATTCTTTCTAATAGTCGTCTGTAGAATACTCCTTAGTCGTAATCAATTCAAGTCCTGCCCGGGGCGAGACTTTTCTGACGAAGAATTCTCGTTCCAGATTCCATGGGTGTAGTGATTGTTCTCATCAGAGTAACCAAGGCCAATGTATTTATTCATCCTCATTTCATCACTCATACTTCAATATCCTATCTTTCATCCATCCTTAAAAAAAAAAAAAAAATACGGAAATAAAAAACATAATTAAAGATTATATTATTGATAATATTTTATATTTTATATATATATAAGTACTAAAAGTATGAATTACCTCGACACCCAATACAGGTAGAGTAAAGAATTAGGAAGGAAAGAAAGAAGAAAATTATTAAATTATTATTATTTTTATATTTGGTTCTCATTAATCATTTCATGAAACTAGATGTATTTTTGTCAGTTACATAAAAAGATAAATTACGTAGATATATATAAAAAAATGCTTTGTATTACTTTTTTCACTTTTATATTTAATTGCTAAATGTAAATTTAGTAAAGTAAATCTATGATGGACTGTTTCGGGCACTATGTGTCTATTCTCAATAGCTGAAACAAAAAATTGAATGAAAATTTATTTGCTACTGAGAATCGACAATTTGAATAGAATGTTTTTTTATATAATTCTAGACTTCATGAAACTTAAGAAAATATATATTTTTTTTAATAATAAAAAAAATGCAGGCGGGCAGACCGACGGCCGATAGCCATTTTCGGGGGCTTTACAATTTATTAATGTTTACATATTTTATGTATTTATATATTTAACGGAATATACTATTTTTACAAATATAAGACATGTATTGTTTTATATATATATAAAAAAAACCTTTATTAGTATTAATCCATTTAAACATAATAATCCACAATATATATTTTAAATACTAAAACTAAAAAAATATATCTATCTTCTGACAATAAATAAAAAAGTGAAGAATGGAATAAACCAAGTTTTAATTTATTGATGTAAAACACTTCACGTAACCTCAATCCAATTTAGAGTAACTCTCAGAAATTGAGATTTTTTATATCGAGCATATAACAAAAATTGAGGACGAAGTTGGCATTGGAAATCTAAAGTCATGTCTAAACTAAAATCACACGCGTACGCGTAAAGTACTAGTTGTCATGTTGACCGCAACCAGCATTTCACGCGTATCTGTACTAAGACATGACTCGAGACATGAACATAAAATATGTAAACCTTTTGCTTTAAGTATAGATGATGAATGGACCACCCATATCTGTTAATTGATAATTATTGTTTTAATTTTTATTATTTAGACGACAGCGAGTTTGTTTGTATACATTGCCCTTTCACTCACGGATGCGTACAGTGTTGGAACAAGGTATGGCACTTTACAAAGCGCAACTGTCGCTGCTTATCCAAAACAAGATGTTGTAAAAGAACAAGAAGACAACGCTGGAGCCTATAGCGGATTCACACCTGCCTTCGTCGACTTCACCGCTCTAGTCCACGAATCCGATTTAAACGCAAAACCTCAAATCTCAAGAAGTTTCGACGAAGGATACCACCATCACGACGAAGACGCGGAAGAAAAACACTCCGAAGTCCACTACCACAAACATAAACACGTCCACAAACACGAACACAAACAAGACCACAAACACCACCACCAACAAGAACACAAACACGCCCACCACCAAGATCACCATCACGAACATAAACACGATCAGGATCACAGACACGACCACCACCACGAACACAAGCACGGGCATGAGCATCATCAAGAACACAAACACGACCACCATCATGGCCATAACCACGGACATAACCACCAACATAAACATCAGCAAGATCATAAACACTCCCATCACGAGGATCACCATCACGATCATGGACACAAGCATGAACACGGGCATAAACACGAGCATAACCAGGAGCATAAACACGACCACAATCACGGCCATCAGCATGAGCATCATCAAGATCATAAGCATGATCATCATCACGGCCATAAGCACGATCATCATCATGGACATAAGCACAGCCATCAACAGGAACATATGCATGGCCATAAAGAGGAGCATATGCATGGCCATAAACACGGTCACAATCACGGGCACAAGCATTCTAAGTGGTAATTGTTGTTTTTTTGTTTGTTGTTGAGTTTTTGTTTAATAAATCGTTGTTAAAATTTATTTTTTCTATTTTAGTCATATTTATATATTCATATCAAGTTGCACTAGTAAAACATTAAATTGAAATAATTCGAATATTGAACATGTAAAATCAAAACAAATTCACAAATACGATAGCGACAGCGGTTAATTAAATAATCATATATTTTCATATGTACTTCAAAACAGCTGAGATTGATTTATCTTTTGTTTGGGTCAAATATAATAAACGAGACATTATACAACCGGATATAGAAATCATTAAAAAAAACTTATAAAAGTACCGTTCTCGCAATAGAAGAGAGAAATTATTAATTTAGTTCTCACTTAACCCGTGGTGAAACATATTTAAATCGATATATATACAGGGTGATTTTTTATCTTGAGACAACTAAACATATTGAAAACTAAGTATCTTCTCAAGAAATGTATCGAATAAAATTTGTTTGTCTCAGAGGGGCCTATTGGATGATACCAATCTCGACCTAAAATTTTCGCAATTCTGGTGAAATTGCACCAAGAGATGAAAAAAAAAGTGATTTTGTTTTTAAGAATCTTATCTATTGATAAGAGTGACTTTTCAAATCGTAAATTTCAAATCGAACAAATTTCAAACTGCTATAACATCGGGGGTGCTTGTAATCACCAACGGGGTGCTTGTTTTAGGTGAGTCTCCTTGCCTCTCGCCGCCGGGGTGTTTGATTTAAATAATCATTTCAACAAGTGCTCAAAAACTTGGCCACCCACTTCGATGCATTTATTTATCCGCACTTAGAAAGATTGAACACAACTAAGAAGTATTTCGGGCGGAATTTTACGACATGCAGCGGTAATTCGTTCAATAATGTTCTCGCGTGTTGTTGGCAGTTGATTATAGACTTCACCCTTCAAGTGACCCCACAAATAAAAATCGATATTTTTCACCATTCAAATTGCCGTCGATGAAATACGGGCCAATGAGTTTGTCGCCAATTATGCCACACCAAACATTTACATTCCAAGGGCGCTGATGTTTAACTTTACGTAACCAATGTGGGTTTTCGGTACTCCAATAATGCATGTTGTGTCGATTGACTGCACCATGATTCATAAAAGTTGACTCATCAGAGAACAATACTCTCGCAAAGAATTGAGGATCCCTTTGTATTTGCAGAAGCGCCCATTGACAGAACGTTATTCGATTCTGAAAATCATCGCCATGAAGTTCTTGATGCAAGGAAACATGAAACGGATGATATTTATTAGTATTCAATATTTTCCAAACAGTAATCTGACTAATTCCTGCACCATGACTTATTTGTCGAGTACTGAGGTGGGGATTATGGGCAACTGCAGTAGTATCGCAATTTCATTCCGTTCCCCAGCAACAGTTCTTCGGCGGTTCCCTTTTTTTTTGGGCTGAACACTTCCCTCGGCAGAGAACTGTTGAACAACCCGGTGAAATTAAGCGCGTGATCGCACCCCGTCTGGAAAACGTTGAACACAAAGAGTAACAGCATCATCAAGATTCCTGCCACTTTCTCCATAAATTAACACCATTTCAATTTTCTCTTGCAACGTTATAGCCTCCATCGTAACCAGTGCAGCATTCAATAAAAATTACTAAGAAATGAAGGACTCAAAAGGGACGATGTGTACCGACTGAAAGTAGACCAAAATCTGAGGTAACCTAATTCAAGAAGTCAAGCGGTGCGTGGCGAATGGAAGCGGACTAAAAACTTAAAAAAAATGATGTGCTCCCAATCGTTGCAGACCAGGAACTAAAGAACGATATGCATCCAATGGAAGCAGACCATAAACTGAGAGCCGAAGTGCACGCAATGGTAGCAGACCAAGGAGTGAAGATTCGCAATTAAAAAAATGGTTGTTGGACTTTTTGGCGTACACAAGACGCAATCGATTTCCGTTAACGTCATCTCGCAATGTTTGTTCAATTTTGTATGTTTAAAAACATACGTTTTTTTTTATTTGGAACGTTTTAGCAATAAGATCTTAGAAGAGTTATAACTTTTTTAGACCTATTTCATTCACTTTTAAATGATATAAACGATATTATAGCAATTTGGAATTTGTTTGATTCAACGTTACACCCCCCCCCCCCGCTCTCTTTTAGAGGTTAGGGGGTGCTCACTCTTATAATTCTTACATAAGATAAGATTCTAAGACACCATCACTTTTTTCATCCTATGGTGCAATTTCACCAGAATTGTGAACATTTGTATTTTATACGATTACAGCGCCATCTACTGATGTCGAAACTAATCGGGAAGTAAAATGAAACAAACCAAGTGTTTTATTTAAATAATATATATATATATATATATATATATATATAAATCCCGTTTCAGCGCCTTCGCGGAGATTGAAATATCGGCTCTTATTACCTGAGTATAATACTTTACATATATATATATATATATATATATATCGAAGAGAGAAGTGTACTTTTAATAAAATTAAATGTGAATTTCGTTTCCCTTGTTTTCATAAACAGGACGAGTTCGCCTTCCTTTAGTGGACGAAACACTGATTGTCGGTCGTCTACCTTGTAGACCCAAATCGATGACGATGCCACTTGGAATTAGGCAAAAGTTGGCGCTTGCGTCATCTTTAATTTATTAAGAGAGCAGTATTTATATTGCGACAATTCAATTGAATAGTTGTAATTTAATTCAATTATAAAGCAGAATAATTTCAAAAATGGAACTTGTTATAAACAAATTCCAACATAAGATGCGTATTTGAATTTCATCCATGTGATGTAAAATTAATTGAAATAGAAAATCAACGTCAACATGTTTCGGTGCCAAAAACGTTAGCATCTCAACTCAGTTTATTTAAATTATTTGAGCTATTATGTAAAAAATGCGAATTTCAAGTTTATTTGTTCAAATCATTAACACTCTTTAATAAAATGGCACCACCAGAATAGATAATAACTCATTAAATGATGTTCCAACAAACAATTTATTTAAGTGTAATTAATGGTTTTAATATTTAGACATTGGTAGTTCATATTGTATGAAATAAATATGAATAAAGTATTAAAAATCAACCAATAAAACACAGATTAGATTGAATAACTTAAAATTCTCAACTAGTTTCGGGTTATCAGCCCATTTTCAAGAGAATTTAAAATTTGTTTTATTAAATTTCTATGGATATTTACATTAATGGATATATTGATTTTTTAATTTTTATTTTAATTTTATTGTGGGGCAGGCAAAATAATTTCGGTCCCAGCATTTGCTCACAAGGTGGAAAAAAACCCACTAAAAAACCATCCTCAGGATCATTATGGAATTATTTTGCTAAAATTAAACAAAATCAGTTATTTTTAAATAAGTTGGATTGTTAAAATTAATAGAAATATAAAGATTATATATATGGTTTAATAATAGAATAAAGTGAAAAGTAGTATTTATAATACATCATAAAGTGAAGAATATAATAGATCTACTTGTTCATTTAGAAGTGATGAATTAGTGTCTTTATTGTGTAAATAAATTTCGATTGCTTCCAATATATCTAATTTTTGACCTTTTTCACAATGATGTAAGATTTTTGTATCATTTAAATTTGGAAAAGTGTGACTATTTGTAAGTATATGATTTGAAAAAGTACTACAATCTTTATTTAATCTAAATGCTCTAAAGTGTTCATTGTATCTTATATTAAAATTTCGACTAGTTTTTCCAATATACACACTATTACAATCAGAACATATAACTTTATAAATACCAGATTTGTTAAATTTTCCTGTTTTATCTTTTCTATTGTATAATATATTACCTAATTTATTTTTACTTCTAAATCCTATTTTGTAATTATTTTTTCTAAATATACTTGCAATTCTTTCTGAAATTTCTCCAAAATAAGTTAAAGTTAAATATTTTTTATTGTTTTCTTTAATTTTTGGATAAATTTCAAAAAGTGCTTTCTTTCTGAATTCTTCGTTAATTAATTTTCTAATTATGTGATAAGGAAAACCATTTTTTGCAGCAATATTTCTTATTAAATTTAATTCAATATTGAATGATTGTTTTGATAGTGGAATTTTGAAAGCTCTATTGATCATAGAATAATATGTTGATAATTTTTGACAAAGGGGGTGAAATGAATCAAAAGGGATAGTATTTTTGTTACTAGTTGGTTTTCTATAAATCTCAAATTGTATCTGATTGTTTGTATGTATAATAGTTAAATCTAAGAAGTTGATCTTTTTATTTAACTCAATTTCTAAAGTAAATTTTATGTGCTGGTTTAAAGAATTGATATATTCTAAAAATGAATTTAAGTTTTCGTCAGATCCGTCAAAGCATGCAATAATATCATCAACATATCTATACCAAAATTTTATATGTTTTTTTGTAAGTGGATTTTTAAAAATTGTTTCTTCTAATGTATTCATGTAGATATCAGCTAGTAATGGACTTAAAGGAGATCCCATTGCCAATCCAGAATTCTGTTTATAATAAATGTTATTGAATTGAAAATAATTTTGATCGATACATAATTTAAAAGAAGAAAGTAATTCTTCTTTAATAATTGGATTAATATTATTTTTATCTAAAATATTTTTAATAATATTTACACATTCACTTGAAGGAATACTAGGAAACATATTTGTTACATCAAAAGAAACTATTTTTGAATTTAAAGGTGTTTTATAATCTTTTAATTTATTTGTTAAATCTATATTATTTTTAATACTATATTTTGATTTATAATTTGTAATGTTTCTAAAATATTTACTAGTATAGATAGCTAAGTTTCTGCAAGGTGAATTTATATATGAAACAACAGGTCTGATTGGTAGGTTTGTTTTATGAGTTTTAATTAAACCGTAAAGTTTTGGAACAATAGGATTTTTTGTTATTATATTAAATTTATCATTTTTCTTAAAAATTGAATTTTTTGATAGAAATTGTTTAATTTCTCTTTGATATTTAATTGTTGGATCTGTTCTTAAATTAATTATATTTTCTTGATTAATGAAATTATTCACTTTTTGAATATATAATTCTTTTGTTAATATTACAGTTGTGTTTGATTTGTCAGCTTTTGTAAAGACTAATGAATTTTCAGCTGATTTCTGTTTAATTGACTTTATTATTTTGAAATTAGTTGAATTAGAAGAGAAACTAAATGATTTTATAATTTTTTCGATTTGAAGTCTTTCATAATTACATTCTTTTTTCATATTTAATAAATTTAGTTCACATTCTGCAACTATAATTTTTAAATCATTATTATTTTTAAAATCAAAACAGTAATTTGGATGTAGTGATAAAATTTGTAATTCATCATTGGAGAAAGTTGTGTTAGATAAATTAATTACATTAGATGTTGAATTATCTCTAATCTTATTTGAATTTAATCTGTTATCTTTTTGATTTTGTTCTAATCTATTTAGTTTATTTCTTTGAATTAAATATTTTTCATGAATAAAAAGATTAACTTCATACCTTACATCACTGTCAAAGTTGTCATCACGGTAACTCACCTTTAATTAAAATGATCAAAGTATATCATGACATTCAGTACGCGGGTGATATTTTTCAGAGGAACGGTTTTTGTGATCACCGCAAACGAGAAATCACTGCGATTTTGAACCCATTTATACACACAAATCATTATTGTTTCATCTACTTTTTTTTAACAATAACACTTTTTTGTATATTATTTGGATCCCTTAATCTAAGATTTATTTGTGTAGACTTTAAGTAAGACTTATATTTTCCTGTAATTGATATATGAATCTTTTAAGAAATTTAATAAATAAATGTTTTTATTTGAGATAGGCAAAATCGATCTTTTCGATCTTTTTTGTCACTGCAAAATGAAGTTCATGACATTTTTCTTAATGTTATTAATAATATTAATATTGGAAAGTTTTACCTATTGATTAATAAACTCAATTTTATTATTATTTAATAACTTTAGCTACTTAAAATTGGTTATTCAGAAATACTCGATTACTAAATTCAATCGATTTTGCCCAACACTAGTTTTTATAGAAACTCAAGCCAATATTTTTATTAAGATTACCACTCAACGAGTACTGAACTATTTTTTAATTAAATATTTTTATTATTTAAATACTAGTGGTTCATTAATAATATGAATTATTATAATAACTAACTAAATATCTTTATTCGTGAAATTTTGTATACAATTTATTTACATTTAATTAATAAAAATAATAATACGTTGTATTAAAAAATAAACACAAAAATTCACAAAATGGCTATCGACCAGGGGTCTTTCAGCCTTATTATAATATTTATATTATTAGTGTATTTAAAGTTGTTCATTATAGTTTCGTTTTTATTTATTACATTATAAATTTATTATTTAATAATATTATTAGTAGGTTTATTCATATTTATTATTATTTTTGAATTTCTCAATTAAAAGAATGTAAAAACTATGCTTATTCTAAGAAACGGTGCAAAAGTCTTCTTAAATGTTGCTTCATTAAACAATGGTTTAACTATACAGGGTGAGTTTTTTTCGATGTTCTCTATGGGGATCTCGGAAACTATAAGAGATAGAAAAACGGTTAAATGGGGAAAGAAGTGTAGTTTTATAAGGCGAATAAAATGACACTTTCAAATTATTTGAAAAAGTCAAGGCTAACTAGATATTTTGAAAAAAGTAAAATGTGTCAATTTTTTGAAATCAATATATCTCTATTATTATCATAGATACAAAAAAACTGTAAAGGACAAAGTTGTACAAAATTTTACACAGATTAATAACAAAAAATAAAAAAAAAAAATTCGCCCATATTTTGGGAGATATGACACAAACTTACCTTTTTTTAAATGGAAACAATAGTTGGCTATGACTTTATTAAAAGGGCTATTTTTTTCCCTTTAATCCGATATAACATATGCCATAGTTATTTTTAAAATAAAATAAGTTACAGTCGTTTTTAATGTTACCATCCACCAAAAAATAGTTAGCCATGAAAAAGACAAAAGTAAAACAATTTCAGTTGTTTATTCTAAACACACATTAATTCATTTCCATATTTGGTTTGTTTCGATAAGTTTGTTTTGTATTTTTTTGATGTTGTAAGTTTTTTTAAAGTGATAATGAATTTTTCCAACGAAGAAAAGCGTGATATGCTTGTTTGTTACATTCAATGTAATAAAAACGCTGCGGATGCTGCAGAACAATATTATAATCAATATATCGATCGTCGGCAGCCATCTTTACCAACATTCAGAAGAATTTACTACAATTTGGGTTAGTACGGATCCTTTACAAAGCCGAAACTTGAAAAAAACGAAATTAATGATGTTTCGGAAATAAACGTATTAGCGATTAGCATTGGCGATGATAGATCCATCCACATCGACCAGACAAATTGCAACAGAAGCAAGCATATCTCAACGGACTGTAGTACTAGTTTTGAAAAAACATAAATATCACCCATATAAGGTATCAATTTCACAAAATTTACATGACGGTGATACCAATAAGAGAATGGTCTTCTGTATGTGGTACAAAAACATGTGCCAAGAGGCAAGATAATACGTTCCCTACAAAAATAATTTGGACAGATGAAACGCGATTTACTAATTGTGGGATTTTTAACCGGCACAATGAACATGTTTAGAGTCAGGAGAATCCACGAGAAGTTGCACAACGTAGACCACAAACTAAATTTGGATTTAATGTATGGTGCCGTGTGTTCGGAACGAGAATTCACACATTGAATGGAAATGATTACCTTCGTTTTCTTCAAGAAACATTTGAAGATATGCTCGATGATTTAAATTTATCAGTACGGGCAAGATTGAAGTGGTTTCAACACGACGGAGCTCCACCTCATAGCACGTTGGCTGTGCGAAACTATTTAAATGATGCTTTTCCTAATTCATGGGTGGGAAGAAATGGACCAATCCTATGGCCACCTAGATCACCCGACTTATCCGTTTTAGACTTTTTTCTGTGGGGTTATGTGAAGAACAAAGGGTATCAACAATCATATCAATCGGTGGAGGATCTTAGACTAGCTGTACTTGAAACATTTTATTCTATTGAAAGAAGAAAAGTCAAAAAAGCCACAAATTCGATTTTAAAAAGATGTACTTTATGCCATAATAATAATGGTGGACTTTTTGAGCATCTTATGTAATATTTAAAATTTTCTTCTATTATTATTTTGATAACTTCTGAATTATTTTACTTTATGTTGCTTTTGACAAATCTAAAGAAAGATTAAATATTGATTTCGTTTAATGAAACGTTCATTCACCATTCATCTAGCGTATGGATAACTAGTTCCATGGAACACACTAGTCTGATGAGGTTCGAAAAACCGAAATGGCCATCACTAGTTATCCATACGCTAGATGAATGGTGACTGAACGTTTCATTAAATGTGAATTTCGTTTCCTTGTTTGCTTAAACAGGACAAGTTCGCCTTCCTTTAGTGGACGAAACAATGATTCTCGGTCGTCTACCTTGTAGACCCAAATCGTTGACGAGGCCACTTGAAATTAGGCAAAAGATGGCGCTTGCGTCGTCTTTAATTAATTACGATTGATTTCGTTGCTATAAACAACCGCAATTGTTTTACTTTTGTCTTTTTCATGGCTAACTATTTTTTGGTGTATGGTAAAATTAAAAATGACTGTAACTTATTTTATGTTAAAAATAACTATGGCATATGTTATGTCGAATTAAAGGGAAAAAAATAGCCCTTTTAATAAAGTCATAGCCAACTATTGTTTCCATTTAAAAAAGGTAAGTTTGTGTCATATCTCCCAAAATATGGGCGAAAAAATTTTTTTGATTTTTTGTTATTAATCTGTGTAAAATTTTCTACAACTTTGTCCTTTACAGTTTTTTTCTATCTATGATAATAATAGAGATATATTGATTTCAAAAAATTGACACATTTTACTTTTTTCAAAATATCTAGTTACCCTTGACTTTTTCAAATAATTTGAAAGTGTCATTTTATTCGTCTTATAAAACTACACTTCTTTCCCCATTTAACCGTTTTTCTATCTCTTATAGTTTCCGAGATCCCCATAGAGAACATCGAAAAAAACTCACCCTGTATATAAATATAGTTATAAATATAGTTCGATATAATTTCTAAACGGTTAGAGATAGAAACAAAATTCAAATTAGAGAGTTGTAGAGCTTTCAAAAAGCTACAACTTTGCCGTTGACAGTTTTGTTCTATCTCTAATATAAATTTTTTTATGAATTAAAAACCCCCAAAAATAGCTTAGAAATGCCCAAAAATGCACATTTTTCGATATAATTTCTAAACGGTTAGAGATAGAATCAAAATTCAAATTAGAGAGTTGTAGAGCTTCCAAAATGCTACAACTTTGCCGTTGACAGTTTTGTTCTATCTCTAATAATAATTTTTTTATGAATTAAAAACCCCCAAATATAGCTCGAAAATGCCCAAAAATGCACTTTTTTCGATATAATTTCTAAACGGTTGGAGATAGAATAAAAATTCAAATTAGAGAGTTGTAGAGCTTTAAAAGAGCTACAACTTTGCTGTTTACAGTTTTGTTCTATCTCTAATAATAAATTTTTTATGATTGAAAAACCCCCAAAAATAGCTCAAAAATGCCCCAAAATGCACTTTTTTTCGATATAATTTCTAAACGGTTAGAGATAGAATCAAAATTTAAATTAGAGAGTTGTAGAGCTTTCAAAAGGCTACAACTTTGCCGTTGACAGTTTTGTTCTATATGTTCTAATCGAAGTAAAATATTAAATCCTATAATCATTTGCGTTCTAAATAAAACAATATTTTTTCAATAAAATTTCAACAACAATTTATTAAACAAAAACTCAACAAAAAACACAAAACAACAATTACCACTTCTTAGAATGCTTGTGCCCGTGATCGTGGCCGTGTTTATGACCATGCATATGCTCCTCCTTGTGGCCATGTTTGTGTTCCTGTTGATGGCTGTGCTTATGTCCATGGTGATGATCGTGCTGATGCCCGTGATGATGATCATGTTTATGTTCTTGATGATGCTCATGCTTGTGGCCGTGATGGTGATCGTGTTTATGCTCCTGGAGATGCTCATGTTTATGCCCGTGCTCGTGTTTGTGTCCATGGTTGTGATGATGGTCTTCGTGGTGGGAGTGTTTGTGATCTTGATGGTGGTTATGTCCGTGCTTATGTCCATGTTTGTGTCCGTGGTGGTGGCCATGCTTGTGATCTTGGTGATGTTCGTGACCGTGCTTGTGTTCATGTTGGTGGTCATGTTTGTGGTCTTGATCATGTTTATGTTGGTGATGATGATCTTGGTGGTGGGCGTGTTTGTGTTCTTGTTGGTGGTGGTGTTTGTGTTCTTGTTTATGCTCGTGTTCATGGACGTGTTTGTGTTTGTGGTAGTGGACTTCGGCGTGTTTTTCTTCCGCGTCTTCTTCGTGGTGGTGGTATTTTTCGTCAAAACTCCTCGAGATTTGAGATTTTGGGTTTAAATAGTGGGCGAGTTCGCTGAAGTCGGCGAATGCAGATGTAAAGCCGCTGTAGGCTCCAGCGTTATCTTCATGCTCTTTCGCAATATCTTGTTTTGGATAAGCTGCGACAGTTGCGCTTTGTAAAGTGTCATACCTTGTTCCAACACTATACGCATCAGTGAGTGAAAGGACAATGCATGTCAACAAACTCGCTGTCGTCTAGATATGAAAAGGATGATAAAAAATCAGTTTATCGAATATTTCAAAATTGATATGTGTATAAAACAGTATTTTTACCGCAAAATATCAAACTTAAATATTTAAAACTACGCTAACTATAATAAATATTAAGGGTGCGGTTTAGAAGACAAAGATGGCTATATGATTATTAGCAGTTAGTAATTCGAATTACATTGCTGTTGTGATCAATGAACAATATTGTATTATATGTTAAAGTAATCTTAAGGCATGCAGGATTTTTACCAGATAAATTAAAATGCATTGTTATAATTACATTTTATAGAAAATAATTATGAAAAAAAATGAATTTAATTGTATGGTTAATTTAATGTATAGTTTTAGCAATAAAAACGTGCTTAATGACAATTTTAATGATTTCACTAAATTCTTCATTAAAATAGATTTACACTCATTACCTATTAATTTCATTATATCTTCAATATTTTTTTATCAAAACAAGAACAAGTTATATGCAATAATTGACTGTTTTTTTTAATCAGGCTGATGTTTTCCTACCTAACATGTAAAATATGCAAGTACATTCACGTTATTAATACTGAAGCTGGACTCCTTTTTTTGTTAATGATTATTTCCACTTTAGTGTATAGCTCTGTTAAACCGCAACCTTAATATGAATGGTGTTTCTAATATTTAAACACTGTTAGTTCATATTATAGTAAATTAAAAAAAGAAATAATTACTGATCACTAAGGCTTCTACTGCGTTATACATTGTGTAAGATAAAAACACTTTTTTTAATTTTATTTGTATAACAGAATTTTATATTTAGTGACTATGGTTTCAACAATTTACATTTGTCATTATCAAACTAAAAATTATTTAATGGTACAACAAGAATACATCAAGATTTTACACTATAATTTAAACACTGTTAAGAAAGACACGTTGCAATATTCATACTCATTATTATAATTTTATTAGAACAGTTAGTTATTAAAAATCCACCAACTAAATACAATGAAAATTATAAAAATAACATTAAATGGGCGAATAACGCGTCAAGAAAGTAATGAGTCCATTCTTAAATAATTTAAAATAATATGAACTAGTAAAGTTGAAATATTTGAAATATTATTTATATTAAGGTAACAATATTTTAATAATTATTTCTTGTATTATCAATTGCGTAACTGATTGTCCGGCGTGAGTATTTGCCGGAAAGGTGGTTGTTTTAATAGATCTTTGTTTCTTAAGTACTTACAAATTTTGTAAGTCTATTATTGCACAGCAATTGAAGCTAATAATAATTAAAAATTATTATTTCGTAATCTTGTCTTTTTAATATAATTAATATTTTTAATATTTAAACATTGGTTGATATTATAATAATAAGTTTGAATAAATTATAAAAGAGCGTGATTAGTTTTTTGTTGAAGTTCAAAAATGCAAATTCATTAATTACTTTCCCAAATCTCCATTCAACTATTTAATAAATACAAAGAAAGCATGGAGTTTCAAATATGAAGTACCTCATGGAACAATTTATCAGATGTATAAAAAAATCCATCAATAAAATAAATAAAAACGCAGATTGAAACGAATAACTTTAAATTCTCGAGTAGTTTCAGCCCATTTTCAAGAGAATTAAAAATTTTATTCACAAAAATTTCTATGACTAATAAAAAGAAGATATATTGACTTATTGATTTTTATTTTAATTAAAACTGCAGTGCAAACATTTTTATATACATCATCATTAATATTGTATTGTAAATTGTTTTATATCATGAAACCCATTTTTTTAATTACATTAAAGCCCTTGTATCTAGAATTTAAAAACTTTACACAGAATTTGTTTTTGTCTTATCGTATCTTTAATAAATGAATAAATAAAATATTTTTGATTTTAAACTATTTTATAAATTCAAAGAAAGCATGCATTTTAAAAAATTAAGTGCTTCAGTAATCAAAGATTTTTTCTCGTGGTATAATTTTCTTGATTTCCTAAACAGACTTTCTTATAAAAAAAAAGTATTAAAAAAACTGATATAATGATTCATGATAGAGGCATGTATGACAGTTTTATACAACTTTGTGCATCTTGATTTTTTTATTTAAGTTCAAAAATTCAAAAGTTGCAATTTCATTAATTACTCTTCCAAATCCCCATTCAACTATTTTATAAATACAAAGAAAGCATGGAGTTTCAAAACTCCATTAATCAACGTTTCTTTCTCGTGTTATAATTTTCTTGATTTTTCTTTTTCGTGAAAAGACTTTTTTGTAAAAGAATAATATAAAATTACGAAAATAATTTAAACCCAGAGCAGAAAGACCTCCGGTCGATAGCCCAGGACAGACAAACCTTTATTTTAGTGTATATTCTCAATTTTTATAAAAATGTAATTGTCTGATTAAAGATATTTGTATATAAATTCATAATAATTAACTAAATAAACTCAAATTGATTAAGTTAATAATCTTACCAATACTCCCATGTTGGATAAGCGTGTTAACTGAACAACCAACAAAGCTGAGATGATTTCCAGGATATTACCGTGCGCTATTTAAGGCGACAGTGTCCCCCTACCCCAACGATATTTTAATTATTAAGACGTACAATTAACGATGCAAATTTTCGGATTTGCACGAAGTAATTCGTGTTGGAAATGGTATGGATCGTAACACAAATTTAATTAAGCATGTATTCGGTGCATTTTTTTTATTTACGGGAAAGAAAGGAGTGCACTCGGAATTAAATTAATTATTGTTGATTGAATTATGTGCAATTAATGAGATTTATTAAAAACGTCTACTTTTCAGTTGGTTATTAAGATACATGTAAACCAGTATTTATATATACACACACACACATATATATATATATATATATGTATATATTCTTTCTATAAATCCTATATCAAATAATCTTAACATATCCCTTATTTATACAATTTCAATATAAACGAATTTTCTATTATTATTTTTGATTACATACAGATTTTGGAGTTGCTAATATATATAGAGTTTAATTAAATGGGAAAATATATTGTAAAATAATAAAAATTGATGCCATTTTCTGACGACAAAATATTATTAATATAGAATTACAAAGTAATGTAAATTACTAAATGTGGAAATAATTTATTAATTATTTACAAATCATGTTTATTTAATTAAATGTAAATTAATTATACACATAGTCTAAAGAAATAAAATATTGAATATGTATATATAATAACAATTAATACATGTGAATATAAATCTATAAATACATTGTAAATAATTATCTAAACTATGTATAAATGTTACATGAATAAAGATGTTTTGTAGTAACAATTAATTAATTATTATTATTATCTTTGTTTCATCTATTTTACAAATGTAAGAAAACACAATTAGTTATACATAAACATATGTAGTTCATCCTCATTAAATTACTAAATAGAACACAAATAAAGACATTAAACAATATAATATGAGAATGGGATAATTTGAATCTTGAACAATATCCCCCTACGGTTCAATTAATGCTGCTTATCTCTTATATCGGAATGCATACATAAATTGAATACATATTATTGACAATTGACAATAATAAAACACTTACTTTGTATGTAAAAACTTTATATTACTAACAAACTAATAAAATGTTTAATTTAAAGGATATTTAAACAAATAAATAACTTTGTATAACACACTTATATTTAAAAATACAACAGCAGCTTCTGTAAATCAGCTTGCCGTTATAAGTATAATATAGGTATTATATAATTATAATTATATTATATTATATTATATTATATTATATTATATTATATTATATTATATTATATTATATTATATTATATTATAATTATAGTATATAATAGTATTATGGTATCATACTTGATAATGGCAAGCCGATTTGCCAAACTAAAGTTGTACTTATAAATATATCAAACCAAACATAAATTAAACTCATAAGTGCCGACAAGAACTAGATACCTTGCGCCTCGGTTTAAAACATCATATACCTACGAATTTTTCCATGGAGGATATCATTAATGACGTACACATCGCTTCATACCTACTACCACCTGATCAAACAGCAGAATTCCGGTCAGCTAGGGAAATGATGAAGAAAACACAAGACGGTACACCCATATCCAAGACGGAAACAGAGCTCAAGATAGTAAAAAAGTTAAAAGAGAAAAAACCGTTAAAATCTAAAATTCGACAAAGACAATAGTGTAGTGATAATTCATAAAATTGATTACGTTAATAGTGTCGATAAATTATTAGATGAAGGTCTATATATAACTCAACAGAAACCTGGATTAAAACATGCACCAGAAAAATTAATGAAACTTTGAAAGCATCAGCATGTTTATTTGGTAAAAGCCTCAGTTGGAAATTAAAACAGAAAAATCCCAGAATGCCACAGTTATACTGTCTCCCCATTACTCAAAGACGGTAACAAATGTTGGCCTATAGTCTCAAATATTAATTCCCCAACATACAAAATAGCTAATTAGTTAGTTATTCAATTTAAATTTTTACAATTAAAAAAAATATTATGCCAGTTAAACATTCTCTAACAACGTATAATGGATTGTAATGTGTTCGAATTCAATCACAAGTTTTATAAGCAAATATTTGGCATTGTTATGGGAAACCCTTTGTCGCAAATTTTAGCTAATATTTTCCTAAATCATTTTGAAAATAGTGCCAAAAACACATTAACGCAGGTACGACGGATTAAAAAAATTGTTATGTGTTCATCATAGTACTTTCCCTGCTGAATTCGGTCAAATACGTTTTTGAATGAACATTTAATAATAAAGAAAAAATTATTAATTGGAAAAATGAATTGATATTTTTTTTTAAAGAATATTAAAATTTAGTTTGTTATTTCTTAACCTACAATGGCTTCATTACATTTATCCACACTACTTTTCTGGACTCGAATATTCTGGAGGCGTTTGCGAAATTTGGCGGTATTTTGACATTTTATTTTACCTAAAAATAATTACTAAATTATTAAAGTCTCCACAGCAAACATAAAGTGGATTATAAAAATAATTGCTTATTATTAAGAGAATTTATCATATAGTTGAAATTCTTCCACTTATAAAATGAAAACTGATGGTCCTACAAGAAAAGTGTTGTAACAAAAAATATTTAGTTTCTCATGTTCATTTGAAAAAAAAAAATATATATATATAAAAAAAGAAAATCGCCACGAGTAAAGTTGCACTTAAAGAACTTTGATTCTAACCAAAAGCTTTTTAAATCATTTCACTGTTATTAAAAGCTTATATAAAGTTTGGGTTGGGAAGCGATGTCGATATCAGTAAAAAATTTGTAGTTATATGATGTTTTATACCGAGGCGCAATATATCTATTTCTTGTCGGCACTTATGAGTTTAATTTAATCCATTTAGGAGAATTTTACGTAATGCGTCAAAACTCGATGAAATGAACTCAGGCGACCTCAAAACGTGCATATTCGTTGAAATTCGTGATTTGAATTTTTTTACGATCATAATACTTTCCCTTGGACAAGGGTCCATCACGTTATCACAGATAACGAAAGATTAATCTTTTTTGGTGTTGAATCCCTGTCCTCTAGCATTACCATAAAAGAAACATTATTAATTCTAAGGGTAATATTAGTTAAAAACTAAATTCCACCCAGACACATTGAAGTAATATCTTCAACTTACGCAACGTGTGATGGATTGTAATGTGTTCGAATTCAATCACAAGTTTTATAAGCAAACATTTGATATTGTTATGGGAAACCCTTTGTTATAAATTTTAGTTAATATTTTTCTAAATAATTTCGAAAACAGTGCCAAAAACATATTAACGCAGATACAGAAAAAAATATCATTTTTATCTACGGCCATTCGACCTGCTCCAAAAACGATGCGTTTTGCAATCCAGTAAAAGTTTCCGTGATTTATTAAAATATCGATACGAAATTTCACATTTTGAAAATTAAATTAACAATCTAGGATTATATATTTTTTGTACCTAAATTTATAACTATGAAAATTGATGTTAAAAATGATGTTTTTACATTTATATATTTTTCTTCATAATTGGCTATCGATCATCGATCTTTCGGCCAGATATTTACATACAAACATCTTAATTCAGACAATATGACAACAGAATTTTACAAAATTTATTATAACAATATGTACAATTGTGTTAGTAGTCAGTCATGGGTAATCGACCATTGGTCTTTCTGCCAGATGTTTATATTTTTATACACTTGAGCAGTTTGGACTGAGAACGATCTGTCTAAAAAAAAAACAGATTCTTGCTAAGTTGGAGTTAATAGACCCCAAATGCGTACATATATAACATGCACATCAGAGCAAAACACAATTTTATTATCTAGCGTATGGATACCTGGTGATGGCCATTTCGAACTTTCGGACCTCTTCAGAGCAGTGTGTTCCATTAGCAATGACTTGATAAAGGCGGTTGAACGGACCTTGTTTTGTGATTATATGACTATATTATGAGTTTTTAGTCATAAATATTATAACGAAAGTGAAAGAAGAGATTGGAAATATCAGTGTAGATTGTTCTACAGAGCGCGCGACGGTAAACGCGGCGTCATCTCAAGTTCTGGAAAGTTCGAGAAACAAACACGCTATATAAGCGCTCGCGCTAACGGCGCTGCGATCAATCACGAACGGACAAATGCTCAACATTGTGTGGTAAATAGTGACAAAGTGTTGTATATAAACGTGTTAAGTGTACTCTAAATAAATAAATAAACATTGTTTTACTTATTTCCAAGTTTGTTTAAACCCGATTTCGTAACAATATTATTTTTTAATTAACAAGATTTATTAAATGAATTTTTTTTTCTGATAACTGTCGTAGAAAATCCCATTTTCCCGAACGACTGAAATTTTCTAATCCGTAAAATTATGCTACCTACGCCGAATAAGCATTGGACTGCAAAAAATTGAGACCTGTGTGAGCTCTAGTATAAATTATTGTCGCATTATCAAAACAATTCTACGAATAGTTGAAACATGTTTTATTTTACACAATTGTGGAACATTATTGTACACTTGAGCAGTTTTCACTGAAAACGATTTGTCAGAAAAAAGCTCATTCATGCTAAGTTGGAGTTGATTGACCCCTAAAGCGTACACAAAGAATATGTACATTAGAGCAAAACATAATTTAATTATACCGGGTGTACCATGCGTATTTATCAGGTTAAATACGCATCGTACGAAAAAAACATTACGAGGCTAAAGATTAATGTTCCATAAGGGGACATCATGCTGTTCTAAATTCTGTCTCTCATTGGAGGCATTAATTTTTGGCCTCGAAGCGTTTTTTCAAACGATGCGTATTTTTGAGTTATTTTCATTTATCACGTTAAATAGTACACCCGGTATAGATAAGGTGAGATTTTGTCCATAATCATTTTATAACAATAAGTAGGAAATTAAACAGACGGTAATCACTCATATTAATAAAACTGTCTCCAGTAGTTTGTGCTCTTAATACCAACGAAGAAGAAAACAAAAATGAACTTGTACCGTGCCGTATAATGATCGCCCGACCAGCTGAGAACCGCCGCGTCGAGTTATTTTGGCAGTGAGTGTACAAAAGCTTGAACGAAGGCTAGATCCCCAAGGCGGCAGCAATTTACTGGACTAAATTTTTCAAAACCCCATTTCGACATGTGTTTTCATATCTTGATGAAACTTACAGGTTATATCTAGAATAGAATATGAGAGTACTTATTTGATTTTCAAAAATTCAAGCAATATTTTTTTTATATCTACGAAACAAATTTTATTTGAAAAAAAGTAGCCCCATATTTTTAATTATAATTACGACTTATATAAGCTGTCAAAATTTCAAATATCTAGAACTTATAATTTTCAAATGAAATGAACACATTTGATATACATGTTATACTCGCCTTAAGAGAATTTATCAGGTAGATGAAATTCTTCCGCTTATAAAATGAAAACTGAAGGTCTTACAAGAAAAGTGTAGTCATAAAAATTATTTATTTTTTCATGAGGGCGATCACTCGTATTGATAAGTAATAAGTAATACCAACTATAAGCCTTAAACAAGAAAATTGTTTACGTTGAATTTTATTTATGGTTGCTTTATTTAAACGTAAATGGAAACCAGAATTACAAAATTTAAATGAGATAACACCATGATCTCGCAGAGTATAGTTTTCAGATTCGGAGCCGATTTAAGAAAATTCTATTAAAAATTATTATTTTTTTTATGGAACAACCCGCATATAAAATTAGTAATGCAAAAGATTCATATTTAAAAATTCTAATAGAGTTTAATCGCCAACAATTTACATGATTTTGTTACTTTAACTGTGGAGAGTGTGTTCATACTAAAAGTAACAAATTAGTAATAGTTAATCCTTTATAAGGAATATTTGTCTGTTGCGCGTTAACAGAAATCAATATAATGATTCTTAATTTCGTGTATGCAACAAAAACCGTTAATTCCTTTTTTCAAGTCCGATGATTGCTACACCATCTATAGGTTTTATCTTTTTTATACGAATAATATGTGCATCAAACATTTCCTCTGGAATGAACAATTGGGCGAATCTGATTAACTATTCAACAGATGACACCAAACTGGGACTAAACTGGGGAAAACTGCGGAAGGCGGTTTCGCTCATCTGGGAGTTCTCCACCATTGTGACAGGCATGCCCTAGAGATTTCCGCAACCATTTTAAAATGCTAACGACTGTAAACAACTCTAATATTATTTCCTTCTATTATGTTTACAAAAGTTTTAATGTATGGTGAAATAAATGCAAAATTATTATTGTAGAATAAAATATTTTTCCTTTAGAAATACATAACAATGGTAGATTTTATATAAAAATTAATGTTTGTATTCGGGAAATAAAGAATATTTTGCTTATTATACAAAATATAGATAAGTAAATCCTAGACTGCTGAGAGGATGGATTGATCAATCGTCTTCCACTCCGGGCTCATTAAAAAACGTCTATGTGTTTTTTTTTTTACAAATTATATTGTATTAAATAAATCATCAAATCTATTTCTATCTCGCTTAATCTTGTAAATATTATGATAGTTTAAATTTTACGTATTTACTTTATTCGTAATGTTTCAAAGCTGTGTAATTCATTCATTCTTAAAAAAATCTTAATTTTATATTGGTATCGGTAACATTTAATAATTTAATTGGTATTAAATTCTCATTGTTTGGTCTGGCCACTATACCTGCAGTATAAACACCGTCACAAACTTCTTGAGAAAATACAATACAATCCTCTTGTACATCTGATCTAAAATATTTAATAATTTCACATCTTGGTGGTATCAATGCGAATATGTCATTTTGTCACTTTAATGGAACTGTTACATGTAAATTATGATAAACTAATTAAAAAAATTCTATAATCTATTATTAATTCATATTTACCCAAAAAATCCGAACCTAATATTCCATTCATTCGGTCACTACAATCATTCACTACGTAAAAATCATGATTTATCTCCCCAGATTCACTGTCTAAACAATTAAATGATAAATTTACTAAGCCTAATGCTTTAGTATTACAAGCGAGTCCATTAATTTGTATGCATTTGCTGGCATCTATCACTTCACCCTGTAACCATTCATTCTTAAAAATTACGCTTACTGAAACCCCTGTGTCTACTAAAAATAATAATTCTTCCATTCTATACCTTACTCTCACATAATTTAACCCATTAATATCTAAAATCCATTCATTATTAATAATATTAATCGTGCGCACGAAAAAAAATTTTGCAAACCAAGCGTTTCCCGTGAAGTATCGCTTTCACGCGTGTTAAATTCCCGAGAAATTTGAATTTCAATTTCCTGACATGACTCAATACTCTCATTCAAACAATTGATTCTTCCAGCTGTTATACTAAAAATTCTGTTATTCTTGTAATTTCTGTTTTGATTACTGATTTATCTATTGTTTCCATCACGATTTGAATCATTATGGTTCCTACCCCCATAGAAATTTCTACCTCATCTCCGGTTATTATTATTTACAGTGTTTGATTTGATGGACTGTAGTTAAAACTACCGCGAGAATAATTATTGTTTCTATTATTTCCACGATTGTGACTATTTAAAATTTGTTGTTTATGTTATTAGTATTAGTGGTTTTATAATCAAGTTCTTCCTATTCTGCTGCAGTTATAGCATCTTTTAATTGTGTATAATTACGACCTTTAATAACTACTCTGATTTCGTTATTTTTTAAGCCATTTGCAAATCCTTGTACAGTCAATTTTTCGTTAGCTTCTGACAATGCACGTATAGCTTCTTCGTTGTTAATTTCATTTGCTTGAGCAAAAGTTAATTTACTCATAAGCTCTTCAACACTATTACCATAAGCTTTAACTGATTTAGAATTTTGTTTGAGAATTCCTATTTCTGAAAACTGTGAAGCAACTGACTGTTTTTGAATTACATTATTTTTAATGTGATTAAATCGGCATTAGATGCGTATGTCTTTTTTAATCTGGATTTTGCAATAGGGGATAGTTTCATTTTCAAAACAAATTGTGTTAACAAACTTTTACTCTGTGCATCCAAGATATTGTCATAAAATTCAATAGACTCGACAAGCTGTAGAGTTACATTATCATCACCATTCATCGGTGGTAACATAGCCGCAGCTGCTTTGATGTCAAAGTTTTCACCCATGTTTAACTTTATATCTACGAGTATGTCAGTATTATCCCTTTCTAAATTAATATTCCTTGATTTTAGTATACTTTCTAACCTATCTAATAATATAGTATTTTTCTAATGTAAGTTTATCTACTTCGTTTACAATAGAAGTAACAAGCCATATTTCACTACTTACTATTTTATTTGATTCTTCATCCTCTGCTAAAATTATTTTTTGAATTTTAATATCTCTAACAATTTTACCTATAGTATCTAGTATACTTCTTGTTTTAGCTAAATCTAATCTCCTATCCTGTTAATATTACGCAAAAAATGTTTTAATTCATCATGAACTTTATTAAAATACTGTAAACTATTGCTCATTACTTATGATATGATTAAAATTTACTAATTAATTATAAATACGTTAAAAAACACCAACCCTAACGCGAAAAGGTTATTGCGCTACCTGTAAGTCTGCGCACCTCCCCTGCAGTTGTTGGACTATTTGCTGATGTCCTGCAGATTGGCCATAGAGATGCGGGTAAATTCCTTTCTGGTTGCACGGCCGACGGCTTTCCTGAAGTTCTTCTTGAGACAGCGTAAAAGTAATACGGCAGCAATCACCAGCAGCAGAATAAATGCAACTACGCTCATGATCTCGTAATGCGAGGCATCAAAATTTACTTGTCCTCCGACATACTGCGCTATTATAACTTCTTCCTTTTTCTCGTCTTTACTTTGATTTTTTCCATTTTTTGTTGAATTTCACAAAATCGAACTTGTGTTACTTTTTTCTTATTTTTACATGGTATTTGTAGATTCACGGATCAAACTCAAGCAGGATCGCAATGTAACGTCTGATAAAATACATCTTGTTTATTCTGAGGATATGTTACAACTGATTTTACATTAATAATTTTTATTACATTAATTGCACAATGTTCTTGTTGCTAAGTGGATTCAGCATTATGGGTATGCAATTTATGCTGACTTGTTATAATAGTCCATTGAACTATAAATTGCAAGCCCATCAATAATTATTATCCACTACAGCTGTAAGAATTATACAATTTGTCTTACAGCCTACCTAAAAGATGATTTGAACTATTTATTAAAGATAAAATTACAAATATGAATGAAAATGGTAATAGTAACAAATTCCATGGTCGTAGTAACTAGTCGCCTTACAAGTAGTAACGTCTTAAGGCAAAACAAGCTTAAAATTATACTAACAGGTTTGTATTATTTTCGTTTTTGATGATAATCGTATTGGATATAAGATTTCATCGACTACTTCCCAAAAATGGTAATACATATTAGGAGTGGGAATTGTGACTGATTTTCGACTCCGATTCGAGTCAAAATAAAAAACGTCGAATTCGACTTTGACTCCTACTCGAGAGTTCTGGCTAAAACTTCGAAACTTTCGTAGAATTACGTTCTGTTGTGTTTTAACATTGTATTACATAAAATATCCAATATACAAATTTAAAACAAATTATAGTAGTCAATACATTGTTGCGTTTTAGTATATTCTCTAAATCCCGGATATAAAAATATAAACCTTAACAATCACTAACGCATAAATCAATCGATTTTCACTTTTAATGGATTTAAGTAAATAGATATTTGTGGAAATTGCCGCTGGTGATTCGTCCAGATTAAACAGTTTATGTGATGTTCGGCAAAGTGATCGTTCCGACGCGTCCTGTTTACACGTTCGTCCAGATTTATGAAGTTTTTATATGTCATGCGTGGACGAGGACTAGACGATCCGAAATAGCGAGCTAGTAAAATAAACTCCCAACATTTGAAAAGCCTTATTTACACTTCGGGACCATACGTAAACATTACATTTGCATTTATTGCCGTTGTTGGATGACGGTCGACAATTTAAAAGCACACTTTTTTAAAATTGTAAATTCAATTTACCTTCGAAGTGAATTGTCAAAATTTGTAAATGTTCTATTAGTTACTTATTGAAATTGTAATATTCAATGTATTCAAATAATAATTGTATTCGATTATAGATTTCATGTAAACGCTTGTAAATATTTTTTAATTTAATTTTTTTTTCAAAATCTGTGAATATTCTATAAGTTTTTCAATATTTTATAAATATTATTATGATTTTTATAAGTTACTTATTGAAATTATAACGCTTGAAACTTCGGATTTTATAACATTGATATTTTAGTAAACACCTTGACTGTAACAACAATGTCAAAAAGAGTCTGAAGTTTAAAACGTAGCAATTTCATTAAATCAATGCCGAATTTATTTAAATCAAATAAAAAGAAATTCACATTTAATGAAATGGCCATCACTAGTTATCCATACGCTAGATGAATGGTGGCTGAACGTTTCATTAAATGTGAATTTCGTTTTCCTTGTTTGCATAAACAGGACAAGTTCGCCTTCCTTTAGTGGACGAAACAATGATTCTCGATCGTCTACCTTGTAGACCCAAATCGTTGACGATGCCACTTAAAATTAGGCAAAAGGTGGCGCTTGCGTCGTCTTTAATTTATTATGAAAAATAAAAAGAATTTGAAAATAAAAAAAATTACTAAATTTTAATAATCAATTAATTATTTTCTGAATAATATTTATTAAATATAGAAAAACTATATTTCCATTAAATTATAACTTATTAATTCAGCACCTGTAACTTTATCATAAAAAATCTATGAGTGAAATATTCAGTTAAAAGAAAACCACCCAATTGAGGAAATTCCATTCATGCAAAATATTACTTCGCGCAACTTTTCATAGCTTATTAAATACCATAGAGAAGCGAAGTTGTGAAAAAGCAGTAACGTCGTTAGAACGAAGTTTTTCCAAAGTTACTCCCCTTTCGCAGGACGCCGCGAATTTTATTTAAATATAAATTATATTATGCGAAACATGAAATTGAATTAGGCAGCACGACGAGATATTAACTTCACAGAGAATTTTACGTAATGCCTCAAAGTATTCAGCACGGCCGACTGCGGAAAGCGTATTCCTGCAGTTACATACGCGAAACATCAACACGTGTTATTGGCTTTTATTCAGCGGGGGTGGTTCGAAATTCGAATGCGAGACGATTTTCGCGAGGAATTTAATGAATATATTAATATTTTATTACATTTTTTGAAAAATAAAAAAATAAATAATAATATAATAAAATGAATATAAATTAAATCTTTTTAGAGCAATATTAAAATTTAATTACAAAGCATGTTGTATATGTATATAATATTAATTATAAGTATATTATATTGAAAGTAAATAACGCAAAAAAAAACTAAGAATGTAACAATAGAAAAGAATATTTATTCAAATTGTCACAGTTATTTAAAATAATTTAAATGAAAAGGATTTGAAAATAATTAATAAATAATTTCCTTGATATACTGACATTTTTGACTTACGTTCCGTAAGTACTTTAAAACAAATGTACATTAAAGCAACTATTTCTCAGGAATATACTCCGTCAGACATTGCATAATGGACACAAGTATTGTGGAATTGCATCATTGTCCCTTCTAAGAATTAGAAAAAGAAAAAGAAGGAGAAAGAATTACGAAGTGTTTACTGTTGAGAGAAGTAGTGAATATAATTTGTATTATTTTTATTATTATTATTTTCATCATAAATTTTCAATTTTAAAAATTTTATTGTATACTTTCAATATTTAAACATTGGTAGTTCATATTTTAATAATAAATATCAATAAACTCCTATTAAGCTGTTGATGAAATATTTGTAGAAATTAATTATAATGATATTTACTAAATTAATTCTTTTGCCATTTATTAATATCATAAAATTGAATAACTTTAAATTCTCGACTAGTTTCAGGTTTTCACCCCACTTTCAAGAGAATTCAAAATTTGATTAAATTTGTTTTGGATTTTTCGATTATCTATTAATTAATGATAAAAAAAAATAATTTAGAAAATATTATAATTAATTTCGATACATATTTCTTTAAGAGCTTAATAGGAATTTAGCCGAATTAAACAGTAATGGAACATAATTTATTCATTTTTTAATTATTAAACTAAACCTTTATATTGACTGTAAAATTTATTATTGAATGAAAAATAGTTATATTTAATTATTATCATTCAATAATAAATTTTACAGTCGACATGAAGGTTTAGCAATGGGTTCACCACTGAGCCCACCACTAGCTGAAATGTTTATGAATAATATAACTAATACAATTTTAAATTCCCCTTTAGGCAAAAATACATAAATCATTGGTTTAGGTATGTTTTAGCAATTTTCAAAGGTACAGACAGACAACTCCAACAATTTCTAAAATTCCTTAATTCAATACACCCTTCAATAACGTTCACAATAGAAACAGAAACCAATAATAGAATTAATTTCTTAGACTTAACTATTACCAAAATCAACAACAAATTAAGCTTCAATATATACAGAAAACCAACTTATACAGACTCTGTTATCCCTAATCATTCCGGTCACCCACAAATACATAAAAAAGCTAGTTTTAATACCATGATAAATAGAGCATTTAAACTTCCGCTTAGTATAATTTATAAAGAAAAAGAAATAAATACAATAAAAGAAATAGCACTAAACAACGGCTACACAACATCGTTAATAGACAATTTAATTCATAATTATGAAATGAAAGAGATTCAAAAATTGTTCTACCCGAAAATTAAATCTATAGAAACGCGCCCTTTTAAAACAATCAGCTATTATGGTATAATAAGTTGTAAAATCAAAAATATCCTTAAGAAAAGTAACATTAATGTGATATTAAAAACTCCCCATAAACTTAATAACATAATTTTTAATCCAAAAACAAAACTCAATCCCCTAGTAAGATCCGGTGTTTATAAATTAATATGCGAAAATTGTATAGGTGTGTATTTTGGGCAATCTGGTCGTAGAATCGAAACAAGATTAAAAGAACACGAGCGAGCCTTTAGATTAAAACAAAACAGTTCCACCTATGTTAACCATCTTTTAGAAGAAAACCACATTTTCAGTCAGGATGTACTTTCAGTGATCCATTATGCCGAAAGAGGTCGTAAAATGGACTTACTGGAAGCGCTAGAAGTACACAAAGCCCGAATTAATATCGGAATTTCCCTTCTTAACGACCAGGTTGACCTAATGTACACCCCTCTCTTCGAAGCCGTATAAATAGTTTTTAATATGTAATTTTTATTTACTTATGTTTAAGAATGACTACTAGATTGTCGAAACTATAGTCACATAATTAAGTGTAAAATAAAGTGGTTAAACAAAGTAAAACGTGTTTATTTACAAGTGGAAAATGCTCCCAGGCCGACAAGTTAAATGGTAAGCGTAATCATTATCATGTTTAAAATGATCACTCATTTCTTTCAGTGTAGACGAGGCAAATAAAATGATCTCAGAACTATCCACAGCTTCCCAGAAACTAGGCTTAAAAATCAAGACCCAATTCATGACAAATTTAGTTCCCAACTGTAATTCAATGCTAGAAGGAAAAGAAATCGAATATGTAACATCTTACAAATATCTGGGACATGAGATCCGAATGGGAAGAGACAATCAGACCTGCAAACTAAACAGAAGGATAGGACTGACTTGAGTTGCCTTTGGCAGGCTGAGATGTGTAATCAAATCAGATATACCGATATGTCTCATACGAAAGGTGTTTGACAAATGCGTCCTCCCGTTATTGACGTATGGCTCCTCAGAAACACTAACATTAACACACAAAAAAAAACTGTAAACAAA
Source organism: Philonthus spinipes (assembly GCA_963082785.1). Taxonomy (NCBI): domain Eukaryota; kingdom Metazoa; phylum Arthropoda; class Insecta; order Coleoptera; family Staphylinidae; genus Philonthus; species Philonthus spinipes. The sequence goes on from OY720312.1 coordinate 8,760,827, forward strand.
ATAAGAATAACTCAGCGATGGAGAGGTCTATGTTAGGAGTGAGATTGCGAGATAAAACCCGAAATGAAGAACGTAGAAGAATAAAAGTTACGGATACAATTGAAAGTCACACACCTAAAATGGAACTGGGCTGGCCACGCCGCAAGAATGTCAGATAATAGATGAACGAAGATAATACTAGAATGGCGTCCATGAGACGAAGCACACAGAAACAGGGGGTGACCGCCGACTCGATGAATGGACGATTTGAAAAGAATATTCTCAAAGGGGATCAAAGACCGAGCAAAATGGCATATGTTAGGAGAGGCTTATGTCCAGCAGTGGACTGACTTTGATGTTAAGACAAGAACGTAATACTCAGATCGCCCACGTAAAACATTTTTGTGTATTAATATAGTTAGGCTTTATTTTAAATCATTGCAGAGGAAAGTGAAGATTTCATTTCATTTAATAATAATAATAATATAATAAACCATACATATATTCTACCGTTTATTATAGCATGTCAGATAATAGATGAACAAATAGAATACTAGAATGGCGTCCATGAGACGAAGCACACAGAAACAGGGGATGGCCGCCGACTCGATGGACGGACAATTTAAAAAGAATATCCTCAAAGTGGATCAAAGACCGAGCAAAATGGCTTATGTTAGGAGAGGCTTATGTCCAGCAGTGGACGAGACAAGCTGCTATATGATGATGATGATCATATTCCAAAAGAAAATCTCATTTTGTTTGTTATCCCAATCAAGATTGATTGAGACAAAAGTGGAAATCTTTTTTATAATAAACGGGGTTAACTTAATATCCTAAGAATAATTTTAAAAAAATCTGTTTTATTATAAAAAGATTTCCCGGGACATTTCTATGAGAATTCCTAACATATATATTTTATTTGATAAAGGAATCATAACCTTTTTATATCAAATAGGATTATAGCTTCGTAAAATATAATATTATTGTGGCCGTAAGAAGATTACATTAACAACATATATGAAATTATATTTTTACGTCGACAAAATCATATTTTTTTTTAATAAATATTGAAAATGGAACATACAAAATCGTTAACATCTCCATTAAATTTATGAAAAATATATTACGCTAACTTTTGTGGATTTATTTATAAATTTAATTACAATAATTATCGTAATTGAAAAATAAGAGCTGCAAAAACAAGAATGAATTAAAAAAAATACGAAGTTCAGTAAGCTACTTTAACTATCAATGATTTTTCCTCTTTACCTGCTAAATATAAAACAATTATTTTCAATTTTATTTATATTTAATTTAATAATCTTCTTCATCTTGTAACGTGAGTCAATATTGAATTTATTTTTTCAGTGAAAGTTTTTATTCCCATTTTAATTTAGTATTCGCGACAATTATTTCGGCACAAGAAGCTTCTTCAGGTGTAGAAATATATTAATTACAATGAAATTAAACAATGATCAATAAAATTCGTTCAAACCTTTTTTCAGCTGGAAAAAACATTTACAGTGTAAGTTTTTGACAAAACAACTACTTCTCGAGCATATACTCCGTCGGACATTAGATTGCACAATAGATATTTATTTGTTGCGTACCAGTACTACTGTGCTTTGCAACGGTTTGAGTCAAAAATATTTAATTGATCATTGCCATAAATTGCCCTTGTTTAATTTCATTGTAATTTAAATAACTGCAAATGTGTGAATAATCTTTGTTTTATTTAATTTAATTTAAATATAATAATAATTATGAATTTATTAAATAACAACTTAGGGCGAAAACTTCTAACTGATTTAATTAGTAAGAAGTTTTCACTTAACCCAATCAGTTATCATATTTGTATGTATAGATTTAATTTTTCACTTTTCTTTTTTTTATTCAAAAGAATATGGTGGTGTGTGGTCGTTCGTGATTGTGCTCCGAATTAATTGAGGTTTTTTAGTGGTACAACAAATCACAAATACTCCAATTTTTGTAACCCACTAATATAAGGTATTACGAACTAGTATATAAAGTGTCATGACGATTGATTAATAAATTACATATTTATTAATAATTTTTAATAATTTTTATAATAAATTGTGTGGAAATTTCCATTTCACTCAAGGCCGTCTCATTTGTATTCCGAGTGCACACACACTCACACAAAAACGTTTAAACTTTTTATATATTTTTTACTTTTACTATCAATATCATTTACTCTTTGTACTCTTTTGTATTCCTATTCCGTGGGCTACCTGTGTTTTGTCTGTGTTAATCACCCTGATAGCCCCCTGGGTGTTGTGTCCCTGTTTAATTCTTAATCTGTTGAACAAATATCTCATTTTGATATTATTTTAAAATGGGATTTACTTGTGACCACTATTCAAACAATATAAGCCCGAACTTATTTTATTTAAAATGTTCAGGAGCTTGTGATAAATGGTTTCACTCTAAGTGCACTGGACTATCCGAAGAGGAAATATCGTGTCTAAAGAAAAATCGTAGCACTAATTGGATCTGTAACAAATGTAAACAAATCGGTGGTTTCAATAAAAGTCAATTATCTCAAATTGAAACTATTTTTGATAATTTATTACAAAAGCATATGCAGCCCTTTAAACAGGACTTTGATCAACTACTACATACATTCAATGATAAATACAACTCATTGGATTGTAAAATAAAAACATTAGAAGAAAATATCGCTATTATTGAAGAACGCTTAAATTGTAATAAAATCAACATGCAAACGGTAAACGATATTAATAATGATTTTGATTTAATCCACGAGCTTGAAGATCGTCGAAAACGCAGTTACAACATCATGGCATATAATGTTCCTGAATCAACGGCAACGGATTCTAGCTTAATTAAACTAGAGGATCTTACAGCGATTCAAACCACACTAAAGAAACTCTCTTTGGATATTGCGCCCACAGATTTATTCAGAGTAGGACGTAAAAGTGCTCGACCTAGGCCAATAAAATTAGTTTTGCAGAACCATGATATTGTTAAAAACATTATTTTTAAAACATCAAAACTGAAGGAGAATGTGATTAAATTTGGTCATGATAGAACAAAAATACAAAGGAATGAATTTAACAATTTAAAGATGACTCTAGAAGATCGGAAGCAAACTGGCGAAGAAAATTTGGTTATAAGATATATTTCTGGTGTTCCTAAAATTATTAAATTACCTCATAAGCAAGCTAAAGCAACATCTAACATCACACTGCCAAAAAACTAAACATCTACTACCACCACGCAGGAGGGATTCGTACCAAACTAAAAACTTTTATGTTGAATGCTATATCATGTGTGTATGATATCATAATTATTACAGAAACCTGGTTGGGCAATAATATGGTTGATATAGACCTTAAGCTTCATAACTTTACTGTTTTCAGACAGCATCGATCTTTACAATCCAGTATCAAGTGTCGCGGTGGTGGTGAACTAATTGCGATTCATAATAGTTTTGCTTGCAATCTAATTGATATCGAAATTACTTCAGTGGAACAGCTTTTTGTATCTATAACTTATTAATATACAATTAATAATAGGTGCGGTTTATATTCCTCATGGGTCCGCCATCGATAAATATAAGGATCATTGTTCGTCTATTGAATATCTTGCAGATAAATATGTTAATTATACATTTCTTATTTGCGGCGACTATAATCTTCCAACAGCAGTCTGATCCAATGATGATCTCGGACTTATTAACTATAATACAGCTCTTTATCCGGCTCAAATTATTTCCGACGTATTTAGTTATTTAAATATGTATCAAATTTGTGATTTACCTAACGATAATAATGTATTTCTTGATTTAATATTCGCACATGAAGGTTTTACAGTTACAGGTGCAACTGATTTATTATTCGATATTATACAACATCATGTGCCATATTTAATCTCATTCCCTTTAAAACCGCCTATTAAATCCATGCAATTTAACGAATATATTTACGATTTTAATAACGCGGATTACTTTTCTATTAACAACTACTTATCATCAATTGTATGGGAAACGATTTTAGTTGGCACTCTTGATAAAATGTTAGATGTATTTTATTCAGTACTGCACTTTGCTCTAGAATCATTTGTACCAACTAAGCGAATTAAATCTTCTGCATATCCTGTCTGGTTTGATTCACGGCTTATACAGTTAATTAAGCAAAAAAAGAAGCTCATAAAATATATAAAGACCATCAGAATACTGAAAATTACTTACATTTCAAGGAAATACGAACAAAATGTTCTAATCTTAGTAATCAATTATATAATAATTATATCGAATTGGCTAATGCAAATATAATAAATAATCCAGGACATTTTTGGACGTTTGTTAATTGTAGAAAGTCTATACCTAATTTTCCCGATGTCATGTACAACAATGACTGTAGCAGTGATGGTTCTCAGTGCGTTAATTTATTCGACCAGTTTTTTGAAGTAGTGACAAACCTGCTCATACACCCTGCTTTACTAGTAATTCTACACTACTTCATTTGCCTATTAAACTGTCAAAGTCCGAAATATTCAATGCAATAAATAATTTAAAATCCAGTAACAGCATAGGTCCTGACGGTATACCATCTAGTTTTTTTTTAAATGCATATTTTCTATAACTCCTCCTATTTCTATTTTGTTTGATACGTCCATAAAATTAGGATATTTTCCTGATTTTTGGAAGAGGAGTTATATCACGCCACTTTTCAAATCCGGTAAAAGAGATTGATGTAAATAATTATCGTGGCATATCTATCCAATCAGTAATGCCTAAACTTTTCGATAAATTGGTATCCGTGCAGTTGAATTTGATGTGTAAAACTAGTATACTTGACGAGCAGCAAGGATTTCAGCCAGGAAGATCTACTACTACTAACCTTCTAACATTTACTTCTTCGATTATTAATGCCTTTAAAAATAAACACTCAGTCGATGTCATTTACACAGATTTTGCAAAGGCTTTCGACCGTGTCAATCATGATTTGATTTATTTGCGAAGTTATCTGCGCTGGGATTTCATGCTGCTGTCATAAAATGGATTACTAGTTTCCTAACTTACCAAACGCAGTATGTTAAAATCAAGAACTTTTTATCTAATACCATTTCTGTGCCTTCAGGTGTACCCCAGTGCTCGCACTGTGGACCGTTACTTTTAAGGAAATTATAATTGCCGAAGATTGTATTTTACTTCAATACGATGTAAACTCTATTTTTAAATGGTCTTGTGATAACCATCTATTTTTTAATATTAAGAAATGCAATACAATTACTTTTTCTAGAAAATTAAATACTATTCATCGTCATTATATTATAAATAATAGTACTTTAGAAAAAAAAAATCAAAGATTTGGGTGTAACTTTTGATGCTAAGCTACTTTTTGCCAATCATATTAATTGTATATGTAACCGTGCATTAAAAATGCTAGGATTCATAAAAAGAATGTCCGACGATTTGTCACCTTTATCGTTTAAGCTGGCGTATTTCGCAATGCGAAATTCGCATCTGTTTGTTCCCATCAGAGCTTCCATATCGAGGACGGGTTAACAACTCCCACCACCGTTTTTTACACGATCGGCCGTAGTCGTGGAAGAAAGAGAGAAACGGTGTGAAATGCACGATTAGAGGACGTACGTTAATTTTTCATGCATCGTTTTGGGATTAGCGGAATTGCTGAAGACGGCATAAATGAGCGCGTCCTCCCAATGTAAATAAACACATGAGGCACGTTTTATGGTTGATTTGTATATTTCTCCATTTATTCCGAAATTTCATCTACCGACCGACTAAACGTTGCCTTGGATTGGCCCGGGAAATTTAAAAAGTTATTCATTTTAAAAATGTTATTAAAGATTATTATTATTGTGTAGTTTTCGATTAATATTAATCTACACTATGAAAAATCATCTTTCATTTAATTTATTTTATAAAACGAAACAAAAACAGGGTATATTTTTTTTTTATTTATTAAATTAATGTAATTATAATTTCGTTTACTTTTATTTAAAAGTGTTAGAGTATTTAACTCTTTCAATTTAATTTCTCAAAAATCTGTGAGAAATGTATTGAAACCTTTTTTGAAAGAACCAATTTTACGGTTCATTACTGCAGGTTCGTATAGGGTGTCTCACCCTAAAAGTATATGGATTATCTATTGATAAATTCTAATGCAATTTTCACTGTTAATGTAAACCAATATTGTCTTATTAATTATATATTTTTAAGATTTTACCATTTCCGATTATACCGGAAGAACGTACAAGCTTTGTTATTTTAAATGGAACCCTATATTTCTGATTGAAAATTTAGATTTTTATAAAATTCGTGTAACTGTTTTTCTGATATAGGGTTATTATGTCAATTTTTGTTGATATTTAAAAAGTTATAAATAATTTATTGTTGAAATCGATTAATTTTTTGGGTCTTGCATTTCAAAATTGAAAAAAAAAACAATTAAATTTTCTGCCAACGCAATATAATTGAAAAAAATGCTTAATAATTGAAAGAAAAGTAGTTTTTTATCATAAAGCAAATTTTATATACAGGATGAAACAATGCGCAAACTGTTTTTTTTTTTATTATTTAAATGGAACACCCTATATTATTTATGAAATTTCGATGGAAAATATATTACCGTTTTTTTTTTACAATTTCAATCCAAAGTACAAAATTGAATGTTTCACTTGTAGTCTATAATTTAATTAGGTTATGACTAATACAAATGCAATTCGTAAATATTTTCCTACATTTAAAAACATATTTAATATAAAGATAATAGTGTGTCGACAAATATTTAGGAGTTATTTTAAAAGCAAAAAAATCTAAAAATTTTAAATGCTATTCAATAGAAATATTTGATATGAATACGTTAATTACATACATAGACATTTTAATAAAGGACAATTTTAATATTAACAAAATATTAAGATTCAAGTATTGAATTATTTTACTAGGCTTGTTGGTACAACTTCTGTTTTGCAGCCTACATAAATTATTTAAAAAATAATTTTAATAAGCATATGAGAATATTTAAAATATTTTTAGAATGACCAAAATATATTTTTTGTTTCTAATAACTAAAGTATTTTTTATTGAAGAAGTATGTCTAACAGTAACAGTGTTACAAATATTACGTAAAATGTACTTTACTTATTAAATATGATATTATTACGTATAACATTGACAACTAAATAATAAAAATTTGCGTATTTGCATTTTTGATTTTAAATATCTCAAAAATGGTCAGGCCCATTTTCATTTTGTTTTGAAATGGCATACACAAATATAGGGTGTTCCATTTAAGTAAAAATAGAAGAAAATCATTTTGCATATTGCTTTACCCTGTTCACAAAAAATATTTTGACAAAAAACGACTATACCTATTATTATTAAGAATTTTTCCAATTTCTATTTATCTATTTCGTTTTTAATGTTTGCAATATAAGGTGTTAAACAAACATTTTTCGACCTAACTTTCATTTTATTGTAAAAAATCGACCTAATAAATTTTATATAAAAAACGTAGAATCGAAAATGATTATAAAAATATATCGTTTCATTAAAAAAATCATATGATTATTGAACACACATTTTAAAATTCGTTTCATATAATTTTAAAATGTGACGGTCAACAGTGGCTAGAAATTATATAAGTACCTTTTATTATCGTATTTTTTTTTTTTTTTTTTTTTCGAAAAACAGATATTGGACTTCACGGCAATATTGCGCCACCCAGTTTTAAATTTACTAGACTTTGCTGTTAATTTGAGACACAATGATTAATATTTTTAAACTGTTTCTACATGAGAATATTTTCATTCCTGTGACTTTTTTCTATCTTTAAGTATAATACTTTAAAATGCTGTCTAAAAAAATGATGATTTTCATAATCATTGAAAAATCTCAAAAACTGTTACACGAAATTTGTAAAAATTAACACGTAGAATCTAAATTTTCAATAAAAAATATAAGGTTCCACTTCAAATAACAAAGCTTGTACGTACTTCCGGTATAATCGGAAGTGGTAAAATCTTGAAAATATTTTAATTTAGAAGAGAATATTGGTTTACATAAACAGTGAAAATTGCATTAGAATCTATCAATAGAAAATCAAAATACTTTTAGGGCGAGACACCCTGTATATGAACAGTAATGAACTGCAAAATTGGTTCGTTCAAAAAAGGTTTCAATATATTTCTCACAGATTTTTGAGAAATTAAACTGAAAGAGTTAAATACTGTAATTCATTTCAATAAATGAAAACTAATTTATAATTACATTTATTTAATAAACAAAAAAGATATGCCATTTAATAAAATAAATGAAATGAAAGATAATTTTTCACAGTGTAGATTAATATTAATCGGAATCTTCGAAATTATTTTACTTGTCATTGATAACATTTTTGAAATGAATAACTTTTTAATTTTCCCGGGCCAATTCAAGGCAACATTTCGCCGGTCGGAAGAAGAAATTTCTGAATAAATGGAGAAATAGAAAAATCAACCATACAAACGAAAAAAGTGTATTAAGTGTTTATTTATATTGGGAGGACGCACTCATTTATGCGGTTTTCAGCAATTCAGCTGATTTTAAAACGATGCATGAAAAATTAACATACGTTCTCTAAACAAACACGGCAGACCGTTTCTCCGACTTCGGCCGATCGTGTGAAAAACGGTGGTGGGAGTTGTTAACCCGTCCTCGATATGGAAGCTCTGGTTCCCATTTGAAATATGCATCATGCATCTGGTCATCAGCTCAAATAACCCTTGTCAATAGAATTGAAAATATACAGAAGAAATTCTTAAAAAGAATGTCATTTAAACTGGGTTTTGTTATAGGGTTAAACTTTAATGTTGATAATATTTTTTCATACGTACATATCGAAAGGCTGTGCTATCGCAGAATTTATGCCGATTTGTCATTGTTTTATAAGTTAATTTCGGATGAAGTCAAATGTCCGACACTGTTATCATATGTCAATTTTCAATATAATGTGGTAAATCGTCCCATCAGGCAAATTCCAATATTTAGAGTTATAATTCATAAGACAAATTATGGCTACAATAGCCCACTTTTGCGATTTATGCGGTAGTCAAATTTAATATCTCTAAATCCATATTTTGATTTATTTCATAGTTCACACTCACATTTTTTGTCTCAATTAAAACGCGGGAATATTGGTGAAATAATTTATAAATCGCCAATGAGTGGTTTTTCTAGGTATTGAAGCTGAATTAAATTGTGCAATCATTTATACTTGTCGCTCATTTTATTCTGTTTAATATAGGTCCGTTTTTATTACATGTGTTTTTTTATACTTATATCAATTTACGTAGTATTAATTTTTTATGATTATAATTTTATTATTGTATATTTTTTTGTTAAGATTCACAAACAAAAAAAATGTGATGTGTCCATCATGGTACTTTCCCCGGTGAATACGGTCAAATAAGTTTCTGATTGAAAATTTAATAGGAAAGCAAAATGATTAATAGAAAAAAATTGATTGTTGTTTTTAAAAGTTAAAACCGAGTATTTAGAAGAATATTATAATTAAGTGTGTTATTTCTTACCTTACAATGTGTTGAAATCTTTTATCCACACTCTTCTTCATTTTTTCAAACTTTGCGAATGTGCTGACGTGCTGGCACTTTGACGTTTTATTTGTCATTAAAGTGATTATTAAAATCTCTAAGGGAATTTATCAGGAAAACGAAATTCTTCCGCTTATAAAATGAAAACCGGAGGTCCTACAATAAAAGTTTTATAACAGAAATTATTTATTTTCCAAGATCTAAAACTTTTATTTGAAACATTTTTCTATTCGAATTAAAAAATGAAAAATTGCTAAGAGTAAAGTTGCACTTAATGAATTTTGATTTTGACCAATAGCTTTTCAGATCATTCCACTGTTATATAAAGCTTAGGTATAAAGTTTGGGCTTAATCCATTTAGCCGTTTAGGCGCTATCGCGGAAACACACAGATACACAGGGGACTCAGGGGACCTCAAAACGTGCACATTTGTTGAAATTGGCGATTCGAAAATTTTCACGATCACAATACTTTCCCTTGGACGGGGGTCCGGGGAAAGTAAAAATATACGCTGATTATTTTTCTTTTGCTTGTTTCCTTAGCAACATTTTGTTCGTCTGGTCCTTTTCCTATAATTAGAAAATGTTTATATGAGTGACACATCACACATAAATATCAAACTCGAATTACATTTGTCATTATTGAAGAATGAATATTGGGCCAGTTTTTTTTGGACTTTTTATTTAATTTAACTGCAAGCCTATTTGGTCCCAATCATAAATTCTTAGACTACCTTTATAATACGAAATAATAGCACACTATTTCGTATTATAAACGTAGTCTGATAATTTATAATTGGGACAAAATAGGCTTGTATTTAAATTAAGTAAGAAGGCCAAAAGACTGGACCAATATACGAAATAGTGTGCTATTATTTCGTATTTTAAAGGTAGTCTAAGAATTTATGATTGGGACCAAATAGGCTTGAAGTTTTTTTTCGCCCATATATATTTTGAAAGAATCCAAATAACCCTTCACAATTTTTACATCCGGAATACACCATTAATCAATTCATGTCACCTTTCATCAATCACGATTATAAAGACAAACGAATTGACTATTCGACAAGGACTTCTAGCCGAAAGGAGGAAGGTCGACAGCCAGTTAAATAAATAAAGACATACATCATAAATATTCTGTTTTTGTTAAATGTTTCCTTAATAAAAATTTCATTGAATGGAATTCAATATTTTACTAATTTTAAATATACTTGTTATTGCAAATCACAAATATAATATTCGCATATCACATTCAATGCCAAAATAAACGGTCAATGCATATTAATTGTTATTTTCGTCGATGCCGAATACTCTTTCAATACGAATTGTATTATTAATATATTTATTCTAATCATGAATATTTAGAATTATTTAAATCAGACTGTGATGTTAAGACAAGATCGTAATATTCAGATCACCCACGTAAAATATATATATATATAAATCTTTATTGGCAGATTATTTTTAACAAAGTAATAATAATAAATGAATACAATAAATAACTAACATAAAAATAAATTCTTCTGCCAATTGGCTATCGACCGTTGGTCTTTCCGCCTGATTTTGTAGGCGTCTGTCCTTGTCAGTTGCTGTGTTCACGTAAAATATTTTTGTGTATTAAGTTAGTTCGGCTTTATATTAAATCATTGTAGATGAACGTGAAGATTTAATTTCATTTAAAAAACTAAACTGTCCTATGACTCGTTTAACGCGCACGGCTAATAACATTTGTGGCAGAATTGATTTCTTAAACACGTCGATTAGGTTAATTAGGAGGAGTCTCGCGGATATTGTACACTAGATGTTAGCTTACCCACATACATATATATATATATATATATATATGCATATTTGTGTAATTTATGTTTTATGTTTTTAGTCAAATTGTAAATGGCTGGTCCGTTCAATAAAGAATTAAATTAAATAAAATGAAACAAAGATGATTCACACGTTTGCAGTTATTTAAATTAAAATGAAATTAAACAAGGAAAATTTCTGGCAATGATCAATAAAATTCGATCAAACCCTTTTTCCAACTGCAAAAAATACTTACACTGTAAGTTTTACAAACATCGAATTTTATTGATCATTGCCAGAAATTTTCCTTGTTTAATTTCATTGTAAAGAATTAAATATATTAATAATATTTTTTTTCTTTTTTTGTTAAAAATGTGTGTTATAACTTTAGAGAGAGGTCCAAGGGCTACTGCTACATTGTGTTGATTTTATTTGAAATGAAATGAAATAAATTTTAGAAAAACACAATATAATAATAACCCTCAAACCCATCACCAAAATTAAAACATTACTAATTAAATTATTTGGTTTTTGTGTCATTGATTTCTATTTTATGACTACTTTTTATTTCAATTATTATTTCAAATAATAATAATATAATGATAAACTATACACATATTCTACCGGTATTACCCAAAATCAAAATATTTAAACCAAATCTAAAAAAAACTACACATAGAACCATTCATACACAACATTCAAAAGACAATAATTCTCAAAATCTGCAGTATTACACGGAAATTCTTAGGATAAATCACTTGCGCGACTTGGTATATCCCGTCAGCAAGGAAGATACCGACTGATTAATCACCGAGATAATAATAATAAAACCGTAATTAAGAAATAATATAAAGCGAAAACAAATAAAAAATAAATATTTTTTTTTTAATTATTATTATTTTTTGTAAATTGTGTAGAAATACAAACACTGAGAAGCCTTTAACCAGCATCTTATTAATTCATTTTATTATAAGACTCGAGTTTCGAAAATGATTTGTATCATTGTAGTGTAATAAAATTATTAAATAATGATAGATTTACAGTCGAATTTATTCGAATATAATTATATTTCTGAGATCAAATGGAAATTAATTTACTGGTAGTAAGCAGCAATATATCCAAAAATACATATTTACTTATATCGTTGCACGACGATACAATTAAGGATTATAAGATTAGAAATCCGTGTTGCATTAATAAAAGTGTTATATCCAAACCGAATTGTAGACATAGGCAAATATTGATAAGACAAAATTACGAACAGACTCAAATATTTATCAGCAACATATTTACTCACGTGACCACCTCTACATCTACAGGAAACTTACACTATATAAAAATGAAACGCTGCGGAAACTCCAGAAACCGTCCTTCACTTATTAATAGAAACACTTTCGCGCTTATTAAAGAATCCCCCGACCGACGCGGAAAGTTGAACTTTTCCGTTATCAAAACTGTTGCGCGTCTGAACTTAGAGGAGAGGATCCACTGACTGCGCGGATTTTCGTCGGACCAGGACCTCTCTTTTGCCATGTTGCGCATATGGTGGGTGGCGTCGTACGGCAAATTTTCATCTAGAACTGATGACAGATGATATCTCTTTTCAAATAGGCCTGCACACTGATGCGGCTGTATTTGTCTTGTGGAAAGATTGCCTTGAGTTATTTGCTGAGGAAAGGGATTGTACAGCTGTGTTATATATAATGGCGATGACCTTAATTGGTCCTCAAGATTCTCGTTTGTTAAGGATCTTCGCCTTAAATAAATATAAAGTTGAGGGTTGGGCGATTATGGTGAAGGCGCAGGGATAATTGTTCTGTTGTTATTATATTCCTGTATACATGGTGTATCATTTAAGTTTAGAAATATATTACACACCATTTATGAACATAATGTCGGATTTTTCTTGGACAAAATCCTATTACTGATTAAAAAAAACCCTCTCACTTTCCGGCTTTGACTTCTGGGGTCATTCACCGGTCACATTTTATACGTTACAATGTAATTGCCGAATAAATAAATAAACAAACACTAATACATTTGTTAACAATTATTTAGACGGTCGCACCTACAAATAAGTCAATAAATATAATCAATATACAAATAAGTAACGCTGAAAGACCACTGGTCGGTAGCCAATTTGCAACATTTATTATGTATAATATAGGGGAGAGTTGCCATAATCGTACTACTTAAGGAAATCGCTTAAAATTGCCAAACTGGAAACGTTATATATAAAAGTAATTAACGCAAATGTTAGAATGGTACTTTATTTAATTATTTTAAAACATATCAAATAGATAAAAAAGTTTAATATTTGTGAAAAATATACTTATTAAAGACACTGAAAAAGTACGATTTTGGAAACCGGTATCCCAAATCGTACTCCATAGTCCCCTAAATCGTACCTTCATAATAATATCATGCATCTGTAATAAAACAATATGGTTTGGCTCCTTAGGGTATATTTATTAAGTAACAAACATATTATTAAAAAAACATATTCTAAAAAAAACATAAAGAACTCATTTAAAATACAAAAATGTCAATTACATTTACAACATAAATAAATTCTTTGTTCTTTTGACACTCCTGCACAAGCCTCATGTACCCACGTTTTGCATCCTATGCACTGAATCATGTTTTCTAATCTTATTGCATCACATAAAATGCAATACCAATCTTCTTCATTTATGTTTACTAGAATATCTGAGGAAGAACTGGTTGTTGCATTATTCATGCTAACTTTTTGTACTTTTTTTGTTTTTTCTTCTTTATTCTTATTTTTTCTTGGGACGTGGATTTCTTCTCTCTCAGACTGTTTATATAGCTTGTACTTGTCAGCTCAGGGGCTATTTGAGCACTTCTTTTCTTAATGGTTGCTTTAGGAATGGGAGATAGCTCTGATATTGGAACTATCAGAGAATTAGCCATATTATCGGTTTTGCTATTATCTTCCAGAGTTACAACTTTGTTGTCTAAAACTTCTATTTCGGTGTTTGGAATTCAGCTGGAATATCATTGGCCACATTATTTAACAAATCGCTAGCCACAAAATTGGCTTCGCTAAATACAAAGCGATTAACTGGCCAACAACTAGTGGCTTCAAATGATTTAGCTGCATTACAAACAGAGGCAGCTTTATAATAAGCTGTAGTTATTAAAGCTGCAACATCATATTGCGTAATACATAATACACTGGTCTAAAGCTTGGTTATAATAACTTTGCATTGGTCCAAAAACTCCAATGTCCAATGGTTGTAGCCTGTGTGTTGTATGGCCTGGCAATTGCAACAAAATAATGCCATTAGCTTGTGCTAGTTCCAGAGCTTGCAAGTTTTTAGTGTGAGATGTGTGCCCGTCAAGTAATAAAATGACCTTTTTTTCTAGTGTTGGTTTCACATTATAAATAAAATGTTGCAACCACTTGACAAAAAGATCGGTTGTTATAAACCCATGATCAGCAACTTCTATTAAACTTTCAGGAGGAGTTCCTTTACCTAATGCTGGATTTAATCATTTTCTTTTAAAAATAAACATTGATGGAATAAAAAAGCCTAACGGGTTTGTGCAAACCACAATTGTAGTATTGGCTCCTCTTTCTCCGCTAAAAACCCTACCAATTCTCTTTTTTCCTTTCTCAGCAATTATTTTCGCACATTTTTTTTTTTTTTTGAACTGTAGAGAATCCGGACTCATCCATATTAAAGATTCCAGAAGCATCAATACCATTACATTTGACAGTAGTTTCTAACAAATTAAAAAAAATGATTCACAGCATCTCTATTAAAACCCCTAGACCGACACATGGAAGTATTTTCAGCTTGTCTTACTGAAATATTTGGATGTCTTTTTAAAAAAGAAAAAAACCATTTTTTCCAGCAAGCTGGACTGTTCGGTTAAATCTGTGTGACCAATTATTTTTTTCCGCTATTTGATATACCAAACTCCTGATAGAGAGAACCAAAAAAATGATGATTCTAAACGAATAATATGTTCAACAAGTTGATCTTCCACATCTTTTGGTAATGTTGTGATATTTCCATTCCTTCGATGATAACGATCTTTTTACTGCACCCTCAAGATGTCGTTTGAAAGTAGGTTTTGGTATATTAAAACGCCTGCAGCACTCATTGAATCTGTATTTTTTTGAACGGTATGCCTCTATTGCATTTTTCATATTCTCTTCCGTCCATTGACCATAAATTCTTTTTGGCATGATTTCTAAAGCCTACAAAATATTTGAAAATATTAGGAAGTTGCAGTGGTTGCATATGATATAACGCCAGTTGCGAAAATCGTACCAGTACGATTTTAGAAACTGCACAGGAGTATGATTAGGCAACTATGCATTATTTTTTAAATAGGCGGTTATTGCAAAAATAAGATATTTCACCTGCAATGTGAAGTAGTAAGTATGTAATTTAAATATAAAAGCTGGCACTAAACATAAAAACTAGAAGTATTTATGTTATTTTCATAAGCATAATGCTTAGCAAAAGTACTCAAAATATTACATCAACTTGACCTGATTTTCAAACTCGTCTTTTATTCACACACCCGGCACGTAAACCTATAACTTTTAGGTTATGTAGTACATACGTCAAACTTAGTATTAAAATACACCGTTAGATAGCATTATTGTACTATATTTAAGGAAATATGCAGAGGTACGATTTTGGTGACCAGTACGATATATGCAACTCTCCCCTAGTAATGTTATGGTTTTCTAATGTATTGTTTATATACTGTTTCAATTTCACAAATAAAAATGTTTGTATATATAGAATAAATTACTTAATCGATTCTCGCAGTTGTTTGCATGTAATTAATGTCTTCTTTAAATTCTTTATATGAGACCCGTTTCTTCTAGGAATTTTAACTAATTGCGATATTTTTTTATAGAAAAGTTATTGACCTAACATGTTTCTTATTCTCCTTATATTTATATCAACGTTAAAGTAATCTTTATATAAAAAAAATCATCTGAAAAGAAACACAATACACGCTAAAATTAGATACTTCTTGTTTTCCTTTTTTTCTAGATAAATTCCATAAAAATGCATGTACACGCCCGTACTCATCCCCTGCAGCTATTGTATTCGATCAGTTTTTATGCAGACGACGTAAAAAAATCCAGCGGTATTACATTGCAAATGCTTACACGTCTGCAAGAAAGAGGTAATATAAGTTCTAAACTTTCCCATTCAATACCCCGCAGTTTTTTTTCCTTTTCTCATTCGGTCCCTTAAAAAAGGGAGCAACGATGCGTGGAATTTCAGGCTGCGTCGAGTTATACCAAATTAAATCAACTTTTCCTATATTTGCGTAGGGATGCCGTTGAATTCCGTTGATGTGGGTGAGTACTTGTGGAATACGTGACATTACATTTGATTAACTAATTACGGAGCGTTTTCAATTCGCGGGTATTTTAACACAAAGGAGATAATTTAAATATCCACAGGATTATGCAAAAATTAATTATTGTAGAATATGTATTTTTACTTTCCCCGGACCCCTATCCAAGGGAAGGTATTGTGATCGTGAAAATTTTCGAAACGCCATTTTCAACAAATATGCACGTTTTGAGTTCCCCTGAGTCCATTCCATCGACTTTTAAAAAATGTCTGTGTGTGTGTCTGTGTGTTTCCGCGATAGTGCATAAACGGCTAAATGGATTAAGCCCAAATTTTATATCTAAGCTTTTTATAACAGTGGAATGATCTGAAAAGCTTTTGGTTAAAATCAAAATTCATTAAGTTCAACTTTACTCTCTTACTTGCTCTTCGTATCCTTACAAAAATCCGCCACCCAAACAATCCCCTACATAACCCTTCCAAAACCATCCTGTACGAAAAAAAAAAAAAAAAACAGGCGTAATCCCTATATCCCAAAGATTCTCACAACTAGCCCAAAACTTTGCCATGAACCCAACAGCCCAAAAATTACTAAACCTACTTTGTAGCAAACGAAACCCAAACATTCCTCCAAAATTTCAACACCCTAAATCTACAATATATTCATACATCTCATCACTCATCAACGACTGACAGACTGACATAACATAAAGACAAGGACTTCCGGCTGAAAGACTAATGGTCGATAGCCATTTAGTTCGTATTAAATCAAATATTGTATTATGGCTAATTGTATCAAAGCATCAATAAACATATTATACAGAGAGTTTTATGTAACATCGAACATACTAGAATGTACTCAATGTAAATTTCCCTATGTTCGATTTGTTCAGGAACGCATCAAAGCATTGAGTGCGATGTGATTGGCTACGATTTCTAATATCAACTATTATGTCAAGTGCAACATGTATAATTATGAATATTATACTTAACCGCAATGCATACCATAAAAATCTTATCCTCCTTTGTATACATTATTGATACGTAAAGATGTCCAACTCTTCGCCTACTTCTGCTTTAAGAGCCAGAACAGTAAATATCACTTGCTTGCGATAACTGACAAGTGTAAGTCATTTTTGACGCAAAAGGGTGTAGTTTGGGTTGACTATATTATTTTTAGAAATAGTAGCCAATCACATCGCACTCAATGCTTTGATGCGTTCCTGAACAAATCGAACATAAGAAAATTTACATTGAGTACATTCTAGTATGTTCGATGTTACATAAAACTCTCTGTATATATAAATTGTTTACAATAAGAAGTAACAAAAATATCCATTTTATTTTTCAAATAATAAATATATTTTTTCATATTTTATTATTAAATTATTACAAACAATTTTAGAAATAACTTATAAAATATATATTTTTTTGCAAATAACTGCGAAAATTTATGAAATATAAAAAATACTTAAAAAATAAAAAAATAATTAATTTATGTATATTTTTTGAAACAAATTGATATTTTTGCTAAATCTTATTGTAAATCATTTATTTCGTTGTAAAAACTAATACAAAGAAAACTGGAATAGAACTGTAAATTAAAATATTTTGCCATATTTGATGGGCCATTTTTAATTTTGAATTTTTAACCTGGACCTTAGGTATTTAATAGAGATCTCAAAAGATGCTAATATACCAAGTTTCAGAATATTCTATTAAAAGATACCAGCTTATCTCGTATTCAGTCCATTGTGTGTTAGCGCCATATATCGCGAAAGTTTTCGTTTTGCAAATCTAATAATAATTTGAAATATATCAGTTATTTTTTTATAAATACAAATACCTTTATTTAGACAGTAACATTTTTACATTTTTTTATATTGAGTATATATAGTAAAATGAAGGTGTGTCTGTTCTGGGCTATTAACCGGAAGTATTTCTGCGCTATTATTTTCTTTTTACATTATACAATCCATAATGAACAGATTAATTCTCAATGCAGTAATGTTTCCTGTTATCCAGCCTGTGGTATTGGTATCTTATCTAATGATGATATCCTACTTGCTGCTAAAAACTTAAAGGGCAATAATACAAAAGAACCTGATGGAATTCCTACCTTTATATTAAAAGATTGTGTTCATTGTCTTGTTGGGCCCCTTAAACACATTTATAATCTTATTATTACTACGAGTACCGTACCAGAAGTATGGAAAATAGGTACAGTCACGCCTATCTTTAAAAGTGTTGATAATCTAATATTTTAAACTACAGACCAATAACCGTAGCGAATAACTTTACAAAATCATACGAAATGATTAATTTATAGAACAATGTATAATCATTTTGTACCTTTATTACGACACGCCAATATGGTTTCATTAAACGAAGATCGGTTCTATCAAATTTAATTAACTTTTCTGAATATATTTATTAAAATCTTGACAATAGCAAACAAAGTATCGAGATCGAAAACCTTTTTTTACATTTAAGTATTTCTACGAGATAATCCCATTACAGAAAAGATATAAAAAAATCCAGGACGAATCTACACATGTAGTGTATTTAATACCAAAATTAATATTTTTTTTTGTTAGCATTGACATTTTTTTGTGTATAGAATATTTGATTGATAGGAAATACAAATATGAGATATTTAAATTGATACAATATATACTGATTTTAGAAAGGCGTTTGATTCTATTAATCACAAAATAATTAGCAAGAAACTGACTCTTTGATAAAAATACAGTTTCTCTAATTCAACCGTACTTATGTGACGACAGAATGTTCAATTTGGTTTTAATTCATTTAAGTATGTAGCTACAAGCGGTATCCCGCAGGGCTCCAATGTCGGCCCGCTACTGTTTATCATATTTATAAATGATTTTGTTCTTGGTCTTAAATCGAATGTACTTTTATTTGCAGATGATTTAAAAATATTTAGTGTCATTGACAGAGTTGACGATTGTGTGAAATTGCAGCTAGATCATGCTATATATACAGGAGTGGTTACACTATTAATGGTTTAGATTTGAATTTAAACAAATGTAAATGCATGTCTTTTTCTCGTAAGAAATGTTATTAAATATGCCTACTCGTTACACAATGTCCTTTTGAACGCCTTACCTCTATACCTGACTTAGGTGTCACTTTTGATGAGCAATTTACGTTTCGTGACCACATTGCTACCATTTGTAAAAATAGTTTAAGAATGCTCGGTTTTATTCAACGTACTCGTAAGGATTTTACAAGTATTAATGTTATGAAAAAAACTTTATTACTCATATGTCCAATCAATTTTTGAATACGGGTGCGTCATTTGATCGCCTAGTTATTACGTTCATATAAATCGCTTGGAAAATTTTCAGAAAAAAATTCTAAAAATCTTGTATAATAAATGTTTAAAGTAGTATCCATTTAATGATGTTACTTATAATGATCTTTTAAATATATTTGAAATGCAATCTTTACAAAATAGACGTAATAAATCAAAAGTACTATTTTTAAAGGGCTTACTAAATAATGCTATTGATAATCCTAATTTGCTTTCTAAAATACATTTTCATGTACCTCGATTTAATTCAAGGAATAACAGTTTACTTTATATATCTAATAGTGATTCCGTTTCTCACTGTAATTCACCCATTAAATCCATGCTTGGAATATACAATAATTTGCATCCTTTCATAGATATTTTTTATGACTCTCGTTCCACCATATTAAAAAATATTTCGCCTTTAATTTAGTTTTTGTAACGATTTGTATCAATTTTTATAATTTTGTAATAATGTTTGTTATTTTTGTATGAATTATGATTAATAATATGTTAATAATTTTGTAGTGAATTTTTTGTATTTTATTTTGTAGATGTTTTACGCATATGCTTATTTTTCTTTTTTTATATTACATTCCCTCTAATTGGATGTATTACCTGTTGGGAATATACAGGGTGAGTTTTTTTTCGATGTTCTCTATGGGGATCTCGGAAACTATAAGAGATAGAAAAACGGTTAAATGGGGAAAGAAGTGTAGTTTTATAAGACGAATAAAATGACACTTTCAAATTATTTGAAAAAGTCAAGGGTAACTAGATATTTTGAAAAAAGTAAAATGTGTCAATTTTTTGAAATCAATATATCTCTATTATTATCATAGATAGAAAAAAACTGTAAAGGACAAAGTTGTAGAAAATTTTACACAGATTAATAACAAAAAATCAAAAATTTTTTTTCACCCATATTTTGGGAGATATGACACAAACTTACCTCTTTTTAAATGGAAACAATAGTTGGCTATGACTTTATTAAAAGGGCTATTTTTTTCCCTTTAATCCGACATAACATATGCCATAGTTATTTTTAACATAAAATAAGTTACAGTCGTTTTTAATTTTACCATACATCAAAAAATAGTTAGCCATGAAAAAGACAAAAGTAAAACAATTGCGGTTGTTTATAGCAACGAAATTAATATTTAATTTATTATCTTTCTTTAGATTTGTCAAAAGCAACATAAAGTAAAATAATTCCGAAATTATCAAAATAATAATAGAAGAAAATTTTAAATATTACATAAGATGCCCAAAAAGTCCACCATTATTATTATGGCATAAAGTACATCTTTTTAAAATCGAATTTGTGGCTTTTTTGACTTTTCTTCTGTCAATAGAATAAAATGTTTCAAGTACAGCTAGTCTAAGATCCTCCACGAATTGATATGATTGTTGATACACTTTGTTCTTCACATAACCCCACAGAAAAAAGTCTAAAACGGATAGGTCGGGTGATCTAGGTGGCCATAGGATTGGTCCATTTCTTTCCACCCATGAATTAGGAAAAGCATCATTTAAATAGTTCCGCACAGCCAACGTGCTATGAGGTGGAGCTCCGTCATGTTGAAACCACTTCAATCTTGCCCGTACTGATAAATTTAAATCATCTAGCATATCTTCAAATGTTTCTTGAAGAAAACGAAGGTAATCATTTCCATTCAATGTGTGAATTCTCGATCCGAACACACCGCACCATACATTAAATCCAAATTTAATTTGTGGTCTACGTTGTGCAACTTCTCGTGGATTCTCCTGACTCCAAACATGTTCATTGTGCCGGTTAAAAATCCCACAATTAGTAAATCGCGTTTCATCTGTCCAAATTATTTTTGTAGGGAACGTATTATCTTGCCTCTTGGCACATGTTTTTGTACCACATACAGAAGACCATTCTTTTATTGGTATCACAGTCATGTAAATTTTGTGAAATTGATACCTTATATGGGTGATATTTATGTTTTTTTTTTTTCAAAACTCGTACTAGAGTCCGTTGAGATATGCTTGCTTCTGTTGCAATTTGTCTGGTCGATGTGGATGGATCTATCATCGCCAATGCTAATCGCTAATACGTTTATTTCCGAAACATCATTAATTTCGTTTTATTTTTCAAGTTTCGGCTTTGTAAAGGATCCGTACTCACCCAAATTGTGGTAAATTCTTCTGAATGTTGGTAAAGATGGCTGCCGACGATCGATATATTGATTATAATATTGTTCTGCAGCATCCGCAGCGTTTTTATTACATTGAATGTAACAAACAAGCATATCACTTCGTTGGAAAAATTCATTATCACTTTAAAAACCTTACAACAACAAAAAAAATACAAAACAAACTTATCGAAACAAACCAAATATGGAAATGAATTAATGTGTGTTTAGAATAAACAACTGCAATTGTTTTACTTTTGTCTTTTTAATGGCTAACTATTTTTTGGTGGATGGTAACATTAAAAACGACTGTAACTTATTTTATTTGAAAAATAACTATGGCATATGTTATATCGGATTATAGGGAAAAAAATATCCCTTTTAATAAAGTCATAGCCAACTATTGTTTCCATTTAAAAAAAGGTAAGTTTGTGTCATATCTCCCAAAATATGGGCGAAAATTTTTTTTTGATTTTTTGTTATTAATCTGTGTAAAATTTTCTACAACTTTGTCCTTTACAGTTTTGTTCTATCTATGATAATAATAGAGATATATTGATTTCAAAAAATTAACACATTTTACTTTTTTCAAAATATCTAGTTACCCTTGACTTTTTCAAATAATTTGAAAGTGTCATTTTATTCGTCTTATAAAACTACACTTCTTTCCCCATTTAACCGTTTTTCTATCTCTTATAGTTTCCGAGATCCCCATAGAGAACATCGAAAAAAACTCACCCTGTATAAATAAAATAATAAAAATAATATTTACTGATTAAATAGAAAAAAATATTCATTCACTTGGTCACAGTTATTTAAATATATTAAATAAAAAATGATTTGAAAATAATTAATAAATCATTTTTATTTAATATAATATTTACTGTCACTTTGTTTTCCTTTCAACCACACACAAGTACACAGAAGCACGTGAAATTGTGTATGCTTTTGTATATTTAATTTGAATAAAAACATCGAACAATTTTAATTGTAATACAAGAGAAAAATATTTAGGACGGATAAAATTAATTGCCTTTTATGCACAATAAATAAAAATAACAGAATATACAGTGAAAATAAATAATCATTTATGTATAATAAAATACATGTCATTTTATAATTTTCATAAATTTTAAATACAAATCTTGTGAACTACAAAAGTGATGTATTTCCATTGACGTAATGTGTCGTATAGATTTGGATGTGATTAATCGTATGTCATTCATCATTGCTTATTCAAACACGCGTTGTAGCAAATTAGACGTCAACGGCAAATCATTCATAATATGGGAGATATTGCAAGTGTATTCGCCGCAAATTATTCAATATAATATTACAGGTGTATATACTGCTAATACAATTATGAGAATAATATACAGGGTGTTTCAAATTCGAGTCTCACCATTGGGATCTTGCTTATTATAAAAGAGAGAGGGTGGTTTTAAATTCGGCAGTTTTGCAGAATTTCATGCTGATTAATGAAGTTGAGAAAACTGGGCTAAGTTTCTTTCTTTTCAAGAAAAATGAAAAAAAAAACTGAATATGCGACTTTTTTATTTATATCTTCGTTATTTGAAGCAATATTTCAATACAATGAAGACATTCTTGTAGCATTTTTTATGATCTAATCGATGGAGTACTAATTTTACTAATAGCATGTTTCGTTTCTTCTGGACCATCATAAAATTTCTAATTTCTTATGGACGCCATATATTGCAATAGGTGCAGCGTAAATTGCAGCAATAGTTTTTCCATCTTCTCCTGTTCCTTCAACAAATTCCCAACAATCGCGCATTCTGCCATGGCTTACGAACCACCCAGACCTCCAGGCAGTGCCATAGCATCGTAAGGACCGCTATTTACGGCTTCTTTTATATCAATATCATGATTGATGACAACTCCTCTGCTGTATTTTACGGGGTTCTTATCCGGTAGACCTGATACAGTAAAATCAACCCCTCAAATGAAATGACAAATTCCATTTCCTCGGATCCGGGAGCCAAAAATACGAGCGCCTTTTTGGACATTTTTCTCGATACCAGCAATGAAATTGACTGTTGCGTGTATTTACCGCTTCCTATCTGCACAGATATTAGCAAATGGTCTGACCCCATTACTTCTTCCACTTCCATTCTTTGCACTTTCTCTCTATCTATCCCTTTTATTAAAATGTGGTCAATTACTGACGCTCCCCGTTGCCCTATATATGTCTTCTCACCACCCCAGTCCCCTTACGCACAGCCATTCAGTATATCCCATCCCTCCTCTAACACCAAATCCCCCATTACTTTACCTTCACTGTTAATCCACTTGCCTTTCGTAGTTATTTTTATTACCTCACCTTGGTCACTCATCCCTCCCTCCATTTCACCCATTTTGCGTTAAAGTCCCCACCTACTTTACACCTTTTTTCTCTCTTTAACTTTTGAATTCAATTCTCCCCTCACTTCTGTCCAGTTTCTATATACAACTTTTACCACGTTTCCTTTATTTCTCTGTTCCTTGGCATTTTTTTTCAAAAACATTTGCATACTCCTATCTTAAATTGTGATATCATCATCGATATAAATATTCGTTCCTCTGAGCTTTCCTCTATTGGTGATTACCTTTATTTTATCGTGAATCCTTTTTAAACTCAACGAACTGAATATACAGCAGTTTACAGATAAGAGACTCGCTTCTTTGATGTGGACGAAGTCACCTAGTTATATATCAAGCGTATAACAAAAATCGACGACGAAGTTGGCATTGGAAATCTAAAGTCATGTCTGAACTAAAACCACACGCGCACGCGTAAAGTACAGTTTGTCATGTTGACACTGTTTAACCTCAACCAGCATTTCACGCGTGTGATCACAGACATGACTCGAGACTTCCAACGCCAACTTCGTCGTCGATTTTTGTTATACGAACTGAGCGTACATTATTTTAACCATTTCGCAGGTTCCCTGATGAAGACAATATCAAATGTAATTTTATGCAGAAATTCTGTAATGGAAAACGTAAAATTTAACGTATCTATTATTATTGTCATAATCACAGTCTAAGCAGATTTTGATTTATAATAATTTATAGAAAATCCACTTGAAATATGATACTTCTCGGATAACGATCATGTTATGTTGAACGTTATCCATACAGAATAGCCCGGAATATGAATAGAAAAAAGGATGTATTCACTTGGTCACAGTTATTTAAAATAAATTAAGTAAAAATAATTCTATTAATAAGTGATGGCGCTAGCATCGTCTTGCATTTATTATGATTTAAAAATGAATTATTTTTGTTTAATTTAGTGTTAATATTGTTAAAATATTTAACCAAATAATAAAGAATCAAAAATGTATGGTTAACAAAATATAAACATTGTACATCTCATTACATGCGATTTTGAGGTTTTGCATATTCGATTTTAATACCATTTAGAGCAATTAAATAACATGAATACTAAATAAGTTTTTTTTTTATTAAATCAATACCTTATACGCTACAAATGAATCAACATCGTGTAATCAAAAAATAAAACTAAAAAAATCAACAGTTTTTTTTTATCAAATATCACAGAAAGCGTAACCGTTTTATTGTACCATTCATAATCAATCCACTCCACAATCCATCAATATCCCATTCCTTCTATCAGCTATTCAATTCCTGACAAGCGACTCGCTTGAAAAATATCAATTCCGATAGAATAGCAAGGACTAAAAAGGACGAATAAAACACGACCAAGACGAGTCCGTTGATCCTCGACAGACGAAACTTGTTACAAGCCAGCGTGAGATATAGCGTCGTCGCGACAACGATCAGCGCTAATATGGTGTATTCTATTGAGCCGGAAACTATCCTTATCGATGATTGGTGGTTTACTATAGTTGTTTTGACGAACCAGGGGAATCCAAGGGATAGTAATATATTCATTGTGTTTGCGCCTAGAGCGTTGGAGACACCCATTGCTCCCTCGCCTGAAATTAAAATAATCATAATATCTCTTTTGAAGATTATAATTATAGTAATATTATAAGAATAATTCGGCCTCAAGGGTGCGGTTTAGATGAAAGAGATAGCTATATAAATTTAGGCAATCACTAATTTGAGTTAGATTGATCAATGAGCAATATTGTATTATACATTAAAGTAATCTTAAAATAAGCAGGAATTTCGTCAGATGAATTAAAAGTTATTTTAATGTTTAGTTTATGTGAAAAACAATTATAAAAATCAATGAAAATTGATCAAATTTATAGCAAATTTTAAATTAATTTTTCGCAAATAAAAACTTGTACAATGAAAATATAAATATGATAATCTATTCATATTTATTTCATAAAGGATTTTACTAAATTCTGCATTCAAATAACTTAACAGACATGACCTATTAATTTCATTATATCTTATAATTTTCTTTTTTTCTAACTTGAACTAGTAAATTGACGTAATACACGAAAATTTACGATTTATTTTTTATTTACACTGGTACTTTATACTTGATGGATAAAAAATGTAAATACATATTCATATTATTAAATCCAAAAGAATGGCCCTTTTTTCAAATGATTATTTCCATTTTACCATATAGCTATCACTTTCTACTAAACTGCGACCTTAAATCCAAATATTATAATTATTATATTGATCTTTAAAATGTTGCTGCTTATATTTATTTACAGCTAAGATTGCAGCAGGGACAATATAATTAATTAATTTAATTTAACATCTTTAATATGTATAAAAAAAGCTGTACTTCCGAAACGCTTGTCTGCAGTTAGCCTTATATTACATAAGATTTTTAGTTCTTTGCATTAAATATTCACGAAATAAAAATTGTTGCAATATGCAATCATTTATAATACAACAACAAATGTCCATTATGTTGTTTGACGGAAAAGTTTTTTCGATGAAAACTTATTCTTTTTAAAGCACTTTACGTAAGACAAAAGGTTGCAGTAGCTAAAGAGAAAATAATTAATTAATTCTTATTTAAATAGGAAAACAACGCGCGGCAGGTGATGGTCGCTCTCCTTAACCAATTTAATTCAATTCGTTTCATTTAATTTTATTCGGTTTTGATTTAGATTGAATAATTTCGTTTAATTTAATTTAATTTGATTTAATATGATTGATTTATTTTAACATCTTTAAATTATGTAAGGCAGAGCTGTACTGACGAGGGATAGACCCCGAAACACATGTCTGCAGATGGCCTTATATTAAGTAACGTTCCTTTTTGTTGTTTTTTACATTAAATTTTTCTCGGATCAAAATTTGTTGCATTATGCAATATTTTATTGATAATGTACACCTGCCGTTGTACATTATGTAATTCAATGTCCGGCGTGGGTATTTGGCCGGGATGTAGTTGTTTTAATGTAATTTACGTAGCGTTAGTCAAAAGTCACAGAACTAAATGTGGAAATAATATTTTTATTTAATTTAATGCTTATTAAAATTAATTATTTTTAATTTTCGTTTTACATAATTTAGATTGATCCGTTTTAACTCAAACGAAATATATTTTTAGAAATATAATTTCGCCGAGTATTAAATAATATTATTCACAGATTTTAAATTTATTTTATTCTTAATTTTTTATTTTTTCCCTTGAAAAGGGGGAAAACAAAAGGAAAAGAATAAATATAAAGTTTACGATTAATATTAATTAATACTGAATAAAATAAATTTGCTACATTTTGTTACTCAAAAAATACGTTGGTAAGCAGCAACATGAATAATTTTAAAATTCAACCTAAATTCCATATGTTCGGCTTTAAAACTAATTAACCGATATACACTTAATTGCAATACAATCAAGAAAAAAAAATATTTTATATTTTAAAGGTGATATGATTAGTTACCAACATATTTGAAAACGTTATGTACACAATACTATTATTAATTATTGACTTTCAATCTTAAAATAGCAGGCAAATTTATAATTATCATTTATTTTTTAATAAAGGATTCTGTTATAGGCGGAAAGACCTTTGGTCGAAAGCTAATTCCAGAACGAGATAATCATATACTGTAAATAATTCTCTTTCTTGAATGGATTAAGGATTTATTATTATTATTCTGATACACAAAGTACAAAAGTGTTACCGGAGCTCGGTTTTTCAAACGTCATTTAATTATACTTCACTTTTATAGTTTTTGTGGATTATTTACAAATGAAACAATATCTTATTGTATCTTTAATTAATTTCTGATTTAACCCGTGCTGAAATATTTTAAACAATAGACTATTGTTTTACCTTCTAAAAATAGAACTATTATTTTGGTTCTACTTCCGCTTTTAATTGATTTAGTGTTTTATTTATTAAACTAAAATTGAATTACAATATATAACAAAATGTTGTTGAACCTTCTCAACAATTTATTAACTTATAAATATAAATATAATAATATAAATTACTCTAAGCTACTGAGTTTCATAATTTCTCAAATTACATAACTAGAATGTAAAAAAATTATAATAAGTAGTGTGGTTAATTGTAATGCACAGAAGTGTGAAAATGAATTTACAATAACAAAAGTGTGTTATTTAAAACATAAAGGCTCATTGATCGTATTATTATGTGATATTATTTTCCTCTTACCTCTCCGGGATGTGATAGCGATTGAGATAGCCTCAGGCAGGCAGGCACCCGCCGCTAAAAACGTTAAGCCCAGGATGGAGTCCTGGATGCCGAAAGTGTATCCTGGAAAAGAGGGTCGATTGCTTATTTATCCAAAGTCAACACCCTCGCAAAAGGGTACTACTAACGATAAGATAGAATTTGTTTGCTTTATAAAAACGAATGGAATGTTTACAATCCATTCAATTATTTAAAATGAATCGTTAAAGTAGGTTATAATAATAATAAATTTATTACTCAACTGGAAACAGTAGCCCAATTACAGGATAATACAAAATAATAGTACAAATATTGATACGAAAACAAAAAAATATACAAATAAAGATTACAAATTGTCAAAAAAATTAGTAGCGTAATAATATTGATGAAAGCGTATCACAAAATATATCACAATCATAAAATCGTTCGTTGATACATTGTGCCAATAGGAGAACGTAAACCAGACATATTACGATTGAAGTGAATATAGAATGTTGGTTTATGTCGCCCATTGAATACTAGAGCAAGAAAGTTGATCTGGCTTAATATATCACTGCTGTCGATTTGGTTTTGTAATAATATATCATTTATATTTCCACAATAATATCTTTATTTTATTTTGTAATATATAACTGATTTAATTCTCCTAACACTAGATGAATTATTTTGAATTAATAAAGTCAAATTTCTTTAATTAAAATTAACGATTGTCTAGTGTAATAATCATATGTATTAAAATAAAAACCAATATCAGTAGTGTTACTTATTTTAATTAAATGTCGTTAATATAATAACTATACCTAACATATTTAGAATTTTTTGTGAATATTACGAGTGTGTTTCTTTCATTTCAGGATATAAAGCATAGTTCAATCGTCTATACTTTCAATCTGAACATACAATTTTATATCATCATAATAAAGTGACAATAATTTAGAGAGTGGACTATTTGTTAGTTTACATCTTAAATGCATATATCAAGCATTTAAATATTAGTAATAAAAATATATATATAATTTACAGGTGCTTTTATTATTAAAATATTAGATTGAATCAAGTTACGTTAAATGAATAGATTTTTCTGCAGTAAGTTGATGCTAGTACCCAAATGATTTTTAAATATATTTCCATTATTACAGAAAGCATGAAACGTGCTATTCAAATTCGTATTACGAATAAATTAATGTAAATATTAAACTAAATTGTTATTACTTTTAAATTATATTTATATCTATGAATTGTAGAAATTTTCAATGTACAACATTGAGGTATAATTTAAATTTAATTAATTTAATCCCGGAGATGTTTCTTTTCCCCTTTATATTTAATTAAATTTAAATTATACATCAATGTTGTACATTGAAAATTTCTACAATTCATAAATATATTGTATAAACAATAGAATATAATTTAATTAATGAGTTCATTTTATCAAAATTAATCAAATTCGCAAATTAATTATTTTGAAAAAATATATATTAAAATAATAAAACCGTAAAAAAGAAGCGTGTCTTATTGTACAGGGTCGGTTTTAACAGATAAAACCTATTTCCTGACTAGATAGAGAAAACCGACTTAGGTGACAGATCGAATTTTGAGAAACGTTTATTGGCAAAAAATAGATCAAAAAATCTTGAATGGTTATCGAGGTTTTTAGTAAATCGATTAACGTCCAATATCGTTAATCGATTTACTAAAAATCTAAAAATGAAAAAAGAATCTAAAAATGAATATGAAGATCTATAACTTTGTTTATCAAAATAATGTGTTTCTGTAAAAACTAAGGCTGGCAATTTTGACTTCGGCGCTAATCGATTAATCGAAGTTTAAAATATTCGATTAATCGACTTATCCGTCAATTAATTGAAAATAACCGACTAATCGAAATTAATCGAAACTAACATCGATTAATCGGAACTAGTTGATTAATCGAAAATAATCGGTCGGCTAAAATAACCGAAATTAATCGAAACTAATTGATTAATCGAAAATAATCGGTCGGCTGAAATAACCGACTAATCGAAAACGGATAAAATAGTCGACTAATCGAAATGATTAGAATATCCAATTAATCGAAAGTAATCGGTCGTCTAAAATAACCGACTAATCGAAAACGGATAAAATAGTCGATTAAAACAACAAAAATGTGAAAAGATGACAAACTTTAAGGACACAATTGCATGTTGTTATTTTGACTTTTAGCAAGCAAATTATATTATTAAAAAAAATGTTATGAGTTGTAATTATATTCTTCTTATACAAATCTTTTCAAATAACATTTAAATTTAGAGAATATTAGCAAAGATTAAATAAATGTGAAACAAATAAAAAAAATATATTGCTTATTTTTTCATACATTGTTCATATAATGCATGATATTATTAAACATTATTTATGATAAATATTAAAAATTATGGATATGTTACATTGATAAATATATCGCCTAACCGAAACGGTTCAAATAATCAACTAATTAAAACGATTAGAATATCCAATTAGTCGATTCGGTTAAAATATTCAACTAGTCGAAGCGATCAGAATATCCGATTAATCGGACCGATTAGGCTTATATAACCGACTAATCGAAAACTGTTAAAATAGTCGACTAATCGAAACGATTAAAATATCCAACTAATCGAAAGTAATCGGTCGGCTAAAATAATCGACTAATCGAAACTAATCGGTTAATCGAAAACGGATAGAAATTTTTTCCAACAAACAATTTAATCGATTAATAGATTTTTTTTAATTGATTAATCGACTTAATCGATAAATTTTTCCAGCCCTAGTATAAACGTTCTCGATGATGCCTCTAACTCCATTATTATTAAAAATTGAAAAATTTGATAAACAAGGCAGAAATGCCCCAGGTCGATAGCCCGGACAGACTAACACAATTTTTCAATGCCATATTTTAAACAATGCATCTTGTTGTGCATGTATAAATTTATGTAATGTTGTTGTCTGAATAAATATGTTTGTATATATACAGAGAGTTTTATGTAACACCGAACATACTAGAATGTACTCAATGTAAATTTTCCTATGTTCGATTTGTTCAGAAACGCATCAAAGCATTGGTGCGATGTGATTGGCTACGATTTCTAATGTCAACTATTATGTCAAATGTAACATGTATAATTATGAATATTATACTTAACCGCAATGCATACCATAAAAATCTTATCCTCCTTTGTATACATTAAAAGATGTCCAACTCATCGTCTACTTCTGCTTTAAGAGCCAGAACAGTAAAGTAAATATCACTTACTTGCGATAACTGACAAGTGTAAGTCATTTTTGACGGAAAAGGGTGTAGTTTGGGTTGACTATATTATTTTTAGAAATAGTAGCCAATCACATCGCACTCAATGCTTTGATGCGTTCCTGAACAAATCGAACATAGGGAAATTTACATTGAGTACATTCTAGTATGTTCGGTGTTACATAAAACTCTCTGTATATATATATATATATATATATATATATATATATATATATATATATATATATATATCAACATATCTTAAAATATATATATTTTTTTTATAAGTCACACCACCAAAATGCACCACCCTGTACATTTAATAATATTTTATAAATGTTTTTCAATATTAAAAATTAACTTACCTATAATTGTAATCATCCATGACACAATGTAGGAATTCGTACCTATCCAGATCACACACATGATGAATGTGATGGGAAAGTACTTCTTGTGTTTCTTACAGTCGGGAATTGTGAGAAAAAGCACCAATCGAATCGGCCAGGCATATATAAAAAATGCTTTCTTCAACCAGTGTCCCGATGGAAAACTAAATAATGAGTCTCTGTCTCCTGAAATCAAATTTTAATTATAATAATTTGACATATACCACAAACTATAATATTAATATGGTATATCAGTTATTAAGTAAAAAAATAATAATTTTGAAATTCGCAGTTACTAAATCGTCTTAAAATTTTTTAAAATAGAAGATTTAGGATAATTAAAACAAAAGAAAGAGCAGGGCTCGATATTATAGTATATTAGGTCATAGATATTAGGTCATTAACTTATAAAAACCAAGGCATTTCAACTGAAAGAGCAGTCCACATTTATAAAATGATATGTCGACCCCTGCTTGAATACGCAGCTATCCTACACTATAATCCTCACCCTAATATCCCTAAAAAAAAAAACTCGAAGTAAACGAACGCACAGCCCTTAGAAAGCTTATAAAATTAGACACCCTAATAACGCTCTCCATGGCACTTCGAATGTATCCCTCTACGAAATGTGTAAAATTACCCCCATTAAACAGAGACTTGAAACCTTTTCCTTAAAATTCGCTATAAATCCCCACATAGCTCTCAATATCAACCACCTCCGCATTCCACGTAATTATTAGTCCTAGATATACCCATCCCTTACTAACAATTCATCAATTCATCTCACTAAATTCTGAGAACTTAGACAATGACGTTAGCAATCATGACGATTAACTGAAACGACAAGAACTGAACAGAAACAGATGGAAAGACCTTCGGTCGATAGCCAATTTCTGAGGTCTAACAATGTAATTGTTTTTATATGTATTATAAAATTATATAAAGTAATACTCAGAAATAAAGATTTTCAATAATAATAAAAAAGACACATTATCAATTTTCACGTGAATCAATCAAAACTGAAGTTAGCTAAAGTTTGAGAAGGTACATAAATTCAGCACTAACAATAAAAAACAAATGTAACGAGTAATTTCGAGAGGAATGTGATGGAAGTAATCCATTTTTTTTTGCAAAAATATTTAGTGTAAAGAAGAAAATATACATTTCTGTCATTAACTGAATGAATAAAATAGAATGAAGTAAAATAAATATAATATAAAAATAAAGACGCAAACACTTCTGATCGATAGCCAATTCTAGAATAAGATAATTATATGTTATGTATAATAAAAGAATCATATAATGTAAATAATTCTGTTAGTTGTAAAGATATATATTATTAATAAATTAAAGACAATGCAAGCGCCACCTTTTGCCTAATTAATGAATGGTGGCTGAACATTTCTTTAAATACATTTTATTATTATTATCATTATTAAAAAATATTCACAGAGCTATTTAACGTCTTAAAAATTTCGATGACTCATATTTGATTACTTCAAGATAATTTTTTAATAAATAATTTTGTAAAAATAAGAAATTATTATTTGATTGATAGCGTTATCTTGTATTATAATGTGTTATCATTATTGTTTTTATTTCCTTTGATATAATGGTCAACTACTCTATTTAGCGATACGAGTGTGCGGGTCAAAATCCATTAATACCTTTTCTATTGAATGTTTTGATTATTTTTTTTCATTTTAGTATAACAATTCTATGAAGGCTTTGTGCATTGATTATATATGTTAAATTATTCAAACAAAGTATTTTGTGATTCCAGAACTTCGGAAAATCAGCCAAATATTTTATTTTAATATGTAGTACTATTGCTATACGAAAAGACCTACTATATAAAACAAACTAACAATAAATAAAATACAAACGCTGATTATAAAAATTACAGAAAACAATTTAATAATAATAAACATCCACAAGTAAAAAATAAACAACTACAGAATATACTAAAAAATAATTTGATTTAGAGAAAAAATAACCATATAATAATGGGAGACATGAATTTAAATATTCTAGATAACAATAGCATAACAAAAGAATATAAAAATACCCTCAGAGAAAACCATTGCCGAATAATGAATAAAATATCAAATAAAACATACTAGGGAAAATTCAAACGGCAAAAACTCAATATTGGACCATTTTATTACAAACAATAAAGCATTAATTAAAGATATTAAATAGAACATTCAAGTATATCTGACCACAGTGCAGTAATAACAGAAATCAAAGAGACAAGAAAACTCAAACCAACATACTTGTCTCTTTGATTTCTGTTATTACTGCTGTTGTTATCTAGAATATTTAAATTCATGTCTCCCATTATTATATGGTTATTTTTTCTCTAAATCAAATTATTTTTTAGTATATTCTGTAGTTGTTTATTTTTTACTTGTGAATGTATGTTGTATGTTGTATTTTAGTATTTTGGAAAAAAACAAATTAGATCATATACGTATATGGAATGAAATAAAAAAAGGTAAAAATTATTTCAATAAATAGTATTCAAGAATTGTCAAAAAATATAGAAGACATAATAGACACCTTTACAACCATACAAAGGATAAAACGAAAAACCGAAAATCGACAAGGAAATAATTAATCAAATAAAACGACGAAATAAAGCGCAAAAGAGACACTTGAGAAATCCAACAAACGATATAATAAAATAGGAGTATTACAAACGGAAATTGAAAAGAAACAAAATGATAAAAACGACAAAAACAAAATACTATCAAAATATCTTCAAGAAAAACAAAAACGATAACAAAAACTCATGGAAAATAATAAATAAAGAAATCCAATCTGAAGAAAAACATGAAAATCACATAAAGGCAATAAACAGAAAAGATGAAACCCAAACAACTAACAACCAAGAACTCTTCGAAGAAATAAACACATAACATAGGAAAAGAACTTGCAGAAAACCAAATTAAAAAATCAAAAGCAACACCTATAACAACAACAATGAAAAACGCATACCAAAATATGAAACTCCAACAAATAACATATCAAGAAGTGGACAAAATAGTGTCGGAACAAAAGGAAAATAAGGCACCCGGATTTGATAAGATCACAAACACAATAATCAAAATAAATAGAGAAACATTAATACCAATCCTTATTAAGCTAATTAACAATATTATAAGGACGGGAAATTATCCAGACAACCTAAAAAATACCATAATAATACAATACATAAAAAGGAGACAAAAGTCAACCAGAAAATTATAGACCCATTTCTCTACTATCCACACTTAATAAAATATTGGAAAAATCGATCCAAATACAAATAAGCAGCTACCTAGATAAACATGACATAATACACAAAAATCAATATGCTTTCCAAAATAACACTGGAACAATATCTGCCGCAAACGACCTTATAACTTATATAAAAACAATCGATATAAGTAAAGCTTTCGATACTATTTCCAAAGGAAAACTAATAGAAAAGCTAAAAATGATAGGAATACAAGGAACCGAGTCAAAATTAATATAGACATGCCTATCTAAAAAACTAGAGTCAATAGAACAATAAGCAGACCAAAAGAAGCAGAGTACGGGATACCACAAGGAGGCAATTTACCACCTATATTATATACAATGTACACAAACGACATGCTCGAACTAAAACTAAATGGACAACCCTATATATATGCCGACGATACTTGTATTGTATATACAGAAAATAACTATCAAAACATCCAAAATAACATAAACTCGGACATAAAACAATTATAAAACTGGTATTACAACAACCTATTAACAATAAATGAAAAGAAAACTGAATACATGATATGTAATAATAAAAAATCGCAGAAACTAAACATAATAATTAACAATACTGGAATAAACCAAACACATCAAACCAAATAGTTGGGCTTACACATCCAAGACGATATATCATGGAATGCACATATAAATAAATTAATAAATAAAAATTCCAAAACAATAGCAGACCTGTTAAATATACGAAAGTACATACCAGAGAAGAATAGAACACAAGTTTATAACTCGCTCTTTGCCTCACAAAACATATACTTAAACAACATATGGGGAGACACCACACAAAAGAACTTAACTAAACTACAGATACAACAAAATAAAGTACTGAAAATAATTCATAAACTTGATAAAAGAACTAACTCTAAACAGCTATATTCACAAACTCAAACATTAAATATAAAACATATGATTAAAATATCCAACTTGCTCCTATTATATAAAATAAAAAATCAAATAATCAAAACAGAAACCAAATTCACATTAAACAAACAAACCCATCAACATAAAACCAGAAGAAAATCTGACATTCGAATCAAAAAATGTACAACAGCAAAAGCACAAGCATTAACAACAGAATCGATAAGACAATAAAAAATTAAAACAATAAAAAAGTTAAATATATACCTTAAATTTAAAATATAAAATCTAATCCTAAATAACATCGTCTAACAAACTCAACGGAACATTATACAACATCCTATAAATCCTTCAATACTGCTAGCTCGAGATGGGAATCAACCCCAAAATATCCTGCGGCGAGGAAGAAGGAGGGAATCAGGAATACATTTATAATATATATAATAAAATATATCTATGTATATTGTAAATAAAGAATTTCTTACTAAAAAATAATTGTACAAAAAAAGTCAAAGAAACGGGCAGTGTCGCTTCAAAGTCAAAAGGAGGCAATAAAATAGAATCAAATATTGAATTAGAAGGGATTTTTGGAGGATCCAAGAAGCATTACAAGAACAATTAGAAAAAAATGTGATGTAACATCAACCGCTGTTTGGAAAATCTTGCATAAAAATCGATATCATCTGTACAAATTTTAATGCCAATAAGAAATCTGGGACTCTCACAAAGGCAGTAGAACATTTTTTTGTGAAGAAATTCAGAAAATCAGAGAAAATCAGGAAAGGCACATTTTCTCATCAATGCACCCTAAATAATGAGCCAAACGCACAAAATTCTCGATACTGGTCTCAAGGAAATCCACGACTTGCGGTAACACTAAGAACCCAAAATCCTCTGAAAATTTTGGCTTACATTATTAATAATAAAATTATTGTACCATTTGAGATCAAAGGGAATTTAAACTTCGAGACATATTTAATAAATTTTAATAAATTTCATCCTACAGTTGAAGAAACTACATACGAAAACCAGGATGTTTGGTTACAGCACAATGGCTGTCCTGCTCATTTTGGTAAACACGTGAGAGCCTAATTGAATGGTGTTTTTTATAAAAGTGGCCAGACAGATCTCCTTTTATATTCTTAAAAATAAAATTTATAACCGACATCACCTAAATATTATTAATAGGTTGAAAAATACACATCATGATCATGTTTCATCAAGAGATTAATGAGAACCAGGTTAAAGACCTAAATATTAATTCTCTGAAGGAATATCGAAATATTTGTCAGATGCAACTCATCAATGATTATGAAAGGTTGGGTTATTGTTTAATTCAAAAAAGAGGTTTATTTGAACATTTGTTATAAAACTCTGCTAATTTGTTGTAAAGTTTACATTTTATTTATTCTTTTACAACTAATTTGTTTTCGTTTAGTTTTTTATTTGTTAATAAAAGTGTTGCTATTATCTTGACCTGTTTAGTAATAAATTAAATCAATCGTTTAGTAAGAATAACTACGTATGTCTTGAAATAAAAACGACGTTTTTGTGAGGGTTTCATTTCATTGTTCACATGAACAATATTAGACAAGAAAGTAAAACCCTCACTATTCAGTTGTTTTATATCAAGTGATAAAATGGAGTTTCATCATGCACCCGCCTCATTAATTTAATATTAACACTTTCGTGAGAAAAAAATGTACAAGGAAGCTATTTTTTCGACAACTGTAAAATAAATTACACGTTATTTTACAGTTGTCGAAAAAATAGCTTCCTTGTACATTTTTTTCTCACGAAAGTGTGTAGACAACTGTTTCTTCATAGACGTGAGCGTGAGCATTAAAAGTTACGAAAATAAGACAAACGTAAGCGGGAGCATTAAAAACTACGAAAAAAGAAAGGGTTGCAAAATTAGCATGTGTCAAAAATTAATCATTCCTTCATCCAACATGACAATAAACGAAAATGTATTATAATTAATTATTAAAATGCAATAATACTATTTCTCTATGGCCAAGTTTGGTGGTTAACACTCGGTATAATACATCATTAGTTTAGAATTACTCACCTTCTACTTTTTCTATACGTTTTATCGGCTCTTCTTTGTGTTCTGTGAACGTCTGGATAGGCCCATCGATGCACGACACTCGCGTTAGCTCAGCTGTCTTCTTAACAGGCTCCTCTTCAATTTCTGAACAATAAATATTTATTTTCTAATTACACAAATATCGCAAATTAGGTATAATGTATAATAATTAGTTATTTTACATAAAAGTAAATCGAATTTGAATCAGTCATTTTGAAAATGTATATTTACAAAATTTATCAAATATCATATATTAAATAATTTGTACCACGATATAACTTTTCATAAAATTAATTGGAACAACTCAGTTGAAGCTGTACAAAAATAAATATACTTTTGTGTTGCTAATAATTTATGAAAATTAACAAGCTTTCTGTATATCCTAAAAAAATGAGATTTCTGCGATGGTATTTTTTATAACATAAAAACATTTTTTAATTTTACTTAATTATTAAAATCACAGTATTTTATGTGTTTTTTTTTATTATGAATAGTTCAACCACCATTCATATAGCATTTGAATTACTGGTGTATCTATTTCGATCATTTAGACCTCCTCAAACCACTTGCAAACAAGGAAAACTTTCCTTGTTTTCATAAACAGGACAAGTTCGCCTTCATTTAGTGGACGAAACAATAATTCTCAATCGTCTACCTTGTAGACGCAAATCGTTGACGATGCCACTTGAAATTATGCAAAAGGTGGCGCTTGCATCGTCTTTAATTTATTATGATTGATAAAGGTAGTTGATAAAGGTAGTTGGGTTTAAATAAACTAATATGAATCATATATGTTTTGAAAAATAGGGCAAAGCCTGATATTTTCAAATTGTTAACGATGCCATTTATAAATTAGACAACTGATTATTTTTATACATTCAACCTATATATATATATATAAAAAAACATTAACTTCAAAAGATAAAATAATGTACTTACTACTTTTTCCAGACGTGATGCACTTCTTGATAAAATTCGATATTCGGACATTTTGAAACATTACTGTGAAGTAAACGAAGTAGACGAAAAAGAGTATTAAAGCTTCGTACCAATAGATCATGCCATCCCACGTTATTGAGACTAGGAGCACGATTGCGAAAATATAGATGATCGTATCCCTCGTCAGAGGCCACCAATCTAATTGTATAGGCTGAAAATAAAATTAATCAAAAATATTAATACTTATTCGAAATAGTAAATACTATATTTTGAATTAAATTCTCATGTATCTCGTGATGAAACATTTTTTATATAATAATTAGGAAGTATTTTAATTAATACACTTAGTTGTTCGTTTCACCAATACAAAATTGAGAAGATCGACAATGACATGAATTACAAGTAGTATTAGGTCTATTTAATATAGGCATGTTTGTACTTTTAATTTAATTAGTTTCTTGAAAATAGCTACTCGTCGAATCTCGCTGGAACTTAAATTGTTCGTTTCACTAAATTTTATATTTGAGTTCCGGCTAGATTCAACGAGTAGTAATTGTCAAGAAACTAATTAAATTTATAGTACAAACATGCCGATATTAAATTGACCTGATACTTAATTAACAAAGTGTATTAATTAAAATACTTCATAATTATTAGTAAACACTATTAATTAATATAAATAAGTTGTTTTATAAATAATTACAAACTGAATTAATACGTCAGTGATTCTTAGTCGCATAGATATTGATAATTAATAATAATAAAAATATTATACACTGGACTGCAACTACACTCGTGGACAAAATAATCCGGATACCGAAGTAAATTTCTGTTAGCACAAGAAAAATTTCTTCTTTTCTGATTTTATATTACAAGAAATGAAACTTTATCTATAAAGAAAGGATTCGAAGTAAGAGCATATACTAAATAAAATTGCCACAGTAACTAAAGAGGAAGAAATTTATTATTTTCAAATTCTTTTTAATTAATTGCATATACTAAAGATTTAATTCAATAAGAAAAAAGTCATGAAACAAAATGAAAGATGTTTATAAAATTATTAAAAGTTCATATAATTCCATCAAAATATTTTGTTATAATGAACCCATTATGCACTATCGAATAACATGGCAAGCAATTTTCAGTCGTTGTCTACTCGAAAAAAAAAATATTATTTTTTATATTCCAACTTCGCCAAAATGAATTATGTTTATAAAATTGTTAAAAGTAGATGGAATTCCATTAAAATATTTTACGATAATGCACCCACAATGCACAATCGAACAAGATTAGAAGCAATTTGTACAGTCATCCCCTACTCGAAAAATTATTTATTTATTATTCTCACAAAACTCATGAATAATAACTCAGTTTATTAATTCAATACTTCATATTTAAAGTAACTCTGAATACATTTGAATGATTTGTTTTTAATAAAATAATAAGTTATCAAAAAGTTATAATTAAATTATTTCATATTGTTATTTGAAAATCAGTATTTTCGTAAATAACTAAATAAAACAGCATTGATTGTTTAATGGAGTGAAAATCGAAATCCATTCGCCAACAACTAAATGAAATTAATTTATGTTTCAAACCTTTTATTTCATTGAAAAAAAAAAAAATAATCATATTTTTATTTACAAATTCATACGAAATGGGTCAATTTAATTTGAAAGTAGCGTGGGCTGGCGAGGGATTGATTAAGATTTACATCCGAGGTTGAATAAACGAAATTATCATGCTGCGAGGGAAATTACTGCAGCCTGAAAATTAATATTATTTTTCCATACTCGAATATTTATTCTGTAAAAATATAAGTAACTCGAAGAAAATATTTTAATGACTCATCAACAAAATGGTATTTCCATTTAATAGATAATGAGGGGTCACTTCATACAACTTTTAATATGTGTTTTGCATTTCATGTCTAAATACAGCTTCAAAATAAACCATTCTCGTTGAAATCCAATCCAATCGTGTTTCAAATATTCTATACTTTTCAGACATATACATTATACCCAGGATATAATGATATTTAAAGAATTGTAAATAAGTGTAATCATTAATATGTTTTCATACATTTTAATATGAATATTATGTTTATTTTAAGTTACTTCTGTATATTAAATATTATGTACAAAGAAGATTTCCGTTGATTAATAAATAAATAAATAAATTTAACACTTCTATAAAAGTTGATTTTTTTTTCATTTAGAGTTATTTATTATAAAATCAAATAATTGGTATTCCTTTCTCTGATATTTTATTAAAAACTAAAATATTTTTCATAGTATTTATTCATTTTAAATGACGCATTCTTTGTTACTTCACTGTTCGGGCAAATAATAATAATAAATAATAAAGGGTATGAATTTAGCGGTATGAATTTAGCGCAATCGAAGTGC
Organism: Philonthus spinipes; assembly: GCA_963082785.1. Classification (NCBI taxonomy): domain Eukaryota; kingdom Metazoa; phylum Arthropoda; class Insecta; order Coleoptera; family Staphylinidae; genus Philonthus; species Philonthus spinipes. The sequence goes on from OY720312.1 coordinate 8,802,908, forward strand.
GGCTGATCTTCCATTCAACCTATAAATTACAAACGCAAATATGATGGGTTTAATATTATTAAAGAACAAAAATAACGATCTGAATAACAGAACACTCATTCTTAATGTTACATGGGATCTTATTATATATTTTTGTAATTATATAGGAATAACTTCACATAAAAAGAGCTGAATGAAACTGTGGAGGAGATATAGTTCCCTTAAACCGAATATTAAAACTATGAACGTGTGTGCGAAATTTTATTTTATTGTAGAGGTATGGAGGATTGTTATTAATTATAATGGAATTAAATAGACATGCACTATGTAAATATTTTCTGTTCTTCATATTTAACCAATTTAGATCTAATAGTTTATGACCAATTCTATCTCGTTTGTTAATTCCAAAAATAAAGCACATACATGCATTTTGCACTCTTTGTATTCTCATTATATCTACGCAATCAATAGATGGATCATAAAGGACTTTTGCAAAATTGAAATGTGATAAGACGAGAGAATCGCACTACATTTTTTTTTGTTCGATTGGATAGGCAGGATGCTACGATTACAATATAGGTTTAGAGTAGGCGTTTTTAATACATTGTTTAATATATGATTGAAAGCGAAGTCTATAGTCGATGGTAACCCCCAGACTCTTAACGTTGCTAAATGGAAGTACAGTATTATTGATCGTTACTTTAAATGACTTGCTTTACATAAGGCGTTCTCTGGCTCTTTTTTGGCCCAAAGAAAATTACTTTCGATTTATTTTAATGTTATTTTGAAACATTAACTAGATTTGAAATATCTTCACTAAGTTGTTTCAGTTGTTTACACGCTATCACTGTATTATCGCTATGAAAAGAATAAAACAGCTGGGTATAATCAGCGTAGAAGTGAGTTTCGCAAAATTTAATAGATTTATGAAGAACAGATAAATATATTAAAAATTACAAGCAACCCAGAATGGAGCCCAGAGCTACACCTGACAGAACTGGTAGTTTGTTAGAAAGAACTTTAACCCACTGGGTGCGATTTTTTAAGTAATTCTGAAGAAAAGTTACTGCTACTTCACCTAGCCTAATTCACCTTAGGATAGATAACATCAAATCGTGATCGATTGTATCAAACGCTTTGCTGCAATCTAGCAATACGATCACGGAAAGCATGCCAGTATCCGTAGCTCTAATAATGTTGTCACACATATTAGATAAAGCGGTTGTACAGCTATACTAGAGCGAAATCCTGATTGTGTTAGAGGTAAGAGGTTAATAGAATGTATGTAATCTCATAATTGAAGGTCAACAACTTTCTCTAATATTTTGGACATTACTGGAAGCACACTAATAGGACGCATATCTTTGAATTGAAGAGGATTTTTATTTTTAGGAATTGGGGTAACTATAGCCTCCATCTAAACAAACAAACATTCACAAAAACACCATTCTCTAAGCACGTATTTATAATATCCGTGATATAAGGCAGAATATGTGGACAACCATATTGTATCATTTTTATACTCATGCCGTCGCAACCGATTGCACTACTTCTAATGTTATTTAGAATTGTACATACTAATTCTTCACTCACAGAATGAAAGTTAAAAGAATGATTGGACAATAAATTGTTTTGGTAATACTCTTTACGAGTATTTTTATTCCTATTTTTGGGTATAGAGTCAATGAATTGCATTGGGATTTTTGAGAAATGTGGGAATATTATATGTGTTGTCTCTTTTAATTACACCCATTAATTTTAGTGTTCGTCATGTTGTTTGTTTTGAAATCACGATTATTGAGAGAATTTTCTAAATAAAGCTTTTTTTTCTCTTCTAATAGAGGATGTAAAGTTTCTCAATGACTTATAATAGTCCCATTTGGCTGCTGTTCGATTAGATTTAAATTGCTTTAAGTGCTTCATTTTGAAGTGATTTCATAAATTTTAAGTTATCTGTATACCAAGGGGGAAATGTTTGAAAAATACCTTGGAACATAACGATGTATGCTTATGGTTCTTTGGTATTAATAACAACAATGTTTTGTTTAACACGTCTATTACCAACTCAAATATATTACAAAATAAATTCAATAAATGAACCTTCGCGATCGAGAGTTAGAATTGAACTTAACTTAAAACTAAAATAATATTTACAAAATGTATAAAAAAGAGAGAAAAATATACTGGTGCATGCGCATTCCACGTCCCTAGCTAAGGGTCGATTGATTACCTCAGGTAGATTTCTTCAAATATGGAAATCGGCTATGCACGATTTCTGCGGAAATGTGCAGATGCTTAATGACTTAATCCGCACTATTGTGTTGCAGATTGGGATATTTTATAATTCTATAAATGGTATTTACAAAATACCCCAAGATTTGTATACTGTTAATAAAATTAGCATAAAAACATTTACAAACTGCGATAATGTATACAATAAGGGAAGTGGTTCAGGTAAAAAAAGACAAAAGTGGATAGAATCAACCTAATTGGAACAACAAACAAAATGAGAATTTTTTTCGGGATAGAAGTAAAAATAAAATAAATAAAATAGAGATATTAGAAAAATACAGATATAAAAATAAAATATTTTAACAAATAAGACTAAACATTCAACATTAACCATTATTGTAAATACATGCATAGTAGTAGAAAAAGGATTTTCGGTTAACTTTTATAATAAATAATATAAAATTCGCAATTTCCCGAGTGTATCATTTCCTTTATCTTCTGTGATGTGTAAAATCCCCAAAATATTTAAATTAAAAAAAAATGCAATTTGTGATCTCCAAAATGTTAGAATATAGAATGTTTAAACTTATAAATATAGAGCTTTTAATCTTATAAACACTTTACGAGCTCCAACAACTATGTATTAGAACAAAATCGAATTCATGTATAATTCAGATATTTAACAGTTTATTTTTTTTTCTTTTTAAATTTAATTCTATGTAATTAGTTAAATAATTAACAATAATTAGGGCCAAGCAGCAACACAAAAAGCAAAATTATTATTCGTTTCTATTCTATCATCTCTAATTAACAAGAAAAATGATCATTGTATGGCAACCACATATCGGGACAGTGTAAAATTACTCTTAAAAATGAAACAAAATAAGACAAGTAAGCTGTGAAAACAATTGCAGAACGAAACGTCAGATTAATCGGTAGTTGCTTTCTTATCGTATTGGGTGAATCGCTGCGTTTCTTGAAGAAAATTGTGCTTGGTATCTCTACAAGTTCCAAAACTCGTGAGTTAGCGATTAAAAATTATTTCCGAAATACAACAATACGTAAAATGGCGGATGAACGTAATATTCCCAAAATAACAGTGTGGAATATAATTAAGCATTATAGAGAAACCGGAAATATCCTGGACAAAAGAGGCAAAAGTTCGGGTCGCCAAACATTAGTTTCTGATAGAAACAAGATATTATTAGTAGAACTGTGCAAAAAGGCAGAATAAATACATTAAGGAATATTAGGACTGAATGGAATCACGAAACTGGAATAAATCTGTCAAGGGAATGCTGCCGCCAGTGGATTCATAAATGTCGACTCAAGTTTTATAAGGTTGAATTTCAAGCAATTTAAAAGTACATTTAAAATACCCATTTTCTTATAGGCAAAGGAAAAACCACTGTTGATGGAGAAAACAAGAGAAAGCCAGACTCACATGGAAAAAATCTAAATTATCTTGGTCGGCTACAAACTGGTCCAGAGTAACTTTTAGTGACGAATAAAAATTTGACGTATATGTTGGTGCTTATCGCAAACGCGTGATTCGCTTACAACATGAGACTTTTCATAAGGATTGCCTAAAACATACCGTAAAATTTCCTAAAGGAGTGTTGATTTGTGGCTGCATGACAGCTTCAGGATTAGTATGTTTTGGATTTATTGATGGTATCGCGAATGCTGCGAAATATCAACAAATAATGCAAAACAGTCTGCTATCAAATATCGCCAAGTTAAATGTTGTCGAAAATTACATTTTTCATGGGGCATGCCGCCATACGGCCAAAACCACAAAAAAGTGGTTTAGCGAATAATAAATAAATAAATATAAATAAAGAACATTTACGTTGTGTTCGCCAAACTTAGCCATCCAGTAGTCCTGACCTTAAAGCCATTCAAATAGTATGACATACAATAAAACAAACATTGGTGGACAACCCACAACGGACATTACCTGAATTTAGAGCAAAAATAGAGCATATTTGGAATGAAATTTCTCCTGACACGTGCAAATCCTTAATTGAGTCAGTGCCTAGCCAAATTCCAGCTGTCATAAAATATAAGAGTAACATCGACTCCTTTTTGGAAATAAAATTCGTGCAATGTTCTAATATTTAGTTACCAAACAAAATTAAAATTTTTCTTGTAAATTAGAGATGATAGAATAATAATTTTATTTGTTGTGTCATTTATTGGCCCTAATTGTTGCTAATTAACTAATTACATAGTATTAAATTAAAAAAAAAATACTAGAAAAATAAATAAACAACCCTTCGGTCAATATTCACCTATTCATTAACTCATGCATACATGACAGTTTAGTTAGCTAGTGTAATTTTAATCTGCAAATCACCATAAATTCATACCGAGCAGAAAGACCTATGGTCGATAGCCCATGATAGACTACTAACAAAATTGTACATATTGTTACAATAAATTTTATAAAATGTTGTTGTCATATTGTTTGAATAAAGATGTTTGTATATATAATAAATAAACTGTCCAATACTTGAATTTTATATGCATTTGATTTTGTCCCAATATATAGTTGTCAGGGCTCGTATATTCTAACATTTCGGAGATCACAAATTGCATTTTTTTTAACAGTTTATACCACTGTGTATCATCGAAGATATTTATTTATATATTTTTTACGGCAATGTCATTTTACAAAATTCATAAAAAAATTAAAGTAAATAACATAAAAATTATAGTAATTAATTCTACAACTCCACAATAATTGGTAAACATTGATGAACAAAAACAAAAGAAAAAGTATACAATTCTAAAGATCTACATGATGTAGAAGTTACGCTTATGGAATATTTTACTCCTATCCCGAAAGATATTCTCATTTTGTTTGTTGTCCCAATCAGGTTGATTGTTTCCACTTTTGTCTCTTTTTACCTGAACCACTTCGGACTTCCCTTTCAGAAATAACCGCCGACAAATCAATTAATTTTAAATAGTACTTAAATTTGTGAAATGATGAATCATAAAAGATAAAATTAGGCGAAGAACAAATCAAGTTACATGTTTTCAACATTCGATTAATCAAGTAGTATCGGGTATAGTTTGTACGATAAAAATCTTCATGAAATATTTTGATTTGCCTTGCTTTAGATGGAATCTTATATTTGTTTATGTACGTGAAGTTTTTTAGTTTTCTTTATATAATATAATATAATATAATATAATATAATATAATATTTCATTCCTTTCTTCACTTCTGTATCATATATATATATATATATATATATATATATATTATATGAATAAAATATTACTATATTATACTGTATGATACACAGTTGTTATAATAATATATTTAAAAAAAATCGCAATTGAATAGTAAACAATTTAAAATTTATCAGTTAATAGATCTCGAGCGAAAGGTAATGGAATATTTTCTTCTGATATAAAATATAAGAAATAAATAAATCTACAGTTATCGTACCACTCATAAATACGCTAGATAACAATGTCAGTTTGAGTCATAATTGAGTAATATATTTTTGTAAAATTAATTCAACATACACTTAAGCGAGCAATTTTTATCTCCAATATAATGGAGCAAAACCTTGTACAATGTTTACTTTACATCATGACAAATATAATCGATAGAGATAGAGTGTATAGACATTAGATTAAAAAATGTGAAGGTTTGCAAAACGTAATATATTAAGTGCAAATACCTTTATTTATTTTTTAATAGAAATTTTGGGTTTAATTTATTAGATTTCGTAAATGAAATGGATATTGTAAAATTGACATTCCGTAAAAACAAAATAAATATTCACTCTATATGTGCGATATTGAGCTAATACCCTAATAAAAGCAGGTATATATTTTAATTTGTACTATCTTTAAGTATCTGTGATATAACAGTAAGATCTGTATCTGTAAGGAAAAGTAGTAGTAGTAGTAGTAGTAAGGAAAAATAACAAAACTAAGATTTAACAGCTAGTAAGATCGAATATTACATAGTAATTGTTATGATCTCTTTCTCAAGAGATCAAAAATACCTTACAGGTATAATAAACGCTTTAACTTCGGTCTTAAAAATGTATTCCTACAGCTCTTATAAGAATATCGGTATTTGCACTAAAAGCTGGTACAGTACGATTTGATTACGATCTTTCATATTTCAAGAAATATTACTATAAAGAGCGGAAGTACAAAGCACAGGGTGGTCTATTACATAGTAATGGTTATGATCTCTTTCCCAAGAGATCAAAAACACCTTACGGGTATAATAAACGCTTTAACTTCCCTCTTAAAAAATATTCCTACAGCTCTTATAAAAATATCTATATCTGCACTGAAGGCTGGTATAGTACGGTCTGATTACGATCTTTCATATTTCAAGAAATGTTACTAAAAAGAGCTGAAGTACAAAGCACAGGGTGGTCCAAATTGCGTGTTACTTTAGGAAATCTCGAAGGAACAATCCACAACGGACATTATCTGAACTTAGAGCAAAATAGAGCATATTTAGAATGAAATTTCGCCTGAAACGTACAGATCCTTAGTTGATTCAATGTCTAGCCGAATTCAAGATGTCATAAAATATAAAGGGAAAAAAATTTTAAAAATAAAATTCGTGCAATGTTCCAATATTTAGTTGCCAAACTTTTGAAAATCTCGGTTATTAGCAGAGATAGAAAAAGATAAATAGCGCTTCCTCGAGTTCAAAGCACAACAAAAAACTAATTGCAACGACGAATATAAAACAAAACAAACAAACCACCTAAACAGAATAACATTGTTTTATTTACAAGCCTACTGCATTTGTTTGAAAGAGTGTTTAAATTTATATAAAATAAATTATATATTCATAAAATGAAAACTAAACATGCTAACGTGGTATGGTATATCATTGAAAACAGAAAAAAAAAATGGTGATGTATTCATCATGACACTTTCCCCGGTGAATACGGTCAAATTAGTTTTTGATTGATTTTATAATTTATTGTGTTATTTCTTACCTTATAATGACTTCATAAAATTTCTCCACATCCTTTTTAAATATTTTTAAACTTGAGGCCTTTGACGGCACTTTGACGTTTTATTTGTCTTTAAAATAATTATTTCAATCATTAAAGTCTCCACTGCCAACATAAAAATAATTGCTTATTTCTAAGGGAATTTATCAGGTAAAAGAAATTCTTCCACTTATAAAATGAAAACCGAAGGTCCTACAATAAATGTTTTATAACAAAAATTATTTATTTTCCAAGATTTACAACTTTTATTTGAAACATTTTTCTATCCGAATTAAAAAATGAAAAATCGCTAAGAGTAAAGTTGCACTTAATGAATTTTGATTTTGATCAAAAGCTTTTCAGATCAATCCACTGTAATATAAAGCTTAGTTATAAAGCTTGGGCTTAATCCATTTAGCCGTTTAGGCGTTATCGCGGAAACACACACACACAGACATTTTTCAAAACTCGATGGAATGGACTCAGGGGACCTCAAAACGTGCATATTTGTTGAAATTCGCTATTCGAAAATTTTCACGATCACAATACTTTCCCTTGGACAATGGTCCGGGTAAAGTAAAAATAACCTGTTTATTAAAGACATAGCCAACTATAAACTTTGTGATGTATCTTTTAAATTAAAACAGATAAAAATCTGTAAATTTCTTTCAATTCTCTTTAAAAAAGTACCTAAACAACATAAAATTCTCATTTGGTAAAATAATAAATAAATGATATAATAATTAAAATTGAAAATACAAAATATTCAATTTTTCGCTATAAATTGAAAACAAAAGACGATAGCTAATTTCTGTTTTCGCCGTTGAGTGAATTTTATTACATCTTGATTTCAGCTAGGCATTGAATCAACTAAGGATCTGTACGTTTCAGGAGAAATTTCATTCTAAATATGCTCTATCTTAAAAAAAAAGCTAGCGGATGCCCTATCCATCTGTATAAAGTGTGTAAATGCTGTTACTACAAATCATATTTGTATTTGACACAAAAAATATTGTTATTTTGTTGAAAACGTTTCCTTTAAATTCTTTATTATCTCCTATGATTCAGGAGATAATAGCTTTCCAGAAATAAAATGAGTACTTATTTGCTTGATAATAAAAAAAAATATAGTTAAATAAAAGTAATGAAATGCTTATCGTTTTGTGGAAAAGAGATTTCCGTAAAATAAATTAAATTAAAAAATATTTACTAAAGTATTGTTTTTCGTAATAAATTAAATACGACGCAAGCGCCATATTTTGCCTAATTTCAAGTGGTATCGTCAACGATTTGGGTCTACAAGGTAGACGACCGAGAATCATTGTTTCGTCCACTAAAGGAAGGCGAAAACAAGTCCTGTTTATGAGAGCAGGAAACAAAATTCACATTTAATGAAATGTTCAGCCACCATACATCATAGTATGGATTACTAGTGATGGCCATTTCGGTTTTTCGGACCTTATCAGACTTGTGTGTTCCATGTACAACATAATTTCCGTTCAGCCGCCTTTATTAAGACATTGCACATGGAGCACACTAGTCTGATGAGGTTCGAAAAACCGAAATGGCCATCGCTAGTTATCCATACGCCAGATGAATGCTGGCTGAACATTTCATTAAATATTAATTGTTTGTTGATTGCATAATGAAAATTACAAATTAAAGAAAATCTTTTCAACATAATATATTTAAAGAATATACAGGGTGTCCCCGAATGGTCTGTACAACGCTCTACCACATATTCTTTGAAACAAAGTAAGACGATTTAACTAAACTTATCTCTATCCAAAAGTGGTTCCTAAGCCATCTACAAGGCCTCAAAGATATTATTTATTTAATTTTTTTTTTTTTCACATATTTTTATTTTGGACTTAGGTAAGGAAACCTAATTTGACACATTTAATTACATTAATACCATGCACTTTTTGCGATATGTTTCTTTATCCTACGTTTAAAGTAAGTGGTCAAACTAGGACCATCGACGTCTTAAGATACCTAAATCTTTTTATTCAACAGGTCAAATCATTAGGAATATTTTTTCTGCAAGATCATTGAATTTTACGTATTTTTTGTCTCTTATAAAATTTTTGCAATTTTCCCCACAAAAAAAAAATATTTTTATTTGTCAAAAAAAAAAAGTAAAATTATGAACAATATTTTGCTTCTCAAAACAATTAACAAAGTAGAAATGAAGATAGGTACCTAACAATAAACACAAATTTATTAGTTTCACAACGAATGTTCAAACTGATTGCCATTTTCAGCAATACAACAATTTTTTTAGAATTTTATTTCTGTGTTGTTTTGACAAATAAAAATATTTTTTGTGGGGAAAATAGCAAAATTTTATAAGAGACAGGAAATACGTAAAATTAAAAGATCTTGCAGAAAAATAAATGTGCCAAATTATGTTGTACCTAAGCCCAAAATAAAAATATTTCAAAAATAATGAAAAAAAAAAATAATATCTTTGAGGTCTCGTAGATGGCTTAGGAACCACTTCTGGATAGAGATAAGTTTAGTTAAATCGTCTTATTTTGTTTCAGAGAATGTGGTAGAGCGTTATACAGACCATTCGGGGACACCATGTATTTAAAAATTTATAAAAAATATTATTATAACTTACAGAAGTAGCTGCCAATCCTCCGATTGAAGCTACACCGAGGGTATTGAACATGGATGACCCAACCACTGTACCAATACCAATATCTGAATTTGTAATGAACGTTCCTATAATGTTCACAAACAATTCTGGAGACGATGTTGCGACTGACATGAAAGTTGCAGCAGCTACATCCTGAAACAAAAATTAAATTAGTAATATAGTTACTGTTATACAGGGTCCGGCATTGAAACTTTCTTTTTTTAAAGGTAAAAAATAAAAATATAAATTGTACATTTTATTTTTTTTATTATTAGTATTAAGCATTAACATGGGAAGTTTTAAATTAAGATGTCTTAAAAAGCATATTTGACAAGTGTCTGCCGTTGCTGTCGATGCATTATTGTAGCCGATTTCTGAAGTTGATGTGGACTCTTTCGAGCATTGCAACCGGTATATTAGCTATCTCGTGACGAATATTGTTTTTCAATTCTTCCACAGTTGCAGGACGGTTGTTATAGACTTTAGATTTAAATAATTTATTAATTATTTTCAAATCATTTTTATTTAATATTACGCTGAAATGTACCTATTATTAGTATCCCGGCGAATTCACCGTAATGCATTGATTAATATTTGAATCCATTGCTGCTGACAAAATTATTCTCAAATTGCATTTTCATGTTTCTTACTGAAGTAGTATTTTTTTAAAACGGCCGTCTAATAACTAACATTTTAGAAATTTAGTGGTGTTACTAGACCATTGCGATTTTGATTAGGACTGCATTCATATATTATCTTGTAAACCAACCATATAATTTATATTATATAAGGCACAACTGTACTGACGACGGATGGGTACCGAAACACATTGCTGCAGATGCCCTTATATTAAGTAACTTTTTTTTGTTTTTTACATTAAGGAGTGTGCCTACCTGCAAGGTCGAAAATGGCAAAATATAGGATTTTTTTCTCGAATACGCAACAAGATAGATTAAATCCAATTGCACCAGTTTATGTGTCATGCGTACAAGACCTTTATCGAAAGGTCTTTTACGGTGACGGCTTCTGGAGATGAAGAAATCATCAGAAATCAAAAATTTCAATTGCGTTGTATTATGAATGAGTAAATATTGTCGTTGATCGTTAGATTTTGCGAAAAAAAGATTTAGAAAATGGTGGCCTCCATAGTAAAAAAATGCTGTTTAGGGTCTAAAAATAAATCTCTTTTTAGCCGACTGTAAAAAATTGAAAATAAATAAGAGGCGAAACAGCCAATTAAAATTATTAAAACGTTAATCAAAAATGCACACAAAACGATACAAAAACACGATATTTTGTCGTTTTCGCAAAAAATAAATATCTAAGAGCTTCGAGTTATTGGAAACTTTTGATTGATAATTAAAACGTGAATTTAATGACATCTTAAAAAAATATGGCATTCCATTTGATAAAATCAAGTTGTGCCCACTTAAATTCCTTGTTTAATTATTTTAATTTTTTTGGACCACAAAATATTTTACGATTTTAATAATCGTAAAATAAAATATTATCCTTAATGGTTTTAATATTTAGACATTGGTAGTTCATATTGTATGAAATAAATATGAATAAATTATTAAAAATCAACCAATAAAACACAGATTAGATTGAATAACTTTAAATTAAATTTAAATTTATTAAAATTTTAAATTCTCTAGAAAATGGGCTAATCACCCGAAACTAGTCGAGAATTTAAAGTTATTCAATCTAATCTGTGTTTTATTGGTTGATTTTTAATAATTTATTCATATTTATTTTTATTGAATAAACAGAGTAGGAGAAAAGAAAATAATTCGTATTTAAATAATTAAAAGTCTCCACAACCAACTTACAGAGAGATTATAGTAACATTTAATTAAGCATAATTATTCACTTAACAGTCCATTGAATAGAATAATAAGATATATTAACCTACTAAACTGTGATATTAAATTTTATATATTTGGGAGTTCGTTAATTACATTTAAGCGCCAACTTAAGGAATTACTTTGATTTTATACTCTTTTTTTTGTACTTGCATATACATTGATTGATTGTAACACTGGTATATATATATATATATATATTGTATTGTTTTAATAAAATTATTATTATTATTATTTGTATTATATTCCTTACTATTATTATTATCAAAAAAATACGTACTCACCAACAAATATCTTCGATTCATAAAGAACCTAATTTTACAACTAAAATCGTTGATTAATGAGGCACTTAATTTTTGAAAATCCATGGTTACTTTAATTAAAAAAATATTTATAATTTTCAACACTTTTTTATTTAATTTCACTAGAATTTCGCTACACTATAGCTTCTTCAGGTGAAGAAAGTTAATAATTAAAAAGTTAACTTTCTAATTAAATAAAACAGTGTTGAAAATCATAAATATTTTATTAATTAAAGTTATAACTAAAATATTGCAAAAAATTATTATGAAACGAGCGCTTATTATTTTTTCCCACAAATATTACAAATTAACTTTGTTTCTTTTTTATTCTCTTTTAATTTGATTAATTATTTTTTCATTTTACAGGGGACAGTCGCCTGCGGAAGCCGATTTGAATTTATTAGAAACGGCCCGCAGATGCGAATTGTACGGTATCAAAATGCACCCAGCCAAAGACCACGAAAACTTTCAGCTGAACCTAGCCGTCGCCCACATGGGCATCGTCATCTACCAGCAAAAGTTTTTAATTAAATTTCTTTATATACTATATTTCATTTTTTATTTATTATTTTTTCATTGTTATTATTATAAAAACAGAGTATCCTGGAATTTCGTATTAAACTTTTATATAAACTTTTATATAGAATTTAATATACTCTCAGATGCAAAAAAGCAGCTCACTTTTCCATAGAAATTTAATAAAACAAATTTTAAATTCTCTTGAAAATGGGCTAATAACCCGAAACTAGTCGAGAATTTAAAGTTATTCAATCTAATCTGTGTTTTATTGGTTGATTTTTAATAATTTATTCATATTTATTTCATAAAATATTATCCATTGCTTAGCTTCACTACAATTTTACCATTCATAATCTAAATACTCCACAAATAGTTAAAATTTGAAAATTACGTTAGATTTTAAATAAATAAATAAAACTTTATTTATTTCAAAAACCATTAGATTTAGGTACTATCAACTTCAATAAAAATAATGGTTATTTTGAACGTAGAATATAAAAATATAATAATATATACAATTAAATAAATAAAATTTTTAAATTTTAATGGTATTTGGGACACCCTGGATAACATGAAAATAATTTTAGAATGTAGCCCTTATAGGCCCCTACACAGCCCTGAAATCAAAAATATAGATGTTTGTATTTACCGGGTTATTATTTAGGTTATACGAAATGGAGTATTGTGGCCAAAGTATACAACTATTTAGTATATTTTGTTCGGGTTATTATTCAGGTTATATGAAATAGAGTACTGTGGCCATAGTATACAACTATTTAGTATACTTTGGCCACAATACTCCATTTTGTATAACCTGAATAATAACCCGGTATACACAAACATCTATATTTATGAAATTCAAACGATACAAAACCATACATTAGAAAACCATTACGCTACATTATAAATTTCACAAATTGGCTTTACTTGTATATTATTATATGTATATGATCAGACACATGTGGAAAGGTTATGTTTAAGTAAGATAATGATATGAGATGGGATCGCTATTCTGTCTAAATTACGTGCTGTGGACGATTTATTGAAATCACGATTTTTAAAAAGAAATATTTTTATTCTAGTGTTTATACAAACAGAAGTTATAATATATAGTGAATATTACTATAAAAAGCATAGCTCAAAAATGGAATACATTCAATTAACTGTAATGTTTAAATATTATTCTAATTATTTGTTTTTGTTGTTTAAACTAGTGAGTTGCATGACTAGAAGCTTTTTTTTATTAATATGTTTGGGATCTGAAAAAAATTAAGTGAAACTTTTGAAGAGTTTTGAGTGGTTTTTTTTATTATTTGGCAACAGTTTATCGCATTGACAAATGTATTAAATAAACGTTTTAGTTCTCCAAACAATGAGTATATTTTTTCTATTGTGAGTTTTTTGCTATAACATATCTAAATTTCATGTTATATTCGTAAATGTTTAATATACTAATTTAAATAAAATAATAATAAAATTTCGGCAGAAAGAATAACAAAGTCATATTATTTAATTCTGATACATATATGGAATGAAGATATACTGGGTTATTATAAATGATGAACCTATTTTTAATAATTTTACATTTATTAAAGTATTTATCCAAAATTAACAATCTCTGTAGCCATGAAAAGACAAATTTCAAAGGTTTTTTTTTAATACAAAATGTTCAATGTATCCACCTTTTGATGCACGACAAATATCTGTAATTTTTAACTATGAAGATTTCCACCTTATCCGAAAAGTCGACAGACACAATGTTCATGAGGTTTGCAGAATATTTAATCAATACTGTAACATGAAAGAGACTTGCCGAAGATAAACGTGTTTTATACCTCATCCAGTCCAAAAATGTATGAAACTATTTTCTTTGTGGAAACAACTGTAACTGGAATAGCGTACATAAACTTATTAAAACAATGGTTGTTTCCTCAAGTTGAACATTAAACTTTTATAATGTTTCAGAAAAAAAGTTTGAAACTTCCTTTTTACAAAGATTGTTAATATTGGCTTTTGACTTCATTTAATGTGATTTTTTTTAAATGAGTCCATGATTTATAATGACCCTGTATTATTGTAGTAATAAAACTAACTTAGTGGGAGAATAAAATGTGAATAAAAAGGGAGAATAATATTATGCTTTATCATTATTTTTTAATGTCATGAATTTATTTGGAAAATGTATTTTATTAATGCTTTGTTAATTAATTAATAGCAAAATACTTTTTAAAATTAACATTACATTTTTTCCACTCACTCGCTGCTCATTCGCAAACACCATCATATCGTTGCGATAATAGAAAAGAATTTCCGATAAAATAAAAATAAAATGGCATTTTAAACACTACCGCATTTTCATTATTATAACATCCTCCAAACCTACAAATATTTAGAATTTCAACGTTATCATTAATATTTAGGTATTTCAAGGTCTGCCTTATATATAATTTATATTGTTTTTGTTGGGAATGTGTGTTTATGATAATTAATTAAAATGTTTTAAGTATGCACGTCCATAAAATTAATCCGGAAAAACACTTGGTTCACAAATGCAAGGCAGTGTGATAGTAAAAATGCTAATAATTTTAAATTAAGGAAAAAATACATTCTCTCAAAAAAAGACAAGATACTATCGATAGTATAAATAATTGAAATATATAATTATTTTAAACAAAAATAATGTGAAAATAATTAATTATTAATAAATTATTTGCACTTTAGCTTCTACGACTTTATGACTTGATTGATCGAATTTTATTGATCATTGCCAAAAAATTTCCCTGTTTAATTTTCAAATAATGCTGAATCAATCAAACACAGAACGAAACTTTTTGCAGTCTCTCTGTTTTAGTGATGAATGTACGTTCACGCTTAATAATGAGCCCAACACACAGAACACGCGAAAATCCATGGATACGCTTAATAACTAGAATTAAGTTCCCGCAATAAATAAATATTTGGGCTGGTATTTTTAAGAATAATATAATTGGGCCATTCGAAATTAATGAAAATTTAAATTCGAATTCTTATTTAGATCTTTTAGTAATAGAAAAAGGATTTATTCACTTGGTCACAGTTATTTAAATAAATTAAATAAAAGAATTTGAAAATAATTAATTAATAAATTATTTTCGACCAGGTTAGACCTAGAAGAGGTGAAAATCAGGAGATATAATATGAGTATGATGGATGTCCGGCCCATTATGGTTTAAATGTAAGGGAATATTTAAATACTAATTTTCCCAATTGTTGGATTGATCGCGGTGGCAATATCAACTGTCCATCAAAATCTGATATAACACCATGAAATTTCTTAAAAAAATTTATAAAAAACGCCATCCAAATATTGAATCTTTACGGGAAGCAATTTTTGTGGAATGCAGATTAATTACAGATAGGCAGTTGGCTGATGTAACGCAAGCATTTTATAACAGATTAGGATATTGTTTACTCTAGAATGTAATTTTTTTAGTAGTTTTTCTGATATTTCCCATTGAGCGTAGATACAGTTATATAAAAATGTGAACATTAATAAATCATGAACTCTTTGTAATCTGACAGCACTATAAATTATCCTGACAATGAATAAATTCTCTTTCTTCCATTAATTACATGTTATAATTATGATTTATCCCTAACGACAAACATGTATTATAATTATTTTTCATCATTTATTTTTCTTTAATATTGATTCTGCTACGAACATAAATTAAATAGATATATTTAATACAGTACTTAAAACTATAAGAAATATTTCTTTACGATTTTTCTCCGAAATTAATAGGGGAGCTAATAATTACACATATTTGACATGTTAAATTCTTATGTTCGCCCCTTATTCTAGACACACTCGATATATTTGATAACGTTAATCATTTATAACATCAAAAAATTTAATGGTTTTAATATTTAGACATTGGTAGTTCATATTGTATGAAATAAATATGAATAAATTATTAAAAATCAACCAATAAAACACAGATTAGATTGAATAACTTTAAATTCTCGACTAGTTTCTAATCTGTGTTTTATTGGTTGATTTTTAATAATTTATTCATATTTATTTCATCGCAACATTTAGTAGTAATTAATACATAATAATTATATTACTTAACATTGTTATTGTTTAAATTTTGTTTATTGCCACACGGATATTTTACAAATAAAAATGATTTTGCACATTTCTTCCTAGTGTAGATGTTAATAAGATTAGCACATTCAACATTTGATTTACCAATCACAGGAAATAATAGGTTAAATAATGTGTGATAATTACATTATTTAACGTTTAATTTTTCAGGGTTTGACAAACAAATTCATTATCGTTTTAAATTTGGAATGACAGGTTCAACACTTATTTTTTTCATTGTGTTTATTTTTTAAATTAATAAAAAAAACTAAATTGTTTAAAATAAGCAATAAGAAAATTTTAATCGAAAATGCATTTTATTCTTTGGATGAGTATTTATCGCATAATTTTAATATGTAAGTAATTTTATTTTAATTAACGTAAGTCAATTTAGTGCGATTATTGATTGTGTTAAAAAATTATATTTATTTATTTATTAGTCATATATTTTATACATGTCTCGAATACATACATATTATTCGAGACAAGTATAAAATTATATTTATTTGTTTATTAGTCATATATTTTATACTTGTCTCGAATACATACATATTATTCGAGACAAGTATAAAATATATGACTAATAAACAAATAATATAAATTTTTAACACAATCAATAATCGCACTAAATTGACTTACATTAATTAAAATAAAATGACTGCTTTTAATAATGATTTTATAGATTTTCGACAAGAATGAATGAAAAATAATAATATTTCATAAATGACTTGTATAAATTTATGTAAAGCACCAAATAAATTGATTTTATATGATTTGATTTGATTATTTAATATTCAGTAAAATTTTAAAGAAATAATTATTTTGTTAACGTTATTTCAACTTAACATTTTTAAATATTCGCAGCGATAAAGCTGATCTATACCTCTATTTCGCGATATAAATGGACACATTAACTCTCCAGATATATTGACTGCGATTAATACTCATGTACCTATTGGGAACACCAGAATATTTTTTTCTATTTAAATTATCATCGTACTACATCGGGATCGGGATCGATACCATGATCAGATTGTTGCAGCTTGGAAATGAGTAACAAATTTTACTGGTTTGATATGTGCAACACATCTTATAACACATTTATATTCAGACTGAAATGTTACTCGAAAGTGCAATCTATTTTAACTTGTACTTTTGATTTAGCGCTTTTTTAATATTAATAATGCATAATTGGGATTTGCAGTTACTGTTATTTTTATAATTAAAATATTGTTTTATGATTTTTTAATATGTAAATGGCGTTGCAGTTAATAAAAAAATATTTATTAATAGATTTAAGATTATTGCTATTAAATATCTTAATTATCGATTTCGTTCAATGTTTATGCAATAATATATAAGGTGTCCCATGAAGTGACGCCTTTGCTTGGGAGTGTGTTGAAATCACGCCAGCATCACACTCCCAAGCTATGGCAGTCATGTCCTGGGACTTTTCAAATTATTCGATTTGAAGTCAAACAGCAATTGGCTAACTGCCAGAAGCCTTTATGCCTTAACTTTAGATTTAGTTTATTTTAAACGTTGGTTAAAATGAAACGAATCAATTGTCCATTTTAAAAAAATTGTACTTTGAAAAAAAAAACAATAAAAGCTTGAGCGCTCCAGTGCACAGTGTGTTTATTAGAGTAAATGAAGCGGGGGAAGCAAAATCTCAAGTACATATATGGTAAATGTAACTTAAGTTAATTTGTTAATAATATTTTGAAACTTACCTTCAAATTTGGCCGTTTTTGAAATGCGGTTCCGAACAAAAAAATAGCACAAAAGGAAAACATACATACATATGTTGCATAACAATGCACACACACAGTAGCTAAAGAAGAAATCATTTATTAATTATTTTCTACAGTTCATCGCTCAAAAACTACAAAAATGTATTTTACAGAATTTTTTTATTTATTTTTCCATAATATAGCATTTAATTCAAATGAATTGATTAATTAGGTTCTAAGAGAAAATCAATTGAAATTGAAACATTTTTAATTTAAAATTCAAATTTTGAAAAACTTTAATTATTTGAATAAAAATGGTTGTTCTTTTTATTTAAATAATTAAAGTCGAAAATAATATTTACTCACTTGGTCACAGTTATTTAAATATATTAAATAAAATTAAATTAATTAATGATTAATTAATTTAATTCAATTCTTTTCGTTTAATTTTATTCGGTTTTGATTTAAATTGAATTAATTTGGTTTAATTTAATTTAAATTGATTTAGTTTAATTTGAATTAATATAATTGATTTAATTTTGCTGATTGTATTTGAATTAATTTAATTGATTTATTTTAACATCTTTAAATTACGTAAGGCATCGCTATACTGGCGAGGTATAGATCCCGAAACACGTGTCTGCAGATGACCTTATATTAAGTAACGTTCATTTTATTTAAATAAAAATACTTGTCCTTTCTCCTGTTAACTTTTTTATTTTACTAGATATATTTCTTTTAATTACATTGATTCAGATTATAACACACATTATAAGCATAAATTAGCAGCATTCAATTCAATGATTTATCGAGCCATTTTTTATCCAATCACAGAAGAAAATAGAAAAGCAGAAATTAATTTAAAATATAATATAGCCAAAAAATTAAATTTTGAATCAGAAATAATAACAAAAATAATTAATAAATTTAAAAACAAATTTTTAATCAAAAATACCACAACTTCAACACCACTTTATGAACAAAATTCAAGTAAAAATTATGCAAAAATTTTATATAATCCATGTATAAATTTCAAATTAAATAATATTTTTTAAAAATTCAATTTAATACCTGCACCATATTCAAACACAAAATTAAAAATGTTATTAGGCAACACCTTTTTGAAAATTAATCCTTTAGAAAATTTTGGTATTTATTAAATAAAATGTAGCAATTGTACAAAATTATATGTAGGTCAAACTACTAGAAGTGTTTTAACTAGATTTAAAGAACATAATTACCATATTAAAAACTTTAATTCTGAAAAATCTGCTGTAGCTTTTCCTTCAATAAATACGGGATATAAATTTTCGATTGAAAATGTTAAACTTCTTAAATTTTCACGTGAATCAAAATTAAACATGTTGGAGTCTATTGAAATGAAAAAAAAAAAACACATAGATAATCTTTTAAATTTCGATACTAGTTCATTAAATAATCCCCTTTTAGATCTTATTAATTCATAAAATTTAGCACATTATATATAATTATATTTAGATTAGTTTATAGTTAACTTGATTTTTTTAAATATTTTAATTTTATCAATATTGCGTTGTTTGCCATAACAACATATTTATATTTATAAAACTCCAACTAATGAAGATGGAGACATAGTTTCCGGAATATATCTAGTAAAATAAAAAATAAGTTGGAGAAAGGACAAGTATTTTTATTTAAATAATTAAAGTCTCCACGACCAACAACCAACATAAAGAAGATTAAACGTTCCTTTTGTTGTTTTTATATTAAATTTTTCTCGGATCAAAATTTATTGCATTATGCAGTATTTTATTGATGTGCAACAGCAAGTGTACATTATGTAATACAATGTCTGGCGTGTGTATTTGCCCGGGAAGTAGTTGTTTTAATGTGCATTTGTTTAACGTAAGTCAAAAGTCACAGAGCTAAATGTGGAAATAATTTATTAATTAAATTATTTCCAAATCATTTTTATTTAATATAATTTAAGTCTCCTCAACCAACAAGCAACATAAAGAAGATTAGACTTTAATTATATCTATGAAAAACAGATATTACAAAATTTTTATAAAATAAAATCAATTGAAGTATTCTCTATTACCTTGCGAAAACATAAATTTAATTTCGATTCCAATGCATGAGTTATTATTATTTATATATACAATCATCTTTATTATGATATTTACAAATACATATATTAAACAATAAATTTAATATAAACTTAAAAATGGCTATCGACCTTAAATATATTTATTTCCTTAAAATTTTACCTATACCAAACGCGTAATATGTTGAAGCGCGTATATTCTTTTATGGAAAGAATATGTTTTATTAAATACAATAATTCGACCGGTTAATTGAAACCAATAAATATACAATTCGTTCAAGAAACTTTTCTCTTTTAGAGTACTTTCATATTTTCTTTATTTTATATTTTGTTCGTTTCATTGAATAAAAATGTGTCACTATTAATCAAATCAATAAAATCAATTTGTTAGAATAACATAAAATATAACGTGTGGTTACTTTTATTGCGAAGATATTTTCTTTCTTAATAAAAAAATCAAAGCACTCTAGAGGTGAAAAGTTCTCGGTCATTTGGTTTTATAATTAAAATATTGATATGCTATTAATTTATTAAAACCAAATGAGCATTATTTATGCTCTGTTCATAAATAATGCTCATTTGATCGTTAGAAAATTGTAAGCATAAGGTGTATAATACACCACTTATAAATTATTGAAGGATCAATCATTCTCCAAACAACTTCTTTTTAAAATACTCGTCGCGCATTTTTATACTGGTAAAAGGTTATATCTGTCCTATGGTAGTTTCTGGGTTGCTTCGCTATAATCAAATTTACTAACACCCAAAAAAACGTTTAAACATATATGTTTTGAATATCATCATGTTATATTTTGACTTTTGTTATATAAGGACTTTAAACAAATGTTCAATAAGACGTTTGCTGTTGCATTAGAATACATACACAGTAACTAAAGAAGAAAACTAAATAGAAAAGAGTATTCATTCACTTGGATATTTAAATAAATTCTGCAGATGGCCTTATATTAAACAACGTTTCTTTTGATGATTAAATTTTCGGATCAAAATTTGTTGCATTATGCAATATTTTATTGATGTGCAACAGCAGGTGTACATTATTTAATTCAATGTCCGGCGTGTGTATTTGCCCGGGAAGTAGTTGTTTTAATGTGCATTTGTTTAACGTACTTACGTAACATAATTTAAAGTCACAGAGCTAAATGTGGAAATAATTTATTAATTATTTTCAAATCATTTTTATTTAATTTAAAGAAGAAATCTTTAGTTAATTATTTTCAAATTCTTTTTATTTAATTTATTTAAATAAGTGAATAAGTCCTTTTTTTCTATTTTCATCATGTACTTTATATAAACATTATTAACCCATCAGCGACGTTTTGACGATTTTAGAAATATCCCAGACAATTCTATCGTAATTTAAATATTAGTATTGTTTACTGTTATTTTATTTTATATTTATATATCAGTTAGAATATTATATATATATATATATATATATATATATATATATATATATATATATATATAGTTATATATATATATTCGTTACATATTTTTTGTAGTATATTTTTTGTAAAAAGGTGATTCCGTAAATAAATGTATTATTATTAAAATTGCTATGTATATAATTATTTATTACAATTTATTATTTCTTCTCGGATTAAACATTTATTTTTACGATCTTTACCTCTGTTTTCTATTTAATATCAAATAGTGATATAGTTTTTTTCGTCCGCGAAAACGTTTCAACGGAAAACGCGCTTGGCATGGGAAGAATTATATTTTGCGCCAAAGATAAAAAAATTAAAACTTCTGCCTTCGGTATCGGTATTAAGTTTCTGTTTTAGCAAGGTAAAGTAATACTTCGATTGATTTTTCTACAAAATTTCGGATGATATTAATTAAATTCTCTTTTTTCAATTATTAACGTAAAGGTGTTCCTGAATTGAATTTTAAAGAATGTCATCTATCACCTTTTAGGTTCTAATAGATGTGCTCGTGTACCAAATTTCATAATTTTCTCTTCAATTGTTTACGAAAAAAATAATGAAAACCTATTTCGAGGGACCACCTTTGAAGACTGTAGCACTTTTTGGAGACAAATACGACACCCATTTTATTAAGATTTTCCTTATAATTTGCCATTCTTTATATGCTCACAGAATTTGACCAGATATTTTGGGAACACCTTACGTATTTAAAACATATACTTTTAATAAAATGTTCAACCACCATTCATCTAACGTTATGCATCACTGGTGATGGCAATTTCGGACCAAATTTAATTCTTGCCATTAAAGGCGCTTGCGCTATCTTTTCAATTAGTATATTTTATACTGTTTAACAAAACAAATAATTCTCATCTGTAAATTTATTTTCCACATGTTGGTAATCCCCAGTGGTCCCAATTAATTAATTAATTAAGTAACTAATACATATTTATAATATAAATCAAGTCTTTAATTACGTTAAACTATTCAATGGAAAATGATTTCTAAAGTGGAAAAGCCTTGACTAATAGATAGTTTCGTTCGCTGGAAATGCAATTTTGCATGCACGTGAGATTAAAGCAACTGTTTCAGAATTGTAAAGTGATAGCAATTCGAACCATTCACGTATTTCCTAATTAATGGATTATTTGCATGGTTGTATCAATTATTTCTATAATTCCAACTTAAGTCTTAAATAAATAGGAAAATAATTTTGAAAATAAATTATAAAAACTTATTAATTTTCTTTAACCACTGCAATATAATTATTTTTTAATATATTTTTTTTTTAATTATTATTATAGAAGACTTACTTAGTCACAATTATTTAAATAAGTTCAATAAAAACAATTTTGAAATGTATAACAAGTAAATAATTATTTTCCTTTCTGCTATTGAAACTTTAATTTTCATTTAATTATTTATATATATATATATATTTATATATGGGCAGAAAGACCCCAGGTTGATAGCCCGCACAGACTAACACAATATTTGTTTTCTTATTTAAATATAAATGTATATATACGACTATATAATGATGTTGTCTGAATAAAGATGTTTGTATATATATTTTTATGTATATATCTTTATTTTATTTTTACATTTTATATTTACAATCACGGTTGATAAATACATCAGAAAATGGCTATCGACCATCGGTCGGTCTTTTCTGCCTTTAATTATTTAAATAAATATAATTAATAAATTCTTTTCTATAGAGCAAAAACAATATCTTTATTAATAGACTTGTATAAATTATTATAAACATCAATATACAGTGCGTTCATAATGAAAGGAACAAATTCACTGCTGTTGATTATTTTGGAAGAAAACGCTCTGACAGGTCGATTGGTATTTTCAACGGCGCATTTTTTTTTCAATACAAATTTTATTACACCCCGTATATAAAAATTGTAAACAAATACCAATATAAATTTATATTTTTTATATCGCACAAATTATAGATACATTTCGTATACTTCATAAAAAAAATCAGAAAACCAAGAATTTATTCGACGATTTTAATAAAATTTACAGAATTTAACGACTTCAACGAACTGTACCGATGATAAAAATATCAGTTTAGTTCTTATTTAATGGTATCTTTTTATTGATTTCGCCATTATAAAGAGCTGTTTCTTTTTAAGGGTGCGGTTTAGACGAAAGAGAGAGCTATATAAATATTGACAATCACTAATTCGAGTTAGATTGCTGTTGTAATCTTAAAATAAGCAGGAATTTCATGAGATGAATTAAAAATCATTTTAATGTTTAGTTTGTGTGAAAAACAATGAAAATTGATCAAATTTATAGCAAATTTCAAAGTATATTTTTGCTAATAAAAACTTGTGCAATGAAAATTTAAAGGATTCCACTAAATTCTGCATTCAAATAACTCAGCAGACATAACCTATTAATTTTATTATATCTTACAATTTTCTTTTCTAACTTGAACTAATAAAATGACGTAATACACGAAAACGAACGATTTATTTTTTTATTTAGACTGATACTTTATACTTGGTAGATAAAAAATGTAAATATATATTAATATTATTAAATCAAAAATAATGGCTCTTTTTTCAAACGATTATTTCCATTTTACTATATAGCTATCTCTTTTTACTAAACCGCAACCTTAATGTAACTGCCTCTAATATACTATTGGGCTGTAACTACTTTGACGTTTGGAAAATTGTCCAATGTTTATCGTCGCACCCCCTTGTTCGGGGAAAAGGGAGAGATAAATTGTGCTTAATTTTAACTTTGAGGTATGTATTTGTGAGAAATGATTGTAAAATGAGGATAAGGTGGGTGGAATATTAAGTATTTATGGTACTACGCAATTTTCATAGAATCTTAATTGATTTAAATAGAAAAGAGTATTCATTCTCCTGGTCACAGTTATTTAAATATATTAAATAAAAATGATTTGAAAATAATTAATAAATTATTTCCACATTTAGCTCTGTGACTTTTAACTTACGTTACGTAAGTACGTCTTAATTAATTGTTGAAAAAAAAATATATTTGCACATCATTAACAATGAAATTTTATTAATATTAATTTAATAATTTATTTTGTTTTATTAGATTTGCAAATATCTTATTCAGAGAGATTTACATGCGAAGAGAACAATTTCGACTACCATTTTTTTTTTCACTAAATAAAAGAGAGCAATTAATTCAGGGCGCCATTTTTAATTCTTATTATTTAGAAATACCACTACTAATAATATAATATGTTTTAATATGAAACAAATTAAAGTTACTTCAATTTATTTCTAAATATAGAAATAATAGGTCTTAGTCCTTATTTGACAATATATTATGAAATTATTTATTCTTTTAATAAATATTTTCATAATATATTCTCAAGTAAGGATTATCGAGCAAGACCTATTATTTTTATATTTAGAAATAAATTAAAGTAACTTTAATTTGTTCAATATTAAAATTATTAATACGACATCGTATTATTATACAGCATACGCATATAATTTTATAATTAATTATCAATGAAAATGAAATATCTCCCAATAGAAATGTTTGATTTTCACTTATGATTAATTAGGAAGTTATATAGATTATTGTTATACAATTAGAATCTTGAAAGAAATGAAGACTTCCGTATAATTTAAAATAATTATACCATATAATCGAGAACTTTACTCCTCCAGAGTGCTTTGATTTTTTTTATAAAAAAAAAATCGATGTTGGCAATAAAAATAACCTATAGGTTATGTTATTCTTGAATTGATAAACAATGACACATATGACTTTATATTTTGTTGTCACTGTTGCCAACAAAATGTAAAATAAAGAAAAAAAGAAAAAACCCTCCAGAGATGAAAAGTTCTCGATTAAATGGTATTATAAACTTTACATATTTAACCACTAGTTCTTTAATTTGAGTTATATGTAGAGATTTTAATCACAAACACTTTTTTTTTTTCGTCATTGTAATTTGTATTGCTTTTTAATGTATTGCGATTGCATTTCTTTAATTTTTATCAAATATTGTCATCACTTGTACACGCTGCCTTATTTATGTATTTATACATTATTGTTTGAATTGAATTATTTATTCACGGTAAACCACTTGGGATAATAATTGATTAATTTATTTGTTAATTAGTGTTTTTAGTTATTGTTTATTTGAATGTAATAACCTATTTATCTACTACTTATAGTAAAACTTGTTACAATTTTGTAAAATGGTAAATTTTCCGTAAATAATAATAATAATAATTATTATTACTTTTTATATAACTTGGTATAAAGTTGACTTTTTTGTGTATGATTTTTGATGATTTATATAAATGGTTATTATTTTGTCGAAAGGAGATTTCCGTAAAATAAATTAAATTAAATATATAAAAGTGAAGTAAGAAATAAAAAGTGTTTTTAATTGTGATTTGCATATTTGAATTGATATTTTTAATTATTGCAGAATATAAATGATTTGACTGTGCATACTTCTGGTATATAATTTTAATATACAGGTCGACCACATTGAATAATTTTAATGTATTTTGAAATATTGTACGATCTAAAATTATCAATTAATAAATTAAACGTAATTTAATTTAAACATAAAAATATTCCTAATAAGAAGAAAAAGGCATTCGCCAAGCTTACCTTATCTTACCTTAGTTAGATTTAAAGATTCACATATCCTCTCGACGCACGGTAAGAAATAGTTATCACAAATCATGGCTATGGTGGTGAAGCAGTAGATGGCCACCACGAAGGAGAGCACCACCGCGCCGTTCTTCCTCTGCTCATCGGTGAAGAATTGGGGGAATTCTTCTATAGATTCACTGCACTCTATTACGTTGCTGTTGGTCGCAGACATAGATCTGCTGAACATTATAGGCACAACTCGCCTCACTTGTGTACTGTCGTTCCTTTGAACACTAGAACTGGGCGCATATTCCGGTGAGAGCAGTTCCACATTCTCGTCCAAAGGATCAATTTCTGAAAAATAATTAAATGGATTTATTGAAAATACGCGTTTACTCAAAATGGTATATTTCATGATATGGAGCGTATAACAAAAATCGACGGTAAAGTTGGCGTTGGAAGTCTCGAGTCATGTCTGTACTAATATCACACGCGTGAAATGCTGGTTGCGGTTAAACAGTGATAACTGACTTGTCAACATGACAACCAGTACTTTACGCGTGCGCGTGTGATTTTAGTTCAGACATGACTTTAGATTTCCAATATAAATCGCGTAAAGTACAATCTATTGCCTATTTTTTAAGCAATATCGTCAAAGATTTAATTTGAGCATAATACGTTAAGGTAGTAAATGGATGTGTATTAAAATTTGCCAGTCATTGCAACCTACATCATCGAGATCTCTTGGGTGAAAGGGCAAATTACTGATATTGGGAACGCGAGGGCTGGTGCATTGACTGGTGCTGCGGCTGGTATGATCATTCATACGCCTGGCAGACTAGTGCGTCCCCCTCTAAGTTTCCTATATGAATCATTGCATCCCTATACCCTAAAGAAATTTAGGTGTAGATGGGATGATGTAACAGGCTGTAGACTTTCTAAGGAAACCCTTCGGTATCCAAATGAAAGATTAGTCAAACAATACTTGCGGCTGTTCAAAGAGAAAACTTAAAACGTATCACTGCTGTTCTAACTGAACACTGCAGACTTAGAGCACACTTCCACAGATTAAGAATTGTAGAATCACCAAACTTTAGAGGGTGCTGTTTGGAGGACGAGACCGCGGAGTATATCCTTGGATATAGCTCAGTGCTAAAGTCCAGTAGAAAAGCCATACTGTGTAAGGAATGGCCAGATATGGCGAAAATCAGGAATCAACCATTCTCGGCATTGCTAGCCTATCTTGATGAGGTAGACTGGCTGTGCTAACTCTGGGTCCAGATACCCTAAAGGGATGAAGCATTAGGGGCCTAACGAGGCCTACATGCACCAACAAGCGCAACTCCCATCGTAACCGTAACCCACATTTATCCGAGATGGGAAATTTTTGATAATTAAATTCTGAATAAGGTTGACTGGATAATCATTAATGTTTGCAACGTCTAAAATTTTATTTAGTTCATATGGCTCGATTGTTATGTGGTTATAAAATTGAAAAGGCTTTGTGTATCATTGAATGCTAATTTATGCGACATCGGGCAATTGGAATTATACGGAATAGTCGAGTTTATCTTCGTTAGTTTCCTATACCCGTTTTTGGAGGTCAAGCATGGGGATTTCGGTTATTTGAAGAGATACAAGATCAATTAGGGCAAAGTTTCCCAATCTGGAGTATAAGATAATGCCGTTTTGAGAGATAAAATATTTAAACTACTTCGGACGATATCCGAAAAAAAAAGAAATTTTCAAAATAATAATTTTATTTTTTGCGAGACTATCGAAAGATTGTTTGCTTCAAAACAATTGGATCTTCATTATTGCCACTTTATGCGCTCTAGAACGTGGTAATATAATAATAAAAGTTCGATTAATCGATTTTTCGCAAACATCAGCATATTTTTTTTTTTTTCGTATAAGCACAATCTTGGATTTTTTACATTTTAAATACAGATGTCTTGTTTCTGATTACGGTGATGTGTCAAGTGTTTGATTTAACAGTTTAATGGATATGCCAAAAATCCTGTTTTTGCAAAGAGTGCCTTGGAAATGACAGGTACACTGTGACCAAGCGAATAAATACTCCGTGTGCATGTTAACGGTGCTTCGATTGAAGCGTCGATAACTACAAATAAGTATATTTTTATTTATAGATTTTTTTAATACAAAATGAGTAAAATCTGAATCGTAATTATCAATAATCCTCTTCAAAATTTTACAGCCATGAAACCATTAAAAGCATTAGAGAGCACGAAGAAAAATAAATCCCTTCGTCGAATTCCTAAATCGGGTTAATCCTTCCAGCTATCCAAAAATGGCAGGACAAAGATTTTCCCTCGTGGCTTGGACATCGTAAAAACGGCATGGGTACGTACCATTACCGCGCCCAAAGCGCGCAATTTTTAATGGGGTAAACCAGGTATTAGCGCTCAGTGCAGTAAACCAAGCGACGAATGAAAGGAAATAATAAAGTAGGGAAACCCTATTTTTTTCTCGCGGTTTATAATAAAACCGCGAATCAAATTCCTATAGACATATATATTTTAACGTTATGCATTCACCCTTCAGTAAGCCCTATAAAAGGAAATCATTTTATAATTTAATTTCATATTTTATTAATAGATATCTATTACAAAAGCTACACGTTAAAATTAACATTTTCATTTATCAAGTTGAACAAATATAATACCAAAGGGTAATTATAAATAAAAGCTGTAATTATTGCAAACATTAAATATGTATGTATTTAAAGTGTATATATTGTATATGTGTATGTATGATACCAGTATGTATATGTGTGTGTATGTATATATGTATATGTGTATAAAACATTAGACCATTTTTGCCTGTCCTGAATATCAATACATTTTTTTCACAATGTTTCTTTTGTAATTACCCCGATGATGGTCAGGTGAGTAATGGTCAAATCACCCCAACAATGATGGTGAGGGTTAGACGTGCCCCGATTCATTTAAAACCCGAAATCAGTCATTCCCTTGCAATCATTCAAGTCACTTTAACACTTCAATATTCGGGACTCAATTAATGTAAGTTTATTTATTTATTTTCTTTTATTTATTACCTTTTAACAACAGTAAGTCAAAATAGAAAAAATACAAAATCCGCTCGGTATTTGAAAAAAAATAACTTTTCATTTTTTCCACTCAAAGCACCATTAAAACAATTTTTTTAAAAAACTCACCATAATACAATTCAAGATTTAAAAAAAAACACCTGCAAAACTGTTGAAAAATGAATATTTGGTTATATATGTCCTTTGAATATATATATTTTTTATTGTTTTTCTTATTTCTATTTTTTGTGTGATTGTGTTTCCCTTTTATCGAGCCAGACGGATAATCAGAGGAAACCAATTTGAACAAAAAAAGGGACAATTAATTTCAGTTATTTTTCAAATCGGAGCGTTTAAATTTATGTGAATTCAAACCCTTAAAAACTCCCCAATGATATGCATTATTAAACATTTGTTTAAAGTACTTATGTAGCATAAGTCAAAATGTTACACTACGTAAAGAGGAAATAATTCATCAATTATATCTAATTATATATTTATTCAGGCGATATAGATAATTTTAACAATATAAATAAGTACATTACACGTAGGTGTCAGTCTATCGGAGGTATCACCTTTCTACCCTTTATGAATTATTTTCAAATTATTTTTATTTAATTTTAATACCATTTTATAGGCTGAAAGACCTCCGGTCGATAGCCGATTCATCTACAGAATATAATTCTAATTTTGGAATATTATTGTACATACATATACACATTTGAATAAAGATGGTTAGTTAGTTTCTATTTTATTAAGATATTTGTGTATAAAAGTGTATAAAGTGAGCGTCAAGATACAAATGTTTCGATTATGAATACTTGTTGTAAACGAACCTTAATTATTATTATTATTATTATTATTTTGGTAGATATAACATCTGTCAGAGATATTTAATATACATCAAGTCATTGAACGTTAAAAATGTCGAATTTTATACAAGAAAGTGATTATTTGCAGGAAAGCATTAATTTTTTGTTTTAATTTGAAGAAAAGTGCTGCAGAGTCGCATCGAATGCTTGTCGAGGTTTTGGTGATGATGCTCTATCAGAAGCAATATGCAAAAGATGGTCTTAACGGTTCAGAGATAATGATTTTGATGTGAGAAATGAAGAACGTGGAAGACCACCAAAAAAGTTTGAAGACGCCGAGTTGCAAGCAATATTGGATGAAGATGATACTTCTAATCAAAAGCGAATAGCAGGAATGTTAAATGTTGCACAACAAACAATTTATGATCGTATAAAAGCTATAGAAAAAATCTAAATGTGTGGAAAATTAGTGCCACATGAATTGAATGTAAAATAGATGGAAAAACGAACAAACACTTGTTCAGTTATGCATCGAATGGTAATGGCGACGAAAATGGATTTATTTTAAGAATCCTAAATGGAAGAATTCATGGGTTAATCCGGGACAACCTTCAACATCGACTGAAAAAACAAATCAATTCAACAAGAATGATCTGCGTTTGGTGTGGTGTATCATGAGCTTCTGAAACCTGGTGAAACTGTTAATCGCTACAGAAAACAAATGATCAACTTAAACCATGGATTGATTGAAAAACGACCAGAAGGGGCCGGAAGATGCGGCAAAGTAATTTTGTTACACTACAATGCACCTGCACAG
This sequence comes from Philonthus spinipes, assembly GCA_963082785.1. Taxonomy (NCBI): domain Eukaryota; kingdom Metazoa; phylum Arthropoda; class Insecta; order Coleoptera; family Staphylinidae; genus Philonthus; species Philonthus spinipes. The sequence goes on from OY720312.1 coordinate 8,834,167, forward strand.
AAAGCAATACCGATTCAGGATACAACCAAGCTGCTACCACACCCGTCGTATTCACCATTCTTAGCTTCTTTCGATTACCATTTATTTTCTTATATGGGGCACGGGCAGCACTTCGCTTCCTACGAAGAAGTCGAAAATTTGGTGGTTAATTGGTTTGCTTTAAAATACAAACATTTTTATTGGCGTGGTATCCATGGATTGCCAGAATAGTGGTCAATATGTATAGAAAGCAATAGTCAATACTTTGAATATATATTTTTTTAATTTTCCATTCAAAATTAGTGTTTCATTTCAAGAAAAAATCGCTAATTTGATACCGGTTTACCTGGTATATATATACAAGGTGTACACAAAATGAGTGAAAACCTTCAGGTAACTCAATTCATTAATTAATTTTTAATAGAAAATCCAAATAAGAAAAATGTTGTATTGTTCTTCATTGAGGCTCACGAGGTCTTCGGAATTTTAAATATGTGACTATAAATTAGTATTGTTTTTTAAATATTTTGTAAAAAATCAATAGCATTAACAATCAATTAGACACGTGTATAATTCCATTGATGTAAATGATTAATAAATCGGATATTTTTACAATTTTATAACTTCATCAGAAGCATTCTTTTAATGAAAATAGATCTGGCAACGACGCACGCTCGTTTGCAAATTTGATAATGTTGACGTTTATTTGATTGATTTGACATTAGTTTATTCGAAAAAATTCTACGTAAATCTACAATTATTCAAGTGACTTTCCAACGCGTTTTTTTTGTACGATGTATTCGTTTAACGAATATGCTGATATGTATATAGTATTTGGATTTTGCAACGGAATATGGCAAGAGAAGAATATCGAACACGATATCCAAATTGACAACACCCATGTAGTAATACATTGGACCAGAGACTTCGTGAATCTGGTAAATTTGTTCCAAATTACGTGAACAGAGGTAGACCTAGGGAGCGTTGTACAGTTCAGTTGGAGGAAAAAATTCTAGATGCTGTTCATGAAGATCCTACTTCCAGTACGAGACAAATAGCCAGGCAATTAAATGTTCCCAGCCTAATAACAGTGTATAAAGTGCTAATACAAAATCTGTTAAGGCCTTTTCATTTCCGAAAAGTACAACCATTGTCTGAAAATGACAATGTGCATAAAAAATCTTTTTGTAACACAATTTTAAACAAAATTCAAGAGGAACCTAACTTATTATTTCGAATTCTTTGGAGCGATGAGTGTACATTTACGCGGGAGGGAGTATTTAATAGCCATAATTTTCATTTTTGGGCAGACGAAAATCAGCGGATGGTCAGAGAATTTGGGCATCAAAGAAAATTTTCGGTAAATGTTTGGCTTGGTATTTTAAATTTACGTGTTATTGGACCAATTTTTCTTTCAACTCGATAAAATGGATTGGAATATGTAAATGTTTTAGAAGAAATTCTAGAAAATGTTCCATTAAATTTATTGAACAATATTCTATACATGCATGATGGAGCACCTGCTCACAGTGCACGAATTTCTAAAGAGTGGCTGGATGAATATTTTCCCGAAAGATGGATTGGACGTAATGGACCAATACTATGGCCAGCAAGATCACCGGATATGAATCCACTCGATTTTTGTATTTGGGGCTTTTTAAAAGAAAAGGTGTATGCAACACCTCCAGCGGATGATGTAGAAGTTATAAACAGGATAAATGCTGCAGTTGAATTAGTTACAGAAGATATGCTGCTCCGGGTAATAAATTCTATTCCTCTGAGGCTCCAGATTTGTTTAGAAACTGATGGATACCAGTTTGAACAGTTTCTATAATTTTGATCTTAAACTTCAAATTTGACATGTGAAATATATGATTATTTTTTTTAATAACACTTGTTTGATCCAGCGTTGCCAAATGTATAGTTCTTTTAAGTGGCCCGTGAGGCTTAAGGAAGGACTGTGTGACTTATTTTCGTAAATATTTTTATGTAAAAATTAGTCAAAGAGTCACGCTACCTAAAGCTTTTCACTCATTTTCTATACACCTTGTATATATATATTGTAATATATTAATTTAAACTTAACACAAATATTTTAAATATAAATATTTGTAAAAATATTAATTAACACAACAGTTAAAAAACGTGCCTTAAATCCTCAATGTCGGAGCCACATTCACATATTTCTGCGATAACATTCCACGTTTTTACACACAAATCGGTTTATTTTGATTATTTCCGTCATATTATGTAATTCTAAGTAATGTAAATATAAACGGTAAAGAATAAATTCAACCCATTTTCTACTGTAAAGTATATTTTCATTATTTTGCATTACATAATATGGTGTAAAAAAAATCAAAATAAACCCATTTATCTGTAATAACGCGTATCGTTATTTCCAATGCGCAATATAATTGCTTTTTGTTTTGTTTTCAGAATTACGAAGAACCTATAAAAATTCCACAATACGCAATTTAATGCATATATTCCAAAAAAATATATGTACGGGATTACCTTGTGGAGAAACACAATATATAATCGACTTTTTTTAGAAATATTTTCTTCGTTTATTATTTTTGAGGCTGAGGAATCAATGCTTTTGGTTTAATTTATTTTGATTTAATTATAAATTTTGGCCAAGCCTCATACTATAATCGTTCCAAACAACAAGAAAAAATAATAAAAATTAAAATGTATATGAATATCCAGAATGTCACATATTTAGAGGGAGGGGGACTTAAGAGGTTGTAAACTCGGCACTCCCCGAAATTTTAATTACTGACTAAAAAAATAACATCAATAGACAAGAGTATTCATTCACTTGGTCACAGTTATTTAAATAAATTAAATTAATTTAAATTTTAAATTCAAAATAACGTTCTAGCAACTTATATTAAACGTTATTTTATAAGTATAAAAGAGTATTCATTCTCTTGGTCACAGTTATTTAAATAAATTAAATAAAAATGATTTGAAAATAATTAATAAAAACTGAAATGTTAACAAAATCTTAACAAATATGGACTTTCAAAAATTAACAGCCTCAACAGTTAAATAAAATAATTAATAAATTATTTACACTTATTATTTCATGTTGATGAAACATTACTAAAACATTTGCTCAGTGGGTTAATTACATATTTTTTTAATTTCATTTTATTCGTATTACATTATTAACAGTAAATCATAGCCACCCAAATTATTTCTATCTACGCGCCTTTATCTAGAAGATAATATACAAATTATATAAAAAAATCGGCTACTGGAATTGAAAATTTTCCTTCTTCAATAATGTGAAAGGGCGGCTTACTAAGTCCAGTATTGTTACTCCGCTCATTATTCCTAACCTGATTATTCAAACTCTCAGATACCCGGCATGCTTGAAAAAGGATGCTTAGAAATAATCGTTTATCGGAGTTACGAATTTTCATTTTTTTCAATAATATGAAAATGGAGCATATTTGTAATTTAAACAATAGTTTTTTTAATAAATTAAATAGGAAATAATTAATTAATTATTTTCAAATTCTTTTTTATTTAATTTATATAAATAAGTTTAATTGGCGGAAAGACCAAGGTCGATAGCCTGTTCAAGAAAGAAACAAATATACCATAATATATTGTAAATATATGTAAAAAAAATAACTTTAAATAAAGATTTTGTAGTAGTAGTAAGTTTAACCAAGTGAATGAGTACTCTTTTCTATTGATATCAAGAGTTTTTTTTAATTTATTGTAGAGATACTGCTACAATTATTTAGTCAACACAGTGGCACTATCAAGCGTAGATCATTTAATGCACCATCAATTATATAAAAGGAAACCTGTTAAGACCTGGATTGTCACATCTTTTGAATTCAAGCAAAACTTGAAGAAAATATATTTTGAATTAAGCGCTCATTATTAAAATCCAATTTATTATATTCCAAGTCGATTAGACAAAATGAGGATTTAAAGCCTCATTTTATCAAATTTAAAATATTTTTAATAAATATTTAAAATATTTTATTCTGCCATTTCCAGAACATGACTATCTTATACTGAAACTGACATAATATGTACAATAACAAAATTATATAATTCTTTAATTTTGTCGGCGTTAACTTGGTGGTACATTTTCAATATAGTATATAAAGAAAACAAAATTACTTTTTTATGTCACTTGGATTTTTTATTAATCATGACTAGTTTCGATTACACGGTAATCATTTGTTAAACAGTGAATTATATTTACTATAGTTTGAGAATGATTACCGTGTAATCGAAACTAGTCATGATTAATAAAAAATCCATGTGGTATAAAAAAGTAAAATTATATAATGTAAATTGACGCAGTGTCGATCAATAAAAGTGAAATTTCTGAACAAACCTTGTTTTTCTTTAATGCATACTAAATAATTCTGTTACTTGTGTGAAATAAAGATATATTATTATTTTATTATTATTTTCTTTTTTTTACTAAAAAAAATTTAAATATATTGCCAAGCATTTTAAACACAAATTCTATCGCGAAATCGTATGTGTGGTGGCCACATATTTATTCAAACGTTGAACAGTAAATTTCAAATTGCATGTTCAAAATATGCAAATACACCACAAAAATCACAACTAATCCCATATGGATTTGTAAAATTATGACGGATACGTTTACATTTGGATTTTATGGGGCCTCTCTATAATAAATATATTTTTGTAATAATTGATTTTACTTGTAAATAAATAGAATGTTTCGAGATGACTTTAACTACTAATAAAACAAAACAAAAAAAAATAAGAGATGTTTTTGCGGGTTTCGGTATACCGAAATTGATAGTGACCGACAAGACTACACAATTTATGTCGGAAGATTTTCAACAATTTTTCAAACTCAATGGAATTAAACTTTATGCAAGTGCTCCATACATTCCGTCAACAAATGGTGATGCAGAAAATACAGTAAAAACAATTAAAAATACAATTTTAACAGGAAAATATAATAATTTTAATTTAGAAAAATATATATATATATATATAATTGATATTTTTACAGAATCGAAATTCCGAACACATTACCACAGTATAGTTCTATAGTTAGAACTATACTGTGACATTACCACAAATTAATCTCCTGCACAGATGTTAAGGCTGCGATTTTACGCCTAATAGACGGTGCGCTTAGCGCCAGAGCGTGCAGTGGTTTTTACAAAATGTGTGTGTTTATTTTATTACAACTTTTATTTTTCAATCTATCAGCAAACGTCTGAACTACTAGGAGCTGTTCCAAATAAAAATGACGGCGTCGTACTAAATTTGTTCTCAATGACAATTTTATAGGATCAAGTAGCATAAAAATAATTATATTATGAATGTGTTAAATATGGATATTGAGAGGAAGACTTTCCACATATACTCAGATATATTTAATATAAATTAAATGTACTTTTGTAAATTAAATTAATTTTTGAAAAATTATTTTTTTCACTTTTTTTGTTTTTAAAAACTAAAAATTATCTGATGTCATTTATCAATAAATAAGCTATATGCCTGTATTTAATGTTTATTTTTTTATGACTGTATAACATTGTTAATCCCTTAAAACGGAAATGTAATGGGGATCGCAGCCTTAATTGAAAGAAAATTACATACAAGATTATATTTAATATCTCCATTAACAAAAGAAATAGTGAGAGAAATATCATGAAAACAAATAAAAAATTAAAGGTTATATTTAATATAATTAATGGTTTTAATATTTAGACATTGATAGTTTATATTGTATGAAATAATTATAAATAAAATATTAAAAATCAACCAATAAAACACAGCTTAGATTGAATAACTTTAAAATCTCGACTAGTTTCGGGTTATTAGCCCATTTTCAAGAGAAAAAACAAATTTTAAATTCTCTTGAAAATGGGCTAATAACCCGAAACTAGTCGAGAATTTAAAGTTATTCAATTTAATCTGTGTTTTATTCGTTGATTTTTAATAATTTATTCGTATTTATTACAGGTAATAGTTATAAAATGTTTAATGTTGGTGATAGAGTTTATGTTAAAGATTATCTAGGGAAGAAACAAGTATAGGTTTCTGCAATAGTTGCAAAAATGTTGGGAAATAAACTTTATTTGATAAAAACAGAAGACAGTAACCAACATTGGAAACGTCATGTTGGTCAAATGTTACCGAATAAGAGTATAAATGTACAAAACTTAAAACAGAGTGATACGTGCATTACAACTCGATCAGCTGTTTTTGTCTTTCAAACAGCAATAATAATAGTAGTAGTAAAAATAACACTAAACCAAAAATCATCTTAACAGAACTTCTTACCAATTTTGGTATGTTCATATACATACAGTTGAATATTTAAAATTTGGCTGCATAGAATATTGTCTAAATAAATCAGCGACGAAAGGTGAATTTTATGCAAGATCAAAGAATGAAATATTCGTTGGTTATTCTGAAGAAAGAAAGAGCATATACAATTTGGGAACTAGATTATTCTAGAGTTAAGATTTTACTAGAAATGTTACATTTCTAGATAAGAAAGAAAAAAAAAAGAAAATAAAAACGATTTAAAACTGTAATTTGAAGAGTTTTGTACACCAAATTATCTTGAAGATAAGGTAGATGAACATATAAACGCCAATGTGAACAGCATTGAAATGGGGATTATTTTATCATTACAATGCGAAAACGGGGACGTCCAAAAATATTATATTATTGTAACATTATTTTAAAGTCAATTGCGAAAAATTGTTGTTTATGTTGTGGCGTGTAAATAGCGAAGTATTTGACTTTAAAAATATATGGGTTTTTTTTAAGTGAAATGCTTGGCTATTTACCTGCCACTACACAATCAACAATATTTCTAATAATAATAATAATTTATTACGGAATCACATTTTTACAAAAACAATACAATATATATATATATATATATATATATATATATATATATACAGAGAGGTTTTTTTATCAGTATACATTAGACGAACTGTATACTTGCAAAAAAACAAAAAAACCAAGTCAAACTCATTGAACCGATATGTTTAGTTGCCTATAACACACAACTAAACGTCAAACGCTAAACTTCAAATTGTGTGACATATTTGGGCGAAAATGTATACAAAAGAAGAAAAAGTAGAATTTTTGACAATGTATTACAATTCTAACAGTATAAGAAGAGTAAGAGACATCTTTTCAACCAAGTATCCCAAACGGCCGATTCCTTCAATTCGGACAATTCAAAAAACAATAAAACAATTTTATTCGGAAGGTTGTATCATGCCTTCGCATAAAAATCGCCGCAGAGTAAATAATGTATTAACTGAGGATATTAATTTAAATATTTTGTGTTTCGTCGAGGAAAATCCAACAACCTCTTCACGAGTAATTGCTAAAAATTTAAAAATATCAAAAAGTTCAGTGCTGAAGACTTTTAAAAAGTTTAAATACAAACCTTACAAATTTGGAAATTATCAACAATTATTCGAAGAAGATAAGGAAAAAAGAACAGAGATGTGTGAAACATTATTTAATCTCATCAATAATGAAGAATCAATTTTACAGAAAATATTGTTTACCGATGAATCGACTTTCACTTTAAATGGTGAAGTGAATTCCCAAAATTTCAGGTATTATTCTTATTTATTAAATATGTTATGGTACTAACCTTCTTCCTTATCTCTCCTTAGATATTGGTCACATACTAACCACCATGTACAAAATTTTACTCGTACGCAGTATAAGAACAAAGTTAATGTCTGGATAGGACTGATTGATAGATACATCATCGGTCCGTATTTTATTGATGAGAACCTGACATCCAACATATTCTTAGAAATGCTAAGGACTAAAATTGTTCCAGATCTCGAACGATTGAATATCCAACTACCATGGATACAATTGGATGGAGCCTCTCCGCATTCTACAATTGCTATACGAATCTTTTTAAATGAAAAGTTTCCAGGTCGTTGGATAGGAAGGTACAATCAAGGTATAGGATCACGTTCTCCAGATTTGTCACCCAATGATTTTTTCCTTTGGGGGCATTTAAAATCATCTGTTTATGATAATACTGAAATGCGTAATGTGGAGGAATTAACACATCGAATTACTAATAAATGCATCCAACTTAACCCCGATTTTATCAGAAACACGGTGTATGCTTTTCGTGATCCTTTAAGTTACTGTCTTGTAGTGTCTGGCGGTCATTTCGAGCACTTATTGTAATTATTTATTTCAAGTTTATTGTTCTTCACTGTTTTTTTTATTTTAAATTGTCTTAATAAAATTTCTTAATATTTTTTAACCGTAAAATGAATAATAAGTGAGGTGTTTTGATAAATAAAAGGAAATTGCTTGTGACGGTAACGCATGCAGTTTTAGTAATGATTTATTTTGTTGCGTTTTTCAATAGAATAAAGAGAACGAAACATACAATATTCTAAAGAAAATATTTTAGTTTAATTATTTTTAAAATCATCCCAATCAAGGTATTTGGCTGCTCTGGATTAATTGAAAACATGTATTATCCTCCTCTAGTACTGTTGGAATTGTAATACACGCTTGTAATTCGACTTTTTCTTCATTTGTATACATTTTCGATCAAATGTTTCACTCAATTTGAAGTTTAGCGTTTGACGTTAGTTGTGTGTTATAGGCAACTAAACATATCGGTTCAATGCGTTTGACTTGGTTTTTTTGCAGGTATACAGTTCGACTAATGTATACTGATAAAAAAACCTCTCTGTATATATATACCAGTGTTACAATCAATCAACGTTTATGCAAGTACAAAAAAAGTATAAAATTAAAGTAATTTCTTAAGTTGACGCTTAAATGTAATGAACGAACTCCCAAATATATCAAATTTAATATCACAGTTGAGTATGTTAATATATCTTATTATTCTATTCAATGGCCTGTTAAGTGAATAATTTTGCTTACAGGGACGTATATTGAAAACCGCCTTGCTTCTACATTTCAACAAATATGGGTTAACATTAAAACTAAACAAACTTTTTTTCGCAATATATTTTATTTATTCTATATTGTTTTATTTTAAATTTGCTTTATGAGTTATGTGAAGTATGTTTGAAAAAATGAAAAAAAAAAAGATTCGTTCCTTACTTCATTTTTTATTTATAATAGCTAAATATACATTTATATTGTATTTTCGTGATTAAAAAGAAGTATATTATAAAAAAAAATATGAAAAATGATTTGCAATTTAACCAACTTTGTATAGGATTATAACATAAAGAAGAGTAGCTAAATGTACATTTAGCTATTATAAATAAAAAGTGAAAAGGAACGAATCATTTTTTTTTTTCATTTTATATATTGTTTTACACAGCCAATATTAAACAAACACACGTGTGTATGTCGAATTATCAAACTATAACATCTAATGCAAGTCGGTTTCTGTATTAAATATTTAAGTGAGCGCTAACAATTTGTGTCTTCTGTCGTTGAATTATTAAATAACAATTATTCAACTACCATGTATTAATAATGAATTGAACGAATATTCCTAAACGCCTGCCTAGAGCCGAAGATTTGAATAGCGTAGGTGTGTAATAATAGGTGGGACATTTTAATATTTAATATAATTTACTCGATCGTAAAATTGATATTTGTTATTTAAACCATTTACTAAAATTAGCAATAACTGATAATTTTACGCAGAATGTGTGATATCTTTGAAATTATGATATCTTAGACAAATATTTTATTAAAATATCTCATCAGCCAAATAAATCGTAATAGTAATGATTATTACAAAAATGTATTAATTAATTGATTTTTTTATATAAATAATGGTTTTAATATGTAATATGTTTTTGATGAAGTGGTAATAACCAAAATTCAAACGAAAGTTTGGAAGCGAAGCGCCTCAATTGTAGAACAAAAACAGTGAACATGTCAACGTTCCTGGCCGTCAGCATATTTAATTAAGGATTCACCTCTATAAACTTTATAGGGGTCAGTTTGGCGCGGTTTATGACCGGAGGCATTATTATGCAGTACTTCTTCAAAGACGATGATTATCGCAACGTTACGATCAATGGAGCAACATACTGTTCGATGATCACGATCTTTTTTGTCCAAACTAGAATAATTGGACTTAGTTGACATGTGGTTTCAACAGGACGGTGTCACATGTCACACTAAAGGCGATACCATGATCCAATTGAGAGGAGGGTTTAGTGAGCAATTAATCTCACGTTTTGTCGCAGTAAATTGGCCACCATGATTGTACGATTTGACTCTACTAGGCTATTTTTGTAAGGGTATGTGAAGTCACTCGTCTACAGGGACAAGCCAACCATCATTTTTGCCTTGAAAGACAACATTATACATATCATTGATGAAACACTCAACGAAATATTGGAAAAGGTGTGCCAAAATTCGATTTTCAGAAAGGCAACATTTACATGAATCGGCCTGCAAGCGGTTCGACGCGGAGCGTGTGTTTTGTGAAACTTCAGCAGCACAGGATTCCATCCTGCAACAATATTATGACCTGCAGGTGCGCAGGATTTCATTGAAGAAGAGGAAGGAATCCTCTACGCAGACTAAACTTAACAATCTGAAAAGACGGTTTAAACTTTTCTCGAAACTTTGAACACGTTTTTCTCGAAAGCACTTTTTGCCCGCTGGCCGAAAAGGTTTATTTTTCTATCCAATAAATCGGCTTGAGCATTTAATATTTTGTTCTTCACACTTTTCTACGGAAACTGAACCACTTTCGTTGCGAAATATTAAAAATTATTTTTTTTCCGAGAATCTCAAAATTGGAAAAAAGTAGGCAAAAATCGACACTTTTTTTTTTCACATTTTTCGGTGAAATGTTTCGTCCGAGGTTCAGTTTCCGTACAATTAATTTAGATTCATAATTAATACTTAATTTAATGTTTAAGATTACGGAAAGTGCCGATACTTTTCCGGCCACACAAGCTTAGACGTCGGACATGATCCCATTCGGTTGCCATTTTGAAAGGGATATACACTGATATAAGTTAAACAAGCACTTTTTGCACTCTAAAAGTTTATAAACAAGTTGATAAAAACCGCAAGTTCCAAAGTGTTTTATTTTTCCCAAAAAAATCGTGAAAAACCGTCTAAAAAAAAGGCCGTCGGAAATGTAATGAAAGTGAGAATAGTTGTTAAATGAAGTTTTAAAATGTAACAAATAAAAATTAAATGTCTACAACAACACACAACAGTGAAAAGTATTAAATTTCACAATCCACTATTTTTCAACTCATTTCATTTACGACAATTAACCGTCAATATAACATAGAGGACAAAGACTGCTTGCTGAAACACCGGCGGTCGATTGGCTTTTAAATTGTAAAATTATATATTTTTATTAATTCTTAATTAATAATAAAGATTGTAAATTTATTATATTAATGAAAACTATTACAATGTAATAATAATTTTTAATAATTTAACAAAATATGAATTAAAAGGAAAGACTAACACAAAATTTATTCTTGTTAAGTAAATATAAATGTATGTATAAGCTAATGTAATGTTGTCTGAATAAAGATATTTGCATATATATATACGAATTAAATAAAATTAAACAAACAAAAATGCAGTTGGAAAAAGGGATTGATCGAATTTTATTGATCAAAGCAAGAAATTTTCCTTGTTTAATTTCATTGTAATAATATGAATTACGACATAATAACGTTTGAAGCTATTATTTTATTAGAAAAATATTTAGTGACATTAAATTAATAAGAATACCATAGGTGTGGTCGATAACATTGACACCCAATACAAGTATAAGAGGAAACGATTAAGAAAGAAAGAAATAAAAAAGAAAGAAAGGTCTGGTCGATAGCCCATTCCCAAGCAAGGGACATTATGACACTATTTATTTATTATATTATATTGTTGAATTAATACAAAATTATGTTTTTTTTCTTCAATAGAATTACATTTTTGTAGATAGTTTAACGAAAATTACGACAAAAACTCTTTATGCTGTATACCACTTGAATTTTGGCAGCTTCTGCTTTTTATAAATTAAATTTTGGTAAGTCATAATTCGACTGATGAATACGTTCTTATGAGCAGAATATTGATCATTTTTCACACAAATATCGGTCTTTTCTGAATTTTATAGCTATTTCATCCTCGTGTTCGTTTATTTTTGGTAATCTATATTTTTTCTTTACTTAACTAACTAAACATATTTATTCAAATATGTATATGGAGTAATATAATGTTCGATGATCACGATCTTTTTTGTCCAAACTGGAATAATTGCACTTAATTGACATGTGGTTTCAACAGGACGGTGTCACATGTCGCACTAAAATTATATAAAATTAAAATTATATTATACAGATGAATAGGCTATCGACGTTCTTTACTTATATACAATCATTTTTATTGTGGTATTTACATACAGTGCGTTTTTTTTTTTTATTCAGGCCTCATAGGGATTTACATAGGAAAATCTTTTCGTCGTGTTAATGGTTTTTATATGGTATGGATTTTGATCAAATTAAACACACATTTAAATTACAGTAATTTGTACAAAGTTCAGCAGTTTTTAAATTATTTTAAATGCATTTTATGTTTTAAATAGTGATTTAAAATAATGATAATTTTAAATATTTTCTTAATTAATAGGCTTAGTTCTCTGACATCTACTGAAGTTGTCAAAGTATTCTAGTTTATTGTACATCTTTTATTGCATGAATATTGATCACGGTGTAGAACAAGAAAAGATTTAAATAGTGATGGATTACACAAAAGAGCTTATTTTGAAAAGATATTAAGGTTTAGTTAATTATTTCAAATTAGTTTTCAATATTCAATAAACTTTAATTAATTAACTTAAACTAGGCAATACAATAACTTAAAAAAAACCATAACATTAAAGTAAATGATCAAACTATTGCCCATTAGCAGCTAAACAATGACCTAGCCTATCTTTAAAATGTCTTTTCACATTTTGAAGCTGCCGGAGAGTTATTTTAGCAGATTCTTCGAGAATTCTTCCTTTTAATTCTTCTAAATCCTTTGGTCTCCTACGGATATCGTCAAAAACATTGCTTGCCAAATAACCCCAGTAAAAGAAGTCGAGCGGTTTTAAATCGGGACTCCTTGCTGGCCATTTCAGAGGTCCAAATCGCCCAATCCATCCATGCGGAAATTGAGTATTTAAATACTCAGTAATTTGTTGCGTGCTATGTGGAGGAGCACCGTCGTGCTGGAAAATTATTTCACCATTTACTGGCACTTGTTCAATGGCAGGAAAAATATTTTCCATCAATAATCTTTTATATTTTTCTCTATTTAGCGATCCCTCTATAAACAATGGACCTATAATATGGTTACCTACCATTCCTGCACATACGTTGACCTTTTGTGGCCATTGTGTGTGTGTGTGTGGTTTGGAAGAAATATGGATTTTTTCTAGACCATAATCTTGTGTTTTGATTATTTACTGACCCATTCAATATGAAAGTTTTTTCATCAGTAAAAAGAATTATATTCATTAGATTTGGATTTTCATTAATTTTATTAATCCAATACTCGCAGAATTCCATTCTCGGAAAATAATCACTTTCTAACAGATGGTGGCTATTGTGAATTTTATAACTTTTAAACTTTTCCAACTTCAATGCTTGGTAGCAACTGCTTCGTGTAACTTGAAATTGGCTGGATAATTTTGTCACACTTATTAATGGATTTTCTTCAATTGCCAAACACACATATTCCCTCAAGTCTTCTGTCACAACCCGATTTGCACGTTTTCTTCCTCCACTATATTCCGCATTAACACAACCAAATTTAACAAAGTTGTTGTAAAATTTTAGAATTGTTTTCTGATTTGGAATTGGCCGTCCTGGATACTCCACGGAGAAATGATCACGCACTTGTCTACTTGATAGCCCTTTTATGTACTCCATCACCATTTTAACCTTTTCTTGGGTGGTATAAACCGACATTCTTTCAATAAAAGGAGTACAATAAATTGGAACACTTTGACAATTACGATTGATGTCAGTGAACTAAGCCTACTATTTAAAAAAATATTCAAAATTGTTATCATTTAAAATCAATTAAAAAAACGCATTTAAAATAGTTTAAAAACTAATTACTCTAAATTAAATGTGTGTTTAATTTGATCAAAATCCATACTATAGAAAAACCATTAACACGACGAAAAGATTTTCCTATGTAAATCCCTATGAGGCCTGGATAAAAAAATGCACTGTATACATATATTATACTATATGTTTAACATAAATTTATAAGTTTTTTACTTATTTTCTCAGATAATACAGATTTAGTAGTATTAGTAGTAGTAGTGTTGATTCGTATTTTATAATGTAAAAATATGTGTATTTCTGTGAATATTTCTGTTTGGATTTTATTGTTTTATTGCGACCTTTCATACAAGGGAAAAGGGTCGCTTGTATTTGAATTTTGTATATTGATTTTTTGTATTTGAGTTTTCCAAAGCGAAACCTGAAAATCGAATGTTTTTCTCGGATTTTCAGCTCCCATTTTTTACAACTTGTTCAAGTCCAAAAGAACGATTAACCAGTGTCAGGAAAATATTTCAAAATTTCTAAAGAGCGGGCCCAAACCTGCCAAATTGGGCCTACAAACGTTAATCCGTGATCGAGCCGAGCGTCCGGCCTCGTTCCTTTTACAGCACCAAGTTTTCAATACCCAATCCTCTGTCCTGTTTTCTTACGATGAAAAAACATTCCTTGCAATATCTTGAAAAAATCCCTTTATAATTATTCTTCACCAGACTTTCCTATCCTAACACATTCCCTCTGAGAGAAAAATAATCAGTCTCGTCCAGAACAACGCGTTGACAACATCGTTCTTTTGTATATTAAATAAAAATAATTAATAAATTATTTCCACATTTAGCTCTGTGACTTTTGACTTACAATATGTAAGTACGTTTTGGTCGTACCGCTTATGTAACTTATGTATGCAATTATATTTTCAAGTCAATATTTTAACTTATATTTTTATTCCTTTTTTTTGTTATTTGTTTTATATATATATATATATATATATATATATATATTTAAGCAGTTATTAAACATATCGTTTTGTTTAATATTCTGGTATTAGTAATTTTGAATAAAAATCGCGAGACCCCACAATTTACAAGTAGTAATAAAAAAAAACTGCAAACGAATGATATTTTATTCCACCACATGTTTTCATGCAATAAAAAAAGAGTAAAAAACCAAATATTATAATGTCGGAAAACATAAAATTGTTTTATTACGTTAAAAAAATAAGTAGCCTTAGAAATTATTGATTGAAAAAGACAATAGAAAAATTCTGAGAAAAATCGGACATGCGGTCAAAGTAATGATAATTAACCATTGTGGCAATCGTGTCTAATTACAAGTGCACACAGCATAAATTACAATAGATAATGAAACAATACATTTCCACACCGCACACAATATTTATCGATTTCAGTAGATAATACATTTGTGAAAATTAAACAAAAAAATCGTAATAATCGACTCGAAATGGATATTTGGCAGTAAACTCACCTGTGAGGTAAGACGCGCACACGTGCATAAACAGCGCGAGAATGACAACAATCGTCCCGATCACTTTCATTTTTTTCCTCCAAGTTCGTCCGTCCTGATGAATATTTGAATGGAAGGGGCAGGGAGACACCTGCCGGTTTACCCGGCTTTTCCCAAGCTATTCCACTTCCACTGTTTTCAGTGGTCCGCCGATAGTTTTCCTAATTGGAATTATTGTTTCAACTGGCCGATTAATTTGTACCATATCGGTTTTGAGTCTGAAAGAAACACAAAATATGAATATTTAATAGAGTCTAATAATAATAATACTTTTTTAGGCTGAAGACTAATTACAAAAGAAATTAAAAAAAATACATAATGTAAATTAAATTAAATTTAAATCTAGTAAATTAAAGACGACGCAAGCGCCACCTTTTGCCTAATTTCAAATGGCATCGTCAACGATTTGGGTCTACAAAGTAGACGACCGAGAATCATTGTTTCGTCCACTAAAGGAAGGCGAACTTGCCCTGTTTAAGCAAACAAGGAAAACGAAATTCACATTTAATGAAACGTTCAGTCACCATTCATCACTAGTTATCCATACGCTAGATGAATGGTGACTGAACGTTTCATTAAATGTGAACTTATATTTAGTGTTGGGCAAAATCCAGTAATATTAGTAATTTCGAAATTAGAAATAACTAGAGTCAATAAGTAACAATAAATTGATGTTCTTTTTTTTTTCAATAAATAGAGAACAGTTACTATAAATTAAATTTGGTTTCAGTTTACCTGAAGTGTTTTATATCAATAAATTAAAACTTGGTTTACTCCTATCTTCACTTTTTAAAGTTTTTAAGTGAAGAAAGGAGTAAACCAAGTTTTAATTTATTGAGAGAACAGTTAGTAATACAAAATCTATTAACAGATAAATAGCTATCGATCATAGGTCTTTCTGCCTTTATGTAAATATAAAATATTAATAAAATTGTTCTATACAATGACAATGTTGATAAAGATCAACTTTTTTCCATCTCTACAATTTAAATTTAACAAAGAAATAATAAAATATTTGTAAATCAAAATACTTTTATAAAATTTATTGTTGAGACACTGCTACAATCATTTTGCCTGACAGTGATATGATCAGGAAGATAATTATTAAGGTTTACAAGCACAAGGCTGATTATATATCCTTAAAAAACAGGTAGATAAGTGGTGGAGGTGTGGAGTAGAGTTGGTACAAAAATACAATATTACCAAAAAGAAATAATAGATACCATAAAAAATATACAACGTGCAGCTAAACATAATTATTATAAACAAGATTTTAATAGAAAAGAGTATTCATTCTCTTGATCACAGTTATTTAAATAAATTAAATAAAAATGTTTAGAAAATTATTAATAAATTATTTCCGCATTGAGAACAATATGAATTATAAATTATATAAATTTGATTTTGCAACTATTTGGAATAGTTTCATATCTAATTGGATATGAAGTTACAAAATGTAGAGTATTTGAACAGAAGTCAAAATTATCCAATAAATGTCTATGTGGTTATCTTATGCCCGATTTAATCACTTTACTTTTGAATACAATTACGATAACACTAATTATCGATGATTCAAAATAATTTAACTATTCGTCATTTTTTTGCTAATAATGATTAACAAGTTGAGTAAAATTGTTATCATGTTTTCATTTTATGTTATTAATTGAAAATCAATTAATAATATGTCTACTATACTGTACTACTGTCAAGCAGTTTATTTTAAGAAACAGTTTTGATATTTTTTTAATTAATCTGTTGAATAATTTTTACATTCCCCTCATATAAAGTTATTTAATTTTATTAAAATATTGTATCAAGAATAATAGAGCTTCCCGTATAAGTAATAAAATACAAAACATCTGACACTTTGAAGATAAGGTGAATTTTCTCTTAAAATGGTTATAATCCATTAGCTATTATTTTCAACAAAAAAAAAAAAAACAAAGTTGGCTCACAACCCCTATGTATACATGTAATATACCCAAGTCAAACACATTGATGTATGTGTTTAGTTGCCTATAATACGCAACCCGGATAATTTAAAAAAAAATTAACAATTTTCTATTTTGTTTACGACAATATTGAAATGCACAATGTGGAAGAATATTCACTATCGTATGAGTTATAATCTTGCAGTTTGTGGTAGTTATTTATAGCATTTATTCTAATTATTTATTTCATTCAAGTTTATTGTTCTTCACTGTTACTTTTCTTTCAAATTGTCTTAATAAAATCTATTGATATTTTTTACCTATAATTTCTCCATTATAATAAGTGGCTATTTTTTATAAAAAAAGGAAATTGCTTGTGACGGTAACGCATGCAGTGTTAGTCATGATTTATTTCGTTGCGTTTTCCAAAGAAAATGTTTTAGTTTAATTATTTTTAGAATTATCCTAATTGATGTATTCTGCCACTTTGGATTCATTGAAAAGATGTCTTATCCTCCTCTAGTACTGTTGGAATTGTAATACACGCTTGAAATTCGACTTTTTCTTCATTTGTATACATTTTCGATCAAATATTTCACACATTTTGAAGTTTAGCGTTTGACTTGTTTTTTTTTTGCAGGTATACAGTTCGCCTAATGTTTACTGATTAAAAAAACCTCTCTGTTTATGTATATACATATATGTATATACAGGATGGCGCAAGATTACGATGAAGTTCAATATCTCAGTTATCAAGAAATTTACAAAAATATATTACTGACATAATTTTTAGCTACTGTAAAACTTCGCATTTTTAAATTAGTTTCATATGTACAGGATGTTCAATAATCACGTGACGTATCAAACATATGCTTTTTTAAATGGAATGATATATTTTTTATGAAGATTTTCGATTCTATATTTAATAATAATTATTTTTTATATAAGATTTAATAGGTCGATTTTTCATATTTTTAAAGTTATAAACAAATGAATGTTGAAATCGATAGTTTTTTGGAGCCTAATATTTCAATAATGAAAAATTAAATAAATATTCTTTCAACGCCATACAAATGCTAAAACACTTATTAATAAAAGAAATACCCTTTTTTCTCTTAATACAATTTTTTATATATAAGGTGAAGCAATTCGTAAAATTATTTTTTTCTCTTTTTACTTCAATGGGAAATTTTTATGCTATTTTAATGGATAATTAATCACTCTTCATTTTTTATATAACATATTAAATAGCTACCGTTTACTGTTTTTGAGATATTTAATCTCAAATTCAAATTTGGTATAGAATTTTTTACCAAAGTATGCCGCACCAGAACAAATAATTCATTTAGTTGTGAACGTTACGCTTAATATCATATTTAATAAGTAAAATACATTTTACGTTATATTTTTTAACACTGGTGCAGTTAAACATACTTCTTCAATAATTTTTAAAAACTAACAACAATTATATTTTTTGGTTATTATTCGAAAAATATTTAAAATATTCCTATATGCTTCTTAAATTGATTTATTTAAACAACTTATGTTGACTAAAAACCGAAAATAGATACTAAATGAAATAATAAAATACTTATATGATTATATATATATAAATGTTAATACTAAACATTTTTATGTATTTATTTCACGCATTCGCATTTTTTTGTAATTCAATAGCATTCAAACATTTTACAATTAAAAAAAAATGTGTCCCAATAACCATTATAACTCGCTAAATAATAGTCGAGCAACTATTTTCTTTATATTTTGCATGCGCTTTTAAATATCGATTGTCATTTGAATATCCTTTTAGGTTAGGAAGTAAGAATGTTATTAAATGTCAGAAAACGGTTATGAATTGCATTTGTTTTAATTATAGCCTACTTAAATTATAGATTATAAGCGAAACTTATAATTTTGTACTTTGAATTGTAATTGTTAAAAAACAGTAACAGATAGGGGTATAGTTTATTATACAAAAATTAAAGAACAACCAATTTTCTATCGAAATAGTGTAAAAAATATAGGGTGTTCCATTTAAGTGAAAAAAGAATAAATCATTTTGCGTATTGTTTCACCCTGTACATAACATTTGCTTTATGGTAACAAACGATTATTCCTAATATTATTAAGCATTTTTCCAATTAAATTGCGTTATCAGAAAGTTCACATCGTTTTTCAATTTTGAAACATATGGCTCTAAACTTCCATTGATTTCAACATTAAATTGTTTATAACTTTTAAAATATTAAAAACTGACCTACTAAACCTTATACCAAAAATGATTAATTTTAAGCGTAGAATCTAAAATCGACATAAAAAATATAGCATTTCATTTAAAAAAAAACATATATTTGATACGTGACGTGATTATTATTATATATGAAACTAATTTTAAAATGTGAAGTTTTACAGTATCTACAAATTATGTTAGTAATATTTTTTTGTAAATTTCTAAATAACTGAGATATTGGACTTCATCGGAATCTTGCGCCACCCTGTTATATTAAATTAAATTGTTATTCATTTTTAAATTAAATTTATATATATGGATTGTAGAATTTTTCAAATTTTCAACCGACGTCCCTCGATTGCAAGTACAGGATTTTCCAATAAGGGCGGGTGAATGTTGACAGGCTGTAACCGCCATGTTATTTTGGCGGCGTCTGTTAAATCGATTGTTTATTATTACTGATGCTAAGTTATTGAGCAGCTCGTTCAAATTATTCAACTCTTTTATCAAAAAGATAGATTGTTTATTAGTACAAACGTTGCACGCGATACACCCATTTTAAGGCAAACGCGGTGGCTCTTAAAAATTAACTCTCGAACGTTTGGTGGCCAAATTTAAGACAACCGGTTCGGTAAAAACTCAGCCAACACGCCAAAAGATCGCCAGATCGACTGAGAACATCGCCGATGTTCGTGAAAATGTGCAGAAGAACCCGAAGCAGTCAATTTCTCGCCGTTTACAAGAACTAGGTCTTTCACAGGCTTCAACTTGATGAATTTTGCAGAGGGACTTGTACCCATACAAGATCTATCTAATCCAGAAGCTAAGAGTTAATGGTATTGAAAACCCCGTTTATTGGTTGACTGGGCTTTGAATAGTTTAGAAGAAGACTCCAATTTTAGGCAAAAAATCATCTTTAGCGACGAAGCGCATTTTTGGTTGAATAGCTATGTTAATAATAATAATAATAATTTATTTATTTACGGAAAATTCACCATTTTACAAAAATTGTAACAATTTTTTCTATAAGTAGTAAATAGGCTATTACATATAAATAAACAATAACTAAAAATACAAATTAACAAATAAATTAATCAATTATTATCCCAAGTGGTTTAACGAGTTGTTGGGTTAATAGAATAAATATAAATAATTCAAACAATAATGTATAAATACATAAATAAGACAGCGTGTACAAGTAATGACAACATTTGATAAAGTTTAGAGAAATGCAGTCGCAATACATTAAAAATCAATAATATGTTAACAAACAAAAGTTTCACCAGATGGTAATGCATCTAAAAAGTGACGGTTCGGTGCGGATTTTGAGCCGGTGGCATGATTGGTTCTTACTTTTTCGAAAACAATGTTGATCACGGTATCACCATTAACAATGGATCAATGATAATCAATTTCTTTTGGCTCGAATTGAACGATATGGATGTTCACGATATGTGGTGTCAGGATGACGCTATAGCGAACGCCACGACAGGAATTTTACATGAATTTGAAGGTAATGTTATTTCTCGCAAAGGTGATATGAATCGACCACCAAGATCGTGCGATTTAATCCCGTTAGATTTTTTCTTGTGGGATTTTCTGAAGACGCAGATCTTTGTCAATAAGCCGCAATTTACCCTTATATTCAATATAACCCACGCCATTATCGCTCAAAATCAGCCGGATCTATGCGACAGAATAGTTGAAAATTGTATCTCTTGAATCCGTGCCACTATGCGAAGCCGCGATGTATATTTGACGATGTCATATTCTATACAAAATGCCATACATTGGCTATTTAAATAAAAATTAAATTTCATAATACCTCACACACAGCTTGTTTCATTCATTTTCAACATCGACTCGTTCATATTGAAAAACCCTTTATATTAACATAAATAACAAAAATATCTAGTTTTGAGAGGCCTAGCACTATATTTACTGAATAATTTCAACAATCTGAAGGATTATCTAACAATATTTAAGGATTTTAAGGTAAAACTAGTGTTTTTATTTACTTAAAAGTCCGTAAATATTTTCATAATATTTCACCAAGTTATAAGCAAACAATTTTAATAATTATAAATTAAAGACGACGCAAGCGCCACCTTTTGCCTAATTGCAAGTGGCATCGTCAACGATTTGTGTACCGAGAATCATTGTTTCGTCCACTAAAGGAAGGCGAACTTGTCCTGTTTAAGCAAACAAGGAAAACGAAATTCACATTTAATGAAACGTGGCTGAACGTTTCATTAAATGTGAATTTTAATAATGATAAGTTGTTATTCATTTTCAATTTGAGTCGCACTAATAACTTGGTAAAATATTTTAGTAATATTAGGAATTGTTGAGTAAGTTTCTCTTGGTTTGTTTTGCCTGTAAAACAAACCAAGTGAAACTTATTCAACAATTCCTTGTTATTCATAATGAAGTTATTTATTTATTTCGGGTGTCGGAGGGAAAAATCCATTTAAGGACTAAGTGTCCGATTCCTCTCGGTCTGAGACCGAGAGACTACCGACTAAAATCAAACATTCAAGCTATTATTATTATTAATATTGTATATCTTGCATAACTTTCTCACTTACTTATTTCTTGGTTAAACGAATATTGGACGTCATACAAGTAATTGCAGTAATAATATAAATATAGAAAATAAACATATGGAACTATTTTTCGGCAAATATGTATTTATGTAATTTATGTATTTGGCTGAAAGACCTCCGGTCGATAGCCGATTCATTTACAGAATATAATTATAATTTTATATATTATTGTACATACATATACACATTTGAATTTAATATTAATAAAATAAAACATTCAGCATTCATAAAAAACGACTCTTCGTTGAGAGCTTCTTTATTTACTTTTGTATGTCGCAACGTAAATACAAATCATTAGAAATAACAAACTTTTATATTACAGTAAATATTTTTGAAAAAAAAAATCAAATGAACTTGTCTTTTTATTAAATACATAATAGTTGGTTATGTACAATATTAAATACATAACTACATAATAACTAAATACATAATACATAACTAAATCATTTTTTTAAAATATTTACTGTAATATAAAAGTTTGTTATTTCTAATACAAAAATAAGTAAAAAAGCTCTCAACGAAGAGTCGTTTTTTTGTATGCTCAATGTTTTATTTAATTAATATCAAATTTGCGAAATTAGTGTGTAGTTTGGTGCCGATAAATAAAGTTAATTTTCGTAGCACCCCGGATTATGAGTAATTTCTGCACCCCTAATATACAATTTTTTTTTTGCAATGGTGATTATTAAATATTGAAATAAATGCAATCCGTTAAATTAAATTACTTTTTACTCAGATTAAATTATAACTCAATTTAATCAACATCGTATTCTTCCAATATTTTTTTTTAAATCTAATAAATTTCTAATCATTTTCTAACGACTTTTCCAAGCAAGCAACAGCCGCAATGTTTCGTTTTACGTCAGTTGTCTGGTGCTGATGAGTTTGAGTAAGGAAACAATTATATAAGAGTTTATTCTGCATTAAATTTCTGAAACTAAAAATTCAATGTGTCAATTGGTTATCATTTATTCATTTCTTATTTATTACTTGGTAAAACATTTTTTTCTACGACCACTACTGAAAACGATCAATTAAGTACAAACAACATTATTAGAAAACGCATCTTTACACACGACGTGCGTAAAATGTTCGAAAACACAGTTAGGGAATTTTTGTTTTCTTAAATGTATGTTGGCAGAACTAATACTTCATTGACGTACAAAGGTCAAATTTAACAATCCGGTTGCTGAGAGGTAAGAAATTCCACAAAATATAGTTGAATTTGCATTAATTATTAGAAGTTTTAGTTACTTGCAATGTCTAGCGACAGTGACATTGATATGTGCACCCCTCCAGAAGTAACCAATAAAGCAAAATCTTCTACTGACAATTTGTTGCCTGAAAAGTCCCGTGAAAGATACGAGATCACTTATAACAAATTAATGAATTTGAGACAAAAAAATAACATCAGTTCATTCTCTGAAAATGTTCTTTTAGCATATTTTGACGACCAATCGAAACATTGGAAACCAAGTTCGCTTTGGTCAATTTATTCAATGCTAAGGGAATCTCTTAATGCTAAAAATAATATAAATATTGAAAATTATTGAAAATTAAGTGCTCTGCTTAAACGGAAATCACAATATTTTTATTGTTAAAGTCAGCTTCGTTGTTGGAAGGCAATTGTCGCTCTCCGAAGACATCATCGGTATCATCAACGGTTACGTTCATTATTACTACCATTATTACGCCCTAAAAGAGAATAAGCTTGTTTAGAGTTATACAGTGAATACACTTTTAGATCTCATTAATTTAGTTTGTGATATTAACTTGAGGTTAGGAAGAGTGGTAAAAGTTAATTAAACCGCCCCTACTCTGCTGACTTTAGCTAGGCCAAATACCATCCCTTATTTGGCCTAGCTAAAGTCAGCAGAGTAGGGGGGGGGGGTTAATTGGAGTTGGTAAGTAAATTTAGTTCTTTCTCGGTAACAGTAAATTCAGGGTGTAGCAGTGGGTCGTAGAAAAAGTATAGTACACAACTCGAGTTGTAAGTCAATCACGCACTTGAGGAATTATGCAACTCGCCGCTTCGCGGCTCGATGCACAAACGTTCCTCTTCGTACGTAATATGCTTCTTACAACTGTTGTTGTGTAATATACCATTTTTTAGATTTCTAACTTTTTTCAAAACAAAAAAAAAACAATGAGCGCAGAAAAAGTTCCGGTTGATAGCCCAGGACATAAATATTCTCATTTTAGTGTATATAAAAATGTTTATAAAAATGTAATTGTCTGAATAAAAATATTTGTATATAAAAATTATATAAATCGTAGTGTGCTCTGAATTTTCAAGCTTTGCAACAACAAACATCTATTGTTTAATCCAATGCCGACAGGGTATTTGCCCGAGAAATAGTTGCTTTAATGAAAAAAAAAAAACGTACAATGTAATTAATTTTTGCAGCGACGATGTACTATTTATTGATTAATTGAATTTTAATTAACGTAGTAACTAAATTCATTATAAAAGAAAATTATAGTCACTAAACAAAATTGCAGTTAAATAAAGTTAAAAAGTCACGACAATATATCAAGATCATTTATTTTAAGTAAAAAGAGATGAAATTTTTGTACATTGTTCTCCTCTCGTTTCGTTTCTCAAGACTTAGAATTAAGTGAGAAGAGTATGTATTATTAATTAAGTTCTCACTTAACCCGTGGTGAAACATATTTAAATGCTCCACTGGATTTTCACAACATTTTATCTATTATAATCATATTTTTGATAACAATGATTGTAAAGTATTATACTCAGGCAATAAGAGCCGATATTTAAACCTCCGCGAAGGGCTCGAAATTAGTAAGGCGCTAAAACGGGATAAACCCATCGTTAATAACATCGAGGACATTTGGCACTCCCCAATCGCATCCGTTCTTGTTGCCTGACGTATTTTATTATTTTATGATGTCTTTGTATTATTTTTATAAAAACCGACAGCTTTAAAAAATCTATGTACATTCCTCCCTGAAGATGGCCAACGGTCGAAACTAGTCAGAGAGATAAAATATAAATAGTGAAACAAACCAAGAGTTTTATTTAAATAATATATATATATTATTATAATATATAATATATATATATATATATATTATTATATATAATATATATATATATATATATATTATATATATCGAGAAGAGTTTGTATTCGTAGTTCTGATTATTTTTTTTATATTTATGCTAGAAGCAAGAAAAATCATTCGTTAATGTAATCCAAAACATATTATTTTAGAGTTAATTTAGAATACAGATTGCATTCAGAGCAGGCCCTAGTATTGTGACTGATGGAACTAACTAAACGTTTAAATTCAGCGGGACTAATTTTGCATAAATATTTTTGAATCACGTCGACAAATTTTAAATTTAAAATTTTCTCATATTTTATAAACCCTGTTTATTATCAATGCCAGAATATTTAGTTAAGTGCAGGAATTGTGTGTTTTATTTAATGATAGCTTGATTATCATTCATTTATAGTTCTATTCAAATTAAATTGTACAAATGCTATTATTAATTAAAAAAAAATATGTTAATTACAATAAGATCATAAATCGAGTTCAAAGTTTTCAATATATGTCAAATAAGGACGTCAGTACATTTTGGAGAATTATATTTTTACTAGTGATCCAGGAAAAGGCGTTTGCACATGGATTATACATAAGCTTATCGTCAAAATACAATGCCTAAATCTTTAAAAACATAACACATATCATTGCTCTGTCTCGTATAATATAATTAATTTTTGCAGCGACGATGGACTTTTTATTAATTAATTGAATTTTAATTAACGGACATAAAATACTAACTAAATTCATTATAAAACTATTTAAAATTTAAATTAATTAAGGAAAATGTTAATTTCTTTCAAGACATAGAGAGTTAAACTGACCCTGATCGATTCAATAAACAGTTTAATAATAATAATGACGACCAACAACAAAATAATTTGCAAAAGAAGATAAAGACAATTAATTATAAGACAGGCAGAAAGACTTATGGTCAATAGCCGATTGACAAGTAACCCTTACATTTTGAAAATATGGTTTTAATATTTAGATATTGGTAGTTCATATTGTATGAAATAAATATGAATATAATATTAAAAATCAACCAATAAAACACAGATTAGATTGAATAACTTTAAATTCTCGACTAGTTTCGGGTTATTGGCCCATTTTCAAGAGAATTTAAAATTTTAATATGGGCTAGTAATCCGAAACTAGTCGAGAATTTAAAGTTATTCAATCTAATCTATGTTTTATTGGTTGATTTTTAATAATTTATTCATATTTATTCATACAATATGAACTACCAATGTCTAAATATTAAAACTATTAATTAAATTAATTTATGTGTAGTATACTTAATCAATCATTATTATGTTCTTTTAAAATAATTTGTTAATAAAGATTGCTATATATATATATATATATTAATTTCAATTTATTAGTATTATAATGAATTTAGTTACTACTTATTTTCCAGCACATTATCTTCCATTTATCTATTTCTTCGAATTGCTATCATTTTACAAGAGAATGAAAATCTATATAAGTTTTATTAATATTCGCGATTCACGTTTGGTTGCTATTATTCACAAATTAAAAAATCTGTAAATTCTAAATATATAAATAAACAGAACTTACCAAGCATTTTAATCCACATGGTGAAAAAAGAAACAAATAATAAACTTTCAAGTTCTTCGAAACAAAATCCGAAAATCAAACGAATGTATTTAAAAAAAAATCGAACAATCAAGATAAATTCACCAATCACTGCTCGCACGCCGTTACTGACTGACGGATATTCTTGAAACGCGACGTTATCTGATTAGATTTCACCTTCCCTATCGCTAGCAAATGTAATCGTTACTTATTGAAAATCACTAGAATAAAACACATACGATAAGCCGCATTTCAAGTACCGCGACAATTTGTGGAATTATCGCGACATCCGCTTGCCTTTTAATTATTTTTTATTGCCAGCCTTGTTTTCATATTTTACTCAACAAGAATCCTGAATGTCGCGTTTGTGGGAATCGATAAGCTATTTACTAATTATTTATCGGAAAGCGTGTAAATGAAAATTGTGTCGACAGTTTTAATTTGGGTTGTGGAGCTAGCTATTGTCGTCGGTATGGACTGTTTATAGAATTGGCAGGCTGGTTTAATGGGGTATTTATTTTTGATTGATATATGTTACTCGAATTAAAATGTGAATGTAAGAAATTAAATAAAAAAAAAATTAAGTAAAATCAAAGCGATTAATTTAAATTAATTTATATTCATAGAAAACAGTATTCATTCAATTGGTCACAGTTATTTAAATATATTAAATAAAAATGATTTGAAAATAATTAATAAATTATTTCCACAGAGCTAAATGTGAAAATAATTTATTAATTATTTTCAAATCATTTTTATTTAATATATTTAATAATTTATATTCTTTAAAAGTTATCGCGTTTACACGCGTAAACAACTATTTACTATACAGGGTGTCCGTATTTCATGGAAATTCATGAGGACCTGGTATGGACTGTTTATAGAATTAGCAGACTGGTATAATGGGGTATTTATTTTTGATCGATAAACGTTACTCGAATTAAAATGTGATTGTAAGAAATTAAAAAAAAATGAAATAAATATGAATAAATTATTAAAAATCAACCAATAAAACACAGATTAGATTGAATAACTTTAAATTCTCGACTAGTTTCGGGTTATTAGCCCATTTTCAAGAGAATTTAAAATTTGTTTTATTAAATTTCTATGGATATTTAAATTAATGGATATATTGATTTTTTAATTTTTATTTTTATTTTATTGTGGGGCAGCCAAATAATTTCGGTCCCAGCATTTGCTCACAAGGTGGAAAAAAACCCACTAAAAAAACCATCCTCAGGATCATTATGGAATTATTTTGCTAAAATTAAACAAAATCAGTTATTTATAAATAAGTTGGATTGTTAAAATTAATAGAAATATAAAGATTATATATATGGTTTAATAATAGAATAAAGTGAAAAGTAGTATTTATAATACATCATAAAGTGAAGAATATAATAGATCTACTTGTTCATTTAGAAGTGATGATTAGTGTCTTTATTGTGTAAATAAATTTCGATTGCTTCCAATATATCTAATTTTTGACCTTTTTCACAATGATGTAAGATTTTTGTATCATTTAAATTTGGAAAAGTGTGACTATTTGTAAGTATATGATTTGAAAAAGTACTACAATTTTTATTTAATCTAAATGCTCTAAAGTGCTCATTGTATCTTATATTAAAATTTCGACTAGTTTTTCCAATATACACACTATTACAATCAGAACATATACGTTTATAAATACCAGATTTGTTAAATTTTCCTGTTTTATCTTTTCTATTGTATAATATATTACCTAATTTATTTTTACTTCTAAATCCTATTTTGTAATTATTTTTTCTAAATATACTTGCAATTCTTTCTGAAATTTCTCCAAAATAAGTTAAAGTTAAATATTTTTTATTGTTTTCTTTAATTTTTCGATAAATTTCAAAAAGTGCTTTCTTTCTGAATTTTTTGTTAATTAATTTTTGAATTATGTGATAAGGAAAACCATTTTTTGCAGCAATATTTCTTATTAAATTTAATTCATTATTGAATGATTGTTTTGATAGTGGAATTTTGAAAGCTCTATTGATCATAGAATAATATGTTGATAATTTTTGACAAAGGGGGTGAAATGAATCAAATGGGATAGTATTTTTGTTACTGGTTGATTTTCTATAAATCTCAAATTGTATCTGATTGTTTGTGTGTATAATAGTTAAATCTAAGAAGTTGATCTTTTTATTTAACTCAATTTCTAAAGTAAATTTTATGTGTTGGTTTAAAGAATTAATATATTCTAAAAATGAATTTAAGTTTTCGTCAGATCCGTCAAAGCAAGCAATAATATCATCAACATATCTATACTAAAATTTAATATGTTTTTTTTTGTAAGTGGAATTTTAAAAATTGTTTCTTCTAATATATTCATGTAGATATTAGCTAGTAATGGACTTAAAGGAGATCCCATTGCCAATCCAGAATTCTGTTTATAATAAATGTTATTGAATTGAAAATAATTTCGAT
Source organism: Philonthus spinipes (assembly GCA_963082785.1). Taxonomy (NCBI): domain Eukaryota; kingdom Metazoa; phylum Arthropoda; class Insecta; order Coleoptera; family Staphylinidae; genus Philonthus; species Philonthus spinipes. The sequence continues at coordinate 8,863,636 of OY720312.1, forward strand.
CGATACATAATTTAAAAGAAGAAAGTAATTCTTCTCTAATAATTGGATTAATATTATTTTTATCTAAAATGTATTTAATAATTTTAACACATTCACTTGAAGGAATACTAGGAAACATATTTGTTACATCAAAAGAAACTATTTTTGAATTTAAAGGTGTTTTATAATCTTTTAATTTATTTGTTAAATCTATATTAATTTTAATACTATATTTTGATTTATAATTTGTAATGTTTCTAAAATATTTACCAGTATAGATAGCTAAGTTTCTGCAAGGTGAGTTTATACATAAAACAACAGGTCTGATTGGTAGGTTTGTTTTATGAGTTTTAATTAAACTTTATTCTATTATTAAACCATATATATAATCTTTATATTTCTATTAATTTTAACAATCAAACTCATTTATAAATAACTGATTTTGTTTAATTTTAGCAAAATAATTCCATAATGATCCTGAAGATGTTTTTTTTAATGGGTTTTTTTCCACCTTGTGAGCAAATGCTGGGACCGAAATTATTTTGCCTGCCCCACAATAAAATTAAAATAAAAATTAAAAAATCAATATATCCATTAATGTAAATATCCATAGAAATTTAATAAAACATATTTTAAATTCTCTTGTAAATGGGCTAATAACCCGAAACTAGTCGAGAATTTAAAGTTATTCAATCTAATCTGTGTTTTATTGGTTGATTTTTAATAATTTATTCATATTTATTTCATACAATATGATACAGAAATGTTCCCAGGCGCTTAACATAATTAAAGCTGTATCTAAAAATACATGGGGATGTGATTTAGAGTGCTCTTTGTTATTTTATCAATCTTTTATTCGTTCAATTTTGGACTACGGATCCATTTTTTATAATCAGGCATCTAGAACTAATTTAATTATTTTAGATAGGATTCAATTTAAAGCTTTACGTATATGTTTGGGTGCAATGCTATCAACTCCACGAGAAGGTCTCCTCGCCAAAACAAGTGAACTCCCTCTACATTTACGCAGACGAATATTAGCCCATAAATTCATACTCAAAACGTGATCGAATAATCTTACTCATTTATTGAATTCTGTTTGCCGATCAACAGTTTCTATGTTGACCTGCAAATATTGGCAAAATAAGCCTAGTAATATTATATATGAAGCCTTCACAGATACAGCACATTTAAACATATTAAATATTAAATCTAGCAATATTTACCAGGGGTGTTAGTTGAAGTTTGCCGGTTTTACTAGTAGTTGTCGCTAGCAATATGTATAAATTTTTATGATTTGGCGTGTATGTCTTTTGTTTCTATTGACATTAACCTACAAAAAATACGCAAGTTACATTCCGCCAAAATAATAGCGTCATATTTGTTTACCTCAGTGAATATGTCGAGTTTCGTTCCAACTAAATCGCATTTGCGGCATTCGTTGCTTTTCTTATTTCATCAAAAGAAAAAAGCAGCTGAAGCTCACCGGTTGCTGGTAGAAACTTATGGTGAACATGCTCCAGTGATTAGAACATGTGAGACATGGTTTCGTCAATTTAAAAGTGGAGATTTCGATTTGACAGACAATGAACATCCTGGTGCAGCGAAAAAGTTCGAAGACGAGGAATTGCAGGCGTTATTGGATGTTGATCCAACCCAATCGCAACAAAAATTGGCAGAAACACTAAATGTGACTCGAGGAGAAATTTGCCAACGTTTAAAAGCCATGGGAAAGATTCAGAAGTATGGAAAATGGGTGCCACACCAGCTGAACGATAGACAAATGGAAAATCGAAAAACCGTTTGTGAAATGCTGCTTCAACGATTCGAAAGGAAATCTTTTCTGCATCGAATTGTTACGGGGGACGAAAAATGGATTTATTTTGAGAACCCGAAGTGAAAAAAATCATGGCTTTCACCTGGTGAAGCCGGCCCATCGACTGCAAGGCCAAATCTGGTGAAACGGTGAACACGGATCGCTACCGACAAAAAATGATCAATTTGAATCATGCGTTGAACGAAAAACGGCCGGAATGGGCCCGAAGACATAGAAAAGTTATCTTGCAACATGACAACGCGCTGTCTCATACCGCTAAACTGGTGAAAGACACATTAAAAACACTAATTGCGAAATATTATCGCACCCGCCGTACTCTCCAGACCTCGCCCCGTCCGACTATCACCTTTTCGCATCGATGGGACACTCCCTTGCAGAGCAGTGCTTCGCTAATTTTGAAGAAGTCGAAAAATGGCTCGTCGAATGGTTTGCCTCGAAAGACAAAAAGTTTTTTTGGGATGGTATCCATAATTTTCCTGAGAGATGGGCGAAATGTGTAGAAACCAATGGTCAATACTTTGAATAAAAAAAATTGAGATTCCTCTGAAAATTAAGTGTTTTCTTTATCGAAAAACCGGAAAATTTCAACTAACACCCCTGGTATGATAATGAATTTGATTGCCTAACATTAAAGTCAGATATAATTGTACCAAAATATTCTGATATAGCGTCGCTCAATGAAAATATATTTAAAGAGGCTATCGGTAGTTTTCATTCAGCTATTAAAATTTTTACAGATGGATCCAAGTCTTCTGAAGGTGTCGGGTGTGGATGTTACATCCCTAGTAAAAATGTAACGATACTAAATCGATTATCTTCAACAGCCTCAATTTTTACAGCTGAAGCTGTGGCCATTAATTGGGCCATTGAAAATAGTATAAATCATATGTTGATATGTACGAACAGTCTTTCTGTCCTTAAAGCTCTAGAAAATAAGTCTTTTAAAAAATTTAACAATCCTATTATTAATACTATAATTACAAAAAGTAAATGAAATGAGATTGAGAGTGACATTTGTTTGGGTTAAAGCTCATTATGGTATAATTGATAATGAAAGGGTCGACGAATTAGCGAAGAGCTCGATTACTGATAAATCTTTACCGTTATATTGTCCGTGTTACAGATTTTCTAGCAGTATATAAAAAATCGATTATGATAGAACGGGAAGAGTATTGGATGAATAAGGTGCCTATAACAACTAATTATAAACAAATACATAGAAGTCTTCCAAAAAATATATGTAATTGGAAGGAATATACTCCAAAATTCATTACTTATAGTATTTTTCGACTAAAAACCACTCACATCTTAACTTCATTAAAATTAAAACTGATTCTTTATGTGAATGTGGATCTTATGGTGATATTAATCATCTGTTTCTTGAATGCTCGCTTAATCGTCAAAATATTATTAAGTTATATAATTCTTTCAGTGCTTTTAAATTGGATTATCCTTTGAATATAAATTACCTATTGAGTCTTAATGCTATTAATATTTTCAAAATTATTGCGTACTTTATTAATACTGGGAAAATAAAAATTTAATATTACCCTTTGTTTTTCTTTTCCTATGCGTGTATATTAAACCTTTTTACCGTGGTATACCTGTTTGTTTTAAAGTCGCCTTGAACTACCCCTTGGCGTGAATAGTACCCTATGTTAATCCTCTAGATTTTGTTATAAATTATAAATCTATACAAAAAAAAACTGTATAGTCTGAATAAAGATTATTATTATTATTTATTAGATATTAATTAATTAATAATTATTGTATATAAAGATGTGTGCATATATATGCACATCCTATTATTAATACTATAATTACAAAAAGTAAATGAAATGAGATTGAGAGTGACATTTGTTTGGGTTAAAGCTCATTATGGTATAATTGATAATGAAAGGGTCGACGAATTAGCGAAGAGCTCGATTACTGATAAATCTTTACCGTTATATTGTCCGTGTTACAGATTTTCTAGCAGTATATAAAAAATCGATTATGATAGAACGGGAAGAGTATTGGATGAATAAGGTGCCTATAACAACTAATTATAAACAAATACATAGAAGTCTTCCAAAAAATATATGTAATTGGAAGGAATATACTCCAAAATTCATTACTTATAGTATTTTTCGACTAAAAACCACTCACATCTTAACTTCATTAAAATTAAAACTGATTCTTTATGTGAATGTGGATCTTATGGTGATATTAATCATCTGTTTCTTGAATGCTCGCTTAATCGTCAAAATATTATTAAGTTATATAATTCTTTCAGTGCTTTTAAATTGGATTATCCTTTGAATATAAATTACCTATTGAGTCTTAATGCTATTAATATTTTCAAAATTATTGCGTACTTTATTAATACTGGGAAAATAAAAATTTAATATTACCCTTTGTTTTTCTTTTCCTATGCGTGTATATTAAACCTTTTTACCGTGGTATACCTGTTTGTTTTAAAGTCGCCTTGAACTACCCCTTGGCGTGAATAGTACCCTATGTTAATCCTCTAGATTTTGTTATAAATTATAAATCTATACAAAAAAAAACTGTATAGTCTGAATAAAGATTATTATTATTATTTATTAGATATTAATTAATTAATAATTATTGTATATAAAGATGTGTGCATATATATACACACATCTTTATTCAGACTATACAGATAATTTTAACAATATAACATAAATAATTACAATACATGTAGGTGCTATCCACCAGAGGTTTTTCTGGCCATTTTTTTAATATCTTATATTATATTTTTTTTAATTCGAGTAACGCATAAATCATTTATTCAGATAATTAAAAAAAAATGAGTAAAATCAAAGTGATTTTCAATTAATTTATTTGTTTGAAAGTATACGCGATATAATATACCGGGTTGTACGTATTTCGTGGAAATGCGTGGAGACCTCGATTACTTGATGAGGGAAATATGTGAGATTTGAAGCCCAACAATAATCAAAAAAATATATATATATCTTCTTTTTGTTTTCGAGATATTGCCAAAAAAAACTATTTCTTTTGATATAAAAAAAAACTCGGCCCTTTCGATTAGTCGCTGCTAGTTAATTGCGAGAGTATTGCGATTGCAAACCTCAGGGATTATTAATATTCGTATAAATCTCCTCTTCACCTCATACCTAGCAGAAGAAACTGCATGACATGGAACTTTCTTTCTTAATCTTATCCTCTTTTACCCGTATTGGGTGTCAAGATGACATGGAACTACTCAGACTTAATGTTGAAACAATAGGTCTGTTCGTTTTGTTCAGGACTAAATTGAACCAAGTGCAAGTTCAAACCGTGTTTTATTGTCTAATACTTTTAGGAATTATTATTATTTATTTATTCCTCAGTTTATACACTGGATTATTTTTTTAAGATTTTACGGTATTTTTACAAGTGAAAATTAATTATTTTAATTATTATTGGCACTAATCCTCTCGTACCTTAATAAATTAAAGACGACGTAAGCGCCATCTTTTGCTTAATCATTGTTTCGTTCACTAACGGAAGGCGAACTTGTCCTGTTTATGAAAGCAAGGAAAACGAAATTTACATTTAATGAAATGTTCAACCACCATTCATCTCATACCTTGCTGAAAAAAAAAACGGTTTCGTGTGGTGTAAAATTATTTATTTATTTATTTATTTTAATTTTTCTACCACTTTTATTTTACTTTAATGACAAGTTTCAATTACACGGTAATTATTATCAAAGTAAGTTAGTGTAATTGAAACTAGTCACTCAAGTGAAATAAAAGTGGTATAAAAAAGTTAAGTGTTTTCTTTATATCAAAATTGAAAATGTGCTACAAAGAGAACGCCTTCAAGATCAAAGAACCATTTCTTTTTTTTTTTTCAAATTTCTTATTTATTTTTTTGATTCAAAAACTATGGGATCTAGGAATTTGAAATGTTGACATTCTAAAGGCATTTTTTACTCAGGCATTTAGTAATTTACTTACATAAAAAAAATATTTGTCCTCGCCAACTTTTTTGTTTTTATGGGCACCATATTGGTTTTTTATTATTTATTTTATTATATTATCGGCTGACGAATATGTAGCTTACTGGGCCTTATGAGAATGGCCAAACTCGAAATGTTTAAAGAGAGACACCCTCTACAAGCGGCGGAGGATAACGGAAGAAAAGAAACCACAAATTATGGAGTGTTGATGTTTTAATTTATCGGTTAGAATAGCAGGTATATATTTGTTAATTATGCTACGGTTTACTTAGTTTCGTTTAAAATTGATTAATTAAAAGTTTGGTTCAATTTTCAATGTCGCGTGTATATGTAAAAAGGTATGCATGAAATTATTATATTTACAAGAAAGTATTATTCTAGATTAAAAACAAAATTTTCAATGATGCCTGAAACTCCGATATTATTAAAAATAGAAAATATAATTAACACTTTCTCATAACAACATTTTATTCTGACTTCGAATATATTATTACATTTTACTTATCACTTTTTAGTTTTTGAGTTATATCCAAGATAGATTTATATTTTTTTATAACTTTGCAAAAACTAAACAAACTATATATATATTTGGAATCTATGAAAAAAAAAAACTGTAACTAATAATGTCATTTTCAACTATGGTCACAATTTGAAGTCGAAGTTTAAACTTATAACACAAAAAATATAAATGATAAATACTATGTGATGACTTATTGGAAGACAGCCTATTTTTGATGGTATTTATATATAAAAAAATTATCCAATACGTGTTCGCGTAATAGCCGTATAAGAAACATCGAATTTGTGGTTGGGAGTTTGTGGAGACGAGTATTTTTCGTTAGAAAAATCTCATCGGAAATAAATTAAAAATGTATGTCAGCGGCAATTCAAAGGACAGAGAGGGAAGCGCGGCAATGGCACAGATATAGGAAGATCCGGCTCGTAGCCCTACGCCACCTCCCTACCCCCCAGAATGAATAGCTAGATACACCACTGCTACTAACCCTCCAGAAGAAATCAAGAATGATAAGTTTTACTATATTATTAACTAAAGCATAATAACAACTAAAAAGCAAGCACAAGTTGTTAGTTTTAAAAATATATCCATTGATAAAACTATTTCCCAGGTAAATGCCCAACCGGTCATTAGATTTCAGAATCGATATTTGCAGTCACAAATAGTGTGACTCGCAGTACTATCGCCTTCTAAATCTCAAACTGTGTTGTCAATTAAATTAAATTGTATTTCAAGAAAAAAGTTAAGGTTCCACCGAGATTTGAACTCGGATCGCTGGATTCAGAGTAAAGAGTGCTAACCATTACACCATGGAACCTGATTGGAGGGTAAAGTAACGTTAAAAACGTCACGTGGTCAATAATTTATTTCATTAATCGTAATACAATACAGTTATTGTATTATGATTCATGATAGAATATCTTAGACAATGCTAATTTTTGTTGACGGAAAACAACTTTAATATTTTAAATGGGAAGAATCAGAATATGCGATAAATTCCCATTTTTATCGCATATTCTGATTCTTCGTCAACCACATCGCTTTTATTCAAAACATTTTTTGTGGATTGGCAATTTTTGGCGCTCTAATCGAAAATAAGTTCTATCTAAAATCCAAAATAACGTTATGCTGCAAAAGATAATCATTTAGTAGAGTATAACTAGAATATGCAATAAAACGGAAGTTTCCATATAAAATGTACAATTTACTCGAACTATGTCTGGTAGTGCAATGTGTCGAATTTTTATCGAATGGTTTTATGATTGTGACATTTTCTGTAACATTCTTGTATGTGTATTATTACACTATCAATTCTTTTTACAAATCTGTAATTTTGTTTGTATATGTTATTATTTTCGTAAGTATATTTCTATTTACATTCATGTGTGTCTTATTATATTGTATTATCTTGTAACTAGGCTTCAGTTGTTTCCTGGTGGGTAATAAATTTATTAATATTAAAAATATCAAACTTGTCCTCTGTTTCACTCATTACACAAAGTCAGTCCCGGGACTTTATATACAGGGTATGTAGAAATAACTTAACAATGGACATTTTTTATAAGATAAAAGTATAACTTTACAGTGTTATCGCCTTATGATTGAAATTATATTTTACTGAAATTATTATTAATTTTTTGAAAGTAAAGAAGCTAATTATTTTCAAATCATTTTTATTAATTTTATATATATAACATCTTCATTTTTGCAGAAAATTTTATATAAAATAAATTAACAATTTAATTCTTATACTATATTATACGTTGTCCTTAGAAAACGGGTATCGACCTTATTCCTTATTTAATTTATTTAAATAACTGTGACCAACTGAATAAATACTCTTTTCTATTTACAAAAAGCTAAGGTTCCACCGAGATTTGAACTCGGATCGCTGGATTCAGAGTCCAGAGTGCTAACCATTACACCATGGAACCTATTGTGAGGATAAAGTAATGTTAAAAATTGCCACGTTGGCATACAAAATTTACTGGATTTATGCCCGTTTGCACCGATTTTACTTTAAGGCCTCCTTAGTTAAGGGTTCCTTAAAAGTTAAGGAAAGAATAGTAGAGATTGGATTGCACCGCTCATATAAAATCTCCGCTTAGTTAAGGTCTCCTTAGTTGGGGGAAAATCTAGTGGAAAGTTAGTGCCTAACTTCATGTCGTCTATTATTCTCGCTTGCTAACCATGAAATCATAGAAAATTATTATTAATTTTAGAAAATCACAATTATATGGGATAATTATTACCACTATAAACATTATAGTAATCAAAAGAAACTTTAAAAATTTATATTTATTTAAGGCCCGCTTCTACAATTGATAGTTACACTTTCGGTAATTTAACGCAGAGTCAAACCTTGGGAGGTGATTCTACAATTGTGAGGTAAAGCGTTATTAGGACGAACGGAGTGGTACCACTCCGGTATTTTCACCCGTGCTCGGAGCATGAGATAAACCTGAAGTGAGACCGAGCACGCAGCCGCGCATCGTCCAGAAACGTCCTTAATGTTTTGGTTGGTTATGACTCGCTCGTATTGTGGATTTTTGCTTTGTTTTATTGTATTGTTTGTGATTTTAGTGTTTTGTTAAATTTTATATTGTTAGTGTACATCGTGTTTAGAGCTTTTTTAATACAGGTTCAGTTATTTGTATTTCATAAAATAGGTTATGTTAGATTGCTAAATATTAGCTTTTATTCGGGGCTATTACGCACGGAAAATGTTAATTTTAACGTGTATGTTATCATCACAGTCTAAGCAGCTATTGTAATAGATATGTATTAATAAAATGTGAAATTAATTAATAACGTACACGTTAAACTTATTAAAAATGATTTCCTTTTATAGGGGTTACTCAAGGGTGAATGCATAACGTGAAAATATATTTATCATCGTTTAGGTAGTTTTTAACTTTTGTTAGAAACATGCATAATATTAGATAATTTGTTCACGTCAGTTTTAATCTTTTTATTGGAACTTTAAAATTGGAAATAAATGTATAACCAACCAAATTTAAATAACTGTTTATTGTTTATTGTTTTTAAGTCAAAATTATTAATTATTTATTGTTGTTACATTGGAAATAGTTGGTTGATATATTTATCCATTTTATAAATTAAAAATTATCTAGTTATTAATATCTATGGTATTCTTCAATTCTTTTATTTTAAATAGCTGTGATCAAGTGAATAAATCTTTTTTTTCTATTGTATTTAAAAATCGTTTTGAAATCTAAATTAGATTTTTAATACCGTTTTATATAGTTTTGAAATTAAATTTATATTCTTTATGGTATTTATTAAATTTAACCACTAAAGAAACCTGTATTTTAGAATTTTAGTAGTTGAGCTTCCGACCGCAGTTGGCGCGATTATTTATAGAGTTGTCAACATTCACCATCTCGACTAAGTTTTCTATGGTTTTGACGCCAGCTGACCAGCTGGTCGCGCATGCGCATTTTTGTCAACTGAGTGGTAAATTTGAGACGATTGTAGAATCGGATCGCTGTTTACTAATCAGTTAAACTAAAATACTTAATACCGAAGGTCTACGCTGCCAAAGCTATTACTATCAATTGTAGAAGTGGCCCTTAGTCATAGAAAACCTAAATAGAAGAGCAACTCCCCTCCAAAACGAACACTTATAACTATTGTTTACATTAGCACATTTTGATACCAACCTACAAACATTGAAAGATTACCTTGTAAGCAGTTCTACCAACATCGAAATATTTTCTTAGCGGGAAAATTTAAATCTGAAAGGAAATACTGGGATATCAAGTATATAATAATAGCGGAAAAAAATAATAATATAATGCATTTATTAAATAAATATTAAAATAATCAAAAATCATCCATAAATAACTCTTAAATTTAAATAATATAAAGTATTAACATTTTTTAAACAATTTAAAAATGAACAAATATAATTATAATGAACAAGACATTTTTTTATTTTTTTTAATTATTCTATAATTATTTTTTACATATAGCACATGGAAAATGTCCACCACAGCTCCATATTATTGTTTGGATATTTTCACTTCCAAGTAGACTCATGTTCTCGATTAAATATTAAAACTACACAATAACAACACACTTTACACCACCGACATTTGAAAATACAAAGACACTCAAATCACGGTCCGAGATTTGAGTGACACCCCCCTGGCCTTAGTGAAGTTAAGCAGCCAACATCGGCGGCTTAAATTTAAGAAAACCTTAGACATCGTGCGCGCGCGGTGCAAACCAAATTTCATAAGTTAAGGATAACTTAGCACTAAGGAGTATTTAAACAAGGCGGTGCAAACGGGCATTACTCTTATAATCGAAAATACAACATTAACCTGTAAATTTAATGGAAAGTTTCGTCAATATTGAATTTAGCTGAAGAGCACTTAGGCACCACGTTAAAATTTGCAAGGAGATCAAACCTGACCCAACCGAACCCTCATACAACTTTAATTAATCGTAAGAATTTCATTTACATTTCTTCAAAATATATATAAAAAGTTAAAAAAAACGGCTATTTACATTTAACGGAAACAATTCTGAAAATAGTTCACCTATATTATCAAAGTATCAATTACTAATAGAGCGACTATTAAAATCATTAAATTTGCTGTTTTAGTTCTAATAGTTCTCTGATATAATTAATTATCGAAAGAACTATATCCTGGGCAAGTTCTCAGCCGGGCATTAAATTTTTGAATAAATATTTAAAATTTCAAGATGATATGATTGATCATAATCTTGTAAATGATATACTTTTGTGCTAAATTTACTATTAAATATTCGGAAGTGGAAAAAGTTAAGGTTCCACCGAGATTTGAACTCGGATCGCTGGATTCAGAGTCCAGAGTGCTAACCATTACACCATGGAACCTGCTGTGAGGGTAAAATAATGTTAGAAATGCCACGTTGGCATTTGATATTTATTTAGTACATATTAATTATTGATTATTTTCTTTTTGGCTACTGTAAATATTTGACATACATCACGTAAGTACTTTAAAAGTCAAAAATCCATTGAAACAACTACTTCTCGTGCAAATTGCCCGTGAGATAATGAACTACAAATGAACCTGTGTTGTTGCATCAAACATTGTTGCATTGAACAATTATTTGTGAAATTATATATTCCAACAATTTTTGATTCGATAATATTTCATACAAAGAACACAAAAAAAAACGTTAGGTAATATAATATAGTCAAGGCATTTATCGAGATCTTAGTCTAGGGAAGCACACACTTCTGTTTACGTTGCTGGAGACGGTAAAGGGGGACGTACCCTCACATGCATCCTCTAGTTGTTTTGTTTTGACATGTGTTGTTGAGGTCTCTAGAGTTGATTTTCTGGCTAGGGGTTCCTACGAGGACCATTCACCCTGAGTCTGATCCTAATCTGCCGTGGCTGGAGGACCCGAGATAGTAATTCACCTGGGGCGTACGGATTGTAGTTCGTACGATGCCTAGACTATCTAAGTACGAAGTGACGGTCAGGACGAAGTTTGTTAAAATCCTAGCGTAACCCAAGACACGCTTGACTCGACCAACGCGGTCGGTAAACAGAGCTTCAGCTTGCTTTTAGATGATCATGAAAATAACATTATTATTTCATAATGCTTTTAACCTCTTCATTGTAGATAACAATTAAGTTTAAATGCTCATAATTTATATAATATTTTAGATATTAATTAGGAACGTAGCCTTAGCCAAGCATGTTCATTTTACATGTACTACCAGCATGAGGAAGTGGAATTTCCTAACCATTGCTGTTTAACTTGAGTAAGTTAACTTTTAATTAGACTCGGAGATAATCAAGCGTATGAATAACTTGTGATGGGCGTTTGGGTTTTTCGAACCTCATCAGACTAGTGTGTTCCATGACCCAAATCGTTGACGATTCCACATGAAATTAAGCAAAAAAAAAGACTTTTGCGCCATCTTTCATTTATTATGATTAATTAAAACGTGTTCATAATTTAAAAATCTACCAAAACTTATGCATGTTTTTATAATCGCATTAGCTATGAAAGTCCTTTGTTAACCTCGATATTGCTCGCAAACTTGACATTAACCGTTGCCAGTTCAGAGCCCTTATAACGCTCGCTACTGCTCGCAAACTTGACACTAACCTTTGCCAATTCAGAGTTCTTATAAAGTTCGCTATCGCTAGCAAACTTGACTCTAAACATTATCCATTCAGGGTTCTTATAAACCTCGCAAACTTGATTCTAAACTTTCAATAAGCTAAATAAAAAAGTGACGCTTATTGAAAGTCTAAAATTCCCTTTTCAGTTGTTGAAAAGAAAACCAGAAAGAATTGACTCTAAACTTTGCCAGTCCTCATAGTTCTTATAAAGCTCACTGTCGCATGAATACTTGACACTATACTTTACCAGTGTATTTATGAAGCAATCGCTCGCAAACCTAACAATGAGCTTTGTCAGTTTAGGATCACTATAAAACTCGCTATCGCTCGCAACACTACGAAATATCTTGGTTAAGAATTTTGTGACAAAGTTGTAATTTGTAAAACCACTTAAGCTGCGCTAAATTGTAATGATTGCGATAAAGTCTACATCAGCCAGAACGGTCGTAGTTTCGATACTAGAATTGAAGAGCACAAAAATGGTTCATATTCAATCACAGTCAAAATATATGTTTGTACTGTGACATAATAAAAATCACTCTACCTTTACCGAAAATCTCTTTGAGATCAATTTATTTCTTTAATGATAAATTTAAAGTCCTCCAAAAACGCAATAAATGTTTAAAACCGGTAGAAATAATTAAATTAATAAATTAAATAAAAAGAATTCGATAATAAATTATTCCCTCTTTATCTTCTGCGAAATTTTGACTTATGTCACATAAGTACTTAAAACAAATGTTTAATAACGGACACTTACTGTTGTATAACAACAATATAATGTATAATGCAACTTTTTTTCTTCTTCGAAAATATTTAAAACAAGAAAATATTGCGCATGGCAATCGCGTCCGTCAACGTCATCTCGATCATTTCGTTCAGAAATCGCAGCGTGGACAGTACACTTGATTAATTTAATTTAAAAACTTTGTAATTATATAAGCCAGAGCTGTACTCATGAGGGATGAGATCCTGAAAAGTCTGCAGGTGGCCTTATATTACGTAATTTTTTATTTTGTTTGTATTAAATATTTTCGAATCAAATAAAAGTTGTATTATACAATATGTTACCTTAACAGTAACATATTTTCCCGAAATTCACAAGTACAATTAGATCACGTCAAAATAAAATACATATTTCAAAATTGATTAATGAACAAAAGTCAAATTGATTAAAGTGGAAATTAGCAGACTTCATTCGAAATGGAGCTACATCAAAATTGTAGCATACGATCAATATTTAAAATTAGCTAATACAACAACTCCAGAAAATTGGGATAAATGTCTGAACAAAATGCATATTTCTATAAAAACTGAAATCAACAGAAAATCAATAAAAATACAACGAAAATTTAAAAAAAAAAAATAGAAGAAGAAAAACATTTAAAGGAAACGGAAAATCGTAGAAATTATCCAAATTTTGAAGAACATTTAATTTATAACAAAACGACAGAAAATTTCAGTGAAACAGAAATCAATTTATTGAAGAATGGATTTAAACATTCAATCACACCTACAAAATTTCCAATTGAAGAGATAATAAAAGACATCGAAACAGCTTCATCTAAATTAAATATGGAAGATTCTACTGCCTTTAAAAAAAAATTAGCTAAACAAGAAGTTGAAAAATGCACCAAAAAAAAAAAAATCATGAGACAAGAAAGAAGAGCGAATATCAAATCATTAAAAAACTGAAAGAAAGAGATGTTTATTATCTAAAATCAGATAAAGGTATTTTTTTAATAATAATAAAAAAAATGTGACTATATCAATGACATAAATTATGTTATCTTCAGGCCCATATTTACAACAACCAAAAAATCCACTAAATTCATATATTAGTAAAATCAACAAAATTCTCAATGAACCAACAACCCTTTTTGATAAAATTACCCTATTTAAATTAAAAGTTAAAAATCCTAAATTGCCCAAATTATATTGTCTTCCAAAAACTCATAAACCCGGCAACAAATACAGACCAATTGTTTCTAACATAAATTCACCTACTTACAAAATTCCCAAATGGTTAGTACAAGAATTCAAATCTCTCAAAATTAACAATGATTTTTCTATTAAAAATTCATTTGATTTGACAACAAAATTAAAAAATATAAATATTGAAGGTGACAACATATTAATCTCTTTTGATGTTGTTTCACTTTTCCCAAACATTCCTGTAGATCAAACAATTAACATTTTAGAAAATATTTTTAAAGAAAATAATAAAACGGAAAATGAAATTAATTTTTATATTAAATTTTTATATTAAATTAATAATGAATTGCATACTTTTGAATTTAACAATACATTTTACAAACAAACTTTCGGTACAGCAATGGGCAATCCATTATCACCATTTTTAGCAAATATTTTCATGAACCATTTAGAAATCTAAAATTTCTAATTTCCCAAATTTATGGTTTAGATATGAGGATGACATTTTTGCTATTATTAAAAATAACGTTAATATTCAATTTTTTTTTCTAAATGAATTAAACAAATTATTCCACAGTATCAATTTTACACACGAAACTGAAACAAACGGCTGTATTCCATTTTTAGACCTTTTAATTATTAGAAACAATAAGAAATTAAATTTTAATATTTATAGAAAATCAACACACACCTTTAATTATGTACACTCGAGCTCCTTTTGTAATATAAAACATAAATTTTGAATTTTTAACAGCATGATTTTTCGAACAATGAATTTACCAATTACAGATAAAAATAGAAATGAGGAATTTAAATTAATTCTAGATGTTGCAAAATTTCTAAATTATGATGTTTCAATAACTAAAAAATTAATTAACAAATAAAAAAGGAAATATTTAATTAATCATATTACAAAATTAGAAAAAATCAATGAAACAAATACAAATAAAAAAAATGTTAAAATTATTCATGAACCTAAATTAAATTATAGATTAATTAAATTATTTAAAAAATTTAACCTAACACCAGCATTTTATTCTAAAACTAAGACAAAATTTAACAAAATTAATGATTTTTAAAAAAGTGGCATTTATTCAGCACTGTGCTGTAACTGTGAGAAATTATATATTGGACAAACAAAAATAAACTTAAAAACAAGATACAAAGAACACATATATTATTCAAAAATAAACAACAGAGTAAAATCGGCAATTGCTAACCACATAATAACATTTGGACATAAATTTTCGTTAAACAATATAAAAATTTTAAAAATGTCAAATTCTCCAGAACTAAATATGTTAGAAGCAATTGAGATGTATAAAAATTCTAGTAAACTTTTGAATTATGACTTAACTCCGTTAAATAACAATTTATTAAAATTAATTGATTTAATTCAATAAATAACCTTTATCTGATTTTTTTAATAACACATCACATTTGTATATTAAATTTTGTTTACATGTTTATTTATTTATTTGTCAATTTTATATAAAACTATTGAAAAAGAGCACGTTGTGCTTGAAATGTATATATAGTCACTATATATAAAAAAGTAGTGATAAAAATAAAAAAGTGAAGAAAGGAATAAAATATTACTAAATTATAGAATAGACTTTAGTTATTGAAATAATTCAACTACATTCGCAAACGCCTCCAGTTTAAAAATATTTAAAAATGATGTGGAGAAATTTTAACAAGTCACTGTAAGGTAAAAAATAACAGAATAAATTATAAAATCCTTCCAATTACTTGGCTTTAACTTTAAAAGACAACGATCCATTTTTTCAATCAATCATTTTTTCTTTTCCTTTAAATTTTCAATCAGAAACTAAACCCGAATTCACCGGGGAATGTACCATGATGGACACATCACCATTTTTCCTATTATTAAATAAATGAAAATCTAAGGATTTTCTCCTTAATGGTCAACTAGACTAAAATAATTCTCTGCTACTAAAGTTATAACATTTGTATCGCAATTTTTGAATTTTTCTATCAACTGTACTTTTCATCCCCACCACTTGTTTGCCTATTTTAATATACATATAACCTGCGTTGTTTTTGAAAACTGATTAATCATAATAAGGAAAAAAAGGATCATTATGATTCATTTAAATAAAAACTTTTAAATTAAACACTTCATTGCCTGACAATGTCACTGTGTTGTTGAAACTGCAATTCTCTACAATAAACCGTTTTGTGAAATTAAAAAAAAAGTTGTTTAATTTATCAATAGCGTATAAATGAATTGCACATACCAAAACAATTTAATACGTATATATTTGCCTGTAGCAGGCACAGGTAATCTTTTTATCTAAAGAATGCGTTCACGAGCCATCGATTGTTTTTTTTTTTTCTTTCATTCTTTCTTTTTTTATGATAATTGCGCTCGTAGATTTTAGTTCAGTTGGCCGAAAACGCTCGGTGTGTTCACTATTCCGGTTTATTTTTAAACGTTTGAAATTGTTGATAATGAAGCACGCGATTTTTCTTTGCTTGTAAAAAAGTGATAATCACAATTACAATGGTAATTAATTTGTATTCTAGAGGATTTTGATTAATCAGGAGTGGATTTATTATTAAGGTATGTCAATTTTTTTTTAAATTTTTATAAAAGGAAAAAACTATTTTTTTCTTAGTGTTAAAATGAACAATTTTTTACACTCAATGTATTAAAAGAAATTATTAAACATGATATTTACCGGGTTTTAAATACTACTGTTTCTTCGATTTTCAACATAGTATTAATCAAAAAAAAAACATTAATTACATATTTTACGAGAAACGCTCTTTGCTGTAAATAAAAATTATGGTATTTTAACCCGTCTATATACCATATTTGGTAAAAAATATATCACAGAAAAGAAGCGCATATAATGAAAACTATCGAGTAGAAAATTTGTTTGATGATTTATTTTATAATTTCAGTTATAACAATATATATATTTTATATACAATTTTATAAGTAAATGAAATTTTAATATTTTAAATTAAAGTTTTTTTTAGATGTATAACTCTATATTGGTCAAACACAACGCAATCTTAATATCCGATTTAAAGAACATTTAGCACACGCCAAACACCTTAATTACGATAAATCCGCAGTGGCTAACCATTTACTAGAAACCGGTCATAAAATCACAATAAAAAATATCAAATTATTAAAACAATCAACAAATTACCGATTAAACATGCTAGAAGCCATTAAAATGAAGAAAATACCCGAAAATAAATTATTGAATTTTGATTTAAGTCCACTGCATAATACTTTGTTAGATTTAATTGCATCACCATAATTTGTGTTTTCCCTAATCCTCCCTTTTACCTTATTTGTACCGCCACCCTCATTCCTTCGGCTCATTCCTTAATTTACGTTTTTTTCCCGTTTCGCAACCCCACCGCTGTTTTATAATCCGCCGGCGTATATATAGTTTAAAATATATGTTTTGTATTTAGTGTTAATCCATTGATAATGGTCACTTTGTGACCGAAAAGTACATTTGGTAATCCAAATAAAAGTGTGAAGAAAGGTTATTAGTGTTTTATTCGTGGAATGTATAAATACATCTTTGTTCGTGTAATTTTAAATAATTATTATTTATTTGCAATACATATATGTAACATATTGCGAAATGGCTATCGACTATAGGTCATTCAGCCTGTCCATCTCTTGTTCTTATCATTGTCTACTTACTCTTCATAATCGTTAACGTTATTGCCAAAGTCTGTATTATTTGATTAAATGAAATGAATATTAGCTGAAATATGAAATTTGTATTTTGGAGGAATATTTGGGTTGCGGGGTATGCAAAGGTGATTAATTATATGGGTCATTTCTTGATTTTTTGCAAACTTTAGGAGAAAGATGTTGAAGACGGTCATTGATAGAGTCGATGTTTGTTTGTTGGTAGGGAAGTGTTTCAAGAGGATTATAAAGGGAATTATTAGGGTGTCGGATCTTCGTGAGTTGTCTTACTTCTATACTATGCAAAACAGAGGGGCGGACATTACAATAAATGATGGGAGCATACTCGAGGAGGAGTCGATATGTTGTTTTTTATATACGCGCAGCGGTTTTGGTGGATATACCTTGCTGTTTATATGTTAGAACTCTGAAGTGGCTTACTGTGTTTTTAACTGTTACCTATGGTTTTCGTATGTGTGTGGAAAATAATAATTGTTTTTTTTTATTTAATCTTAAAAATTGTTTAACTACTAAGGGCTTACAGGGCAGGGCATACTGTTAAGAGATGAATCCCAAAACACGTGTCTACAGATGGCCTGGTAATTATTATTTATGATTTTCTTTCATTAAATATTTTCGACTCAAACCGTTCCAATGCACATTAGTACTGGTATACAGCGAACAAATATCTATTGTGTAATCCAATGTCCGGCGAGGTATTTGCTTCGGAAATAGTTGTTTCACTAGATATTTGTCTAAAACTTACAGTTTAAGTACTTTTTGTAGTTGGAAAAGGGGATTGATCCAATTTTAATGATCATTTCCCAAAATTTTCCTTGTTTAATTTAATGCTCATAATTAATATATGCATTCAATTGTCTAATATAATGTATCCATACATTACAATAAAGGATGGAGGCATATTCCAGGAGGGGGCAACTTATTGTTTTATATATAAGCGCAGCGGTTTTGGTGGATATACTATAATGTTTGTATGTTAGAACCTGAAGTGGCTTGCTCTATTTTTAACTGCTGCCTTAGGTTTTCGTACGTGTGTGGAAAATGATAATTATTTTAAATAGAAAATTCTATTTATATTAATAGCCAGCGAGGCATTCATTCAAATCCGAACCGAGAGGAGTTTTTTGTGAATTTACGATAACAACAATACAAGAACGCACGTCCTTCCTCTGCCCGTCATTACTATCACAGCGCGCGACAGGTGAGGGTCGCTCTTTTTAATTAATTTGATTCAATTCTTTTCGTTTAATTTTATTCGGTTTTGATTTAAATTGAATTAATTTGTTTTAATATGATTTAATATAATTGATTTAATTTTGCTGATTGTATTTGAATTAATTTAATTGATTTATTTTAACATCTTTAAATTATGTAGGCAGAGCTGTGCTGACAAGGAATAGATCCCGAAACACGTGTCTGCAGATGGCCTTATATTAAGTAATGTTCATATTGTTGTTTTTACATTAAATTTTTCCCGGATCAAAATTTGTCGCATTTTCCAATATTTTTTTGATGTGCAACAGCAGGTGTACATTATGTAATTCAATGTCCGGCGTGGGTATTTGCCCGGGAAGTAGTTTTAATGTGCATTTGTTGAACGTACTTACGTAACGTAAGTCAAAAGTCACAGAGCTAATTGTGGAAATAATTTATTAATTATTTTCAAATCATTTTTATTTGATATTTTTTTTTTAATTTTATCTTAAATGTGTTAATATAACAGATAAATATTAGATGTCAGCAAGTACAAAGCAACGTTTTATATTAATAGAGCAGAAAGGGTCTATCAATAATTTTCCTTCAGTTTAAATAAATAATAACCCTTTGCAAGCTGTGCATACAAAATTTAAAGTATTCCTACTTAAACCCAAAGTCATTTTATAGTAGGTTTGCACTAATTTATTTTAATTATTCAAGTAATATTAAGTATAATTTAGAATATATATTTAAATCTTTCTTCCTTACAAGTGTGGTTTAACAATTATTTTTTGTTAACATTTTTAACAATTTATTTAAACTTATGTTCTTCTAGGAATTAGCCATCGGCCGAAAGTCTTTCAGCCATTTAATCTATTTTATTTTAGAATAACATTAAATAAAAATAACCTCTCATATTTAAAGAAATTTAACTGAAAATATCTAAGCAAATTGCATATTTATGTAACATTAAATTCATTGATAATGATAAAAATAATGAACTAATTTCATTGATTGTGAATTTTAGTAAGATTTTCCTAATAATTATGTTATTTTCAATTAGTAACATAATTACAAGGAATAAAATGAGAGTTCAGAAAAAGCACAAATAAAAAAAACAGCGAGAGACCGTACAAGTCGTAATATAATAGCGCTTGTAATATTTATAATTTTCTAAAAAGGAAAAAAAAATTAATTAATAAATTATTTTCTCTTTTGCTACTGTGACATAATGACTTATGTTAAATAAGTACTTTAACAAATGTCTAATAATAGACATTTGCTGCTGCATGACATTAATAATAAACTTTATTACCCAACAGACAAAGAGCCCAATTACAGCGTAATTAACAAAATAACAAAATATCATTATAAACATTAACAATAAGAAAAATAAAATATAATGGAAAACAATATAATATAATTAAATCTAACATATAAGCAAAAAGAATAGAGTTAATGAACAAAAATAATTAATTCTATGCAAACTGCAGAATATTCGCTCAAACAGGTACCAGCAACGATTTAAACTCTCTCAAATTGCAACAAAATATATCATAATTAAGAAAATTGTGACGTAGACATATACGATGAATTGGAGAGAACTCAAGGATACTGGTACGTGCATTACAAATGAAAAATTGTGTGGAATGCTTACTACATAAACGAGGAACATTAATATAAATAGAAAACAGTATTCATTCACTTGGTCACAGTTATTTAAATATATTAAATAAAAATGATTTGATTTATCTCTGTGACTATAGACTTACCTACGTAAGTACGTTAAACAAATGCACATTAAAACAACTACTTCCCGGGCAAATACCCACGCCGGACATTGAATTACATAATGCACACCTGCTGCTGCATATCAACAAATATTGAATAATGCAACAAAATTTTTGATCCGAGAAAAATTTTATGTAAAAACAACAAAAGGAACGTTACATAATATAAGGCCATCTGCAGACACGTGTTTCGGGATCTATCCCTCGTCAGTACAGCTATGCCTTACATAATTTAAAGATGTTAAAATAAATCAATTAAATTAATTCAAATACAATCAGCATAATTAAATCAGGAGGAACATTAAAGTTGATTCTAGAAAGTAAATCCGGACAGTCAATCATATTATGAATAAGTTTAAACAAGAATAGCTGACCTAAGTTATCTCTGCGTACTGAGAGTGACACTGCTCCAAACTCACATAAAAGCAAATCATTATTAAAGCCATGAGGAGGATAAGCACCAAATTTTACAGACCATAGATATTTGTAGAATCTACGTTGAATATTCTCAATAGACCGCTGATGTTTGTGATATAAAGGATTCCATATCAAGGAACCGTATTCAAGTATCGAACGTATATATGAATTGAAAAAGGAGATTAATGAATAAATATTTTTGAATTCCTTGGTATTTCGCATAATGAATCCAAGAGATTTATTGGCTTTGCAAATAATTGAATTATAATGTTCTCTAAAAGTAAATTTGGAATCGAAAATGATACCAAGATCCTTAAATGTTGACAGTTTTTCTAATGATTTATTACCGATAGTATACGTGAACGGAATCGGAAGCTTTTTGTGTGAATATGTAACTACTTTACATTTAGCTACATTTAGAGATAGATTGTTAACGGAGCACCATGTGGAGATTCTATCAAGTACACTTTGCAAAAGTAAACAGTCAATAAGTGAATCAATAGTAGAAAAAAATTTAAGATCTTCTGCAAATAGTAAGTGATTAAAATCTAATAGTGAACTAAGGTCATTTATAAAAATAATGAGCAATAATGGCCCTAGGTTGGAACCCTGAGGAACAGGGAGGGAACAGATTACGATTCGATAGATATGATTTAAATAATTTAATGAAGTGATCATGAAATCCATAAGTATTGAGTTTGTTGAGTAAAATAATATGATCAACACGATCAAAGGCTTTGGCAAGGTCCATGTATATGCAATCAACCTGACCCTTTCTGTCAAGTTCACTGCATTCACACTCACTGTCATAAAGCCATGTTGACGTGGAGATATAAGACTTCTAATCTTTGGAAAATATGATGATAAACAACCATTTCAAATATTTTAGAAAAGTTAGACAACAAAGTAATTGGTCTATAGTTGCCGATTACCTTAGAATCGCCGCTTTTAAGCACTGGACATATCCTGGATTCTTTCCAGACTGTCGGAAACTCAGAAGTCTTTAATATAATATTGAATATAACCTGCAATGGTTTTATAAAAATGAGAGAAATATCTTTAATTAAAAAACTAGAAATTCCATCTGTGCCGCAAGTCATTGTATTGCCCAAGTGTGATATGGCATTGCAGATGTCATCAGATGTAATATATGAGATATTAATTAATGGAAAGTTATTGTGCGAATCAAATGTTGTAGCAATGGGCGTAGGGTCAGTATATACGCTGCTGAAAAATTCAGCAAATGCGTTAACGATACATTCGGGTGAGTCTAATAACATGTCATTAAATTGCATAACTTTAGGTATGCGTGATGTGCATTTTTTTAAATTGATAAAAGACCAAAATTGTTTAGTATTTGCAGAAATATTAGCAGAAACTTTTTCAATATACTCCCTATATGCGCTACGAATGAGTTTTTTACTTTGAGATCTAACATTCCGAAACTGTTCAAGTGATTCGGCGCTTTTAGTACGAACGTATGCTTTACATTTAATATGTTTTAAATTTAAAATATGAATAACGTCAGGTGTAAACCAACAAGGATACTGGAGTTTGGATTGCTTATACGTCGGTACATGTTTATCGATAGAAGAATAAAATGATTTAACTATATCATCTAAGCTTCCCTCAGAGTTATATTTTGGCCAATCACAAGAAGTAAATTCAGAATAAAGATTGCCTAAATCACATTTTCTAAAGTTATAATTCCTATTATTAGATTGGTTAATTTGAAAATAGCCTAGTGGCGAGTGTACTATATCTAAATTAAAAAGTAAAGCAGGATGGTATTGATCTTGTTTAATAAATGTATGATTGTTTGCCAGTAATGTACAATTTAGGTTACTGAAAATAAGATCTAATAATTTATCGAACTTATTCACAACAGAGTTGACTTGTTTGAGATTAAGAAAAGAACAAAAATGTTTTATTACATTACATAAATTATTATCAGCGCTGTCTTGATACTTAACTTAGTAAGGGATGTTAAAGTCGTCCATTATTAAAATATTGTCAGCGTGATTACATAAATTGCAAATGTGTTCAAGAAAGGATTCCAAATCGCGAACATTGGGCGTACGCGATATATAAATAACAAATACAAGGAGTACAACATTGTTTATTACAACCTTAGAACCAACTATATCAAATAAGGGAAACAAATTTAAAAGTTCGGATGTGTCAAATTTATGCGACTGAAAAATGTTGTCAATTGCTAGAAGGACACCTCCACCACGAGAAGATAAATGCGGACAGCGATCTTGCCTATAGACGGTGTAGGTTGCATTAGGAAAAAGTTCATTGTTTAGAACTGATTCTGTAAGCCATGTTTCGGTAATTCCTATTATTTGAGTATTATTACATGCCACTAAACAATTGAAATCATCAATTTTGTTATTAAGGCTCCTAGTATTTTGATAATAACAAAATAGATTGAACGTTTTGTTGTTGGGAGTTATGCGTTTAAAGTGATGATTTTGGGTTGACCATTAAAATATTTAATTTTTAAGTTATCTTCACCAGCCTTAATACGGGCGTCTAATTCAGGTTTAAGTTTTTTTATAATAGGAAAGTTGACGGGGGGTCCTATCAAATGCAATTGACACACTTTTATATGACGCTATCTGTTTGAGACGCGAAGCATTTTTAATCATGTTGAATACCGCACTTTCTGATTGCAAGTTAATTCGGATAGGACGATGTTTGTCAGCACTAAATTTGCCTAAACGGAGGGGTTTGGTGGTCGTAGGTACTGGAGTAGACCCATCAGAGAGAGTTTGCAATAAAGATGTAGCAAAATCACGATCCTTTTCTAAGCGTGCTGCTGCTGGAAGTTTAACATCAGGCTCGGAAACCCCAAATAATAATAAATGGAATTTACGTTTCTCACGGTCGGCGATTTCACTAGTAATATCCTCGAAGAGATCATTATACAATAACAATTGTATAATGCAACAATTATGTAAGGCACAGCTGTACTGACGATGGATCAAATCCCGAAACAAGTGTCTGCAGATAGCCTTATATTATGTAACTTTTATCTTATTTTTCATTTTTTTTAATTTTTATTTTTTGTTTTATTTTTTGCATTAAATATTTTCGATTCAAAAATTGTTACATTATACAATTGTTATGCAACAGCAAATGTCTATTATTAGACATTTGTTAAAGTGCATAAGTCATTATATTACAGTAGCTAAAGGGAAAATAATTTATTAATTAATTATTTTCAAATTCTTTTTATTTAATTTATTTCAATAGTGGTGACCAAGTGGATAAATCCTTTTTCTATTATTATTATTATTTTCTGTTAATAATAAATAACAGAATGTTGGCACAATTAGTATTCCCCCTCATTAGAAGTGGAATTCAAACAAAACACAGTAAGCTTCCCATCAGAAATTTGTAATGCACCCACCACTAATTACTAAATCAATCTTTATTAAATCGCAATTAAGCGATAAAGAGAGTTTTAGTTAATTGTAATAATAATGCTGAATTTAATTAATTAATTTCTAAAATTCAAACATTCGTTGATTATATTGTAATAAGAAATATGAAATAATCAGATATTCAAACAAGCTCTTATAAAACATTCCTTTACGAAAAACTCTATTATCTACTTATCCCAACGAATTACCCATCTATCCCAAAAAATTGCCACAAAACGAGGGATTTTGGAAACCTTTTCTGTATTACGAGGATTCCCAACAGCCCTAAAAAAAATTAAATATCCACACCATTCATTCAAGAATTCATATCATTAAACATAAATGACTGAAATATGAGACAAAGATGTTTTTAAACTTTTCACACTACGATTTTTATTTTTAGAAACTTACACTAATGAAATAACTGAAAATAGTGGCAGCTGGTATGAAAGTTTATAAATGGTGATTGAGCAAGAAATTGAAGAAACTGTACATTTTAATCGATCGATCGATTCTAAAGTCATTTTACGGAACTCACAGGATTTCAGGATTCGTCCTGTTAACTTCTTATTCATCCCATAAAATACTACTTTCTGAACTTGTTAAAGTTTCCAATTAATATTAATTAATACATGGTAAAATTAATCATTCTATCGATTCATTTAATTGAGGAAGGAATGGATTGATGAGCAGTAATATGCAAAAATGTCTGCACACGAATATTGATTTAAATATTTTTTACAAATATGAGGATTATATGTTTAATTAATTTCACACTTAACCCGTGATGAAACATTTTTGAATTAATTCAAAAATAAGTGAAACGAACCAAGTGTTTTAATTTCAATTAAATCATCCTGAATGAGGATTATATTAACCTAAAGCTAAATGTGGAAATATTTTTTTAGTTATTTTCAAATCATTTTTATTTAATTTATTAAATAACTGTGACTAAGTGAATGAATACTCTTTTCTATTTATATTAACCTACTTGGAGCTCTCAATAATACAAAGTAATAAGTAAAATATTTACCAATTTTTGAATAAATCAAAAATATTACTTCCTTTTTTATTCACGAAAACATTAAATATTATTCACTATTTACACTTATTTATCACCTTTACGAGGACAACTACAATACTAAGTTACCTAAATAACAACCCCTCCTTTATAAGCGATTATTGATTATAATGACGCTCCATTTATAGTTAATATATTAATTTATCGGTAATATTAGTTTCCCAATGGCACCAAGGGGATTTTTTTCAAACTCAGACTGTTCTCATCCATTTATTCATCGAACGTGTCATCAATTATTCATGGACGCCATCATCCATTCGTCGATTGTAAACACTTCTACTTTTATAGAGTCAGTATCTTCATTTTTGTGTCTGGGAAATAACCTCTGGTTTGTTTAATTCGTTAATATTTGAAATATTAAATAATTTTTGAATTAATATTACACTTAATATAAAATGAAACAAAGATGATTCGCACATTTGCAGTTATTTAAGTTACAATGAAATTAAAGCAGTGGTGCTGTTATGCAACTACAAATATCTATTGTGTAATCCAATTTCCGGCGGGATAAATGCTCGAGAAGTAGTTGTTTCAATAGATGTTTGTAAAACTTACAGTGTAAGTAATTTTTTCCAGTTGGAAAAAGGGGATTGATCGAATTTTATTGATCATTGCCAAAAAAATTTCCTTGTTTAATTTCATTGACATTTAATATAATTATTCATACATATCGATGAATAATTATAAGTTGTTATTCAAATAAGAAAAATCAACGGTTCTGAAGCACTATCATTCACAAATCTTTCAAATATTTTTTTTTTTTAGTGAAATTGGTCATAAGAATAATAATTTATGCCTTACTAATGAAATGATAAAGAAAAAAATAAATTCGATAATGAGTATCAAATATTGTACTTAATATTAAAAGAAAAGCCTTATCTAAAGTGTTTTTCTCTGATATCTCTCATTCAAGGTGTTTCCCAGATTTTTTTTACATCTATATTTTAAGTAAATACAAGTTCAATAATCCCTTGATATTCCCATTAATCGTAACAAAATATTTGCTTTCTCCGTAGTAGAGGAAAATGCATTAAATCGATAATGACATTAAGTAGTGGGCAAACGAGAGTGCTGAATAATAAATAAAGTTTTTCCAATTTCCCCGTTCTTTTGTTTGAGTGATTCAAATGAGTTATTTAGAAAAGTATGTAAATTGAATGTAAATAATATATTGATTCGTAATTAGATGAATGCGACGTAATTATATTAAATATGTATATTGGGGTAAATGTTACTAATAATTTCATGTATTGATTTTTTATTTAATTTCTGGCAAGAGTATTAATGTAATTAAAAATAATATTTTTTACTGCATAATGAAAAAATATTCGTGCTAAAATACTTCGTACTATTTCACGTTTTATTATATTATATTGCTACGATTTTCAATTTAAAGAAATAATACAAATTATATTTAAACACAGCTGCACAAGGTAGTGTAATAATAGAAAAAGGATTATGTTTGAGAATGACTACTAGATAGTCGAAACTATAGTCACATAATTAAGTGTAAAATACAGTGATTAAACAAAGTAAAAAGTGTTTTATTTATAAGTGTATTTAAGATGTACCACAAAGTGAACGCCCACAACACCAAACAGAAAAAGGATTTATTGAGTTAGTCACAGTTATTTAAATAAATTAAGTAAAAATAATTTGAAAAGGACAGAAAGACCTCTGATTGATAGCCCAGACAGACTAACATCTACATGTATTGTAATTATTTATATTGTTATATTATTAAAATTATGTATAATTATATATAAGTCTAAAAATATATTTCAAAATAAATTATTTATTTTGTTACAATCATTTTAGCTCAAAATAATCACTTTCCGTATCTTTGAATTCTTTGAATAATTTTAATCGGACAGAAAGACTGTAGGTTTATAGCCCAGACGGATTAATACAATTATCTGTATAGAAATATTAAACTCTACATTTTTTGTATATGATGAATTAGTCTGAATAAATAATAATACGTAATTTGAAAATAATTATTTAATAAATTATTTTCCCTTTATCTACATTATGACTTATGTTACATAAATTAAATCAGCTTTATATATAGTGGTTAATTTTTACACCTTTTTAAGCAGTATTTTTGAGAATATAACTTGTATTTTATACTAATGCTATATTATTTTATCATTTACATTTAATAAGATTTTATAAATTCTGTATTGTCGATGTTTCTATTTCTTTATACATGTTAATTTTACAATAAAATACTTATTACTTTGTTTATACAACACTTGATTATTTTATGCGACTGCAGTTTCGACAATTTTAGCTTGTCATTATCAAACATGAAGTGACTTAAACTAGAGGTTTTACAAGTTTATGTACAATATTATAAAACAGCTGAAAAAAAGTGTGGTATACATAGGGTTAACCTATAATGTAAGATTTTTTAAAATTTTGTAAATTATTTTAGTTGATAAAATTGTTAAAATTTCCAATTTATTTATAATTTATGTCATTGAAGTTTTATAAAAAAATATATTTTATTGTAAGTTCTATTAATTTTATACAAAATATTTAAAGAATAATGCAAATTTCTGGTCATACGTTTAAAACTTCAACAACCTTGTAAGATGTTACGAAGAAGAATTCAATATTTTTTATTTAAATTTTCTACTAAAAATTAACAAGAACTCTTCCTGTTTTTTTTTACCACCTTGTATATATTAAATTATAAGTTATTTTTTATAATATTAATTATATCTAAAATAATGATTGAATTAAAAATTTACAATTTTAAACATTATTGATTTTATAACTATGTACAAAGTTTAAAATAGGTATGATTGAAATGTCATTGGATTTTGTAGCATACATTTCACATGTAATTGAAAGGCCGAGCGCAAAAATACTCGATACTTGACATATATTGCACACGAAACCGATAGACAAAGTGCAATTTTTATTGAGTGAGACACTCGTCTGTTAAGTAAACTTAACTATAACAATAGATCTAATCTTCTTTATGTTGGTTGTTGGTCGTGGAGACTTTAATTATTTAAATAAAAATACTTGTCCTTTCTCCTACTTACTTTTATTTTACTAGATATATTTCGGAAACTATGTTTCCATCTTCAGCAGTTGAAGTTTTATTAATATAAATATGTTGTTATTGTATACAACGCAATATTGATAAAATTAAAATATTTAGAAAATCATTTTAACTATAAACTAATCTAAATATAATTATATATAATGTGCTAAAATTTATGAATTAATAAGATCTAAAAAGGGATTATTTAATGAATTAGTATCGAAATTTAAAAGATTACCTATGTGTTTTTTCATTTCAATAGACTCCAACATGTTTAATTTTGATTCACGTGAAAATTTAAGAAGTTTAACATTTTCAATCGAAAATTTATGTCCCGTATTTATTGAATGAAAAGCTACAGCAGATTTTTTAGAATTAAAGTTTTTAATATGGTAATTATGTTCTTTAAATCTAGTTAAAACACTTCTAGTAGTTTGACCTACATATAATTTTGTACAATTGCTACATTTTATTGAATAAATACCAGAATTTTCTAAAGGATTATTTTTCAAAAAGGTGTTGCCTAATAATATTTTTAATTTAGTGTTTGAATATGGTGCAGGTATTAAATTGAATTTTTTAAAAATATTATTTAATTTTTACTTGAATTTTGTTCATAAAGTGGTGTTAAAGTTGTAGTATTTTTGATTAAAAATTTGTTTTTAAATTTATTAATTATTTTTGTTATTATTTCTGATTCAAAATTTAATTTTTTGGCTATATTATATATTAAATTAATATCTGCTTTTCTATTTTCTTCTGTGATTGGATAAAAAATGTTATCGAGCCATTTTTCATTGAATTAAATGCTGCTAATTTATGCTTATAATGTGTGTTAGAATCTGAATCAATGTAATTAAAAGTGTGAGTTGGTTTTTTTTATACGTTAAATTCTAATTTTGAATAATTTCTAATAATTAAAAGATCTAGAAAGGGTAATTTTCCATTCATTTCAAGTTCGTATGTAAAATTGATATTTTAATTAATAGTACTAATTTCGTGAATAAATTAGTCAATTTTAAAATTCTCGTTAATGATGGCGAAAATATTGTCTACATACCTCTACCATATTCTTGGGAAATTAACTATTTTTGATTTTGCTAAATTTTCTAAATTCATAAATAAATTTGCCAAAAAAGGAGACAAAGGATTTCCCATACCTGCTCCGAATGTTTGTTTAAAAAATTTGCCATTAAATTCGAAGGTGTTACATTCCATAACTAATTTAGTCAAATCTACGTAAATTTTGATTTTATTTTCAGGGACTAAATTTTCGATTAAAAATGTTTCTAAAAATATTAAAAATTCATCAATTGGTATGCTCGGAAATAGTGATTGAACGTCAAAAGAAATATATATATATTTTTTTTTTTTTCATCAGAATTTAAAGTAATCTTTGAAAGTTTATTTATTAAATCGAAAGAATTTTTAATTGAAAAATCATTTGTAATTTTGAAATTTTGAAATTCTTTGACTAAGAATTTGGCAATTTTGTAAGTTGGTGAATTAATATTTGAAACTATTGGTCGGAAGGTATTACCTGGTTTATGAATTTTTGGTAAACCATATAATTTTGGAAGCCTTGGCTTATTGACTTTGATTTTGTCAATTAATTTTTTATCAGTCAAACATGTTGAAGTTTTCAAAAAATCATTAATTTTAGCACAGTATAATTTTAGTGGATTCTTCCTTTGTTCTACATATGGTCCATTTTTTAACATCTCTTCAATTTGTTCAAAATAATTTGATTTGTCCAATATGACGATGGAATTTCCTTTGTCCGCTTTAAGGTAAAAAACATTCTTCTCCTTAAGACTCCGTATTAATTTTGCTTCCTCCATAATTCGCTCGTTTATCCTTCCTTTCTTCTGTATACATTTCTTTAAAATTTCCTTTACGTTGTTCTTAAACGCAATTGATTCCTCACTATTTAATTTATCGGATGCTAGGTCTAGAACATATAATAAATGATTTAGACCTAGCATTCTATTTTAATATTTTAATATTCTATTTTAAATTGATCGAATAACTTTCTCTAAGATGATATCAAGTTCAATTAAGTTGTCACATATTAATATTAGGTCGTTAGTAACTCAATTTAGTTCCTTCACTGAATTACTTGAAAACAATTCGTATGATATTGTGGCTTTATCTGAGACATGGCTATCTAGTAACATTTACTCTGAAAATATACATATTCAGGGATTTAATATTATCGGATGTGACAGGGAAACTCGTGGGGGTGGTGAGCATTCTATGTACGGGACATAATCGAATGTAATATTATTCCAATATCACGCAGCATAGAACAACTTTGGGTTAGTCATTGTAAATGGGAAAAAATACGCCTTTGGTGTTGTATATCGACCTCCAGATTTTAATTGCAGTACATTTATTAATGAATTAGACGTAACATTATCAAATATTGTACCACATAATGATGAAATTATATGTTCTGGAGACTTCAATATAAATTACTGTAACGACTCAAATCCGTCAACTGTAGCATTAGTCACTTTTGGATTCATTTGGCCTCACACAGATGATAAACACACCAACTAGAATCGCTTTAAATAGCCACACATTGTTAGATTTACTTATAACCTCAGATTCTGACTTGATAACAAATGTCGGTACAAAAAGTGTTCATATATCAGATTACGAATTAATTTTTGGTGATATCTTAGTAAAGAATGTTAAACATAGCACTTTATATCAATACGTACAGACCTTTTAAAAATGTAAATTATGAAAATTTCATCAATGATCTCCAAAACATATCTTTTCACAATATTTATATTATGGAAAATATGGAAGACAAAGTATCTGCTTTTAATAACTATCTATGTGAATTATTTGACAAACATGTCCCTTACTAAACATCTCGTTTTACGAAACCAAAAACTCCTTAGATAACAGAAAATATAAAATTTATAATGCAACTAAGAGACAATGCATTCAAAAAGTTTAAAAAACAAAGAAGCCTGAACATTTTAACTACTACAAATCATTAAGAAATTTAACAACTAATTCAATTAGGAAAGAAAACTATCAGTTTAAATTTAGCACTGCCCCAAAATATTTGAACTAAATATTTCGAAAAAAAAAATATATCAATCCCACAATCACTTAAAGATCCAAATACGTTTAACAATTATTTTATAAATACGGTGCCTAAAACGTCTGCTGTTAACCAAGAATTAATAAGCTTTTATAATACTAATAGGAAATGTCACTTTAATAACTTGTTTGAATTTAAACTGGTTGAAACTAATAAACTATTAAATAATATAAAATCAAATGCAACCGGAAGTGATAATATTAATGCATGTATGTTAAAAATGTGCTGTCCATACATATTGCCAGTATTGACACATATTATTAATTCTTGTTTGCCTCAAAATTATTTGCCAACACATTGGAAGCATGCCCTGATATTACCACTTGCTAAAATATCAAATCCCGATTCCGTAGCCGATTTTAGGCCCATTAGCATACTTCCTACAATTTCAAAGATCCTAGAAAAGATTGTAGACTCACAGCTCAGAGATCACTTATCAGAATATAATATCTTACCTGAACACCAATCTGGTTTTAGACCCCATCACAGCTGTGCAACTGCTTTACTTGATATTACTGATAACATCTTTACAGCTGGTGACTGTGGTCAAGATAGTATTTTAATCCTACTTGACTTTAGTAAAGCTTTTGATACTATAGACCATCAAATACTAATGTCAATATTTCACTACATAGGTCTTTCTAATAGTGCATTATCTTTCTTTAGTTCATATCTATCAAATCGCTATCAATCGGTTGTTATTGAAAATGTCACATCGGGTCTGAGTAGAAATACTAAAGGTATCCCACATGGATCAATTTTGGGACCACTTCTGTATGCTGTGTACACATTCAACTTTGGAAAATATTTTGAACATCTTAATTACCACATGTACGCAGATAACACACAACTGCTACATTCATTCAAAGCAAATAATCTGACAAGGGCAATAAATGAAATAAATTTGGACTTAAAAACTTTCACTGACTCATGTGCACAACACTGTTTGCAGATTAACCCCAACAAGTCATGTGTTATTTTATTTAGTAAAAAGTTAAGCGAAGCAGACTTGCCAATATCTTTAAACAGACTTTGAAATTTGTTGAAGTAGCTAAAAATCTGGAAATGATTGTAGATAAAAAATTGAGGTTTTCTTTACATATTTCAAAGTGCATCCGTGTAGCCTATTCAAATCTTAAATTAATTTATTCATCCAAACACTTTTTATCTCATAAATTAAAGGTATCATTTTGCAATAGTTTAGTTCTCTCCCATTTCGACTTCTGTGATGTAGTATATGGACCATGTTTGGATGTTATTACTCAAAAAAGAATTCAGGTGATAAAGAACGCGTGTCTCAGATTAATCCATGGTATACGAAAAATTGAACAAATAACACATACTCTACAGTTGACTAATTGGCTAAATATGAAAGGAAGGAGGCTTTTGCATATGGCTTGTTTATATAATAAAGTCATCCATTTCAAATGCCCACCTTACTTACATAGGAGAATTTTATTTCGCACGGATGCACTCAATATTAACATAAGAAATAAAGGGTTGTTAACGCCTCCTATTCACCGAACAACTTATATTATTTTACAACGATATTCCGACCCAGTATTTAAAAGAGCTATAAAATTGTTAATCATTTCTAATATATTAAAACATTGAAATTCTCAGATACTACTTCAGTGTTGTTAGCAGTTGTTAGTTTTTATTATTCAAATTTATTATATTGTATTTATAAATGGTATATAATTTCAGATGGGTATCTCAGAGTCACACGAAACATTTCGCGTAAATTTAGAGTGTTTAGTTATAAATGGTGCCAATTAGTTCGCATAACAAAATGGCGATCCCCCGCCGCACTTTGCACAAATGCTGCACTCTCCTACCGACCTTACGCTACGTCCTGATATTCATAGATTCATAATCATATGAAAAGGAAATCTTCCAGTTTGCCATTGGCATAGCAAACATTTTATATAATAATATAATTTATAATTTATTTTTAATTTTCTAGGTAAATGTTAACTCGCCGCGTTTTATTTTCGAATACACGTTGTAGCTGCATAAGCAAGTTGTCTCAATATCAATTGCTGTTTTAATGTCTTGAAATGAGTTCCTAAATGAACTGTCACAGTTTTGAACACATATAATAAATCACTCTATGTAGTAATTTCTTATTAATCTAATAATTCTTCAAGGAATGCTGATACATTGGTGCGAATGATAAGAGATAAATTTAATAATGAACAAAACTTTCCTTTATCAATTATTATCAAATATTATTACGCCACACTTTAAATTAATAAATAGCTTATACATCATTGAAATATGTGTACTTATACACTACGGAATATTAGATTATATTCAGTATACATTTTAGAATATCTATAGAAAGTTTTACATATTTTATCAAGGTTTGATAATGACCTCCAAATTATACTCATTGAAAAACACAACACTACAAAAGGGTAGGAATTTTTGTATCAAATTTGTCAGAAGTGTTTAAGCAGTAAAAGGTAAAAATTGATTAAAATTTCATTAAAAATAATCCAGTAGCCATGGCAAATTTGACGTTTAACTTGTAATTAGAATCGAAATTATCGGGTGTATTTATTGCGAGATTAAGTCGATTTCGATTTAGTTTTTGGTTGCAATTATTCTCTTTTTGAGATCTTCTTTGCGTTTGCATAGAGTACGGCTATGTGAAAATTATTAACAACTGAGGAAATTCAACAGAGGTCGCATTATTAGCTTATGTGAAGGTTGCTTATCATTCAGAGAAATTGCTAGTCGTCTTAATCTCTGCAATACAGTGTTATCAAACATGGTTTATAGAAGGTCAAGAATGTCGTAAAAGACAAATGTGGTCCAGGACCGTCATCTCCGATTTTCGAATACAAGTTGAATGCCGATCAGTGGTTCGGAAACGAAGCACGTTCTGTAATCCTTCGTAGAGTTTATTGACGAATTAGAATTTTTGGCTTGTAGTCCTATCAACCACATCTTGTGCTTTCGCTGTCATCGACAGCAATGAGTGATCTTCTTGACGAATTTAGATACTGCTTAGTATTGCACAACGATCGCATGAGGGGAACGGTTTAAAGAAAACTCGCCGATTAGTCGTTTCAGATGCCACCGGAGTTTCCAAAATTTCTAACTTCATAGACAATATTGAAAGACCCTATTTTTCTATCGGTATTGAAAGACCCCATCTTTCTATCGGTTCAGTTCGATTCAAAAAGAATGTAGATGTATTTTCAAAAAAAAAAATCACTATCTATTTCGCATCTAGCCCTCAAAAAATTCAAGTTTAGTAAAATTTTCGTCCATTTTGAGAACGGACTGATCAAAAACTAATTCCTCGATGTTATTCAAATTCACACTGCATGTCATCCTATTCTTTAGCTATATTTCGGTATAATATGAAGTCATTTAGAGATTTTTTTATTTTCAACGAAAATTCACTTTTTTCCACATACCTACTTATCATATTTTCAAATTTCAATGAAAAAATGTTCTCACAAAATCTGAAAAAAATCACAAACACCCTTGCCAAGAAGCTACTGGCCGATAGCCATTTATCAAAATGAAAATGTACTACTTACTGTATTATTTTAAACTATTCTACAAATGTATGATAATAAAGATATTTACTACTACTCACAAATACCCTTAATGATATTACAAAGAACTATTTAGTTTTCGAAAAAAATGATCATTTATTATTTATTCCGGGCCATTTCAATTATTTTGTGAAAATAAACAAAAAACAATCTGTGTTTCGAGTAGAAACATCGAAATTATTGTCAGGATCATCAATCGTCTTATCTTCATGATTGGAGACGTCTCCATCATCACTGTTTCTCTGAAAGTACATAATCACTACTCTCGTTGTCATCTTCGCTGAAAATCTTGCCTTATGGAAACGGGTTAAAAAAGACCCACCGATTGGCCGTTTCGGACGCGACTGCAGTTGTGTCAAAATTACTAAATTCACAGACAATCTAGAAACATAGGGTTCATATGTTGATCGTAAAAGTGATAACTTTTTAATTATTACTCTTGAATAACTTTTAGAGACTAAGTCGTACCAGAAATCAGTTTGGTATAGAACTGCGTGAAATTTCAGCAGGTATATATTTATCTAGTACCTATCTTTTTCTATTGACAATTACTATAACATTTTATCCAGATATTAATTGTTAGATTAAAATTATATAAAAAAGATATTGGAATTTAAAGAAAACAATTACTAAAACAACAAACGATTTTAATAAAGGAATTTTCCATTACAAATTTTTAAAAATGACTTTTAACCTCAACAACTGCCGAAATAGCTCAGTTGGGAGAGCGTTAGACTGAAGATCTAAAGGTCCCCGGTTCAATCCCGGGTTTCGGCAAATGATTTTAATTTCTGTCACTTTATTAAACACTGCCACGGTAATTCTCAAATTTATTGCTGTCTTGTAATTAATTACCAAAAGTAATTGCCGAAACCCGGGATTGAACCGGGGACCTTTAGATCTTCAGTCTAACGCTCTCCCAACTGAGCTATTTCGGCAGATGTTAAAGTTGAAGGCCATTTTTTCGAAACTGCGTTCGAACGAAGTGTGCAATATTCATTTTAGTAAATTTAATATAAACAATGATACGAATGAATATAAAACAAAGCATTTTTTGTAAATCCCAACATGTTGCTGGGACCGGACAAATTCGTTAGTAATGCCTCAAATATTGTGTCGAGCATATCACATTTAGGTTTTTGTTGAGTGCCTTACTTTATATTCAAATTATAAATATACCAATACGGAATAACAGATTAAAAAAACTTGAATACTACGCTAATCTAAGTGATTCAGAATTTGGCAAGATTTTCAGCGAAGATGACAACGAGAGCAGTGATTATGTACTTTCAGAGAAGACAGTGATGATGGAGACGTCTCCAATCATGAAGATAAGACGATTGATGATCCTAACAATAATTTCGATGTTTCTACTCGAAACACAGATTGTTTTTTGTGGACAGAAATTCGCCAAAATCCTGAACTATTTACTTGAGGACTATGTCGATGTGGGATATACAGTATACATTGGACCAGGAAAAATTATGTGTGCGGAACTCTAAGAAGTAATATAAAAGGAAATCCCAATGATGACATACAACGTAAACTGAAAAAAGGAAAGTTCACTGGCAGCAAAATGGTCCTGTTACTGTGTGCAAACGGAAAGACAAGCGACCATTTGTAATAAGCATGTTTTTGAAATAGTAGAAGTTTACAATCGCAATGGAAAATTTTCGATGAAGCCAAATATAATTCGAGATTACAGTCGTAACGTGCCTGGTGTTGATCGATCAGATAAAATGCTGCCGTATTAACATCACTAAGAAAGACCATTAGGTAACCTGAAAAGGTTACCTTACATATAATTGAAATATATATATACATAATGAACACATGCTTTTCCCTTTTGTAGAAGCTTTAGTTGAAGAAAAAATTAACAAATTAAAAAAACACAAACCTCAAGCGGTTCATTATTTAGATAGATTACCACCTAATGAAAAAAATCGAATCCTACAAAGCCATGTCGAATTTGTACAAAAAAAAAAAAAGTGTTATTTTTCTCCATTATGACAAGAGAGACGTGCACTTTGTATGGAAAGTTATTTTAAAAATTATCATAAACAATAAAAATATTATTTGTAAATTTATATGTTTTATTCATATCTTAATGTTCATTTTAGCCAACCCTGATTTTTCTTCTGTTCCCAGAGGCAAACTATTCATATTTACACTGTTATTCTACGAGGTCAATCGTAGCGCTACAAAATTGTTCTGTAAAGACGCTACCAGATAATTTGAAGTTGGCGTCCTTGGCGGGAAAACAATGTGTTTGCTTTTCTATAAACTTTTGATGGGGCAGTACATTTCCCAGGGGTTCTCTCGAAGAGAAAGTTGCTGTTTTTTACGCAAACTATTGCTACCACCAAGGTGTTAGCTCTAATCCAGGCTAATTCCTGGAAGGACATCTACTCCTATCGCTTCACCCCCGCACGAGATCGTGGGATGTGCCCCTGAAGATCAACAGGGCATTAGCATTCAAACTGTTAAGAAGTATAAATATAACCTGCAACAGCAGGTGTACATTATGTAATTCAATGTCCGGCGTGGGTATATGCCCGGGAAGTAATGTTTTGATGTGCATTTGTTTAACGTACTTACGTAAAGTAAGTCAAAAGTCACGGAGCTAAATGTGGAAATAATTTATTAATTATTTTCAAATCATTTTTATTTAATTTGTTAAGAAGTATTTTGAATAAAAGATGCTATTAAAACATTTAATTATACAATAAAAAAATACTTACAGGTTTTATTAGCAGTATAATTATTTTCTTTATTAAAAATAATTTACTACAATTAAATCTTTTAGAAAAAAAAAATAACGTTTACAAAAATATTAAATTATTTTCTTAACACAATCAATGTAATGTTCCGCGTATAACAAAAATCGAAGTTGCCGTTGGAAGTCTCGAGTCATGTCTGTACAAAGATCACACGCGTGAAATGCTGGTTGCGGTTAAACATGACAACCAGTACTTTACGCATACGCGTGTGATTTTAGTTCAGACATGACTTTAGATTTCCAATACCAACTTCGTCGTCGATTTTTGTTATACGCTCAATATATTACTATTTGTAAAAAAGTTGTGAATACAGTTTATTTTTCGTGAATTAATTTTGGAACGTCGCGTGTTTTATTTCTTCAACGCTTAAAACGAGCGGTGGTCAAATCCCAACACAACATACGAATTATCTTGTAGTTAGCAGTCAACGAGTTAAAATAAATACAAACCGCGAAAACAACAAATGATTTTACTAATGGATTTTTTATGTAATTTTGTCCATTACTAATTGAAACCGATATGGGAGCTGTTGGGTAATATGAAAACCATAGTTGCGCAATGTCATAGATCTAAATAATTTCAAAATATTCAATTTAATAAGCGTTGCGACGCTTATTAAGGCGCGTCGTCAAGTTTTACAATAATTATTTACAGAAAGTGTTATCACCAGCAGCATAAAACACTTCAAAACATTGCCAGCAACATTTTATCAAGAGGCTATTGCAAAGAACTTATTAGATAAAAAAATAAAAACAAAACACAAAAACAAGAAATGATTTCACTAATGAACTTAAAATAATTAGTTTTAAAAAATGACTTTTAACCTCAACAACTGCCGAAATAGCTCAGTTGGGAGAGCGTTAGACTGAAGATCTAAAGGTCCCCGGTTCAATCCCGGGTTTCGGCAAATGATTTTAATCTTTGTGTCTTAAAAAAATCACTTTCAAGATAATGATTCACTTAACTTGCTGTCTTATCATTTATTGCTAAAAGTTAATGCCGAAACCCGGGATTGAACCGGGGACCTTTAGATCTTCAGTCTAACGCTCTCCCAACTGAGCTATTTCGGCAGATATTGAAGTTTAAGGTCATTTTTTCGGAGCTAAAATGAAGCGTATTGCTTCTACTAGAAAGCCATAGAAGTGGCCAAGCACGTATCCAACGGCAAAGGAAGAACACTTTTTATCATCTTAGTCACGCTAGACATACAAAATATATTATCTGCTCGCGCGAATATCATAGACAAGTGTAAAACATGTGGCATTGCAGATTTCCGCATCAACTGGAAAATATCATGGCCCAGGCAATTATTATTAAGGGTTTCTCGATCTACCTCATCAAAATGATCCAGGCGTATTTGAAGAACAGAGCAATTATGGCAGGCAAGGCTGGAATATTGAATATGACTTATTGGCTGGATTTGGATTTTATGGCGGGGGTACGAATCTACGAATTGGTACCAAATGGGACTCAATTTGTTTACTAAAATCTTGTACTGACGATTTCTTTAGGTTTCTATGAAGATTGGAAGCGATACACCCCCGCTTCTAACCTTCCTAGAAACCTAAAAAAAACGTCAGTACAAGTTTTATGATAGTGACATCTATCATTTCCAACTGAAAACGTGGATTTTTTTTATTAAAAACTTGTAACTGATTTCCCAGGGATTGATTCTGCAACTGACCCTGCCGCATGGCATTATACCCCTAGCCTTTGAGGACGTTCCTGGCATAATAGTCATGGGAAAGACCAGAGGTGATTGATGATAAATCCAATAGATCCCTGAGTACCGCATCCAGATTAAAGATAAGAAATAAAGTA
The DNA here is from genome assembly GCA_963082785.1 of Philonthus spinipes. Taxonomy (NCBI): domain Eukaryota; kingdom Metazoa; phylum Arthropoda; class Insecta; order Coleoptera; family Staphylinidae; genus Philonthus; species Philonthus spinipes. The sequence goes on from OY720312.1 coordinate 8,904,015, forward strand.
AGTCTTGAAGACATAAACTGAAATAGTAATGCTCCAAGGCAGGAACACTATCAGGGAGGTATATTTAGAAATAGAGGGAGAGATCATCCAATCCTTTAAGGCAGTCAAATACCTCGGCGTGTGTCTAGGAAGGAACTTAAGCACAAGGGTGCACATCAAGGAGACAGCAACCACGGCAAATAAGGCTGTTAACGTCCTAATTCAGAAAATGCTTAATATTGGTAGCCCTAGAACAGCGATAAACATGCTCTTTTTCTTATTTTTGACAGCAACATTTGTGAAGTTTCGCAAAGTTTTATAACATTCCCAATGTGCAGGATTATCAGATTTTCTGTATAGTGCTTTTGCCTTATCACGCAATTGGAACACTAATTTTAAAAGTTCTGTTAACAAAGGACTATAACATTTGGATACTGTTCCTGTTTTAATTGGCGCATGTTTATCAAATATATCTAAAGTATTAATTAAATAAAAGAATTTGAAAATAATTAATTAATAAATTATTTTCTCTTTTGTAACATTATGACTTACGTTACATAAGTACTTTAACAAATGTCTAATAATAGACATTTGCTGTTGCATAACAATAACAATTGTATAATACAACAATTTTTGAATCGAAAATATTTAATGAAAAAAAAAAAATAAGTTACGTAATATAAGGTTATCTGCAGACACGTGTTTCGTGATTTGATCCCTCGTCAAGTGAATGAATCCTTTCCCTATTATTATCTATGTCAATGTTCTTGCCTCCAATAACAATAACGGAAATAACAAATGTTTCAAAACGACTAAAAGTAAGGAATGTAGCGGTGATGATGAAATTACTAATAATATCATAAAATATACCATTGACGTCATTGCGGAGGTATTAACGTTTATAGTGAATAACTCCTTTAAATATGGAATTTTTCCAGGCATTGCATTAATTAAGCCAATATACAAGAAAGGAGACCCCGGGTTGTTGAATAATTATAGACCAATAAGTCTTTTGCCATTCGTATTATTTGAAATGTTGATCGGTGAAAGGCTAATTTCGTTTTTCAACAGCTGCAATATTCTATCTGAATCCCAGCATGCGTATATGAAAGGAAAATCGATCAATAGTGTAGTTTTCCAGTTCACTAATTTTATTAATGAGGCAATAGAAAATAAAGAAATGGCACTTGGGATATTTCTGGACCTCTCTAAAGCATACGACACAGACTCTCTCATATTAAGGAAATTGGATCGTTACGGTGTCAGAGAAAATACACTATCATGGTTTAAATCTTATCAAACAGAGTTCAGAGGGTTAGTATAGAGAAAAGTGGGAAAGAATTTAAATCTGAAATACGTCACTCTGGAAGTGTAGGAATACCCCAAGGCAGCATTGTAGGGCCAATTGTCTTTATTACGTATATAAATGACATGCATAACATAGACATACAAGTTAATCATTATATCACTAATTACGCCGACGACACTAATTTTCTAATAACTGCCAAACTATACTCAGAGCTCCTAGAAATGTGTGATCAGGTGTATCGTGGAATGGACAATTGGTTTTCTGCAAATAAATTAAAACTAAATACGGAAAAAACACAAGCGGTACTATTAAAAACGAAACAACACAAATTCGAAACCCCGAAGAACTAATACTCTACAACAACACCGTAGAGTTAAAATCGGATGTAAAATTCTTAGGCATCCATGTTGATGAATCTTTGGATTGGCGAGCACACGTGGACTCTTTAGTCACAAAAACTGCAAGAATGAGCTATATTATAAACAACATAAAAGAGTATGTGAGCCCGGAATCATTAAAAATTATATATTATGGGAGTTTCGAATTAATTTTACGGTTTGGTATATTTTTTGGGAAAATGGTTCTACAATTAGTCAAATATTTAAAATACACAAAAAAAAATGCATACGATCCATTTTCAAACTAAAATATAGAGACTCATGCCGAGGAATATTTAAGGCAAACAAAATATTAACTGTTTTTTCACTTTTTGTATACGAGTGCCTTATATTTTTATTCAAAAATAGACATGGTTTTTTTAACGTTGTAAATGATCACGCACAAGAACTAAAAATATTACTTATCCACCACACAAATTAACTTTAACTGAACGCAATGCCCTTTATCGGTGCATTAAGTTCTACAACACTTTACCAGACAACATAAAGACAATAGACGTTTTTAAAAAATATAAAAGTGAAATACATAATTTCTTATTGAACTCAGAATTGTATAGTATAAACGATTTCTTTGGAGTGAATTGAGAATGTTTATTTTGTTTATTTGCTACCTGACACAATTTCATTTATGTTTCTCAGAATTATTATTTTGTAAACATTTCCTGAAATAAAGTTGATTTATTATTATTATTATTATTATTTATTAAAAACAGTTAATTTGTCATTAAAAATCATGAATAATTTGGATAAGTTATTCAGAACATTTTTAAATGCATTCATATCAATATTTCGAAAATCTCGATAGGTAAATTGTTGATCTTGAAGTTTAGCATGATTTTGTTCAATAATAGAATTTATCGCATCATTTTCAGAGAATAAACAGTCAAACATGCCGTGACTGCTAACATTAATAAGTGTAAAAATAATAATTACATCTAGAAACGTTAAGAAGCACCGGCAATTCTAGTTGGTTCGTTGAATGAATAAAATTAATTATTTTCAGTTTTAAGTAAATCAATATTAATATCAACACAGCATGTAATATTATAAGTAAGGAGAAAAAAGTCAAAAAGCCAATGAACTTTAAAATTAATTCAAAAATAACTTCACGTCGTAGTTTGGTGGACACTGTTATATTAAATTTATTATTTTAAATATTGCAATTTTTCACTGGCCGCAGCTACGAATTTACGATTTATCGCTAATAGAACATATATGGGATATCATTGGAACAACACTTGAGCGATTTCCATAGCCACCAAAGACTTTGGATTAATTGCGCATTTGTGTCACAAGAAGACATCGACCACTTGATTCGGTCTATACCTTGCCAAGCTAAAGAGTGCCACAACAACCGCGGCGGACGAACACATGAATTTTTGTCAGTAATTTTTGTTCAACCTGCATCAAATTCTGTTCGGGCATGAAAACTTAATACTAATTTGATACAAAAACATTTAAAACATTATTCTTTCTGGGTGTCGCATTACTTTTGAGCTCCAATGCATAAAAGCACGTAGAAAACATTTAATTTCGAGTAATGTTAATTGTATAAACATGGCATTTAAGTAAATAATTCTTCCTGTTGAAAATAGTTGCTCATATATGGAAATTAATTCCGAAAAAATGGTCCTCCTTTATTAACAACAGCCGAAATAGCTCAGTTGGGAGAGCGTTAGACTGAAGATCTAAAGGTCCCCGGTTCAATCCCGGGTTTCGGCAAATCCTTTTAGCCAGCAAGGATTACATTTGGTAGCCTCAGACAATTTTGAAAAATAATGATATTTGCGTCTTGGTCAACTATTTTAGAAAAAAACAAATTAAAAAAGACCCGAAAACAGTAATAGAAACAAAAAGGAGAAGATATAGTATGAAAATATCAATAGCCAAGAGCTGTCTTTTCTAAGTCCTTGAATTGCATAGAATATTCTCGGTAGGTTGATTTTCGTTATCCACAAAACATGGTATTTAATTTTTATTTTAGGATATGCAGTGTTAATATTTATATTATAGACTATAAAATGGCTGCAAAGGAATATCCATGTGTTAGGAAAAGAAAAGTTGTTTATAGCATTTATGGGATAAAGTATTTCAAAAACTAGCATATTTTCAGGAAAATTTTGTTGAACTAACTTTGGTTAAATATGATCTTAAAAAATGTAACGCAAGTAAACTTAATATATATCAGTTGCGAAAAAACATGACCTTTAACGTTAATATCAGCCGAAATAGCTCAGTTGGGAGAGCGTTAGACTGAAGATCTAAAGGTCCCCGGTTCAATCCCGGGTTTCGGCATTAACTTTTGGCAATAAATGATAAGACAACAAACTAAGTGAATATTATCTGGAAAGTGATTTTTTTAAAACACAAAGATTAAAATCATTTGCCGAAACCCGGGATTGAACCGGGGACCTTTAGATCTTCAGTCTAACGCTCTCCCAACTGAGCTATTTCGGCTGTTGTTAATAAAACAGGACCATTTTTTCGGAATTAATTACCATATATGAGCAACTCTCTTCAACAAGAAGAAATATTTACTTAATTACCATGTTTACACAATAAATATTATTCAAAATGAAATATGTTATCAAAGTCGTACCCGACGCCATATGATAAAAAGGGATTACTGATTATATATATCAAAGTCGTAGACTTTGCTTCACCCAAAAAGAAAAATATATGCATTTTAACCGTAGGAGTCCAGTCCAAGCCATTGGAGGTTGGAAGGATATTCATATTCAGGTGGTAAGTAACTACGAATAAATTCTATTTTAACAGCACTAAATTATTCAAATTAGTATCAAGACATTGTACTGTATAAGAATATTGATACATACTTTAAAATTTAATGTAAGCGCCTGTGGCGTCAACCAATCGTCTTAAACGGCCAGGTATGGAATCCACAATCTTCTATAAGAAATCGGTTGCGATATTATTAATAACGTACTGAATCCGTGCTTCTAAATGTTCTAATATACGGTGTTTGGTACACCTCATCTTTTGCCTAACCCCATAAAAATAAGTCACATGGTGTCAGGTCTGGACTTTTTGCAGGCCACTCGTGAGGTAATTATATTGTCATTTAGTATACCTACAATGTAATTTTAAATTAAATGATTATGTTTGTTGACCATACTTAGTAATCAATTCCAAAAAAATGGCCTGTTAACCTCAACAACTGCCGAAATAGCTCAGTTGGGAGAGCGTTAGACTGAAGATCTAAAGGTCCCCGGTTCAATCCCGGGTTTCGGCAATTGATTTTAATCTTTGTGGCTTAAAACAATCACTTTCAAGATAATGATTCACTTAGCTTGTTGTCTTATCATTTATTGCCAAAAGTTAATGCCGAAACCCGGGATTGAACCGGGGACCTTTAGATCTTCAGTCTAACGCTCTCCCAACTGAGCTATTTCGGCTTTCGATAAGGTTAAAAGTATTTTTTTAAAGCTGCTTATGATAATTTCATTAGTAAAATCGTTTCTTGTTTTTTTTGATTAGATTTAAAAAAGCATAAAAAATATATTTAAAATAAAAACAAACCACAACTGAACTAACTGAATTATCATAATCAGTTTTAAAAAATGACTTCAAACCTCAACAACTGCCGAAATAGGACAGAGTTAGACTGAAGATCTAGAGGTTGCTGGCAATGATTTTATGTTAGCTGTGGAGGTTTATGCAGTTCTACAATTTCCATGAATATTTGTAATACTTCGCGGAACTTTCGAAAATAACAGCCTTGTAGATTTCTGAAATTGATCTTGCCTAACAATTTCCCCTTTCATAGTTTTCGTGTAACCAAAACAGCTTACATAACAGTTTCAGTGGGAATTTTTGAAAATCCACCTTATTATCCCGATCTAGCAAAGTGACATCTAACATTTACCCTAACTTAAAAATAGAATTTGTTTACTAAAAACTTATACTGATGATTTCTTTAGATTTTGAAAGCGATGCACCCCCACTTCTAACCTTCCTAGAAACCTAAAGAAATATAAATTTAAAGAAATCATCAGTACAAGTTTTTAATTGACAAATTCCACTTTTTCAGTTGGAAATTATAGATGTCACTATCATAAAACTTGTACTGACGTTTCCTTTAGGTTTGTAGGAAAGTTAGAAGCGGGGGTGTATCGCGTCTAATCTTCATAGAAACCTAAAGAAATCGTCAGTACAAGTTTTTAGTAAACAAAATTAGTACCATTTAATGAAATGTTCAGCCAGCATTCATCTAGCGTATGGATTACTAGTGATGGCCATTTTGGTTTTTCGAACCTCATCAGACATCATCGTTGACGATGCTACTTGAAATTAGGCAAAAGGTGGCGCATGCGTCGTCTTTAATTTATTATGATTAAAATGAGTCCTATTTGGTACCAATTCGTAAATTCATACCAAATGGGACTCATTTAAGTATCCTATCATATTTGCTTACAAGGACCCATCGGAAGGTTTGGAAATGAATTTCAAGGCGCTAGTCTACGAATCTCAACGATCCAATGGTTTGGATTAACTTTAGTATCGCGCCAGGGAAAATTCCCTGGTCTTATTGATAACGTAGATGATCTTATAGATATGGATTTGTGAGATTTATGCAATACTGAGGATTGAACAAATATGGGAAATACCTAAAGCTATATATATAAGATCATGTATGTTATCTATAAAACCAGGATATATCTCCCTGGCGCTAAAATAAAGTTCCAAACCATTGAATGGTTGAGATTAGTAGACTAACGCCGTGAAATCCAATTATAAACCATCGGGCGTCATAAAGCTATAATACCTCCGCTGTCATATCCTCTGTCCCACAGCCTGGGGGCCCGCACAAAAAGCTTGGAACCGCCAAGCTGCGGGGACTACCGTGCTCTAGAGTATGGATGTCTGAATGGGGCAGATACCCAAGTCGGAATTGCAGGCCTTCTCGTGGCACCCCCGTGTCCCTATCTTGGATAGGCGGGGTAGACTCAGCCCTCGTGCTTGTCACGATTAATGAGGAGTCAGGGGTGGGCCGTCAAAAGACCGAGGGTGTCTATCGCCCTCCCGGTCCACACGTGGGTTGGCCTCTGACGGGCAGCGGCTTCGAGGAGCTCCATATGGTTGAACACCGAAAGGTATATAACCGGAGCGGGGCATGGCCTAGCAATAGGTCAGGTAGCTGCGGAGACTACCGTACTCTCGAGCATGGGTGTCTGAAAGGGGTAAATACCCTGCAAGCCTCCCTGTGGCACCTCTGTATCCCTAACTTGAATAGGGCTAACCGCATGCGGCGGAGTCGACTCAGCCCTGGTGCTTGGCACCATTAAATGATAAATCGGGGTGGGCCGTTAAAAGCCCAAGGGTGTCTATTTGCCCTTCCGGTTCACACGTGGGTTATCCTCCGGCGGGCAGTGGTTTCGATGATATGACATCGATACCATCACGATAGAGCGGCGCTCCACATGGTCATAAACCGAAAGGTAAAAGACCGGAGCAGGACATGATCTAGCAATAAATCATGTCACCTACATGTTCCACAGCCTCGGAATGTCTTTAATTACCTCACTAAGAAGAGAATGTAAAGAACTAGCGAGACAATTATTCAGGAACTATATTAATAATCTAGAAAATGAATTAATTAGTAAACCGAAGAATTTTTGGAATTATGTCCGTACATCAACAAAAACTGATGGCCTACCTATGAACATGTTTCTGGATGGACGGAAATCAACTTCAGGAAGTGAATGTGTAAACTTATTTGCAGACTTTTTTGAATCAGTATATTGTGGTAGTAAAGCTCATACAGTGCGTAATAAACATGTTTATACTTCTGATAATGTAATGTTAAATAGGTTACAATTAAATATGATTGATTTGTTTAATGCTCTGTCATCTTTGCACGACACTTGCTCTATAGGCCCTGATGGCGTTCCAGCTTATTTTCTTAAAAGATGTGTTTATTCTTTGTGTCAGCCTATTTATCTTATATTTAAATCATCTTTGAAAAGTGGCGTGTTCCCATATATTTGGAAAAAAAGCTATGTTGTTCCTCTGTACAAAAGTGGCAACCGTGAGGATATCAGAAATTATCGTGGAATTTGCAACCAATCAGTGATTCCTAAAATATTCGACAAATTAGTTTCTGAACAACTTATATGGCATTGCAAACAAATTATATGCCCAGAACAACACGGTTTTTGTAATAGTAAATCAACTGTTACTAATTTACTAACATTTCAAACATTCCTTTCAAACGCTTTTGAAAATAATAAACAAATAGACGCCATTTACACAGATTTTTCAAAAGTGTTCGACCGTGTATCGCATACAATTTTATTGAGTAAATTGGGGAATTATGGCTTTGGAACTACAGTTTTAGATTGGCTTTCGAGCTTTCTGACGGAACGAACACAATTTGTTAAAATAAAAAACTTTATATCACGAACAATAAAAGTATCATCTGGTGTCCCTCAGGGATCGCACTGCGGACCGATCCTATTTTTGTTGTTCATTAATGATATAGGTAGTTATATAAAAAATAGTAAGTTCTTGCTTTTTGCTGACGATTTTAAACTTTTTCGAACTGTTTCTTCACTTAACGATATACATTTTCTGCAGCAAGATATTAATCACTTAAGTGAATGGTGTGCAGACAACGATCTTTCATTAAACTTTAGCAAATGTTCAGTCATGTTATTTTGCAGAAGTAAGAACTCTATACTACATAATTACGTTCTAAATAACTTTATTCTATCTCGTGTTGGTTCCGTTAGAGATCTTGGAGTGATTTTTGATACGAAGCTTACATTTGTGAATCACATAAACCATATTACAAATTTAGCTCTACAATCACTTGGATTTATAAAACGTTTTGGCTACAAATTTTCTATTAACACTAAACGAACATTATATTTGTCATTAGTAAGATCTAAACTAGAATATGCGTCGAATATTTGGTCGCCATATTATAAAAATTCTGTGAACAGCATTGAACGAGTACAAAACAAATTTTTATTAAATATTTCATTCACTATGGGCATATCTCGCGTTAATTACAGCAGATCACAAATGTTAGCACTTGTAAATTTGAAATCACTCCATGAAAGAAGGATTTATTTAGATTTATGTTTCTTATACAAAATAGTAAATGGTTTATGTGATTGTGTTGAGCTTCTTAACAGGATTAATTTTAGTATCCCTAACAATACTAGATCCAAACTAACGTTTAGAATTAAAATGTATAAATCAAATTATGGGAACAATGAACCACTTTCTAGAATGTGTCGATATTGGAACAAAATATGCAATAGTAGTAACATTTGTATTTTTGGTAATACTTTTAATCAATTTAAAAAATCATTATTAAATACTGATGTATATGTCTGTGTATAATGTTTTGTATTTTTTTTAGTCTAGTCTTAGACTTATATGAATGTATTGTTATATATTTTTTTTTAACACTACTCTCATTTGTATCTATTTTTTATTTGTTTTTTTTATCATTAAGTATCATGAATTAAACTTATATTGTATTATTGTAAAATGGTGATAAGCCGTCAATAAAGTAAATTTATTTATAATTGTGGCTGCTGGATTTTGTGTAGGTGTTTTCTTAAACAGGTAATGCGCACTCAGAAGTGATAGCAGCCACAACTAGAGTAAACCTATAATGTTTCTTATATTTTTCCTTGATAGGTTTATATAATCTTTTGTTGTTAATGGTGATGAAATGCTTTCCATATACCAGAGAATATAATCTAAACATTACATATTTCATTGAACGTAGCTTCAAAAAAATGACCTTCAACTTCAACATCTGCCGAAATAGCTCAGTTGGGAGAGCGTTAGACTGAAGATCTAAAGGTCCCCGGTTCAATCCCGGGTTTCGGCAAATGATTTTAATTTCTGTAACTTTAACGAAACACTGTCATGGTAATACTGAAATTTATTGCTGTCTTGTAATTAATTAGCAAAAGTAATTGCCGAAACCCGGGATTGAACCGGGGACCTTTAGATCTTCAGTCTAACGCTCTCCCAACTGAGCTATTTCGGCTGTTGTTAATAAAGCAGGACCATTTTTTCGGAATTAATTACCATATATGAGCAACTTTTTTCAACAAGAAGAATTATTTACTTAATTGCCATGTTTGTACAATTAATAGTACTCGAAATTAAATGTTTTCTACGTGTTTATATACACTGGAGCTCAAAAGTAATGCAACACCTAGAAAGAAAAATGTTTTTGTATCAAATTAATATCAAGTTTTCATGCCCGAACAAACGATTACAATTTAATGCAGGTTTAACAAAAAATACTGACAAAAATTCATGTGTTTATCCGCCGCGGTTGTTGTAGCACTCTCTAGCTCGGTGAGGTATAGACCGAATAAAGTGGTCTATGCTTTCTTGTGATACAGATGCGCAATTGGTCCAAAGTCCTTGGTGGCTGTGGCAATCGCTGAATGATATCCCATATATGTTCTATTGGCGATAAATCAGCAGATCTTCCAGGCCAATCTTAAACCTCTTCGCCAGAATTTTGTATAAAGTCCTCTGTTTTGGCGAGCCGTATAATTGTCTTGCTGAATAATGGCGTTTGGGATAGTCTTAAAGTATGGTATTGCAACAGGTTGTAAAACTTCAACGTTGTGCTGTTAGACTACCCCTAATGAACACCAGGGGGTATCTACTCCCAAGACATATAGCACCCCATATCATGATGCTAGGGGTATTGGTTGTGTGACGTTCTAAGGCAAACTCTACGTTTTGCCTTACTTCGCAAATCGACGGACACGTCCACGTTCATCATTGGCTTCTAAGCAAAATCTGAACTCACCGCTAAAACAAATGAAGTTCCACTCTACATCCTAATTGAATCTGGCTGACACCAGATTCTCTGTGGTGGCTAATCAGAGATAATATTTTAGTTACTCAGAGAACTCAAACTAAATAAGTTATTCTACCTGAGGAATAGATTTTGCTCTATAATAAAAATATAATATACATATTCCGGCAACGTTACCTGATGGTTTTATAAAATTGAGAATGTATAAAAGCGATTGCCGAAACCCGGGATTGAACCGGGGACCTTTAGATCTTCAGTCTAACGCTCTCCCAACTGAGCTATTTCGGCTTTTGTTAAAGTTAAAAGTCATTTTTAAAAGCTGATTATGAAAATTTAATTAGTAAAATCGTTTTTTGTTTTTTGTTACTAGACTTAAAAAAGCATAAAAAATATATTTAAAATAAAAAGAAACCACAACTGAATTATCATAATTAGTTTTAAAAAATGACTTCAAACCTCAATAACTGCCGAAATGGTACAGAGTTACACTGAAGATCTAAACGTTGCTGGCAATGATTTTATGTTAGCTGTGGATATTTGTATTACTTCGCGGAACTTTCGAAAATAACTGCCTTGTAGATTTCTGAAATTGATCTTGCCTAACAATTTCCCCTTTCATAGTTTTCGTGTAACCAAAACAGCTTCCATAATAGTTTCAGTGGGAATTTTTGAAAAGCCACCTTATTATCCCGATCTAGCAAAGTGACAACTATCATTTACCCTTACTGAAAAAGTATAATTTGTTTACTAAAAACTTGTACTGATGATTTCTTTAGGTTTTGAAAGCGATGCACCTCCACTTCCAACTTTCCTAGAAACCTAAAGATATCTAAAGAAATCGTTAGTACAAGATTTTAATAAACAAATTCCACTTATTCAGTTGGAAATGATAGATACAACTATCATAAAACTTGTACTGGCGATTTCATTAGTATCCTAGGAAGGTTAGAAGCGGGGGTGTATCGCGTACAATCTTTATAGAAACCTGAAGAAATTGTTGCCGCCGATTCGCGACGTTTTCGCGAAGGCTGTTTTTGCGAAGGCACGTTTTTGCGAACAATAGGGTAATAAATGCGCTCTTGGGGCGGATTAGGGTGCACGAGACATCCGCGTGAAGAAATTAGCGGCAACAGGGGACATTATCCATCTTCGCCATTATGACGACAACCAATAAGATGGTACCGTGACGGGAAACACCCCTTCGGGGTAATTAAGAAGCACCACCCCCAACAACCTCGCACGGAACGTGAGAAAAAGAAGAAAATATTCACCTTCAAGCGCTCGAAGAGTTCAAAAAAAATTTCTTTCATATTTTTGCATTGCATTTCACTTATCAAGATAGAGATCAGGTTGTTGTTTAAGTGTTAATAAAAGTTGTTTACATCAAGTCGAGCAAAGTGTTTTTAATGATTAGTTCATTAATGGTCCTTCGAAATCAATTCAGTTGAATCCTTAACATTTTTGGTCCTTCGAACCGGATTCAGTTGAATCCTTAACAGAATTCATCAGTACAATTTTGAGTCCAATTTTATGAAACTTTCAGCCAGCATTCATCTAGCGTATGGATAACTAGTGATGGCCATTTCGGTTTTTCGAACCTCATCAGACATCATCGTTGACGATGCCACTTGAAATTAGGCAAAATGTGGCGCTTGCGTCGTCTTTAATTTATTATGATTAAAATAAGTCCCATTTGGTACCAATTCGTAGATTCGTACCAAATGGGACTCATTTAAGTACCAAATCATATTTGCTTACAAGGACCCATCGGAAATTAAATAATTAAGTTTGTTTGCCATATTATGTAATCAATTGCAAGAAATGACTTGTAATCTCAACAACTGCCAAAATAGCTCAGTTGGGAGAGCGTTAGACTGAAGATCTAATCAATCCCGGGTTTCGGCAATGAGTTTTATTGGTTACAACTTTTAGACAAGTGCGTAAATATACAATTTGTCAAACTATTAACTGTAATCCTTGGGTGTTAAAAGGGTTTGCCAAAACCCGGGATTGAACCGGGGACCTTAGATCTTCAGTCTAATGCTCTCCAAACTGACCTATTTCAGCAGTTGTTGAGGTTAAAAGTTATTATTATTATTTATTTTTTTTCGAAAAGAAATTCGTAATATGGCCTCAGATTAATGAACATTATTATTTAATTATTTTTTTGATATACAATGATATGCAAATTAGTTCATTTACTTGTGATACAACGACATAATTTATTGTTTCTAGTCATCTGGCTTTAAAAAGTAGAGAATAGTAAAGATTTAGTGGATAAACATTAAACATTAAAGGAAACAAGCAAACGAATGTGAAGCAGACAAAAAAAAACAAGATATTAGTATAGATGAATTGAAGAAAATGTGAGAAAATGAAAACTATAACGTATCTTTCCAAACCACACTGCAAAGAAGCAGGACAGCTCCTGAGGAACTTAAGAGCTCACACTAGTTGTTAATTGCGGCTGTCTAGAGAGAATTTAAAGTATATCACAGCTATTCTGACTGGACACTGCAGACTTAGAGCACACCTCCATAGATTAGGGATTGTTGAATCACCAGACTGTAGAGGGTGCTGTTTGGAGGACGAAACCGCGGAGCATATCCTCGGATATTGCCCAGCGCTAAAGTCTAGCAGAAAAGCCATACTGGATGAGGAATGGCCAGAAATGGTGAAAATCGGGGATCTACCTGCATCGGCACTACTAGCCTATCTTGATGAGGTAGGCTGGCTGTGCCTACACATGGTTCAGATACCCTAAAAAGAGGAAGCATTAAGGGTCTAATCAGACCTATGTATGCCTGTGCTAATGGCGCATCTCCTACAAAACTGTAACCGTAACCGTAGTTGTTGATTGGACGAGTAAGAAAACGTAGGTTTTGATGTTTTTACGTTTACTTCTAGAAATTGACTTAAAAAAATATACATATTTACAAGTTCAGCTGGTTTTTGATTTTATTTTTCTATTGGTTATAAATAGTAGTGGGAGGACCGTGTTAAATATGGAGGTTATGAAACGGAAGATAAAAGCGATATTGGCAACAAGGCGTTATCGTAAGAATTTCTAATTTACATTTACATTTCTTCTTATATACAAAAAGTTGACGGTTATTTATATTTAACGGAAACAATTTTGAAAATAGTTCAATCATAAATTTGCTGTTTTAGTCCTAATAGTTCTTTAATATAATTAGTTTTCTAAAAAAAACTATATCCTGGGCAAGTTCTTAGCCGGGCATTAAATTTTAGAATAAATATTTAAAGTTTTATATGATAATATAATCATCGATCACCACCTTACCTTGTAAATGATATACTTTTTTGCTAAATTTACTATTAAATTTTCGGAAGTGGAAAAATTTAAGGTTCCACCGAGATTTGAACTCGGATCGCTGGATTCAGAGTCCAGAGTGCTAACCATTACACCATGGAACCTGCTTGGAAGTTAAAGTAATGTTAATGCCACGTTGGCATTAAACCGTACGGGAAATGTTAAGTTTAACGTTTATGTTATTAAATAAATTCACATTCTATGTATATATATATTAAAAAATCTGTTTAAACTGTGATGATAAAAAATTACTTCCACGTTAAACTTAACATTTCCCTTACAAAATATCTCCGAATATATATCACGATGGTTTCGACCGTTACTACGTGGTAATCCATATCAAATTTAAATGAGACTATTACTATGTTTTTTACCACTTCTTTTAATTATATACACAGATGTGTTTTACATTTATATATATACATAAATATTTTTACGACTTAAGTTTCGATAGTGTGAGTGTCATTATCAAGTATAACAAATTTTGGAAGTACAGTTCAATATATACCGCTTTTGAGGATTACAGACTAGCGTGGGGTTTAGGGGTTATTTACAGGTAGCTTTATTTCCAGAAACTCTTATTTATGGTTACAAGATTATGGATTAAGGGTATTAAAGAACGGCGAAAACAAAATATCTGTTTGCTCGTTCAGAAGATTAATGTCGGGGTTTTTTGAATGTTTGAAAATTTCGGTGGCTTTTAGTAGGTTTAATTTTGTGCCTTTAGTACAGTTATGAAGAAATTTTATATTATTTATTTCGGGGAACTTATGTTTGCACTCAAGTGAATGATTAGCAAATGTGCTAGAATTTTGATTAAGTCTGAAGGCGCGGAAATGTTCTTTATAGCGTGTTTCTAAACTACGACCCGTTTGGCCGATATATAAGCTATTACAATCGGGACAACACATTTGGTACACTCCAGATTTTTTATATAAGTTAATTCTGTCTTTAGAATTAAACAGCAATGTTGACAGTTTTCTGTTTGGTTTTAATGATACTCTGCGACCCTGTATTTTGAAAATGTGAGTAATCCTCTCTGTATTTTTACCAAAATAAGTGAGGGTGACGAAAGTTGTATCTAATGAGTTTGGAATTTTTGGGTAAACGTGATTCAAGGCCTTCTGGTATAGTTTTTTATTAATTAAATTTTCAATCATTTGAGATGGAAAACCATTCGCGATTCCGATTTGAATAATTTTGTCCAGTTCTCTTTTTTTAATAATTTGATGATAGCGGAATAAAAAGGGCTCTATGGATAATTGAGTGGTATGCGGCAAATTTGTGGGATATGTGATGGTTGGAATTATGGTAAACGGAATTGTTGAATTTACATTTGTGGGTTTCCTGAATATATTAAATTCTAAATTGTTATTATTGCGGACTATGGTGATATCTAGGAAATTAATTTAGTTATCTGTTTCAGTTTCTATTGTGAATTTTATTTTTGGGTGGATATAATTAATTTGGTTAAGGAAATGGTCTAATTGTCTAGATGTGCCATTAAAACACGCTAAAACATCATCTACGTATCTAAACCAGAACAATACGTGTTTATTCGAATTTAACTTAAATATTTTCTCTTCTATGTCTGCCATGAATATTTCAGCTAAAAGAGGGCTTAAAGGTGAGCCCATGGCTAAACCTGAAGGTTGTTGATGAAACTTACCGTCGAATTGAAAATAATTTTGACTCAAACAAACTTCGAAGCTATTCTGATTTAGTCATGATGTTGATGTTTGATTTATCTAGGATTAATTATAGGCAGTATTGATATTAGAAAACATATTTGAAACATCAAAGGAAACTAGTTTTGAATTGTTTGGTATGGATAAGGATTTTAGTTTTTCGGTAAGAGATAGTGAGTTTTTAATAGAGTGTTTTGAATTAAAGTTTGTAGATTTCTTAAACAGGCTATTTAATTTTATGGCTAGTATTCTGGACGGACTGTTGATATATGATACCACAGGTCTAATTGGTAAATCATTTTTATGTGTTTTATGTATTAATTATTTGGAATTTATCAAAATTTGAAAAAAATGCTATCAGTTTCTTCTAAGAGATTTTTTAATTGTGATTGAAATATTTCGGTAGGATCTTTTTTAAGGCAAGTTAATTTTTCGTTTTTAATAAATTTTTCTATTTTTTCTACGTATTTGTTTTTATCTAAGACTACAATTGAATTTGATTTGTCGGCTTTGGTGATGATAAGTGAATTAATTGAGGTTTTGTTTTTAATAGATTCAACTATTGCTGCTTCTAAATTTGAATTTGGAGATGTACCGTTAATAATTTTTGAAATTTTAGCTCTAGGGATAAGAGGTTCAGTTACTTTTTTCAATGCGATTTCCGACTCTACAACTGATATGATTTTTTCATTTTTATCGTTAATGGCTTTAGTTTGGATTTTGGGATAACAATTCTTGTTCTGCTGGGGTGAAATTAGTGTTTGACAAATTATTGAAATTATTCGTTGGTTTTCCATTTACAGGTGATTGTAATTATTTTGATTAGCTGAATTTTGTTTCACCAGATTTTCTATTTGAAATAAAACTTATGTCGTAAAAATATTTATGTATATATATAAATGTAAAACATCTGTGTGTATATATATAATTAATAATAGTGGTAAAAAACATAGTAATACTCACATTTAAATCCGAATATATACTTTATATCGATTGTCCAACATTAATAAATGTATTTAATTTAACATAAGCGTTTCCCTAGTCTGTTGCTATAACTATTTATTACACTCGAAACTATTTCTTTACCTTTGTGGAAAGCAATAATTAAAAAAATCAAAATGAAAGAGACAAATTAAAATCATATAGAAGCAATAAACATGGAACCAAAAGGAACAACAGGATAATAAGGCACCCGGATTTGATAATATCACAAATAAATTAATCAAAGAAAATAGAAAAAATATACTAGTCAAATTAATAAACAATGTCTTAAGTACTGAAATTTATCCAGACTAGCTAAAAAAACATCGTAATACCCTTATATAAAAAAAGAGAACAAAAGTCAATCAGAAAATTATAGACCAATTTTTCTACTATCCACGCTTAATAAAATCTTAGAAAAATCGATTCAAATACAAATAAGCAATCATCTAGATAAACATAACATAATACATAAAAATCAATATGCTTTTCAAAATAACTCAGGAACAATATCTGCCGCAAACAAACTTATATAATAAGAAAATGGTGATTGCCTTATTTATCGATATAAGCAAAACTTTCGATACTATATCCAAAGGAAAACTTATTGAAAAGCTTAAAATGATAGGAATCCAAGAAAAAGAGTCGAAATTGATAGAAACATACTTGTCTAAAAGATCACAAACAACTAGAGTCAATGGCGTAGTAAGCAGACCAAAGGAAACAGAGTACGGGTTACTACAAGGAGGCAATCTACCAGCTATATTATATTTTTATTTTTACTCCTATCCCGAAAGATATTCTCATTTTGTTTGTTGCTCCAATCAGGTTGATTGTTTCCACTTTTGTCTCTTTTTACCTGAACCACTTCGGACTTCCCTATATTATATACAATATATACAAATGCTGGAACTACACCGTTGCCCGAGATAGGAGTCAATGTCTAAATATCCCGCGGCGAGGAAGAAAAAAAAATCAATACATTTGTAATATATGTAATAAAATATATGTATCGAGTGTATAACAAAAATCGACGACGAAGTTGGAATTGTGAATCTAAAGTCATGTCTGAACTAAAATCACAGTTTAAGAAACAGGAAAAACATGGATATTTTGAAAATGAAACGCTATTGAAATTAATCAAATGGTTGGACAATCAATCGGAGAAGGAAGATAAAGTTCGAAGGGAGTAATTTCAAGGATAAAGGTAACGCATTGTGAATCTCACACTTTATATCCTACCATTAGCATCAGTTTCAGGAATAATTTGATATCCTTCTAATATAAATATAAATAGGCAACGACAAAGCCAGTAAGTTAAATAATATTTGCGCCGAGAAACGTGTGCTTTGGTGTAAATTATCAAATCGTTTTATTGAAACGTTTATTTTTATTATTGGTGAAAAATATATTCTGATAAATACATTGATTAAATGATGTTCATGATTTCTTACTGTTAAATGTAATAAAAATGAAATAAAACTAAAAAAATAATAAACAACCCACTCTGCACATATTATAGTAATATTTCATCGACAGGAAAATAAGCGTTGATAATTTCGGAGCGGTTGTGGTTGTATATAACGCCACTAGCTGAGGAGGATAGGGTTTTGAGTGCCCAAGCACTGCAGCAGAAATATACACAGTGTGAAAGAAATGTTGCTTCTAAAAATAATTTACAATTGCTATGCAATTCCACATCGAGATTAATACTTCTCGTTGTAGCATTGAATAGCAATTGCTAATAATTTTTATAATAGCAACATTTTTTCATACTAAATATATTACTGTTGCAGTACCTATGCAAAAAAAATCATTACAATGAATGGAATCCTTTCTTATTAACAAACTTCGTATTATTTTGTATATAAACAACATTTGTATAAACTAAATTCAATGTCCGGCGTGAGTATTTGCCCGGAAAGTAGTTGTTTTAATATGCATTTGTTTAACGTACTTACGTAGCGTAAGTAAAAAGTTACAGAGCTAAATGTGAGAATAATTTATTAATTATTTTCAAATCATTTTTTTTTTGTTTTGGTGTGGGAGGGGAAAATCCATTAATGGACGGTGTGTCGGATTCTCTCCAGGAAGAAGGACTATCGACTAAAAATTCCTCCCAGTTTACCGGCTTCGACTACAAGGTCATTAGCCGGTTTTTATTTAATTTATTTAAATAACTGTGACCAAGTGAGTAAATACTCTTTTCTATTTATTTTGTATATTACAAAAGTTTATTGCGAACAACAAATTATAAATAATTCTAATAAAAGCAACAAGTTTCCATAAAAAGTAGATTATCAACAGCAATGCAAATAATTATAAATAACATTCACTTGTTGATACATGAAAAAAAAAAAACGACGGAAAACAATCGCTGATTTTATCAGTGGTTTTATCTAAAAATTTGCCGCCGAGTACAAGTGGAATGTCAATTTAATTAACCGATAATAAAAGATGTTCTCTTCACTTAATTAACGCTATCTTCATTATCTGGATCTCTTGTCGTTAAGCTATGAACCGCGTACTTGAGCACGCTTTATAAATTGACATAATTAAATATATCTGTTCGCAATAAAATACAACCGCTATTAAATGTAATCTACTACAATAATGTATACAAATCGTTCTAATCAACAATTTTCATGACTAATGGTGCAAAGTTCAGCAGGGTGCCAGATAGAAAGACATTTTTAAATTTCAAAAATACTATATAAATTCAATTAAATAAAATGACTTATATTAAATAACACTATTTAGTCTTTTCTAAGTAGTCTACAATTGTTTCACGACACTGAAACAATTGTAGCGATATTACAATAGACATTGAAAGACTAAATAGTGTTATTTAATATAAGTAATTATGAACTTTCAACAATTATCAGCCTCATCAATCAATTAAATAAAATGAAACAAAGATGATTCACACAGATATTTTCCTTGCTTAATTTCATTGTAATGTAAAATCAAAGTTATACAAACAAAATGAATCAGTGATTTTATTAAAACTTAAAACAATGTATAACGAAGTAGAAGCCTCAATTATCAATAAGAAAGTTATTGACCTTCTGGAAGTTAATCCTTATTATATTAACTTTCAATTATTGTAATAAGTAATCACAAAATTTTTATCTATATCGATCGTTTCGAACTATACAATTTTGATACTCTAAAATGTAAGGCGCAAAAAATCATTCTTATCCCTCTTTCATTCGTAGATGATTGGTTTACCTAAAAAACTTTTTAAACCATTTTAATTTTCTGTTAAAACCATTTGGCTGAAATAATAAAAACAAATTAATAACTTAAAAACAAATTGTTTTAATGGATATTTAAATTAATGTACTTACGTAACGTAAGTAAAAAAAGTCGCAATAGCTAAAAAGAAAAGAATTTATTAATTATTTTCAAATTCTTTTTATTTAACTTTTTTTAAATAACTGTGTCCAAGTGAATACATATTTTTTCTATTATTAAAATTACACATTTGTTAAAACGAATTAGTAGCTGAATTATTTGAAATTATTTTTTTTATATTCGAGGCATCCTTTTCACACTACATGTCCAGAAAATTGAAAAACACAAATACCACTATGACTACCAGGGACTAAATACAAATAAAAGTGGTATAAAAGTGCTTTCAACTACACGGTTATGAAACTAAGTTAAAAAAAATAATTAAAAAGAAATTTGAAAATTGAATTATTTTCCCTTCTTCTATTATTAAGTTTGATATTTTTTTAGCATAGCACTCTCTACAATAAGCCACTAGCGAAAACTGTATAACTTAATCTATTAATATTCGTATACTCTTCGCGCTAAGGGTTAGTTCAAGGCGACTTTATAACAAACAAGATTGATAATGATTACCGTTACTTATTTTTCTATTTACATTAGTGAATATGTAGTATATATTCTCCTCTTTACTTTTTTGTTTAGGCAAAAGAGTTTGAAATAAACGCGTAAGGAATTTCTATATATAGAACATCTTTATTTCTGAGAAATTCGATAAATTACATTACAATATTTACATTACAATCATAAACCTCTAGTTAAGCCTCAGAAAATGGCTATCCACCATCGGTCTTTCTGCCAGGAATTTCTATTTTAATAGATTTGGAATCTCTCCATTGTCATTGGCGGTGTTTTTTATTGCGTAGATTTGTTTATTTGTAATCACCTCTAAAATTTAAAATTTGTCGCCTATTGCATATTATTAGTAATGTGTTTTGTATATTGTTTTGTTTTGTGTTTGTATTTAAAAATAACACAAACATTTTTTATTCCATGAAATAAATTATTTTCTCATAATCGACAGATATGTAAAAGATTATTCTAATCTTCATATAATCAATTGTGATTCCATGTAAACCTTATCTAAAATTTATTATCTGATATTAGCGTGTGCAAATAAATATTCGTTTTTTTTTGTGTGCAAATTATGCGTAACTTAAATGATTTTTGATGTACAAGGTTAGACAGAATGAAGTACCCAAAAATTTAGTCGTTTTTATTAATGGCTCAATTTGTAATTAAGAATTAATATAAGGATCCTTGAGGTAACATGGAAATTTTATTTCACAAATATTACATCAGTTAAATGACCTCCTGCTCGCTATTGGCATTCTTGAAGCCTAACATGAAAGTTTTGCCTCATCCGCTCCAACATTTTAATTGGAATTGCGTTAATGTTCCGAATATCATTATATTTCGTATCCCATGTAATAAAAATATAAACCCCAAACGTAAATTCCCCACTATAACTCTTCATGAATAAACCACAATGACTTCTGACATAGACAGTTAAATATCAACATACCTTTTTCACGATAAAGACATAAACACGAAAAACCAGGCGGAAAGACCATGGCACGATAGCCAATTAACGGATATAAAATATACATTTGATTTTGTAATTTTTAATATTTATTTTTTATTTTTTTGCTGTATATATCTGTTAATAAAGATTATTATTATTATTATATGTTTCAGTTATTCCAAAGTTTGCGATCGATTTGAAATCATTTTTGACTTTAGGTAAAAGAAATCACAAGCTGGACCTCGGCGACGGTTGATATCGAAATAACATGACCAGGAAACTTCGCAGAATTGTTATAGAATAGCATTATGGGAAGTGGCTTCGTCTTTCTGAAACCATATTCTTAGAATACTCACATCGGCATTACGAAGTTATTGTTCAAACGTATGCAATACCTGTTGATGTAACAGTCAAGTCATTTTCCTCAAAGAAGAGCGACCCAAAAATACTAAAGACGGATACTGCACACCACACAGTAACTTTTGCGCCACGAAGCGACAATTCATACAATTGCTCCGTCGATCAGTAACGAAAGTTTTGTTTTTCAACAAAAAATGAGAGTACTGATAGGTTGATTTATATTATTAATTTGCTTCTCATTGATCACTTGGTAAAACGTTTCTACTAATATATAGTTTGTAATTGAATTCACTTTGTTATTTGTAAACCAAACCAAGTTAACTCAATTAAAATCTATACACTTGATTTGCTTCACTCCTTAACTTATTTCGTATGGCTAGTTTAGACTCTCGCCATTCTTAATGAATGTACAGAAAATTATTTTTACATGATAAAATTTATTATTATTCAAGTAATAAAAGATTTAAGAATTGGTGAGTTCCAGATGTTTCGAACTCATTTATTAGGTGTTTTTCCCGGTTTATTGCCCAACTGATTACCAGGCCTTCTCTTAAATTCAATTCTTGTCTTTTATTAGCAGTGTACAATATTTCAAATTCAATTCAATTCCGGATTGAAAACATTGTTGGATTCAATACAATCTCTCGCAAACCCCGTTGTTGTTTTTTATTATCTATTATAGATGTTTTATGTTCTTTGATCCGTTTTTCAAAACTTAGTTTTCCGCCAACCTGCTCGCATAGTTGACTTTCCTAAATTGGACGAAAGTTTTAATGGTATCATTCAATGATCGACCTTACCTCGAGCACAACAACTCTAGCCGAGCCGCACAACATGATCAATCCACTCCGAAAAACAGTCCGAAAAGATCGAGCCGTCGGAAGTATAGATCGGATCAAGCGGTTTGAAATGATCGAGTCTATCAAAAAAATCGAACCATTCAAAAAGATCGAGTGACTCGATCACTTGCAAGGATCGAGCTGTCAACTTTTTTGATCGATCATGCCCATCACTGGTAATAAAATGCAATATTGAAAACACTTGAAGTTTGTATAACTGAACGTTTTATTTGACTATAATTTTGACGCGTCACTAACAATTTTATAATGGTGTCGAAACTAGAGTGAATGATCCGTTATACAAATAAAGTCAAAGTGTTTTTACTGTTATGGATAATTATGTTTAACAAAGTGTAAGCCACAACAAATAATAAATTAATTCCTGGACAGTTGAAACTAGTGGAAAAATAAAATGAAAATCAAAAAAACAAACGCCAAGTTTTTTAATATTGTATTTCATCCTCAAGCCTAGAATTCACACAAGCAAAATCTGAATGGATTTTTAATTTTAAGGTGGCGGACTATAACGCAATAAATAACTATTTAGCTTGTGTAAATTGGAATGATATTTTCGTAAATAAGTCTATAGATGTCACTGTTTCTCTTTTTAATAATATTGTGACCGATGTTTTTAATAAGTTTATTCCTGTTATGTTATGGTTCAGTAAACAATTTATTAATTTAATTAAGGCAAAAAAACAGGCTCATTCCAAATATAAGTGCAGTGGATCGCTCGTGGATTATGAAAATTTTAGAAAGAACAGGCAGCAACTTAGGGATATACTATACCTTGATTATGTTAATAATTTGGAATCATCAATTAATACTAGGAATCCCAACTTATTTTGGGATCATGTTAATCCCAAAATAAGTTGGGATTCTTAGTAATAATTGATGATTCCAAATTATTAACCTGTCAAAAGACATGCGGTTATCCAACAAAAATGTATCTTGGGGACAAAATAAGTAACTCAACCGCTAGCTGCGTTGATCTATTTGCTGACCACTTTTCAAGTGTATATATTAAATCTACCAAAACTGTACCAATATATAATGGAAAACAGTCGATATCCCTGTCTAATTTTAGTGTTGCTTTGCCTGATGTTTTCAATTCTATGTTGTCTACGTCGGAATCCTGTAGTGCTGGTCCTGACGGTGTACCCGAATATTTTTTAAAACAATGTATTTTCACGCTTAGTAAACCTATCCATAGAATGTTTGAGCAATCATTATTATCTGGATGTTTTCCAGACTGTTGGAAAAGTAGCTACATTGTACAAATCTTTAAAAATGGAAATAGATCAGTTGTTTCTAATTACAGAGGGATTTCTATCTAATCTGTTATGCCAAAAATGCTTGATAATCTTATCTCACAACAGCTTATGTAGTCGTCCATCAATGCAATTACTCCTCAACAACATGGTTTTCTTAAAAGTAGATCAACCTTAACGAACCTATTGTCATACAATTCATATTTGTCTAATGCTTTGGAAAATGGGCTACAAGTTAATTCTATATATATATATATATATATATATATATATGTATATATATATATATATATATATATATATATATGGACTTTTCAAAGGCATTTGATAGAGTGCAACACAATTTATTATTGCATAAACTGGAGCTGATGGGAATTGGTACCTGGTTGAGAAACTTCTTACATAATAGGACTCGGCGAGAGGAGAGAGGATAGGTAAAGAGGAGTCACATCCAATATAAGTGGGAGTCCTGTAATGTTTCCATCTGTGGAGATAATCCGATTCCTGTAAGAAAAATATCCCTCGGTGTGTGTCCTGTAAAGTTTCCCTCGGTGGGAGTTTTGTAAAGTTTTGCTCAGTGGAAATAATCTCTTTCTTATAATATAAAAGCTTCCCTCGGTGGGTGTCCTGTTAAATTTCACTCAGTGAAATTAAAATAATCGAATTTCTGTTATGTTCTTGCAAAATTTTGCTCGCATAAAATTATCAAATTTCTCCTTCGATGTAAAGTGAATCATAATTATATTTGGATTTATATTTCTATTTGCTTAAATTAATCATCTGCCAGATATAATATATTAAATCATTAACATATTGTCAAAAAAGACAAGAACAGAAGTCGTGAAAAAAATCATCCAAGATGGATGGCAGTTTGACTACCACAATCTTAGATCCCCTACATAGAAGAGAAAGAATTGTGTCCTTTAGAAGATTGTATCGTATTTTAATTTGTTTAAACAATTAAATAACCAAGATTTGACGTCTATTAATGCGTTCGAAAATAGATTGTGGTTTGCTGTTATACCCGCAGAACCACGTTTCGTTAGAGTCCATCCTCAGGGATCGCACTGTGGACCTATCCTATTCTTGCTCTTTATTATTGACATCGAATCGGTGTTAAAATTCTTTATACCGATGATTTAAAACTTTTTAAAAGTGTTAATACAATTGACGATTCTTTGGAACTGCATGTGGATTTACAAGCTGTTAAGTAATTGTGTGAGACAAACGCACTCCAGCTAACTATGAAAAAGTGTGTTCACATTTCTTTTGCCTACGTTCCTCTGTGAATCATGGCTACAAGATTGGTAATTGCGAACTGCAGCGTGTTTCTGAAGTCAGAGACTTTGGAGTTATTTTTACCTCAAACATCGCATTTTCTAAACACATTACCGCAGTTTCTCAACAAATATTTGGTTTCATACGTAGATTTGCTGTGGACTTTAGCCTCAATACACTAAAAACCTTGTACTTGGCACTTGTGCGTCCTCACTTAGAGTATGGTTCTTCATTGTGAGCTCCATACACTGCTACCGCAATAAGGCAAATTGAAATGTTGCAAGGCAAATTCCTAAGAATCATGCATTATACATTATTAGATGAAGAATTACACCTGCTTTATTCCATAATGTTTTTATTTTCAGTTTCCTGGCACGTGTTTCGGTCTTGGCAGACCATTACCAAAGTTAAAACTAATTACTAATGAAAAATGTACAACCATATGTAGTGACGCAGGTAATTAATTGACGGACAACCCCGCGATTAAAATGCTGTCGGCCTGGATTAGCTCCTGTTGGTTGTTAAGGACGTTAATCCCCTTGTCGATTGCCTTCTTGATCTCTAATTCCTCCAGCAGGTTAAGCTTTCTTCCCTTTTTGCAAAATTTAATCGCTGACATCTCTCCCATGTGGTGTCCGGTGTTAATGCAGTGTTCGGATAATCCTGTTGTTGTTTTTCCGTCCTTAATTGATTTTTGATGTTCTTTATACCGCACCTCAAAATGTCTGCCTGTTTGATCTATGTATATTCCCTTGCAATTAAAACATTCTATCTTATACACGCCTGATGGCTTTTGTTTCTCCTTCGTCTCGATTTTTTGTTCACTAGTCTTCTTGCTAAATTGGACCTATTGATGACAATTGTCTGTATTTTGTGCGATTTTAGCTGTTGTTTAATTTTTGTGCTGGTATTGAAAAAAAAAACAGGATAGCTGCATATATATTTTCTTCATTGTCCGGTTTTGTGCTATAAAGTAATGTTTTCATATTTGGCTTCTTCTTATTTATTAATTTCGTGACTGTATTTCTCTTGTATCCATTTTTGTTGGCAATCTCATATATTATGTTGAGCTCTTCATTGTATTTGTTTTTATCCATTGGTGTTGTTAAGTGCTGACTCTTTAATTTGTACTGATTGAAAGGAATTACTTGGAATTATAGTGTCTGTTGTGGTTGGTTTTCTATAGATTGAATACTGAAGTTTATTCTGAATAACTTCTACTGTTAAATCCAGGAAATTTATTTTTCCGTTTTCTTCCTTTTCCATGGTAAATCGGATTTGGTTGTTGATTTTATTCAACTCTAACAAGAAAGAATCTAATTGCCGGTGTGATCCCCCCCCCCCCCCAAATACAAAATACGTCGTCAACATATCGGCATCAGAATATGATATTTTTTATTAATGCTGTGCTGTTTCGTTTAAACAATTTAAACTCGAATGATTTCATAAAAATTTCTGCAAAGATGGGTGATGTTGGGGCTCCCATGGTTAAACCATCTCCTTGTGTGTAGAATTTATTATTGAATCTAAAGTAATTCTGTGCTAGGCAGATCTCTATTATTTTGTATATTTCTAGTTGCTGCGGTGAATTCTGTTGCAATCCCTCTTTGATGGTATGTTTTAGTTCTGCAACCGGTATAGAGGTAAATAGACTTTTTACGTCGAACGAAACTAATATCACATTTTTATTTAAACTGATGTGCTGGGCTTTTTGTCACAAATTCACTGGTGTTTTTTATGGAGTAGTCTGATCTGTACGGTATAAGTTCTGGTAAAAGATTATTTATATATGAACATACTTTATACGTAGGAGCTTGACAATATGAAACCACTGGTCGAATCGGAATCGTTCATTTCCTTTAATCTGTATTTATGCTCCTCTGGGATATTTTTTGTTAGTTTTATCGCCTCGACTATTTCTTTTTGATATTTTATTGTGGGATCATTCTTTAAATGCTTGAATTTACTCTCTTCTACGAATGCTTCTACTTTCTCTACGTATTGTATTTTCTTCTGTATTGTAATTGTGTTGCCTTTATTGGCTTTGTATATAATGCGATCATCCTCTTCGCACTTTTTTATTATTTGTTTTTTGATGGATTTTTCTTTATTGAGGTCTTTCCTTATGATGTTCATTAAGGGTACTTTATCCAGGTTGCTTGTTTTACCGACTCTGTTTAATGCTAATTCCGTGTCTATTGCCAATTCTTCATTCAGATTAGATGGTGTGGGAGAATATTTTAATCCTTTCTCCAGTAGATTCACCTCCTCCTGATTGAAAATTGTATCCGGCAGGTTTATCATACGTGGGTGGAATGTATGTGTTGATTTCACTTGTATGTCATGTTTCGTTTTTGTGGTATTTTTCAGGTTTATGTTTTTTCCTTTGCGTGGTGTAATGTTTATGTACCTGTTGGTTAATTTTCTCTATGGTGGCCGAGAGAAAATAATCCAAAGTTATGTTATCCAGTCGTTTTGTTATTTCCATTTGGATAACTTTAAGGTGTTCGCCTAGGAAAAATCGTCTTGAATACCATTTCCTGTTTTCCAATTCTAACCAGTATGTTGTTGCTTTCTCTACAGATCTTTTGGCTTCCATTGATTAATTATAACTTCATTATAGATTAGTTGAGCCAGGTAGAGAGTTTAGCCATAGCCAAATGTTGACTCGGCTGAATATTAAATCGTTGGCAGAATGGAGAAAGTTTCTGGATATGGTGTTCTTATACAAATTGATTAATGGCTTGATTGACTGTAATGAACTCGTAGGTGTTTTGAGTTTCAATATTCCAAGAAACACTCAGTCAAGATAAAAGTCGTTATTCAGAATACCATTTCACAAAACAAACTACGGAATGTTCAGTTCCATACATCGAATGATGTAGTGATAATTTTCTTATTTTCTTATTTTTGCACAATCTTTTTCACATTTTAAGAATAGACTAAAGCGTATTAATTTCTCAGATGTCATCTAATTTTAAAAAGAGCAGTAGGATATTTATATTTTTACTATTTATTTAAATATCCATTTATTTACTTTCTATTCTATTTATTTATCTATTTTATTTTATTTATTTGTTCCATTTTTTATCTCAATTTTATCATTTTATGTACATATTAAACTGTTGTTTGTTAGGTTTGTTGTTAACGTTGTTTCAGCGTGTCTTTTATATACATTTTTCTTTAATTATGTGATAATTGATCTATGATATTTTATCTTACAGTGCTTGTACTTATACTCAATATGAATATACTTGTGATAAAACTGTGATCATATATTTAACATCTATTTATTATTTACTTTATTTTTATTTGTTTAAATTTTATTTTTACATTTTCTTATTTAAATTATTGTTTCTATTATGTAATTATATACCCATGGATTAGTTTGTGAAGTGATGAGCAACAGTGAATCAATTTTTTGAACCGTTAGGGAATGCACTTCTCTTACTTATTAATAATTAATAGTTTAGGTATATATGTAAATTATTGTATAATGTAAGCAATTATAATGAAGAATCCTGAAAAATAAAGTTAAAGTAAATAACTTAGCGTTTGTTTCTCTGACTTTTGATTTACTTACTTGAATCGATTGATGGTAATAACGTTAAATTATTTAATAAGTAGTTTATTATTAAATAACTTGGCGTTTGATTCTCTGATTTTCATTTTATTTTGCTACTAGTTTCAACTGTCCATAGTCAAAGTTAAAGAATGTAATAAAAATCAGTGAAACAAATTCCAAGTATTTTAATAAGTAGCTTATATTAAATGATTCAGTTATTGAAAATGAGCTCATGGAGCTCGAAATATACATCTAACAGTGAAAATAAATAGCGAAGAAAGGAAATCAAATCGTGTTTTATTAATGATTTACTACTTCACATAACTCAAAACAAATAGTGATTAGTTTATATTTGAATTATCACGCGTTAAGTGAGAAATTAAATTAATTTAGTAATAATATTCTGGAAAAAAATCGAACAGTATTTTTATACTAAATTAATTCATAATGATGAAATATTTTTTTTATATATAACTGTTTGTAAATAGCTTGCCAGAAATAGTAGTGAGTAATTAGAATTTATTCATTCATAAAGTACATAATTTATTATAAAAAAAAAAACATTGACACCTCTCACACCTTAAATAGCAACGAATCAATCATTATATAATATTAAAGTGACTGGCATAGTTCAGTCACACTTAGACAATAATTAAGTCGCAACAATCAACGAATAGATCATCTGTCGCATGTGGGGAGATTCACAACGAAGAAGACGTTCAGCTCGACCAAGGATGCGAAGGTGAGGAAACCGATGTAGAGCATTAAGCAGGTCAGGCCCACTTTCCAATCTAATCTGAAAACGGAATTGAAAACGTTATCAGGTGGAAACTAACGTGGTGTTTATTGATTTACTTACTTGAATCGATTGATGAGCAGACTGAAGTAGAATAGCACCAGGGTTGAGAAGAGGGAGATCGCGCTGTATGTCAGTCCGCCTGAGTTGATGTCTATCGAGTGGACGCCGGGGATTTTCGGGTAGAACCAGGTTTTTATTAGCCACGGGAGGCCTAAGCATAGCATTATGTCGAAGGTGTTGGAGCCTATGGAACTGCTTAAGCCCATAGAACCGTAACCTAAATAAATTAAACAAATAGTATTTTTAAATAATTTGTCGTTCTTAATTGATGAAACTCCATTATACAGTATTTGTAAATAAAACAACATTTTTTTAATTTCACAAAATTTAATATCGAGAAACTGTTACTTTTGTTTCGCCAACACAATTGGGTCAATTCCTTAAGGAAAATATTAAATTAAATAAAAATGATTTGAAAATAATTAATAAATTATTTCCACATTTAGCTCTATGACTTTAACGTATACGTTATTAATTAATTTCACAGTCTATGAATACATATTAGCTCTTTAGACTGTGATGATAAAAATGTCGTACACGTTAAACTTAACATTTTCCATACAGAATGGTATCATCAGGCAGTGGATTAATAATCAAACTTAAAACTAAAAAAAAACTATTGTTTTATTTACAAATAGTGCAAATAGAATTTTAACTAACTAACCATCTTTATTCAAATGTGTATATGTATGTACAATAATATACAAAAATTAGAATTATATTCTGTAGAATTTTATTAATTTTGAATATCGAAATTTATGAATTTCTGAAAATTTTAATCCCTTTAAATGTATATTATTCACAATCATAAATGCCGTACTGGCGATAATGTTAACAAATAACGTTGAATCAACTTTACAACAACATTCAGGGCTATTCCGTACGGGTTAAGTTTAATGTATACGTTATTTTTATCATCATAGTCTAAGCTACTTTTGTAATAGATTTATAGGTATATATATAGAATGTGAAGTTATTTAATAACGTACACATTAAGCTTTGCATTTCCCCTACGGAATAGTCCTGAATTTTCTTGTAATGTTAATTCAACTTTATTTATGAACATTTTCGACAGTAGGATATTTCTGATTCATTGTGAATTGTTAATGTAAAATAGATACAAACATAGCATGTTTTCTTTCTCCATATTAATTCTGTAGAGAGATGTAACAAACGGAAGTCATTAAATGAGAAATATAAATTATACATTTTCCCAATTAACTTCTAATTTCTTTCAAATTTGCAATAGAGTTATTAAATCAATAATATTAATAAAAATTAATTAAATTAATATTATTAAGGTAATTTTTAATATAAAAATTACCTTAAATAAAAACACAACAATTTTTGTTTCACAATTTTATTTATTGTGGAAACACTGCTACTATTGTTTCATCAACAGCGTAGAATCATCATGCAGATGATTAAATAGGATAAATTAATTTAAGGTTAGACCAATGTTATTTTCAACTCCAGAAAGGAATCCCTCTCTGGTGGCTCACTTCAACTAAAAACTACTAAGGATGATTCACAGGGGGAAGTACAAGAATATTCATGTGTAAAAAAATGTGAAACTAAAAAAAAATCGTTGACGATGCCACTTTAAATTAGGCGGAAGGTGGTGCTTGCGTCGTCTTTAATTTATTATGATTCATATCAGGTATTTAATCCCGACACAAGTTCCGTTCAACCACCTTCATCGAGGCATTATATATGGAACATATTAGTCTGATTAGGTGAAAAAAAACCTAAATGACCATCATTAGTTATCCATACGCTAGATGAATGGTGGTTGAACATTTCATTAAATCTAAGAAAACTATAATAAATTAAAGACGACGCAAGCGCCACCTTTTGCCTAATTTAATTTTGAATATGCAACTATTTCGCGTGACAGCCTCGATCATTACATTTTTAAAAATTACCTTGATTTGTAACAATAATGCTGGAAACAGCTTCTGGAACACTCGTTCCTGCAGCCAAGAACGTTAACCCCATCACGGAGTCGGGAATTTCAAGTGTGTCCCCTGTAATATATTAAAAACAATTAAAATAGAATTATTGGTTATTTCAATAAAATAACTTATGATCCAAACATTTGGGAACATTTTGAGACGTTTTTATAAAAGTAGCTGGATTTTTTAATCATTTTTTTTTTGCAATCACTTTTAACTAGAGATGAGCAATATCGATCTTTTTGCCACTACAAAGTAAAGTAAATGACGATTTTCTTAATGTCGTTTATAATATTAATATAGAAAAGTGTTACCTATTAATTAATAAAGTCCAATTTATTATTATTTATTAACTTTAGCTACTTAAAAATGTATTTTTTTCTTTTTCAGAAATACTCTATGACTTATGAAATAAATTTGAATAAATTATTAAAAATCAACCAATAAAACACAGATTAGATTGAATGACTTTAAATTCTTGACTAGTTTCGGGTGATTAGCCCATTTTCAGGAGAATTTAAAATTAAAATAAATAAATTTTAAATTTTTCTTGAAAATGGGCTAATAACCCGAAACTAGTCAAAAATTTAAAGTTATTCAATCTAATCTGTATTTTATTGGTTGATTTTTAATAACTTATTCGTATTTATTTCATACAATATGAACTACCACTGTCTAAATATTAAAACCATTAATTATATTTAAATATTATAATATCAACAAGTATATATGTATGTATCTATGTGTCAATAAAAATGTTGAATAATAATAAAATGTACGTAATAAATTATTTTAGATAACTACAACCTAGTGAATGGATGCTTACTTTTATATCATTGTAATTTACTTATTCGCAGATACTTCAGAATTTGTAAGGCAGCGTGGCCGAGCGGTCTAAGGCGCTGGTTTTAGGCACCAGTCCGAAAGGGCGTGGGTTCGAATCCCACCGCTGTCAATTTTTGGTTTAAATTTATGACAAATGAAGTGGAAAATTGAGCTAAAATTTTATATATGTAGTTTCTTTAAAATTCACTTATCTTCCCATTGGAGATACAATTTAAGGTCGCTGCGCCAAACTAATGAAATTTAGGACCCTCTTGGGGTTCCGCAACTATATTTACGTATTTTGAAATATCTATTAATTTGAATATAGGTTTCACGATTTGCAATTTAATAATTAAAGTCGAAATAGGTTTATACAAGGTGGTCAGAAAAGGTGTGATAATCTTCAGGTAAAGTTGTTTATCGATTAATTTCAAGTAGAAAATTCAAGTGTACGGTTTATCATTAACGCCCATAATAAATATGTGACTAGAAATCAGTAATATTTTTGAAATATTTTGAATGAAATTAGTTCTACTAAGATCCAGTTAAACATTGCAATTATCGATTATTAATAGCAATAATTATACGTAAAATGTTAAAAACAAATTCTAGTCACATATTTAGAATATTAGTGGCCTCATGAAGCTTATTTTTTTATTTTAAAAACTTTTTTTAGTTTTTTTCTACTTAAAATTGATTAACGAACCACTTTAACTGAAGATTATCACACATTTTCTGGCCACCCTGATATTTCATTATTTGTTGATATTTCAAGTTGAAGAAAACTTAGGGAAAATAAACTTTTTGTTTGTTGATTTTAAAGCATATCCTGTCAAACAGAACTGTTTAACCATGATTCTAATCCTACGTCGGAAAATTTCGACGTGAGTTTTCGTCATTTTTTCATATTTTTTATTGGAGATATAATATAAACGATACCAAAATCTGCGTAATTTGACAGTTGATAAAAAAGGTTTATTTTATTGGTTAACCTAACAATGCAAACAATTATATATTATAAATAGAAAACAGTATTCATTCTACTTGGTCACAGTTATTTAAATATATTTAAATATATTTGTTTAACGTACTTACGTAAGTAAGTCAATAGTCACAGAGATAAATGTGAAAATAATATATTAATTATTTTCAAATCATTTTTATTTAATTATATATTAGGCTATAACTATAATTTATAACATAACATATAATAATAATAATACAATACGTATAAAAATATAAGTATACATATACAATATTACACAATGAACATAGATTAGAATATAATACTCATTACAAAATATAACAGTAAAAATTTAATTAATTACAATTTCAATAAGAATATACATAACGAATGCTTTGTAGTTATCATTAGATGTTACGTTTCACACTTAATTTAAAAGAATTAATGGATACATCGAATATATTAAACCATTATTGTTTATTTAATGAGTTTCCAAGTTATAAAACACGCGACATTGAATTCATAGAACAACTAAGTGTTCTGTAAGTATTTATATGAAACAACAATACGAACAGAACAAGGAATACGAACAGAAATATCTTGCAATAAATAAGGTGAGTCAATATATCCATTAATAATCTTATGTAACAGGCATAAGTCAGCAATAACCCGTCGATTGTGTAATAATTTTAAATTAAGTTCATTCATTATAATAATTTAGTCGCTAGGCATGTGTTGTAGACCCGATTTAAATTCCCTCTATCTTAGAAATTTCTTTTGTGCCCTTTCTATGAGCTCCATATGGGTTGAAGTATAAGGAGTCTAAATTGGACAGGCATAATCCAGACGAGATCAAACTAGTGCACAATATAACGTTCTAAGACAATCGGTATTTAGATTGTTTTTCAATTTGCCATATAAAACCCCACAATTTTAATTATTTCCTCATAATGACCGATATATGGTTATTAAATGATAATTTTGAAACAAATAAGGCACCTAAATCCTTAATGAATTCAACTCTTACGAGATCAATATTATCAATACTGTAATCAATGGTACTTGAACGCTTACTTATTGTCATAGAGTAACATTTAGATATATTTAGGAATAAACGATTCAATTTGCACCAATCATTCACATGATTCAAATCAGCCTGAAGGTCAATACAATCGTTTATATTACGTACTCTTTTAAACAGTTTTAAATCATCGGCAAATAATAAAAAATTGCTACTAGTAATAACCTTATGCAAATCATCAATAAGTAGTATGAATAAGATAGGTCCACAATGAGACCCTTGTGGAACCCACAATGAAACTGTTTAGAAGTATAATTTTTAATTTTAACATATTGTGTGCGATTGTTTAAATAAGAAAACCATTTAACCATATTCCTACAAAACCCCGATGAGTATAATTTATTCAATAGCAAATTAATATCAACCCTATCAAATGCTTTCGTAAAGTCTGTATATATTGTATCAACTTGGCAACGATCATCTAATGCTCTTGATAGGAATTGTTTATATTCAAGTAAATTTGTTACAGTCGAACGACCATTTACAAATCCGTGTTGATTACATGAACTAATCTGTTTCGAATGCCATGATAACTGTACAGAAACCAGCTTATCGAATATTTAAGGAATGGTGTATTGTATGCATACACCCCTATAATTCTCCACAAGATACTTAGAACCTGATTTATAAATAGGGATAATGAAACTTGGCAGCGAAGATAGTGATAATGATTTATTAAAGAGGTCATATATTGTTTAGATTTTTGTGATCTTTTGCATATTGCCACAAGAAATTTGAATCAGTTTTCAATGAATTTTCTACCCTTAATAAATACTCGCTATGACAATGTTTACCTAGTTTACAGCATTTTTTTTCTGAGTGCAGAAAACACACAATAATTAGTATATGAAGAATCTTGTTTGTAAATTATATGAGCTCTTTTCTTACGACGAATTAATGATATTAACTCTTTAGACATCCATCAAGATTAAATAGTAACACATTGGATTATCTGCTACGCGTTTCCTCCATTTCAGTTAGCAAATCTTCGTACATATTCTCCGAGGTAGATTTTGAGTTGGAAACTATTGATTCTAATTGATTCTGTTTACTTTTAATTTGAGTATTTTTAATCTCGTCTTTAAATTTATTAAATTCATCTTTTAATAATTTATACATTGATTCATTCGTAAATAGAGTAACAGAGGAATGAGATAAAGTAGATTTACAACTGGGCAAACCCATTCTTCTTTAGAAGAAATTATGCGAGCAATTTGAGTATCTTTTAAACCGCTACACTTGTTGTGTATATATTTTGTACATTTTCCAGCACAGTTTTGGTAAGGTGTATTAGGTGCTACACCCTGATCACAAATTCCACACGAATTAACCATATTTTAGAATTTATGATAAGAATAAAAATTTAAAGAAAAGGAAAAGACAGTGGACACTCTCTTCACACCAACGCGGTCTTTCGCAGTGACTTATCTTGGACACATAAGGACGAATGACCACGAATGGGTTAAACAAATGTAAACAAAGGATGAAAAGGAATGCAATAAAATACAAATGTGACCTTGCTAAATTAATAACTTATATGTTAATAACACTTACAAATCGGATATATTTTTATATAACACTGTAACACTTTTTATACACAGTTATATTATTACATTTACAAAAAAAATATAAAAATAAACTAGTTTACAACAAATGAATACATTGAGTAAATTCACGGTGCCCAGCACATGCACACGCACCGCGAGAGGTGATAATGAGAGGTATAATGTTTGCATCAAGTGTTAAATTAGGCGGAAACAAAGATTTTAGTCTCGCTTATATTATATCTTCAATAAAAATTATAAAATATGGCGAAATCTCACGACGGAAAGACTTTATAAATTTCTCAAATTATTATAGATAATAGTGTCACATCTAGAGAATACTTGTAGGATTAAGATAATGATTAAGTAGTCATGTTTGACGGGATTTGCTTTAAAATTAACAAAGAGTTAAATTTTTCATAAGTTTTCTTCAAACTTTAAATATCAAGAAATAAATCATTGATTTAAAACAAACGCAATATAATTAACGCAACCTTAAATAAATAAAACTGTGCAGTTTTATGAAATACATAGAAATATCAAACTATTTCGAATTTAGTTATGCTTATTTGAGATATAATATAGCCTATAATTATAACCTAACATATAATGTTAAATTCTTGGGTGTTAAAGATAAAAAACGTTATGAATTTTCGATGTTTATTCTTCAAGAACTCGGGGGAACACTATTTACAAATATTTACAAATCTCACCCGTATCAAGGAGGGGTAAGTGGCGGTGCTTTCCATCCCTTAATAAAAGCATCCACAAGGTTACAAATATACAAAATATGACAACACTATACAAGTATACATTTTCCGTAGAAAATATTTAGTGTCTAAAAATACAAGAATTACACGAAAGAGTTTTAAAGCAATGAAAAAACTATTTGAGCACTCTTTCTCAGAAAATAATTTTTAGGCACGTAGCCACCATTAACAGAGTCCCTAGGGACGCACCCATGCTGCTTTATTCTCCAATAAAAAATTATAAAAAAATGACGGAAATTTTGATTTGATTATTTTCAAATTATTTTTATTTAATTTATAAAAATTAGTAATATAAAATCGAATGCTTACCTACAACAGTAATTAACCACGCCACCATGTATGATGCACTTCCAATCCAAAATATGCACATGAGAAATGTAACAACATACAATTTCGGATACTTTCTGCAATCAGGTGTTGTCAGACTCAATACTAACGAAATCGGCCAAGTTGCGATCCAAAAAACTTTCTTTGGTATACTATAATCGGACGGCCATTCCCAAATTTTTGTAGATTCTTCTAAAAGGGAATACTATTTATTATTCATTTTCAATTTTCAATAAAATGAGTTACTTTTATTAAAAATTATTAATAAATGTATTTTGTATTTGATTAATCAAGAAAATGATAATAATTTAAAAATTCTTCAAACTATAATTTTAAAGAAAATATGAATGTTTTGTGAATATACAGAGTGTTCATTATAAAAGAAACACATTCATTTAAAATGCTGGTGATTATTTTTTGAGACAAACGCTCGGACAGGTCGATCAGTACTTTCATCTTTTCTACTAAAAATGTTTTTAGAGGGTGTCTTATGTTTTATTTAATAAAATATACCTTTATATCGGCATTTGGCGTAACACACTGTAAAAAAATATTTTTCGTATACGAGATGTATTTAAATGTAACATTATATTTTTATGACCAAATATTTATTTATTCATAAATATTTATATTGTCAAATTATATGTTATGACAATTTTGAGCAAATCAGGATCATCACTGACGTCATTCAAGAGCTCCCGAGCGATTCTCATGCGACGGTTCCTCTGATTAAAATTCAGATATTCCGGAACAAACACGTCTCATGACCAAAACATCCTAAAAATTGCATGACACGAGTCGACTGGTATACCAACATCCTCAGCAACTTCTTATATGACGATTTTCCAAAAAAAATTCTTCACAGCTTCGACAATATCTCCGGTTGTTCACGACTGGGGCATCAAGAGCGAAGTTCTTGCATCTTTTCGGTCATCTTGGAAGTGTTTGTACCACTTGTAAACATTTGTTTTGCTTAAAGCAGACTCACCGTAAGCCACTGTCAACGTTTCAAGTGTTTTAGACCACTTGATTCTATTTTTCAAATTTTTATCCGAATTCTTTGCTCCATTTTTTTATAATAATAGAAAATCACCGAGGCCAACAACAACAACAAATCGATAATTGAATATACGTTGCCCGCGAAATATGAAGTCGCCTTACTTTTTCAACGCACCTCGTATATTATCCTATACCTATATTTGACAGTTTTGGGAATATATAAATAATTTCTTTTGTGCAATATTCAATCACAACATTATTCTTCAGCACAAATTAATGTGATCTATACTGATATGACTAAGGCGTTTGACAAAGTCGACCACAAACTACTTTTGCATAAATTGGGTAACTTTGGCTTTCGTTCGAATTCTCTTCTTTTGATAGCTTCGTATCTGATTGGACGTGAAATGTGTCAGTTAATGACTTCATATCTAAATCTTATTATCCAAGCTCTGGTGTTCCCCAAGGGTCAATCTTGGGCCCATTGTTTTACACTTTGTTTATTAATGATGACTTGAAGTTATATGCAAATATTTCATCACCGATTGCCAACATTCACAATATCAAATTGATGCAATTGCAGATTGGTGTAGTACTAATAATCTTACTCTTAATAGTCTTAAGTGCAAATTTATCTCATTTACAAATAAACATTGTCCGTTTTAAAAGTCCCCGATGGCATAATCGAACGTGTTAGTGTTTTTAAAGATTTGGGCGTTGTATTTGATGATAAGTTTACAATTAATCCCCATGTGCAAGCGCTTGTAGGTGATTCATTCAAGATGTTGGAATTCAAACATCGTATATTTTTAAGTTTCCATGATCCTAATGCGCTGAAGTCATTATTTAACGTTTTTGTCTGTTCAAAGTTGGAATATGCTTCTTTAATTTTGTTTCTGAAATATTTATATTATAAAATGGAGGGCATTTACTATGATATATTTTTTGATCCCTTATCGTCTCTTGTTACCTCCTGTTAGTTTATTTTATACTTTTATATTATTAGTATTAAACATAGATGTTTGTTATATAATTGTCATGTAATTGGAAAAAGGTTTCCTGTGGGGCAATAATAATTATTATTGTTATTATTATTATTAAATTCTAATAGAAAATGTATCCAATTGGTCAGAATTATTTAAATAAATTAAGTAAAAATATTTTTGAAAATAATTACTTATTAGATACTACCAGTAACACTACATTTCATAAACACGGCATAACAAACAACGTTTTTATCGATCACCCTCTTGATATTGATCAATTTAAATAATTAATCAACAGAAGTAGATAATTTTCGACTTAAATAATGCAATTTAATAATTAATACGAGGTAATCGATTAAGAAATTCCGCCGACATTTTAATATTAAATTATGATAACTTTGTAAAACAATTTTCGAATAAAGTAATAAGAGGAGTGTTCTTGCCGTACCTAATTCCTCGCAATCCTTGAGGGTAATCTGCTCGGTGTGGAAAACTTTCCCGTTGCACCCCTTTTCGCAATCTGAATTTGTTGTTAATAAAGGTTTCCTCTCCTCCAAGATCTCTTTGTAGTATCCCTTGCGTTTACAACTCCGCCTTATCCTGCTTATTAAACTTATGAGCCTGTCGTTGAAGCACATCACTGTGAAATGGGAAATATTACATTTTTTCTATAAATAGTATATTAAAGACAGAAAGACATTTGGTCGAAAACGAATTAATAAATATAAATGTGTAATAGATATCAAACTAGGAATCCAGTACGCATTCTGATTAATGTTAGAGTTTGGGTAATATTCGAATTGGATGGGTAATTCCTTTATGGAATTATTAATCATTATCAATTAATAAAATCTCAATTACTTTCCAGATGGTATTTTTATCTTTGAGTACTGAACTATTTTAAATATTTATATTTTCCTCAAAATGTGAAATATTTTGCTAAATTAATTAAGATAAACTGTTGAATAAATAAATAGAAAAGAATATTAAATAATGTATTATTTATTTTCAAATCATGTTTAATTAATTAATTAAATAACTGTGACCAAGTGAATAAATACTCTTTTCTATTTATTTTAATAGCCAGCGAGGCGTTTGTTCAATCTGAACCGAGAGAAGTTTTTTTACGATAGGAGCACACACATTTTTTTAGCACGAACGTCCTTCGCCCGTCGTTCCTATCAGAGCACGCGGCTGGTAAGGATTGTTCAATTTAATTAATTTAATGCAATTAATTTCATTTAATTTTATTTGATTTTGATTAAAATTGAAATGATTTAGTTTGATTTAATTTAATATAATTGATTTAATTTGGCAGAGTATAATTGATTTAATTTAATTAATTTATTTTAACATATTTGAATTATGTAAGGCAGAGCTGTACTGACGAGGGATGAATCCCGAAACTCGTGTCTGCAGATGACCTTATATTAAGTAACGTTCTTTTTTGTTTTTTACATTGAATTTTTCTCGGATCAGAAATTTGTTGCAATATTTTATTGATATGCAACAGCAGATGCACATTATGTAATTCAATGTCCGGTGGGGTATTTGCCCGAGAAGTAGTTGTTTTAATGTGCATTTGTTTAAGGTACTTACGTAACGTAAGTCAAAAATGTCACAGAGCTAAATGTGGAGATAATTTATTAATTATTTTCAAATCATTTTTATTTTAATCGCTGAATAAATATTCTAAAAATCTTTGGTAATGAAGAAGTTTATATATATATATATATAGTATATTAAATAGGATTATATAATATTTAAAATACCATCATTAAATAAAAAATAACATTATACAAATAATAATGACAAACATCCTTATTTCTGAGTAATGATTTTTTGTCATTACTCAGAAATAAGGTTTTTACAATATTTTTTATAATATAAGCTCAATTAAAAGGAAATTATGTATTTACATTAATTCATAAGAATCCTTATTATTCAAGAATGTTATTATAGATATTATTATTAAATTTATCATTATATAGAGCTGTGGTCTTTCTGCTTATCATAATTTAAATATACACACATCCTTAATCAAACTGTACATATATATAACAGAAATGTGTACAAAATAAATATAGATGTTAGTCTGTCTGGATTACCAACTAGATGTCTTTCTGTCATGTCATAAATATATGATATAATAATAATAATAATCTCTATTTCAAATACCATCTACTTACATGCATTTTTACACAAAAGATAATAATCAAGTATTTGGAATCTAATGGCGAAGTTTAGTCTTTGGCTGGGTCGCCGCGACTGTTTTTCAACTTAACCATTAAAAACCTAAATAATAAATAAATATCAAACAAGCGCAGAAGTTTGTTTCAGGGCGTTTTATATATCAATAATTTAACTATTTAATAATTAAATCGGCAATATTCAAACACAAAAATATTCATCTATCTGTCTTTAAGATGTTTGGCATAATGTTCACGGAAAGTTAAGACACATTTCGCTTTGCATTCTAGCGGTACCTTATTCTACACTTTAGAAAATTGGATTGAGAATGATATTTCTGCAAAAACAGATTTATGTTGAGGTGAAGTTAGTAATCCCCTAACGCGTACATTAAGTGTATGAACGTCAGAGCGGAATTTAATTTTGTGGTAAAGATAAGGTGGAGTCTTGTCTTTAATTATTTTGTGACAAAAAGTGGTAAAATGAAGTAAACGACTCATTTTAAGCCAACCTAAGTCCTGAAGCTTATGACTGATATGATCAAATTTCCTAATACCAAAGATTAATCTCAAACAAGAATTTTGCATACTTTGAATTTTATCAATTGTTTTTTTATCTAAACAAAAGTTGTATACTACATCACAATAGTTGAAGTGTGACAAAACCAGGGATTCACATAATATATTTTTCAATTTCTCCGATAAACATCGCCGATTTAAGTATATTAACCTAAGATTTACATATGCCTTATTTATACAGCGGGAGATATGACTGTAGAATCTTAGTTCACTATCTATATAAACTCCTAGACTTCTAACACAATTGTTTATATCAATAAAATTGGTATTGTCCAAGCTTATTGAAAGTTAGGGGGATACTCTTACTCGCGCTTTTTTGAACCAAACAGAATAACTTTAGTTTTAGAATTATTTATTAAGAGAGAGTGCTCATTGCATTTTGTAACTATTCTATTTAAATCTGAGTTAATTTTGGCGCACGTAGCAATAGTGTCATTCTCTGCAAAAGTATATAACAATTGAGTATCGTCTGCAAAAAGATGGTAGTTATTTAAGTTGAGACTTGAAAAAATTTGTGAAGTATAAATTAGAAATAATAAAGGCCCTAAAATAGAGCCTATGAATCTATGAGATTCCAGCTTATTCGACAAATTATTTTTCAAGCTTACTATTTGTGATCGGTTACTTAGGTATTCTTTGAAAAAAACAATGGATA
Source organism: Philonthus spinipes (assembly GCA_963082785.1). NCBI lineage: Eukaryota > Metazoa > Arthropoda > Insecta > Coleoptera > Staphylinidae > Philonthus > Philonthus spinipes. The sequence goes on from OY720312.1 coordinate 8,946,393, forward strand.
CCTGATCGAAGCCAATGTAAGATAATATAGCAAGCAGGGTATTTTGATTTAAGTTGTCGAAGGCCTTCGAGAAGTCCAGTAGTATAAGTAATGCCAGAAGGCCTTGGTCCTGGGAAATAATTACACTATCTGTGATATCGGCTAGAGCCAGACTGTGTGTCAGGGAGTATAGGGTGACGATCTAGGTAACATTTAATTTGTGGTTCAATTACTTTTTTCCAAAATTTTGGAAAGCGTACATAATAAACTAATTGGGCGTAGGTCCTTAGGATCAGTAACTGAGGTCTTTTTAGGAATAGGGATTATGTGGGATTTTTTTTTTCAAAACGAAGGAAAACATCCACGAGAGAGACAATGATTCATTATGTGTGTTACATAAGATGTAATAAATGGTCAACATAGTTTAAGCATTTTAGCGCTGATGCCGTCAGAATCTGATGAACCCTTTGATAAATTATTAATTATAGTATTTACTGCAGAATCACTTACTTCAGCAAACGAAAATTTAGGGTTGTGGGGAGAAAGTAAATGCGAGTTATATCAACAAAAAAAATCATTGCAAGCTAACTCTCACAAATGAATTGATGAATTTTGATTGTATTTAGGAGAAATATTGGAGGCTATTCTGTAAGAGAAATGTTAAGTTTATCATGTTATCCTGTAATTGACCTTATTGGCTGTTGGTTTATAAATGAATATATTATGTACGGTAAACAAAATGGAAAAGATCACTAGCATAAAATGGTCGTTAGATACACACTCATTTTTTGAAGGCATAAGTTTTCCAGATTTTAACCCGTTAGTTTATGATAGGAAAAAGTATTTTAAAATATGAGCAAATGTTAACATACTTGAAGCATACAATTGGAAAGATAGCAAAAAGCGCCATATTTTACCTAATATATAAGTGACATTGTCAATTTTTTTGGGTCTATAGAGGTAGATGACCGACAATCGTTGTTTCATCCACTAAAGGAATGCATTCAACTTTCTTCATCAAGGCTTTGGTCTCGTTTGACGATGTCTGAAAGACCGAAATGGCCATCGCCAGTTATCCAAGTCTACCGATAATGGCGGTTTAACATTTTATTTAGTTAACTTATATGCTCAGGTTTTAATATACCTTTTAATGGCATCAATTAACTGTAAATATCGAGCGTATCATAAAAATCGACTACAAAGTTGGTATTGGAAATCTAGTTATGTCTGAACTAAAATCACACGCGCACGCGTAAAGTACTGGTTGTCATGTTGACAAGACACGCGTGTGATCTTAGTACAGACATGACTCGAGACTTCCAACGCCAACTTCGTCGTCGATTTTTGTTATACGCTTGATAGAAGTTTAGAACGAGTGAAAGATTTTAAATACTGAGACTTTCTGTTTAAAGAGAATGGAGAATACAGGGAACATGTCAGATTGGCGCAACTGAAGGCAAGGAAAGCGTGGTATATGGTTTAAATGGAGAAAATGGCTAGGAGGGAATGTGAATATGGCATGCAAGCCACAGTTTGTACGTGCCAAGCCGATATTAATATACGGGGGAAAGTGTGAAAAACGAAAAAGTATAAATGTATTGAGAGAGAGAGCAATATACGTTTCTAATGGAGTTAATGGCGGTTGAAAAGCCAACGCTTATCTGCAGGAAACGAACAGAGCGAGTATGTATGGAGACGCAATAGCAAGGTATTAGATAAGGTTGAGTAATCGAGAACAATAATTACAATCGTATATATATATATAGGATTGTAATTATTGTTTTCGATTACTATAATTAGGAGCTAGCAAGTTCACGAGAAATGGCCAGGGTGCCTATTAAGATCCGATTTTACTAGGCTCCAGAAAGTGGCATTTGTCAAAGCTAGGTGTGGGTCATAGAAGGGAAGAAGAACGGTATGAATGGGGGAAGACTGTGGTAATTGTGTGCTGTGTAGTCAAAGAAGGAATACATTAATACATTTAAGAACGAAATGTAAGGAGGTACGATAAGGCTGGACTGAATTGAAAGGAAGGGTAGAAGAATAGATGCCAGAGGATGAAACAAGTGTAAAAATTGTGATAAGGTTGTTAATGGTATGTTTATGTGAAATGTAAAGGAAATACCAGTTTTAAAGTTTAAAATACTTACTTAAAATATAAATAATATAAGTCGAGACTAAAAGTGCTGCTTCCCATAAATCAACTGTTCCATCATTTAAGACCCCGATGAGCATCACTACAGCAAGGCCATACATAATACTATCACGAGTTATTGGCCACCATTCGAGTTGTAGTACCTAATAAGTATATAGAAAAAAGAATACTTTAATACTTAAATTAAATGAAAATGACTATATTATATTATTTGTGCAATACTCTAATTGGAACTGCATCATCATATTCGGAGAATGGAAACCTTTTTTAGTTCCATTCACAGAATACTATAAAATTGTTGATGGACGTTTTTTACTTTATTTTAGTGGTTGATATAGCCGAGTGGACAAACGCCTTGCTCGTGACAAATTTTATTTGAGGTCCATAGGTGTATTGTGACGTCTTAAATTAATATTAAAAATAACGACGACTGGTAAAAAGCGCCTACTAACCAAAGCTATTATCGTCAGGCAGCAATTCGTAGAATAATTCGACCATTTTCTTTAAGGATGGGAGAAAGAGGAGGTTTTTTCTCCCTTCTGAATTTGACCATTTTCTTTAAGTATGGAAGAAAAAAAAGGTTTTTCTCCCATCCTTAAATCGTCAGGCAGCAATTCGTAGAATAATTCGATCATTTTCTTTAAGGATGGGAGAAAGAGGAGGTTTTTCCTCTCTTCTGAATTCGACCATTTTCTTTAAGGATGGAAGAAAAAAAGGTTTTTCTCTCATCCTTAAAGAAAATGGTCAAATTCAGAAGGGAGAAAAAACCTCCTTTTTCTCCCATCCTTAAAGAAAATGGTCGAATTATGCTAAGAATTGCTGCCTCGCCCAGCAAATCATTAATTAATTTTACATTCTCCACAATCTCAAATATACATTTCCAGCAGCAATAAAACACCAATTCATTAGCCTGTTTCACAAAGCAGTTATTATATTTTCTATATTTTGTTACCCATAGTAGATTTAGACAAGACGGATTCAGATTTATTTATTTATTTTCATTTTCAAATAACTATTATTTGAAAATAAAATTAGCGAACTTAACAAGAGTTTTCACTCACCGAATACTTAAAATTGTTGATGATGAACGTTTCTACTATATTTCACATGTTAATTTAAATTAATAACTTTATGCATATAACGCGACATCAATGGTTGTAACAGACAACGGAGTTTGGGGGTTAAATTTAGGGCCAGCCTTCTAATTATTAAATTAGAAAATCGACAATCAGATTAAATCCCTTAATTCAAGGTTTTTAGAATTATTAGAGCGTATTTTGTTTCATGCCCAATTATTTAAAATAGTACAGTATAATTTACAAAGAAAAACAACAATATAACTAAAAGTTTCTGAATATTTTTTTGTTACAGAATGTGGTTTCTGAAAAAATTGAAAAAGAAGCTACATAATTATTGGATTAATAGATCCTTTACTGATCTATTTTAGTAAAAGCACACCTATCAGCAAGCTTTGCCAGTTAAAAACTGTTTAGACTCACAATTGTTCGAGAACATGGTACTGATCTTTGTCAATCAAGAATTTACAGATATTTGCAATCGCTCTCAAATATGACAATAAGCATTAACAATTACGAGAAATTTAAAACTTTATATTGTTCGCAAACATTTTGACAAATTCGAGAAATTTACTGCTTGACATTGCTCGCAAACCTGACAAAAAATATTGACAAACAGGAAAAGTATTATTAATGATGTAGTTGAAAATAAAATTCCTTACTTCCCTTTTAAATTTTATTAATACACCAGATGTACATTTCAAGTACTAAGTACTCATTATCAATGATTATTATTGATATTACTAGCAAACCTGACAATGTCCTTTGCTGGTCATGAATCTTCTTAAGCTTGATATCGTTATTAAAACACATCGAAGTTTATTTTTTTTTTTTTGTTCTAAAGCAAGTCATAGAAAACAGATGTATTCTAGGATTTAATTGAATTAAGGGGGTTACCTATAATCATAATCGACGTTTTTATCTGATTTTTTAAATTTATTTCCTTCAAAACTTTCAAACATTAAAATACAAATTAGAACATATGATAGGCCTATAATTGTACTTCTATTAATTATCTAATAGAAGAAAAATATTACAAAATACCAGAAAATATCCATTCTTTAGACGGAAAAACGACAGATCATTAGCGGGTTTAGGAAAAAATATATCCACATAACTTAATCTGTATTCTGTTATACATATTCTTCTAAATAAAGATGTTTGTGTATATATATCCATGCTTTAATCAAATGAGAAAGAAATGGAAAACCAAAGTAATGGGGAAAAGAAAAGTATGAAAAAACTTGGACCAAGTAATCAACTAGATATTAACACAAAAGAAGATCATCTACACAGAAGTAAAGAAGCTAGCAAAAAATAAACAAAAAAAGAATGAAAGAAATTGATAAAAGAAAGAGCTGAAGAATAAAGAAAAACAACTTCAAGACCCGAAAGGATACATGAAGAAAGTTTATAATAATAATAATATCCATTATTAAGAGATTCCTCTTAGTGCGAGGTGTTTGCTTCAGATCAGAAATGATAAGTAGTATAAAATAAATATGAATAAATTATTAAAAATGTGTGTTCTATTTATTTTATTGGTTGATTTTTAATAATCTATTCATATTTATTTTATACAATATGAACAACCAATGTTTAAATATTAAAGCTATTAATTATGGATATGAAGTATATTAAAAAAAATCTTATTCTTGAATAAAGCAAATAAAAAATAATAACCTAGACGCTTATCATTTTTTTAGACGGTTATTATTTTTATAGTAAAAAATAGTTTTTAAAGTAAAATTTATAATTTTCATCAAAATTAATGTCCCTTCGTTCAAGGACATAAATATATATTGAGCAACAACGAAGGAAACTTTCATTGAAATTCATTGAGAAATATTCTTGAAATTGAAATTCGTTGGATTTCAAGAATATTTTTAATTTTCGTTTCAAGATAAACGGGTTTAAAATTCTCAAATAATATAAAATGCGCTTTACATTTTATTACTATTTTATTATAGCGCAGTGCACTTAGCGCAAAATTGTTTAAGTGCAAAATGTGTTTATATTAAATATATTATTTTATTTATTGTAACTACTCTAATTTTATTCTTTATGAATGTTACTGTATGAAATGGCCTCCGTTCAGTAAATAAATAAACAAGCCTCGGCGGTGCACGAGATAATCCATTTTAATACAAAAAATTGATTTATTGTAAATGTACTTAAAAGTTGGTATGCTTGTTTTCAGAAATTATGGATTCACACTTACCATATTAGCAACTAAACCGCAACAAGCGGGCACAGCTAATACATTGAATACTGCAGAACCGACTATTGTTCCGACACCTAAATCACCTTCTGTAATGAATGTTCCAACGCAGTTAATAAATAGTTCGGGACTAGAACTTGCCGTGGCCATAAATGTAGCTCCGGCAATATCTTCCTTCATTTGCAATCCTGAAATGAATACAATTTTGTAGTTTTTGTGAATATGAGACAACTTAATTAATCTTTAGTCTTATAAACGTATAAGGAAAATTTATTAATGCTTTATTTATAAATTTAATTTGATATTCACGTAACACAAACAATCAATTTGCTCTTGCTTATGAAATTATATTTTTATTTTTTTTAATTATATTATATAATTTGGTAATTCAAATAAAAGTGTGAAGAAACAACATTAGTGCATTTTATGGGTTAGCGGTGGCTGAGCCACCTACTTAGCCAAGTGTGAAGAAACAATATTAGTGCTTTTATTGGAATTACCAAATTATATAATATAATTAAAAAAATAAAAATATAATTTCATTAGAAAGAGTAAATTGATTGTTTGTGTTACTTAAAAATCAAATTAAATTTATAAATAAAGCACTAATACATTTTTTAGCGGTGGCTAAGCCACCTTCTTAGCCACCGATAACCCAAAAATATAATTTCATTAGCAAGAGTAAATTTATTGTTTGAGTTACGTGAACATCAACTTAAAGTGATAAGAAAGCACTAATATTATTTTTTCACACTTTTATTTGAATTACCAAATATACATTTCTGACACAAAGTGACCATAATTAATAGACCGTTTAGATGTTTTACCAAGTGATAAATGAGGACAAAATATACAATATGTTATCAATAGATTAACACTCAGAGTTACTTTATGCCTGAAATGTACCTTTGGTAATTCAAATTAAAGTGTGAAGAACGGCTATTTATGAATTTAATTTAGCTAGAGTAGATAAGATGATGACCAGACTTCAAAGACTAAATATCGCGACATCATTTTCATTTGTAAATCTTATAAGTTACTTAATTTCACACAATGATTATTCTATGCTAAATGGTTCATCGTATCAAGCAATCTTTAACAACCCTCCTCTTTCTATATTATATTTAATATAATAATAATAATAAATCTTTATTAACGGAAAAAATCCTTTGAACACAATTAAATTACAAATAGTGTAGAAATACAAATACTTAATGTAACTAACAAACATTGGCATGAATTCAATTAACACTAAAACAATTATTATCGAGAACACCCTATACTAATAGTAAATTGTATAATTAATAGAATTGTATAAAAAAAAAACATATACATTAACTTATCCATCGATATCAGCTAGGCATATGCGGCGTAGACTATATTTAAACAATGACGTAGAAGAAGTAAATAATTAGAAATGGTTATTTTTTTTCAATTTATTTGCGTATCGTATAAGTCTGTCAATAGGATTACACATACCGTAATTTGTAGGGTGAAAAAACAAACGAAATAATGGCTTATGTCTACAAGTAACCCTTCGTGGAACATTAAAAGTTAACCTACTAATTAATACTTGGCTATCAATGAATCCATTAACTAGCTTATGTATAAATAATAATATTTATTTTCCTTCCAGTACATAAATTTCATATTTATATAATAAGTAACAATAATTATTTAGTTCTCTGTGCAGAAAAGGAAAATCAAGCAAAATTCTCCTTTGATTCATAGATTGAACATTGAGCTGACTTAACATGCAACTGTGGCTAAAGTTTATAACGTGCCCACCTATTATATAGTAAATAAGTCTTAAAAAATGACTTTGAACAGATTTTAGGCGCAGGATGGAAGTTTGTGCAAATGGTGACCTCACTACAGATGCATATTGAGTATGTGGCCGCACGAGTGCAAGGCATAAAATTTCCAAGGTAGTGACACTAAAATCCAATGTAAATCTATTAATAAATCCCAACATTTTCAAAGATAAATTACATACGTTGTTTATGTGTTTATTAAAATCAAGTTTTGAAGTGAAAATAACGCCTAAGTCCTTAATTTCTGTTGCAGATGTTTAGGGATCATTGTTAATATTATATAAAGACTTTATACTAGCACTGCGACAAAATGATATCTGGAAACATTTTTTTAATACTTAAGTGTAGATTATTAACAACGCACCATTCAGCAACACTGGCCAAGTCTAATTGAAGCAATTTCCAATGAACTTCTCTAAATAATTTCAAATCATCAGCATACAGGAGATAGCTAAATTTAATACTCATCTTAACATCATTCACAAATAATAAAAATAACACTGGTGCGCAGTGAGATCCCTGAGGTACCCCCGATATGGCGTCAATGCATTTCGATTTACTCGACCCCACACGAACACATTGAGTTTTATCAGATAAGTAACTTGTAAGCCATTCTATTTCCAGACCACTAATGCCCATATTTCCTTAACAATTTACCATGTCGAACCCGATCGAATGCTTTGGAGAAATCCATATAAATTGAATCAATCTGTAACCCCTTCTCCAATGCATCCGACAATAATGTCCTGTATACCATCAAGTTGGTCACAGTAGACCGTCTCTTAACAAAACCATGTTGTTCATCAATAATGATATTTTTGCATGCCCACTTAATCTGCTCAGAAACAAAATAGTCAAGTATTTTTGGCAAAACCGATTGGATGCAAATACCTCTATAATTTATTATATTTGATCTGTTCCCATTTTATAAATAGGTATTAGAAAACTACGCTTCCAGCACTCAGGAAATGTGCCAGTGCTAAGCGACCTAGTAAAAATGGCATGGATCGGCTTAGAAAGAGTAAAAACACACCACTCAAGAAGTATTCAGGGATTCCATCGGGGCCTATATTAAAGGATTCAGAAATCTGTGAAATTTTATCAAATATGTCATAAAGTGTTACACAAAAATTATTCAAGTTGATTACCGTATGCATATTGCACTAACCCCTATAAGAATTATCAAAGCGGATGATAAATCTGCACACAGATGAAAAATGAGAAGCAAACAAATTTACGTTTTCAGCTAAATTGTTTCCAATATGATCATTCAAAAACATTTGTTCGGGTAAACCATTAGTCTTTCGGCAATTATTAACATTGTTTCAAAAAACACTTTGAATTTACGCTGATATTTTATTTTCTCCAAACCCTGAATATGATTTTTATATAATGTGTTATTAAGTGAGTCACATTCCGAACATATTAATTTGAATGCTTCATAATCAGACTGTAAGCCACTTATTTTGTAAGTTTTATGAGCTGATCAAATTTATTAATTTACTATTAAACCACAAAGGGCAATTAGTACGTTTTACAAACTTTACAGGTATAAATCTATTGAAACAGTAATATAATATATTATTAAAATCATTTACTGATTACGTTAATGATTTTAACGCTTGAATTAGTAAAAATCATATCCCAATCAATCAATCAATTGAAGCCAGAAAATAATTAATACTGCCATAATCCCCCGATTAAAAATCATAGCTCCAATCATTGTATCCATCATAAAACCTAACAAGTGATATGAACAAGCTTATAGAATATTGGATATGATGAGAACTTGAATTACACAAAATATCACTTGCTCGAACTACTGAGAGATTCATAACATTACTAAACACTAAATCTAGGAACACTCCTCTTTCATTAGAAATATTATTTACTTGTAGCATATGATGATAATTAAACACATTTGCTAAAACAATTGCAGGCAGACATTCATTGACTGTATTCAATACATCATTTGATTGGACCCATAACGCATCTATTTCTAATTATTTTAATAAATTGAGTTTAAGGTCTTTCTCTACGGTATGTAATTTTTTTTATTTAAAAAAATGTAGTTATGGAAAAATTAATGTTTTGCGTTAGTGATGCTATCAGTCGGTAAACACGGGTACTTATCATACAACTCTTTTACATTGATTTTTTCTGTTTGTAAATCCCCAGAATTGCCGATGATTTTTTGAAGAATTTATGTGGTTTAAAAGAAAATTTTGCATAAAACAGTATTCCATAGTATTTACCAAAAGGAATTGTACAGATTTGCACATTATAAAGGGAATTGCATGGTGGATTAGGAGTGCTTTTGTGGTGGGAAAGTAATAATTGAGATTTTCTTGGCTTCATTTTGTTTCGCCATTTGAACTCCGTTTTTTGTATAAAATCTAGAACATTTTATAGCGAGTTTATTTTATGAGGGTGTTAGGAGCAAGGAAGATAAATATTACATTAAAAGTTATTTTAATAAATTATTATTTTTCAATTATCGCATGCTGATAAGGATAGTACGTGTGACAAATTAAAAGAATCACTTGCTTGTATATGAAGTTGCAGACAATAATTTATTAATACTGGAATATTTAAATTTTATTTCAACTTGTGTTACATTTTGATATAAGTGGTATAAGCTTTTCAAGTTCTTCAAAATACTACTACAATATCTTTATTCAAAGTTATTTGTTTTACATATATTTACAATATATTATGGTATATTTGTTTCTTTCTTGCTTGCTTGAACATGCTATCGACCTCTTCAAAATATTTATATACATTTTATTTAAATATATATTTTTTAATATTTATCTACTTAAAACATAGACTATTTAAGCAAAGAGTAATTAGTATACCTTCATCCTCTTTGATTTAAGTAAAGAAATGTTATTAAAAATACATTTAATTTATATATATTATTTTATTTTCTTAACTGAAAAGTGCTTAATCAGTGTTATGCTGTAATTCTAAATATTTATAAAAAATCGAAAATGTTTAATTAATTTATAATAAATTAAAGACGACGCTAGATGAATGGTGACTTAACGTTTCATTAAATGTGAATTTAATTAATTTAAATTAACAATTTTAACAGTTTATAAGGCACAAATATAGTGAAGGCGCGACGGATCAATTACAAAATACCTTATATTATGTAACGTTTTTTTTGCCTTTTATTACCTAACGTTTTTTCTTCTTTGCATTAAATATTCTCGAATCACTTATATTAAATAACACTTCAGCCTGAAAAGCCACAGTGTGGTGAAACAATTGTAGCGATATTACGATAGACATTGAAAGACTAAATAGTGTTATTTAATATAAGTAATTATGAACTTTCAACAATTATCAGCCTCATCAATTATTCTCGAATAATAAAAAAATTGTTGCATTATGCAGTTATTTGTTATGCATAAGCAAATGTTCATTTTGTAGTTCATTGTCTGGTAGAATATTTGCCCGAGAAGTATTTTTTTCAATTGATGTTGTTGATGTTAAAAGTATTCACATAACGTAAGACGATAAATTGCAGTAGCTTAAAGAAAATAATTATTCAATTGAGTAAATTAATTACACTCGTGGACGACAAATCCGGACACCGAAGTAAATGTATGTTAACATAAGAAATTTGTCTTCTTTTCTGTTTTTATATTACAATAATTGAAACATTCTTCATAATTGCATTGTAATGAAAGTATGTGCAATGTATCTCTAACTTATATACTCTGTAACTCTGTATATAATTGTGAGTGTTGAGTAATTATTGTTTTGTACAGATAATATTGGCTTCTAAATCTGTTCTTAACAATTATAATTTCGTTTTTGTTATTACATGTTATGCGTGCAAGCAATTAGTGTATTATATTATCATTGAAGAAATCGAGTTGTTCTTGTATTGGGGAAGACACTTCTATTTATTTCTATGAATTGAAGAAATTTTCAATATAACACATTGATATATAATTTAAATTAATTAAATATTTAATATAAAAGAAACATCTCAGATGGGATTTGAACCCATGTGGCTAAATCACGTTTTCAACAATAAATAAAGGAAATTTAAATTAAATTTCAATTTACTTTATTAACGGAATCTCCATTTCCAAATTACAATTATATTAAAAATTTATAAGAAAAAATTTTATAAGAAAAGTGTGACGCTCTAAAAAGATTACAAAACATATGTATAACAAAAGGCAAATTACCAATCACAAATTACGACAAAATAAAATGAAAGAACCGTAATGACAAACAACATCATGGGATTTGAATTCATGTTTAAATTATATCTCAATGTTGTACATTGAAAATTTCTTGAATTAATAAATATAAATATAATTTAGAACGAATATCAATTTAATTAACACTTTTATTTCGTCAATTGAACAAGACAGTCAATTCTAAATCTAAACTCTGAATATTTAACTTATAAATCATGTATGTTTCAAACTGTAAATTAATTTATTAAATGTAAAATTAAATATCTAATAAAACGTTTAACTTTGAATCTCTGATTGGACCAAAGTTGGCTTAATCACGTTTTCGACAACATATAAAGGAAATTTAAATTAAATATAAGAACCGTAAGGACAAACAACACATGGGATTTGAACCCATGTTTAAATTATGTCTCAATGTTGTACATTGAAAATTTCTTGAATTAATAAATATAAATATAATTTAAAACGAATATCAATTTAATTAACACTTATATTTCGTCAATTGAACAAGACAGTTAATTTTAAATCTAAACTCTAAATCTTTAACTTATAAATCATGTATGTTTCAAACTGTAAATTATTTTATTAAATATAAAATTAAATATCCAATAAAAAAATTGATTTTGAATCTCTGATTGGACCGAAGTTGGCTTAATCGCGTTTTCAACAACAAATAAAGGAAATTTAAATTAAATAAAAGAACCGTACTGACAAAAATCATTGTGCGTTACACATACATTAAATTACTCTAATGAGCACGAATGACCAACGATGTTGAAGCTCCCTATAATTCATTACTTTAATGGGAGAGAAAAAATCAATAATCGTCATAAATTATATTTGACAGAACAACGAATTTAAAGTTAAAACGAACAATAATTTATTGCGCGCAATAATTATGCCGTGTAATAAATTATTATAAGTTTTTATTTTGAAAGAATTGTGCTAATTTTATTTAAAGGTGATCAATAGCAAATAAATTAATTATATCGAAATAGTTACTATAATTATAGTTATATTAAATATTAGTGCTATTTTAGCAGTGCTCCCATTTAATATTTTATGGAAATAATGCATTACACTGTACTCCACAATAAAGCTCGCGGTAATTTCGGCTAAATTGAAGTGTTTATGTCGTATCAAAAATATTAATGAACTTGAATTGAAGTCAGTGACATCAATGATATTTTTTCTGGATTAGATAATACCTGCGATTATATCGCACTTATTAATTTTTGTGTGTGCTACTAATCTCTAAATATACACGTATAATAAATTTAGACTTATTAATTCGTATGTGCTGCTAAACTTCAAATACACTCGGATAATAAATTTACAATTAAATAATAGAAATAAAAAATGTGCATCCCTATAAATCCCAACATAATCCCTAATTACAAAAATCCGCCGATAACGCTTTACGAATACATATCCTCTTTTTACCCTACGTTTCCACCTTGATTTCGAAACAAACGCAGTTCCACATCAAATCCCGGGCAGAAAGATAGAAAGGTCGATAGCCCTTGTGAAAAAAAATATTTTTATTGGTTTTGTTTCAGAATGTTTTAAGTTTATTTATTGTACTGTTTTTTTTTTTTTTTCAATAAAAATATTATAATCTGTTAATACAGATTATTATTATTACTATAATAATCTGTATTAACAGAGATATAAAGCAAAAAAAATATATACAAAATAAATAATAAAAATTACAGAATAAAAAGTATAATTTATATCTGTGAATTGACTATCGATTATTGATCTTTCTATATTTTGAATTAATTTCTCACTTAACCCGTGGTGAAACATATTTAATTAATAGACTTTGATTAAATCAGTGAAACAAACCAAGTGTTTTAATCAAAGTCTATTATTGATCTTTCTGCCATTAAATAATATATTACTATAACCTTCTATAAATTGGTTGTGAAGACTTTTAGTTCTTTAAATAGAAATTGTTATTAATAATAGAAGCTTATACTTTGTTATACATTGTTTTAAGTTTTAATAAAAATGCTGAATTAGTGTTTTTATGAAAACAAAATATATCGTCCTTTCTCTTACTCTGTTTGTTGAACTAAATCATGAAGTAGGGAGTAATATTCTTAATCTATGACTAAATATATATTTCGGAAACTATGCATGAAGCTGGAAACATCGTTTTCGATATACAGAGAGCTTTTTTTATTAGTATACATTTCGCCTATGTATACCTGCAAAATACGCGAGTCAAATGCATTAGTGTATATGTGTTTAGTTGCCTATAACACGCAACTGAACACACATATGGCAAATAGTCAACTAAACATACACACATTAATCGGTTCAATGCGTTTGACTCACGTTTTTTTGCAGGTATTCACTTCCCCTAATGTATACTGATAAGAAAAAACCTCTGTGTATATGGATACAGAAACTAAATATATTTTTCGGAAACTATGTAAAAAAAAAAATGGAAATATGGTTTCCGATGAAGAGTCAGAGAAAGGACAGTAACTTTTATTTAATAATAATAATCTTTATTACCCAACAGGCAAAAAAACAATTACACAGCAATAAGTACAAGCTTAATATAACATGCTATTAAATTTAAGTAATTTAAATAATATATTACTGCATTGTTTTTTTTTGTCTTCTTATTTTACTACCAACAAATCTTTATTACTTAAGAATTTACTTGTAATTATATTATATACAACTTATGCTATGTATGTACAAACTTTACTTTACTTAAGTAAGGGCTATCGACCAAAAGTCTGTCTGCCCTTTATAAAAATCTATATTATTTTATATATTTTGTTGTTAGTTTTAATTTAAGAATGGAAGGAGGATATATATTCAAATAAGGTGATGGGCGGGTTTTAAAATTTGAGAGTTACGTCGGGATTTCTCAGGATGCACATTTTTTAAGCAATTCAAAGTTGTTATTGCATGCAAAGCGTTCTGCAAGGTATAGTAGCCTATCTTTTATGGGAGTGATTTTGGTTACTTTGTATAAGAGAGCATTGGATGGATTATGGAGGGGGTTCTGTGGATGGCAGAGTTAATAATCTATTAACTACTTGGATGTTATTAAGGATAGTGGTATTTGGGTTTATATAAATAATAGAGCTATAATAAAGAATAGGGCGACATATCGTTTTGTAAATTTTCGTGCAGGTGTTTGTACTTATTCTTTTGTTGTTGTAGGTTAAGCAAGGGAAATATTTTTCTCTATTTACGATGTTAGTTTTTAATAAGGATGTGTACTTCTTAAAGGAAAATTTTGGATCTAGGTGAATTCCCAGGTATTCTTATTTTATTAATTTCATTATATCGAAACATATTATTGAATATATAGTAATATAAACTGAACTTGTTAAGATATTATCTCACAAAAAATATTTAATAATATTAAATTATTACACGTGTAAACAGGCTTATCAGTAGAGATCATTGATTTTTAAGATTAAAAATACCAGAGATTGTACAATATTTACTTTGCTTTGAATAGAGCGAATTCAAAACAAAACTTATTATTAACTTAAAATAAGTAATTTTGTATTTAATTATAACATGATAATCAAATATTCCTTATGTTGGTTGTGGAGACTTTAATTATTTAAGTAAAAATAGTAAGTCAGAGGAAGGACAACTATTTTATACGATGGACATCCCACTCATATTTCCACAAACCTTATAAAGTTAGCTCAACAAAATGAGGTAACCATAGTAAAATTGCCACCCCATACAACACATGTTTTGCAGCCTTTAGATATGTCGGTATTTAAGGGCCTAAAACAGAAATGGGACAAAGAACTGTGTATGTGTGCAAAGGCAGAATCCACCTAAGAAGATCCCTAAACAAGACTTTATATCTCTTTTAACAAAAGTTGCTCAAGAGGTGTCTCCTATAAGCATTATTAATGGATTTAGAACTACAGGCATATATGATCCTGAACCAGAAATTCAAGGACCCAACAAAAAAGCTATTTCTGAGTCGGTCTTTAGTCTAATAGATCTTCAAAAATATAAGAAAGAACTTGCCCTAATGTCTGTAGAGAGAAATATAGAGGCTGTAACGTCAACGGAAGAGCACAAGCAACCACTGATAATCGAGCTGCCGTCTACAGCTAATCCCGAGGTGCCACTGACAGAGGAGTCCAAGCTGTCTTTGACGGCTGAACATGAACAGCCATTAGCAGAAAACACTGAGCACCTGATGGAAGTTCATGGAGTAGAACAACTTCCAACACCTGAGCTTGAACAGCCATCAACATCAAAGCGACAGACTTTTGAAGAACTTTTACTGGACCTTTGTAAAAATAATAATTCCACCCCTAACAAGCCAAAGAAAAGGAAAAATATTGTCCACACCTGTGAAATAATAACGACAGAAAAATATTTACAAATGAAATTAAATGAAGAGAAGGAGAAACAAAAATCTTTGCTTGAAAAAGAAGCAAAACGCAAAAAAGAGAGCGAATTGCAAGACAAAAGCAAGAAAAAAAAAGTTAAAGCAAATCCAAAAGCCTCAAGAGTTGTTGATGAATCTTCTTCAGATGAAAATAGCGACACATTTTCTGTGTAAGACAGTGATAAAGAGTACCACGAAAGCTTCTCTGAGTATGAGGATGAAGATGAACCTACTCTAAAACCTGGCGACTTTTGCATCGCTAAAGTTTTTGGAAAAACAATAAATTGTTTTAGATTGTATGTAGCCAAAGTTATGGAAAAAGAAACTATGAAGTTTACAGAGACAGAGGAAGAGTCCTATATCTGGGAAACTGACATTGTACTAAACCTGCCCCAGCCAATTACTGCAAGTTCTGCTCGTTATAGTAACATGGTTGGGTTTACAGAAGACTTGAGTGACCTTACTAACCTACATTAAGTTGATTTATTTGAATTATTGTTAGAGAAAGTTGTAAATACATGGTACTGAACTGTTCATGTAAGTGAGTTGACTTAAATTACCTATTTCATAAAAACTTTCATTTGATACAAAACCCTTTTGTAACTTGTATTATATTTAAATATAAGTTCACTTTCTTTCGCTAATTGGACGTTTTTATTGCCTATTTTCTGTGAAGTCTCAGTAACCGTTCTAATACAACGGCCTTAACATGCAAATTTATCAAACAGTTGGCTAAACCAATATTTTTTTCTGATCAATGAAATGTACTAATATAGACCCAGTTACCCCAGAAAATTGTGGCAGTTATCCAGTTACCCCTAAGCTTTAGGGCAACTGGGGCCAACTGAGACGTAAAAATAATAATAATAAAAAAAATTATAAACTTTTAAAAATTGCATTCAAGCCACATGATGTACTAGTCCGATTGCTGTCCACTGGTGTTATCTTTCCAAAAAAACTATTTAAACATGATAAAACTATGCCCCAGTTACCCCCGAGCACCTTAAATCTTGAAAAACTTAATATTTTTTTTTAAATTTTTTTATTATAGGACCTTCAGTTTTAATTTTATACGCGGAAGAATTTTGTCAATTTTATAAATTTCCTTACGAATAAACAATTATATTTATGACAAATAAAACGTCATGCATCTTTAATAAACGTCTCCAGAATATTTAAGAAATGAAAAAAATGTGAAGAAATTGTAAGGTATGAAAAAACAAAATAAATTGTAACTTTAAAAGACAACAATTTATTTATTTATTTACTTATTTATATATTTATTTATTTCATAATTTATTTATTTATTTATTTATTTATTTATTTATTTATTTATTTATTTATTTATTTATTTATTTATTTATTTATTTATTTATTTATTTATTTATTTATTTATTTATTTATTTATTTATTTATTTTTCATTTAATAATTTTGTATTTACTATGAAATGTTTACTAATTGTTAAGGCTTCCTACATTGTTATACATCGTTGTTCTATTAAGGCTGCGATTTTACGCCTAATAAACGGTGCGATTAACAACAGAGTTCAGTGGTTTTTACAAAAGGTGTGTGTTTCTTTTATTCCAACTTTGATTTTTCAACCTAGCGGCAAACATCTGAACTACCCGATACTGTTCCACAATAAAAACGATAGCGTTGAACTTAATTTGTTCTCATTGACTATTTTATAGGATTAAGGAGTACACAAATAATAATATTATGATTGTATTAAATTTGAATATTAAGAGAAGACTTTCCACGTATAATCAGATATATTTAATACAGATTAAATGTATTTTCGTAAATTAAATTAAATACTTAACAATTTTTTTTTTCACTTTTTTTGTTGTTAAAAAATAAAAATTATCTGATGTCGTTCATCGATAAATAAGCTAACTGCTTGTATTTAATGTTTATTTTTTTATGACTGTATAAAATTGTTAATCACTTAAAACGGAAACGTATTGGGGATCGCAGCCTTATTGGAAATTCTTTTTAACTGTGTTTGTATACCTGAAATTTAATAAGTGACTATAATTTCGATGTCATTAACGCGTTATTATCAAATTTACAGTCTTGATAATGACGATTCGGGGAGCATGTGATGCTTATTGATTTTATTGATTTTTATATCGATCTTACTTCTCACTCATCGGGCATTTCATATCTGTTTCTAGTTACATCTACATTCTTTTGCATACTAATGACTGTATTTAGGGTTTAACGTGTCATTTCCAAACTGACAGTCTTTATAATGACGCGTTAATAATGTCGAAACTATAGTCATTAAATAAATTTCAGTAAAAACTGTTTCATTAATTCAGGATAATTTAATTAAACGCGACATCATTAATATAAAATGTTAATTCAAACATTTATTTGAGCGAATTTATCGGCGAAGGTACTATGATGAACACATCACCATTTTTTTATTGAATTAGGTATAAAAAAATGTTTTTCTTTTGCAAACATTATATTAGGTGTCTAATGATGATTCCATGGATCAAAACAATGGGCGCTTTTAGCGAAATTTTTAGACATGCAGCGCAGCGCTTGATGTTCCCTGAACGAACAAATTGTAGTTGTTTTTACTGAAAGTATGGCGGTTTTGTTTACAGCTGCACGGCTCTAAAAACGATCCAGCAAAAAAAATATATGCGTTACCGTTTGATAAAGCGCTGCGGCGCCACATATAAAGCAGTACCGTTCACCGGCACCGCTTTCATTAAAGCGCTGCAGCGATACAGTTCCCTGAACGCGCCCAATTTTAGCAATATTTATTCCACATTAAATTTATGGAACTAAAAAACAAAGTCATATTGATCGATCAATTTCAAAGTATACTTACTATCACATAATTTCTGAATCGCAGGTACGAAATAATCATCGCAAACAATTGCAAGCATCACGAATAAGTAACATGCCAGAAACGCATGTAAAACGGCCCATCCTTGTTTTCTCTGCTCTCTCGTAAAGCCATCATTGGGAAATTCGTTGATGGCAGCTGGGGTGCAATTTTTTTCTTCTATACTTAGTAGATGTCTTGAATGTTGAACCGACGCTGAAAGAAAACAAAAAAAGTAATTATGCATTGAAATATGTGAGACAGTTTTAAATTCATTATTAATAATTATAAATATTAATAAAACATATTATTTTAAATTGAATAAAAATGCACATTTAATGAAATGTTCAGCCACCATTCAACTAGCGTATGGATGGCTGAACATTTCATTAAATGAGAATTTCGTTTTCCTTGTTTTCATAAACAGGACACGTTCGCCTTTCTTTAGTGGACGAAACAATGATTCTCGGTCGTCTACCTTGAGACCCAAATCGTTGACGATGCCACTTGAAATTAGGTAAAAGGTGGCGCTTGCGTCGTCTTTAATTTATTATGTTAAATAAAAATGATTTGAAAATAATTAATAAATTAAATAAAATCAAACAAAGATGATTCACACATTTGCAGTTATTTAAATTACAATGAAATTAAACAAGGAAAATTTCTGGCAATGATCAATAAAATTCGATCAATCCCTTTTTCCAACTGCAAAAAAAATACTTACATTGTAAGTTTTACAAACTCAAACCGTTGCAATTCGCAGTAGTGCTGCTATGCAGCAACAAATATCTATTGTGTAATTCAATGTCCGGCGGGGTAAATGCTCGGGAAGTAGTTGTTTCAATAGATGTTTGTAAAACTTACAATTTAAGTAATTTTTTGCAGTTAGAAAAAGGGATTGATAGAATTTAATTGATCATTGCCAGAATTTTTCTTTGTTTAATTTCATTGTAATTAATAAATTATTCTCAGATTTAGCTCTATGACTTTTGACTTACGTTACGTAATGCACATTAAAACAACTACTTCCCGGGCAAATACCCCGCCGGACATTGAATTACATAATGTACACCTACTGCTGCATATCAATAAAATATTGCATAATGCAACAAGTTTTGATCCGAGTATTATAAGGATTTACAGACACGTTTTTTTATATTTATATATTATTTTAAACATAAAGGATTCGTATTTATCGGATTTATTAATAAAATAATGTATGTACAAACATCTTTATTCAGACATTACAAAAGCTTATACAAACATTTATATTTATAATAAATTAAAGACGACGCAAGCGCCACCTTTTGCCTAATTTCAAGTGGCATCGTCAACGAAAATAAATATTGTGTTAGCTGTCCGGACTATCGACTTGGGGTCTTTCTGCCCTTATAAAATAATATTTTAATTTATTTATTCGTATACGAAATTACACCTTTTATATAATATTAAATAAAATGATAAATATATCTATAAACAATATGATGAATTACAACAATACATAATACATAAACAGATACATTGAAAGAAACAAGAGATTGTATTTAGTTAGATTACTAAAATTCGTGATGTATAGATGATACATATAAACAACAAGTAATTAGTACAAAGTTCCTTCTATTTGGTACTAGTCTGGTACTTAAAATGGCGCATTAAAATTAATCCTGCTAAATCCAAACTCTTTATTCCATTCCATAAAACTACATCACAGTCCCCCACAAGTCTCTCCTACCAACACCTGCAAATGCCTTAGCATCCTATTCGACTCCAAACTCTCTTTCAAACCACATATCCTTTCATTAAAACCGCCACTCATATATACAAATCTATTTGGCGGTCCCTGTTAATTTATCATCTCCAAATAGCCAAAAGATCCTCCCTAAGAATCCTTACCAAATTCAGACCCACTCTTTAATTAATTCATCAGGACAGTTAAGGTAGTATAGAATTTCCTTTATCTTCATCATAAATTCACGACAGGGCAAAAAAACCTCTATTTGATTTATCAGACTGACCAACACCTACATGTAATGTAGCAGAAAGACTTATGGTCGAAGACTTATGTGAAAAGGAAACATTTTTATTGGTTTTGTTAAAATAAATATACAAAACCTACACAGATGAGACATAGAAAGTTAAAAAAGATAGAAATCCAACAATGCGCATTTGCAGACGACATCGCCATAATAGCTAATAGTCAACATGAACTCCAAGATAAACTGTCGATATGGAATACAATATTGAAAAAATACGGCATGAACATAAATACCGACAAAACCAAAGTAATTGCAATAACATAAGAGAATACAAATATGAACATTAAAGTGGAAAACGTAAAGCAATAGGGGTGAAGTGGTGAGGGGCTGAAAAATGTATATCAGGATAACATTTTAAAAATAAAAATCGACGTGTCAGAACATTTTTCTAAAATATGTTTATTTACGATTTTATAAAATTTATCCGTTACTTTTGAAACACCCTGTATATATATATAGTAGACGTATTAGAGATAATATGTATTTTTTTTGAACTGTTATTTATACAAACTATTCAATATTATATTATTTAATATGTTGCTTTCGGTGTAATGTTAATATATTTTCCTTGGTTAAATGGTGAGTTTCCGTTAATCACGTTTTTTTATTATTATTATATTATATGTGTAATATATTTTATATTGGTGGTAGCGCAAATAAATATTCTTATATTGGATCAAAAAACTGTTTTAGTGTTTAACATTCTCACTTAATGAAAATAATATATCTTTATTCCATACTTGTATGGATTATTTATTATTTACATTATATGATTTTGTTATACATAAAACATAATTATCTTGTTTTAGAAATGGCTATTGACAATACGAATAATTATTATTGTAATAATACCAATATGAAATTGTTTAAAATTAAAATATTTTGAATTAAAAGTATATAATCATATTTCAATAAATAATATTAAGTGCAATATAAGTAATTCTTATCAAATGGAAAATTTTAAAAGATTAATTAAATATTGATATAGCGATTACCACTTACTACAGTCAAGTGCAATACCAACACCTGCGTTATAAACAAACAAAATTAAACGACACGTTCCACATACTCACCAACATCATCAACATCACGTGGTAGACCACCGCCAGCTTTCACAAGAACGTAAAACAACGTAACGCTGAGCAAAATCCCAACTTTAAACCACACGAAATAAAGTTTAGTCCTTGATGACGCTCCCATAATACGCATTACCCGCCCTATTTGTTTTAATTTTAAAAAACAACGCACCACACGCGAACTCAATTACTGCACTCTAAATCACTTAATTTTTTGTGTGACCCCGGTGATCTCGGTGAACTTGATGAACCTGAGCGTTCCACCGCTGAGAATCAGATCAATTTTGTGGGAGTTTTGCGCGATCTTATCGGATCGATGGTTTGGTAATGAATATCGGAATCCGAGGTGGCTTATCTGGGATGTGGTTGATATTTTCTAGTGCACCTAATTACGATCATTGTGTCTGCGTCAATGTAATCGTTTTCTTATCGCGATTATTTACTCACGATCAGTATGTACAAAACAATAATTTGAAGACTGTACAGATGAGTCATTGATGCTATTACAAGAGAAAAGACACGAATTCTGAAATGCATTCAGTTTAATTTCATTATGCCTGTAAATTACTGTACCATAAAAATAAATGGAAGTTTTGTATTGTATGTAATACTGTAATTATCAACTTTTTCATTATATTATTGATCACTCCGGATTTAACTTCATTATACATTGTGTAGAATTATAATAATAATAATACTTTATTTAACGCTAACTGCTTTTACATAATAATTATACATAATGTATTCACTTTTTAATTTTGTTTGTATAACAGATTTCTGTTATACAAACAATGTTAAAGAGTGTTTCATTATAATTTTTCATTATACGAAAATATATATATATATATTTATAATTATTATATATTATTTATTTATTAAATTACATTTATACAAAGTTATCAAGTTATAAAAACAGTTGATAAATTTAAAGTACGTATACATTAAAATATGATTACACATAATATCAATTAGAAAATTAAATTTCAATATTTACCAACGTTATTATAAACTTTTTTGACATGATTATAATAAATATTTCATTTTTGTATTTGAATTGATAATAATAAAAAAAGAGCCTAAAGAGGGAAGAATACATTAATTATTTTAAAATTATTTTTATTTCATTTATTAGAATTAATATTTAAATGAACTATATCAGTGCTATAATAGTAGATTATACCACGAGTAATAATGATAGCTATTATTCCCGAGGAACATTTACGAACCGAGCCGCGTAAGCGGCGAGGGAGTAACATTCCGAGGTAATAATAGCCATTATTGCGAGTAGTATACTCTACTTTATCTATGACTAATTTATTAATTTGTTTTAACGAACAACTTTATTTTTCAATAACATTAACACTAGCAATGGTACAATTAATAAATTGAATTGGTCGAGAACTATCAATAGATTTGGAAGAGTTTTCAATACAAATATTTGGAATTTCGGTTGCTGAAGAGGAAGAATATTACTATTTATCTGTTTAGCAATAGTATCTGCTGTAGTTGTCTTGTTTCTTATAGACTGATCAATGTAACTTTCAGCTACCTGTGTAGATCTCCAGCCCCCATGACGCTTTAATCCAGTTATATCGCCTCCTCCATCAATGTACAGAGTGGCAGATGATCTGCGATAACAATGGCCGGTATAAGTTTCAGGATTTGGCAATTTTAAATATTTGGCAATTTGTTTACCAATATCTGCAAATTTGTTTTTTCATATACGTTGTATTGTACATTTTGATTTTTGATAATTTAGAAAGAATGAATTAATTTTTACATGTGACGGACGGAGATTGATGTACTTCTTTACAATATTGTAAAACGTACTGTTTATGGCGAATGTTCGTACAATTTTGGTTTTAGTCTTGGGTATTGTTATTAATAACTGTGTTTGATGATCTTTCACGTTTTCAATATTCATTTCATAAAGCTCGTTTGAGCGGCATGCACCCATAATTCCAATAATTAATATAACCTGAAGCAAATAAGAATATGAGTTTTGAATAGTCAGATTAAATTCGGTATATTTACCTTATGTAAAAGAAAAACTTTATCAGGAGCTTTGTCAATAAATGTTCTTATTTGTTTCGGGGTCAGAGTGGAAGACTTCTTTGGTTGAAATCCTTCTGATTTTCTTTTTAAAAATGCTCGTAGTTTGCAATATTTTTCCAGATCAACGTCATGATTTATTCTCAACATAGTTTTAATGATTGAAAAAAATGACCATAATGAAGAAGGTTTGTAATTTGCACTTAATTCAGCGAAATAGGCCAGCAGAACATGTTCGGAAAATGAGTTTGCTTTCTTTCGAAGACGCCATTCGTTGAAGGTTGCGTACGTTTTATTATAAATGGATTTCGATGTTTCCGGTATCAAGGTAGATTTTGTTGCTGCAGCTAGTTGTACAATTTCTGGAGGTGTACAAGTAAAAGACTCTTCATTTTTATCCATCTCATTAGAAATGCACAAACACTACGCGCTTGACACTGACTGTTTTCAGTTTGTGTATTTTGTTTCCATGGTATTTAATT
Source organism: Philonthus spinipes (assembly GCA_963082785.1). NCBI lineage: Eukaryota > Metazoa > Arthropoda > Insecta > Coleoptera > Staphylinidae > Philonthus > Philonthus spinipes. Next base: position 8,970,749 of record OY720312.1, read on the forward strand.
TGAGAAATTTTTTGATTGGAGTGCACAAGGGAATAATGACTATTAATCCCTCGTCATTATTCCCTAAGAGAATAATATATGGCATTATACTGCAAAAATCACAAGTATAATACATACATTATATATTAGTCGTAGATAAATTCAATTAATGTATTTATTTATATATATATATATATTATTAATTTTCAACTATATCACAAAATACAAAGACTGTTATTTCATACTACACTTTTTATTGTTATGTTAGATGTACATTTCCAGACACAAAGTGCTCATTATCAATAACAAACATCTAACACAAAAATAGTAGTATAGTATAATGGAGTATAGAATAACAGTCTTTCTTTTTTATGATTATTCATTTCACGTAAACTCGAAACTATACAGTTTTTAACTGGATGTTTTTGTTCACATATATTAATACTAATAAATGACATTTCGTACATTTCTAATAATTTAATAATTTTAATTTCCACAGCAAAGCAAGTAAAATGATGATTTAATAATATTTTTATATTATATATATAATGTAAAGACTAAAAACTGTAAATATTAAGTTTAATATATAAAAAAAACTTCTATTTGGCATTACATCCCTTCTTTTAACAAACGTGTACAAACATAATCAAAATAATATTCTCTTTGCTCTAAGTCTTCACTCCACGCTTCTCCCATCTCAACCTTTTTTTTTAAATCTTTACTCCGGACCCATCTTTTCTCAGCCACTCCATCATCTTTCTGTTTCCACACGTCCATTCCCTTTTTACTCCCTCACACTCTTCTCCCATATGTTTCCACGTATCGAACCATTCCTCGCAGAACATACATCGAACATAATTTTCACCCATCCAAACTTCCCGCCTTTTTCCTCCGACCCATTGATTCATTGAATTATATATAAGCTGTTTCCAGTCTTCAGGAAACAAGATATTATGCGAAAACAAGTGGTTTACATCAAATAAAGTAAATATAAATGTACGTCCAGTTTACAGTAAATTGAGGGTGCGGTTTAGACGAAAGAGATAGCTATATAAATATTGGCAATCACTAATTCGAGTTAGATTGCAGTTGTGATCAATGAACAATATTGTATTATACATCAAAGTAATCTTAAAATAAGCAGGAATTTCATCAGATGAATTAAAAATTATTTTAATGTTTAGTTTGTGTGAGAAATAATTATGAAAAACAATGACAATTTATCAAATTTATAGCAAATTTCAAATTATATTTTTGCTAATAAAAACTTATGCAATGAAAATTTAAAGGATTTCACTAAATTCTGCATTAAAATAACTTAGCAGGCATGACCTATTAATTTCATTATATCTTACAGTTTTCTTTTCTAACTTGAACTAGTAAATTGACGTAATACACGAAAATTAACGATTTATTTTTTATTTAGACTGATATTTTATACTTGGTATATAAAAAATGTAAATACTTATTCATATTATTAAATCCAAAAGAATGGCTCTTTTTTCAAACTATTATTTCCATTTTAATATATAGCTATCTCTTTCTGCTAAACCGCTAAACAGCATAACAAATGATATTTTTTTTTACTCCTAATCCAAATTCTGGAAAATGGTATAAAAAAAATCCAATTGAAGTAAAAAAAGAGTAATCAAAGTAACCAATCACTCGAATAGAGCATCTGTAGTGTCAGAATAGACAAAAGCTGGTATTAGAAAATTGGAAATAACTAAAACAACTGACGATAATTCTGCAAATCCATTTAAATCATTTTTGTAATTGTATAACATTAAGGGGTCGTACACTCTGGCGGTCTGAAAAAAGGGTGATTTTCAGGATTTTTTAAAAAGATGACAAAAATGGAATACATTTGTTTATTCTGCCGTTTCTCGACTACAAAAATTAATTTTTTGGTCTGCATTGGTCAACTCCTTCGGCCGTTATTCCAGGTGCAGCATGGCACCTCTGACGGCAACTTGCTTATCGGTGGACATCTTTGAGGCTGCACCGTTGGAGCTAGAAAAAAATCAATATTTTTCCCTTAATCTCCGATAAATTTGCTGTCATCGTACGTAGGATTTTTTGATTATATTGAAAAATGAAAAATTAACAACGTTTCGAAACAAAAATCGGGTTTTCGGATGCAAATATGGACATTGCTTGCACCGAAGAGCCATTTTTTCAGATAAAATGACAGAAACAATTCTGTAGAATTCAAAAATTCAAACCGTGTTCAAATCGGATGAATCGTTTTTGATTTATGATGTCCACCAATTTTGAAAATATGGTTTTGAGATAATCTCGTTTGAAGTTTTGAGTCTAGTTTTTGATCAAATTCGTCTACATACCTTCAGTCTGCTATGCCGGGACAATAAAAAATCGTTTTGACAACTCGTTCCTTGAGTTTTTGCACTTCCTGGCCTCCAAAATGTTTCTCCTGGCCTCATTCATGCCTTCCGACAAACGCGTTGAAGCGTGATCGACGCGCTCACTGTCGGCCTTCGTTCTAAAGGAATGGCAGATCGCCCCGATGTCCAGCTGCAACACTCTCATAACTTGGAGAATCCCGTTCAGTCCGTCGTTGAAATTGCAGGCCGGCAAATTTGAAGTAATTTCAACAACTTCCTTGCCACTGTGAATAGTTTTTGGAGATAGCGCTCAGATGCTAGCGTTGAAGCTTTCATTGGTGTTTTGCGTATATCCGCCAAGATAACGCGACAAACAGAGATCTTGATAGACAGGAAGTATGGCTTTATAAATTTCCTTTTTCATAACTGGTTTGTGTATATAGTTGCTGAGCTCGCCGTTGAATTTTGCCTTCTGTCATGTGTACCAGGAATCCGCTCCTTCCGGGCAGCCGTCATGTTGTGGTTCCTCATCTGTGGATATCTTGTGGTGCAATTTTCTCTCTTCATATCTGCTGTCGATGCCGAGTTCCACCTGATAGCAAGTCCATAATAGATTCTGAGCTCATCTATTAATTTTCCAATCAACTTTCCCTTGCCCCTGGGTCATTTGGTGAAGAAAAATCATCAAAATTGAGTTAATACGATACCAGAGCCATCTGGTAATGCGCGGTAATAATTGGAACTAAAAAGATCGCCTGTTTCTATCGATGACGGTCGAGCTTTTCGGGCGCTCGCCCGAGCGCGCTTTGATCGCTTTTCGGCCTATAACTTTGGAACGGAGTGTAACGGAAAAGTAGACACTCCAAACAATTTTTTAAAGCCAAAAAATAAAAATCTATTTTTTGAAACTTGCAGAGTGTACTACCCCCTTAACCATACAAAATTAGTTGATGCTCTGCGCGGAGTACCTTCTACATGAAACAGTGACATTAATAATACTTCTATTAATATATCGCCCAGTGAAAATAATAAACATAGAGATAAAGTATAAGAGGGCCAGATCCATGTATTTAGCGGGAAACGCGCTCAACGCCATCCAGTGCTCAAGTGGCCAACTATTTCCCGAGTTTCAAACCTTTATAAGGTTTTTGAGGTTAGGTTCATATACACACTATAATATAACTAATGGCGGGACTTTTGAACATTTTTCTATTTATAATTTTTTGTTCACTATTTTACTTCAAATTATTGATATAAAAGTTTTTTTATAAATGTGCTATTTTACAGAAAAAAATATGAGTAGATCATGCAAATAAGAAATTTCAATTAATAAAATTATCTGAAAAATACATAAAAAAAATAACATATAAAAACAACAATATTTTTAAGTAAAATATATTATAACTATACTTATAAAAGTATCATTTAACCTATTATTACATTCATATATTAATTAAAACATATTAACAACAGTTATAATTTGAATTAATTGATATCTCTCAGCTGAATAATTTTATGAACTCCTTTCCTTAAAGAATCTAGAAAAATATGGATATAAATATTACTTCAAAAACGTCTATGTTAAATACATTTTTTTTCTGATGGAAAATATTGTAAAAAGCATAAACTATATAATAAAAAATGAATATTTATAAACCGAAAACATATTTTGAGAATGTGGGAAATAAATCATATTTATTAATAAATAATTATTGCTCGATTGGTTCATAATTTTAAGTTATGTATATTCTTTCAAAAATATACAATTCATAGAAATTAATAAGCAAACGTATTTTAAACTGCAAATAATGACTTACCAGTTGTAGTTTTATAAGAAAAAGTGAAGAAACCACAGATTACTATATAGATCGTCCACTCAATGTTAAATTTTTGGTCCCGGGTTTTACGTTAGTTTCACCCTATAACACCAGAGGCGTGGTAGTCGAAAGTCAGCGGGACGTGGGGGGTTTTGGCGGGTATAATCCCATATTCAAATTTAATGTATATAATTATAATAATAATAAAAGGTTATTTAAATGAAAGCATTTACAAATTTATTTAAAGAACAAATGATTTATTTTTTGTCAATGACTAACAATAATTATATATAAATATATAAACATTTACAGTTGACACCTGGTTATTGTTTAAACCTGAAAAAAAAGCCAAATATAGTAAATATCTTAATGAATTGTTTATACAGTTATAAAATTATACGAAGAAATATGTATACAGAAACATAAAATATTGTACAACATATGAAGCTAAATATTACCGAGTAGATAATGGTTATACTTACAGTCTTCCTTTGGTTGGGGACAATGTCTTGTTCACAGTTGGTTTTTTATTTAATGCCTGTTGTTGGTCCAATGCTTGAACAACATCGGTAAATGTACCAGATTGGTTCATGATTGCGGGGTCGTCAATGTCTAGTAACAAAAAAATTTACAAAATGATATCCCAACTGCAAGAAAGTACTAATTACTAAATATTCACTTATACATGCATATACATTCAGTCATTCCTTAGTTTTTTTTTTTTTTATAATTACTAACTCACAACACTGTCAATTGAAATCATATAAATAAAACTAACATCTTTACATAAATTACAAAACATATCTTACCCTATTTCTTGCGATATCTTATGCATCCTTACATTTTAATTTGAATTGTGGCAACATGTAACAAGACAATAATGGCTAATTTTTGTTTATAAACTTATTAAGTATAAATTGAAAAGGAAATACACCACAGCACACACTATCTAACCTCCTTTTTTTTTTCACCCTGAATTTGAAAGTTTCAGCGACTGTGGCTATGACTTTCTATCATAGAACATTGCCATTCTTCGGCATTTGGACGAAGTTGGCGCATCATGGACCTCCTCTGACGAGGGGTAAGAAGAATGAAAGGAAAGCATCTCCGTAGATGATCGCGGCCGTCGATCCTCGCACAGAAGTGCGTTACTTCATTCTCGTCTTGGGGTTTATTACGTTGTTGTAATCATCTTGTTTTAGTTGGGTTTTCAGTCAGTACGCACCACGATGTTGTTTGGCGATGATGTTGTTTGGCCTACTCTGTTCCCCATATCAATTTTCTTCAGAACCACCGGCGTCCGTCGATGATGCTCCGCCGCCAGACATCCGCCGGGTCCGCACCTTTGCGAATCTCGCGACGAATGCCCTCGATGAAACTTCATCCACAAAACGCCATCCTGGAGCCGCCCTCCGAACCCCGAAGTCACGCAGTGCACCGGGACAGACCGCCTTTGGCTGCCTCGCGATGCAGCTGTTCCCTTAACGGGACCCCAATGACGACTTTTTTGAATCTAACCTCCAATACTTACGGATTTGTTTATGTTAGCAAGAATTCACGACATATGCGCCTCTACTGGTATGGGGTGAAACTAACGAAACCGAAATATTTTAAACCGCGCGGAGTGGACAGGCCCTGGAAGAAACTACTGACGAATACAAAAAAAACTGTCAAAAACAATTCATATGATTTACATCAATCAAATTGAAATATGGCAAACTGATCCTTATTTAGAACACCTTTAATGTTTAATTAAATGTATAAATATTTAAGAAATATACCTTATAGGGCGACAAAAGTCACCAATTATAAATAAATCATTGTAAAAACCCAAAAATAAAGTATTTTAAATTTTCCACTTGAGACTTTAGCGCCTCCAGTGCTCAAGTGGACAACTATAGCCGTGTTTCCCAATTTCATATATTATCTGACCCCCCCTGATAATAAACAAGTTGTCTCTAATATAGGCAAAATATATTGTAATTCTTTCAATTGTACAAATATTACTAAATATCTATTTAGTAATATAATTATATTTTTAAAACAATCGTGTCAAAAACCATTAGAAGTTCAGATTTGTTCAGGTAAAATTTTAACATTACACTCAAAGTTTGTTGTTTTTGTAAATTTGAGCTAAAACACAAAATTAACCCACGACTTTACCTCATGAAATCAATAAATAACAAATTAATGGTTTTAATATTTAGACATTGGTAGTTTATATTGTATGAAATAATTATGAATAGAATAGTAATATTGGTTGATTTTTAATAATCTATTCATATTTATTTCATTAATAAATAACAAACTTTTTGGGAAAAATATGAACTTCCTGTGACGAATAAATATATTGTTATTAATAAATGTATCTTTATTTCTTGGATTTAATGAATCAGAGACACAATAAGATACTCTTGGTAAAGAAGACAAAAGTATTTTGACTGCTTAATTACTTTTTAGAACATTGTATATTCACGCTGAGCAAACCTGTATACAGAATATTTAGACAATCATTAGTTTCTGGTATATTCCCTGATTTCTGGAAGAATAGCTTCATATTTGCCAATATTTAAAAGTCGCATAAGATCGAATATTTCAATTCAATCAGCCCTGCCAAAAATGTTCGATCATCTTATTAATAATTATTATTAATATGATATTATTATTTTTTTTATTAATTAATTAAGTAATACGAGCCTCTACAAACTCAATTTTAAGTCAGCAACATGGTTTTCTTGAAGCTAAATTAACTATTGCTAAGCTACTAATTTATCAATCGTTCCTATCAAATGCTCTGGAATGTGAGTTGCAAGTTGACTCTATTTATACAGATTTTACCAAAGCATTTGATAGACTTCAATTCAGCATATTAGATCAAAATTATTCGTTTTATATAATGACGACTTAATTAGATCCATCTCTTGTCCAGTTTTAGCATTCGCTGATGATCTTAAAATTTACACTAATGTTATTTGCTCAGATGATTCTCAACTACTTCAGCAAAATATTAATTCAATTTTTAATTGGTGCAACACGAACAACCTAAAACTGAATGCAGACAAATGCTATGTTGTTTCTTTTCATCGCAAAACAAATCCATATGTACATAACTATACAATAAAAGGAACAATTCTCGAAAGGAAGTCCGAAATTAGGAAGTGCTGTTTGATGAACAACTTAGCTTTACTAAACACGTGTACAACATAACCTCGTCGGAAATGAAGATTTTGGGCTTTATAATGCGAACCTCTAATCACTTTACAGATATTAACGTTCTGAAGTCACTATATAATGCATTTGTTCGCACTAAACTTGAATATGCATCGGTTATATGGTATCCGATTTACATGAACCTGTCTCTTGCAGTAGAACGTGTCCAAAGGCGATTTTTAAAATTTGTATCATTTAATCTATCCACCTCGTAATATTGACTACAATACCCTGCTGATGGAACACAATGTTATGTCACTTGCGGGCCGCAGAAACTCTTGTAGTGCTATCTGTTTAAAGAAACTAATCAATAATACCATAGATTGGCTACTCTCGATACAGTAATACATTTTTAATTCCTAGGTGTAGAACCAATATCCTTTCCAAAGCCCCGCTATCTCACATGTGCCGTAATACCAATCGCCTTTTTTAAGACATTTTCATTTCGTAACAGATAATTGCGTTTTTGTTTCTCTGGTGTTTAGAATAGTATTAATTAAATAATATTTCATTTCTTTCAAATTTTATATGTTTAATTAGTTCATATTTGCACTACAACATGTAGTGCAAAATATCATTAAAAAATAATTTACTCTTCCTTTTATTTTATAAGTTACGTTTAACAGATTTGCTTTTTCTAATTAGTTTACTTTTGTCAAACTTACATACTTTTATAATTAATTTCTTTACTTTTTATTTATACTGACCATTGTAATTTGTCCTGTTTTGGTTTTTCCGTTGGACAATAAAGAATTATTATTATTAAAATCTTGAATTGATGGACATTGGAGAACATGCTGTGAATTTGCTCAGAAGCTTTCTTGTAAATAGAACTCAGCGAGTGCTAATTATCTATCTCCCTCTATTAAAGCTACCTCTGGTGTACCGCAGGGATCGCATATCGAAACTATTATATTTTTACTTTTTATTAATGACATCGGATTTGTAATACAGTCAAGTAATTTCCTCCTTTACGCCGATGATTTGAAAATATATAAATCGATATATACATCTGACGATCAGTTGAAGTTACAACATGATCTACGTAATGTTCATTTATGGTGTGTTGCAAATGAGCTATACCTTAATTTGAATAAATGTGTGTATATATCATTTTGCAGACACAAAGTCATCCATTTTGAATATCATATTGATAATTTTAAACTTGATCGAGTCTCTAATATCAAAGACCTTGGGGTTCTTGGATTCTCTATGCACATAAATGCCATTTGCATTAAAAGTCTATCATTACTGGGTTTTCTTTATTGTTTGGGGGAGACTTTAATATAAATACAATTAAAACCTTGTACTTAGCGCTTGTTCGTCCCCATTTAGAATATGGATCACTAATATGGTCTCCGTATACTAGTAGTGCGACTAGGCTAATTGAGTAAGTTCCTCAAGTTAATGCATTACAGACTAAATGGACAACTTTTAGATTTTAGCCAGAGTCAGATGTTAGATAGGTTGAATCTTAGATCGTTGGCGGAAAGGAGGAGGTTTTTGGATATGTCATTTTTATACAAACTTGTCAATGGATTTATCAATTGCAGCGAACTGGTTGGTATGTTAAATTTTAACATACAAAGGGATACATGTTCTAGGCATAGACTAGAATATTTAGAACACCCTTCCATTCGACTAATCATGGTTTATCCAATTCCCTTGATCGTTTCATGTGATATGCAAATTTCTTACCTAACAATGTTAACTTTGTACTATTTACTCCGTCATTTGTTTATTTCAAAAATCGATTAAAACGCATTACATTATCCGATGCCATTAATAGTTAATTGTCTGTATGTTGTTTGAAGGATTTTTATAACAATTTTATCATTGCTTTTTTATTTTGATTTGTTGGTCGTATCTGTGGTTTGTTAATGTTTTACAGATTTGTCATTTACTTCTTTAATAGTCATTAAATTCTATTACATACGGTTCGTGATATGATTTTTTACTGCAATGTGATATAAATCTGTGATGAAGTTGTGATGAATTGTCTTTAAATTATATTTTTTAGTGTTTTTTATATCTCATTGTTATATTTATTGTTTTATACTCAATTGTATCTATTGCTATTTATACACTGGATAATTGCAATTGTATTTAAATAAATATTTTATCTATATTTTCTATGGTTTTATTTAGTTCGCTCTATACTTTGCCTGTTATTTAATTCATAACATGAAGTAGAACCACTTAGAGTATTATTATTATTATTTATATTTATTTATTATTATTTACCTTTTATTTGCTAATTGATAATTATTATATAATGTTTCTTTTTCCTCTATCTTGTAATTGGTTTTCTTTTAATTTATAAGTTGGTACTTTGTATGCTCAATATATGCAAACATATTTTGAATGTAGAAATGGCGAATCCGTAAGTAAATAAAATAAATAACATTACAGCTCTTTTGATAATATTAATATTATTACAATGCAATGAAATTAAACGAGGAAAATTTCTGGCAATGATCAATAAAATTCGATCAAACCCTTTTTCCAACTGCAAAAAATACTTACACTGTAAGTTTTACAAACATCTATTGAAACAACTACTTCCCGATAATTTACCCCGCCGGACATTGGATTACTCAATAGATAATTCATTAAATAATTTCGACTCAAACCGTTGCAATTTCTCAGCAGTGCTGCGATACAACAACAAATATCTGTTGTGTAATCCAATGTCCGGCGGGGTAAATGCTCGGGAAGTAGTTGTTTCAATAGATGTTTGTAAAACTTACAGTGTAAGTATTTTTTGCAGTTGGAAAAAGGGTTTGATCGAATTTTATTGATCATTGCCAGAAATTTTCCTCGTTTAATTTCATTGTAATTTAAATAGCTGCAAATGTGTGAATCATCTTTGTTTCATTTTATTTAATTTTATTACAATGCATTTTTACTCATATTACTCTCTGTATGCATTACTGTTTTTAATAAAGATAACGTAATAACTATTTATTCATTAATTGCAAAATTATTGAAGACAACTAATACATTAATTAATTAGTAGAAGCCAATAAAAGCTTACAGAAGAATTGAATTAAACCAGTTAACATATTCTAGATAAATATTTACGTTATATATAAATTAAACGACTTATTTTTCGGGTATCCACATGTAAACAAGTTTTCTGAATAAAAACACAAATATAATTAATGGTTTTAATATTTAGACATTGGTAGTTCATATTGTATGAAATAAATATGAATGAATTATTAAAAATCAACCAATAAAACACAGATTAGATTGAATAACTTTAAATTCTCGACTAGTCGAAACTAGTTAAAGTTATTCAATCTAATCTGTGTTTTATTGGTTGTTTTATAATAATTTATTCATATTTATTTCATAAAATACAAAATTGTATTTTGTACATTAATACATTTTAAATAAAATTGTTAATTATTTAAAAAAATATTTAATTAATGTAAAAATACATAGGCTTAAATATAAATACTTATCTCTTTTTACATTAGTTAAAAATGTTTCATAAAGCTTCAACATATTAATGGTTGAAGCTATGTGAAACATTTTTAACTAATGTAATAAGAATATTTAATTATTTAAATAACTGCGACCAAGTGAATAAACTCTTTTCTATTACGAATGGTAATTATTAATTAATTAAATAATTTTCTATTTAAATTTCTTTTGTAAAATTTTATCATTACGATTTACCAGTCCGCCCACAGAATTTTGACACGTGCAATGAATGACGTTACATATTATAAATGAGGTGACGTCTAACGTCTCTGCCTGGGGCCAAGATGTACCAGCAGACAATTCAGAAATGTCAGTGTCAGTGCGTATAGGTTTGAGCACACGGTGCAAAGAGAGTCGGGCCCATTCATATACTTTAAGCAAGTATCATTAAGTGACAATATTGTGCTCTCAGTGTATGTATATTGTCTGTCCGGCATTGTCCAGCTGGTTAAAGTGGAAGGGGCTACAATCAAATCAGTAAGTGCTCCGTCGCAGGGACATCAACATGGACTTCGAGACGTTAGCAGGAGGTAATTCATAATATTTTATACATAAAATAACACCCTATTGGCTTCGACTAACAAAACGGGTTTTTAGAGGAAGTGATTTTAAATGTGTGCATTCGGTGTGCTGAAAGGGTGTCTTGTTGCATAACGCGGGGATGAATTGTGCCCAGTGGATTCGGCGGTGTGGATCTGCAGTGATTGCTCTTGAAGTGGCGAGATTTTTTTGTAAAAATTGTGCTTACTTGCGATTTACGAAGACATTGAAAATACGCAGTAAAACACGCCCGCTTGCCCGCAAGAGGCATCAATTGAACGCCAGAAGGCCCTTATTAATCATTTAATCGACGCCGTTTATTTTATTTGTACAAATTAAATTACCCACATTCCTCAAACGGTCGCACGAAACCGGCAGGAAGCGCGGAAAACTGCGAAATAAAAAATATATTAAAGTAAATTGGTCAATCCAATTCCGTTCTCTCTTCTCTCTTCGCCGCCATCCTAATTGACTCTAATAAATCCCATTCCACAGTGCGCATCAATTAAATAAGGAGGATCCGTTTATTATCATCATTTTTTTTATTTTTTCATCACTCGGCCTCCTGTTTAAAAGCCGAATTCTTAACGTATCTCCTTCCTATCTGGTTGCCATCATGCCCCGAGTGACTATTGTTATGTAATTATGATCTTTATTAGGAAATTTGAGAACGGTCACTTAGCTCAACGACATGACAAAAGTAATTTACTTGTGAATCCTGCGGTGCTACAGCGGCTCGGCAGACGCCGCCGTCTTTGTAAATGCATACGATTTGTAGAATTCCTCATATTATTTTCCTCGTTTTGCCCGCAAATTTTATTGCAATCCTCCGGACTTAAATGTTTGTTTTCGCAATGGACACAATAGTGTGTGGGATCGGCTCGATTCACAATTGATATTGTTAGTTCCGTTTGTACTACAATGCACACATACACGCTACAGCCAAACACATGTACAACTTTGATTAGGTCAGCGTATTCTATTAAATTCTACTCAATAATAAAATCACACCAGCATAATATTAAATATTTATTTTTTATTATTTTGATTATGAACTTTACAGATTATATATAATTTACATAAGTAATAAAATTTAATTTTAAATTATTATTTAAAATAGGTAAATTCAATGAAGGAATTAAAATTAATTGAACTCTATTTTTAACATATTTTAAATAATAATTTAAAATTAAATTTTATTACTTAAGAAAATTATATACAGAGAGTTTTATGTAACACCGAACATACTTGAATGTACTCAATGTAAATTTTCCTATGTTCGATTTGTTCAGGAACGCATCAAAGCATTGAGTGCGATGTGATTGGCTACTATTTCTAAAAATAATATAGTCAACCCAAACTACACCCTTTTCCGTCAAAAATGACTTACACTTGTCAGTTATCGCAAGCAAGTGATATTTACTGTTCAGGCTCTTAAAGCAGAAGTAGACGATGAGTTGGACATCTTTTAATGTATACAAAGGAGGATACGATTTTTATGGTATGCATTGCCGTTAAGTATAATATTCATAATTATACATGTTGCACTTGACATAATAGTAGCCAATCACATCGCACCCAATGCTTTGATGCGTTCCTGAACAAATCGAACATAGGAAAATTTACATTGAGTACATTCAAGTATGTTCGGTGTTACATAAAACTCTCTGTATAATTTGTAAAGTTCATAATCAAAATAATAAAAAATTAAAAACTATATTGTATTGTGTAAAAAAATAATTTTAAATAAGGCCGAAAGACCTCCGATCGTTAGCCGTTTCTCTTAAGAATTGTTTTAAATTGTTTCATGTATTGTATATTAAATTAAACATGTATATATTCTTTAGGAATAACATATAATTTTAAATATTTTAATGCCACGTCTATCAATCAATGTTTAATCTTGTTCTCCTATTGCCGAATAATGAACTATACATTATTTTAAAATGTAGGTGAAGCGAAGTATCCATTCATGAGACGATATAATAAACCCGAACTTCAATAATAATTTGTAATTCAATAAATTCAATATTAACGAATAGCCTTCTTAAGTTTTCGCTGTTTTTTTTTTAGTTTTAATGAAAAATATTTAAAAATATTTATATATAGCTGCGTATTCGAACAGGGGTCGACAAATCATTTTGTATTTATGGACAGCTGTTGCTGTTGAAATGCCTTTATTTTTATATGCTCTAAAATGCTTAGCCATGCTCTTAGCTTTGGCTTTGAAGTTGAAGTTTTAGGGCGCTTCAACAACATTGGTTATTTGCGGGCTTTGAAGTTATGGGAGTGGTTGATGAAGCTCTCCTTCATCAACCACTAAAAGTTAGTTAAAGGTATTTACAGGTGGGTGAATGAGATATGGAGTGAGTAAATAATTTTAATTTGATGAGGAGAATTACTATGGCGGTGGAAGGGAATAAGTGGTTGGGTTTTGTTGAGATTTATTGAGATTCTCCATTTCGCATACCAGGTTTGCAGATCGTCTACCAGTCCCTGTAGAACGCCAACAGCTTTTGTTATGGTTGGGGTGTGGGTAATGAGGGCTGTATCATCAGCATACAGTAATGTACATACGGAGCGGTTAAAATGGTTGGGATTGGGATTGGGATTGGGATTTTAAAGGGCCTAGACATATATGTTATAAAGTAGTGGAGATAGGGGTGAGCTTTGGGGAAGACCTTGCTGAGGTTTAAAATTAGTGGATATTGAGTTATGGACTCTAACACAGATGGTACGATTAAATATAAATTTGTCAAAGATATTAATTAAATGTGGAGGGACGCCTTGGGAATGGCATTTGTACAGAACACCTTGATACCACACAGAGTCATAGGCTTTCTTGATGTCAAGAAGTAAAATAGCGGACTTTTTGCTTTCAAGGTATGCCGTTTGACAATTTGAGGTAAGGATTGCTATGGGAAGAGAGGTAGAGCGGTGTTCTATGAAACCAAACTGTCAAAATATTTATTTTCATCAATTAAACTAATGTACAATTCAAATTTTACCTCTATACATAAAAAAGTCTACAGTCTTTTAAAGTACTAACTGATATGTATAATTTAAGATCATCTGCATACAATAAAACATGAGACGATAGTTCTTCCACAATATCCTTTATAAAAGAAAGCGATGAATAGCAGAGGCCCAAGATTTGACCCTTGCGGGACACCACTACTATAATATAAATTAAATATAACCCTGGTTCTCCACATATTGACATCTTCTGCTAAGATATGATCTAATTAAATTTATTGCACTAGAATGCATACCAAACATATCCAACTAGAAAGTATAATTTCGTGGTCAATGTGGTCAATGGTATCAAAAGTTTTTTTAAATTCGTATGAATCACATCAACTTGTTTATGTTCATCTATCAGTTGAGATATAAATTCAGTAAGATTTAACAAGTTTGATGTGGTCGAACATCTTTTTACAAAATAGTGCTGCTGAGTTGTTAGATAGAGTTGGACTTGAGTGTACAATTTGAAGGTCAGTATGAATTCATACAGCTTAGCAAAATTGTTCAATATAGATGAAAATTTTGTATGTCTTGCTTGTCTTCACATTTTAATATAGGTGTGATTCTAGACAACTTCCAAATGTTAGGGAAAGCTTTACATTTTATTGATAAATTGAAAATATGCTGTAATGGAATTAAAAAAAAAACGAGGTATACAATCTCGTACAATGAAGACAGAAATGTTGTCAGGTCCAAATGTTTTATTATTTTTAATAGTTTTACCAGCCAATAATTTTTCAATTTCTGTAATTGTTGTAATTCTATTAAGACTACCTTCCATATTCAAGAAGGATTGAGCAATTGGTAGAAGTTTCAATAATATAAACCTCTTGAAAGTTATTTGCGTATGCATTAACGCAATTTTGAGGGAATTGTAAACATTAGAGTGTTAAAATTCTTGGAATTTTGAATTGGTTCTTTTTTCGAGTTATTCCATAATTTTCCCGGGTCTTTCAATACTTACTCTTCAATATTTTTAATGTAATTACTGTGTACAATATTAATAGCTGTATAAATTTATTTTGTTAAATTATTAATTCCATTTAATAAAATGTTCAGCCACAATTCATCTAGCTAACTAGTGATTGCCATTTCGGTTTTTCGAACCTCATCAGGCTAGTGTGTTCAATATGCAATGCCTTGATGAAGACCATAGATTATTATAGATACATAACTCCAATGTTAACGTTTCATACCGCTAGTTTTATCCCAATCACCAGGGGCAGAGTAATCAACTTTTTAGCAGAAGGGGGCATTTTAGCAAAATTAAATTTATTTATAAAGGAAGGTAAAATAAAAATACTCGTAAACAATCGAACAAATTTATTTAAAAAAAATAATTACATAATTATATTCAACATATATATAATTTTAAACAATTAAATAATAATAACAGAATTTTTAATATCTTTCTACTTGTAATAAATTATAAAACTACATAAATTATTTTGTTTTGTTTTCGATATTTTATGCGAAACAAAGTATATCATATCTCTTTACAATCTGAAAATTACTTTTTTATAAAATTAAGTTGTCTGCTTTTGACTCAGTGAGGCAAGTAAAACAAGTGATTATGATGATAATTATCATATATATATATATATATATATATAATTTATAGTAAATTTGTTTGCGTCAGCTGACAAATCACGTGAAAATGCAGATTTTGCTATTTTGCTACGGAAGAGTGTTCCAAATTTGGCCACCAGATAATGTTGTATTTCTAATAATAGTAATTGTAAAACTATTAGCAAAACCGATAATGCTTGGCATTATTTAATCATAACAGAAAAAGAGTATTTATTCACTTGGTCGTTGTTATTTAAATAAAATAAAGAATACACAAAGACACTCTATCGATAGCTCATTAATTTAGTACTAAATTAATTTATTGCGTTACACATGTTTTACAAAAAAGTTTAAAGTGTTTTTTTTTATTGATTTGTAATTAATTAAAGTCAAAATAGCGAATCGCGAAATATTCGAATTGACTGACACATCAAAACACACGTCAATGTAGTTGCGAATCCCAAGCGGGTTCAGCATTTGGCCACAAGCGCTTCGATCTCAAACTGCATCTACAATAAAATAAAAAAAACATAACCTTCGTTTAACAAATCAAAACCGTGTATGAAATAAATCACGCTAAACAATCGTTCAGTCATTTCCAACTCACCAACTCAGAACAGTTGACATTAATCACTTGGAATTTTGGTTCCATTTTAAATGGTAAAACTATTGGTTATTATTTCGTTTAAAAATATTCCACAAACTAAACGTAAAAAATTGCTGTAAAATCCAATATCGTTTATTATGTAGGAATACGAATCATTTTAGCGGAGGTTGACAATACGCAAGTACGCGACGGTAACCGGCCTTGTTCCAGTGCGCATGCGTTTTATGATATTCACAAGAGATTATACGCTAATGGTCGAGAGAATGAGGCTGAGTCAAATATTATTTCGCGATAGACGAAGATATATCATTACACACGGTTAGATCTTCGATTTTTCGCGACGTAACTTATAAATATGTGATAAAACTCTCACAATTAATTTCAGTTGGAAACACTCTTAAATCAAGCAATGATAATTAGCTGTCGATCTCAGGTCTTTCCGCCTACCAAATTGATATTTTTAATATAAAATTAGTAGTAATCCAAATTACAATTTACAATAATTCGAATTATTGATTGAATTTCTCTGTCCAGAATCCAATTTTTTTCTGCCCAGAATACAAATGAGCTAATGTAATTAAAGAATTATGGTGCTTTTTTAAAAATAATCCACCTTTGAAAAACCAGCCCAAAATTATTATTTGTATTTTTTTATTTATTTACATCTTCTACAAAATCATTGCATGATACACAAAGATAAATATAAAATAAAGTAATCTGCTATCAAAGAATTATAAATTTATTGATACTCTAATAACTAGATTAAATCTAATTATCTAAAACAAAATAATCGCAAAAATAATCAAAAATTAATCCTACTGGTTTTGGGATTATTAAAATTGTTTTTAATGTGGGATACTCACAACTCTTCCACTGGATACCGAATGAAAACAAAATAATCGCAAAACTATTCAGAAATAGTCTTACTAGTTTTGGGATTATTAAAATTATTTGAATGTGGGGTACTCACAATTCTTCCACTGGATATTGAATATATGCTATGTGACTTCAGAATAAAAAATGTAACATTTTAACTCAATTCACATTTAATTTAATACACATTTGACTTACTGCATTCGTGAAACTGTTTCTTGAAATCAGATTAATAAAATGTAATCTTCATAACATCATACAGTACTGATTGAAATATCATACTTTTTGATCAACAAATAACACCACAATTCAGTTAAATACTCGGAGCCCGAACGGACAACAGCACCATTCGCATTTAGTTATTATTAATTAGTTGAAAAGTCGGTTAAAACAAAATCATACAAAAAATAGAAAAAATAATCACGTTATTTACAAAATAATCATTTTTTTGGTCGTAGCACCCTGTATATTTCATTGCCATTCGATTGAGAAAGTATTTTACTAAAAAAAAAAAATGAATCCGTCATTACATAAAATCCCCAAAAAACAATTGTTTGTGTTTATAATCAAATCAAAGTGTCATAAAAATAAAATAACAATTAGAACAAATAATGATAACCCTTCAATATTAACAACACATTATTTTCGAATTTAGGTGAACTGTTTGAGAAATAGTGGTACTTTCTCAAACAGTTGGTAGAAGGGGGTGGAAGTTGGTAAATTAGTAGCTTTTATCAGTTTTTCTTAAATATTTCGAGAACACCTTTGAACCATCATTAAAAACAAAACGCCTGCCTATGTTTCCCAACACATTCCACAATATCAATTTGGTTTTATAGAAAAAATATCCACAACGCTCCCTCTCTCAATCATTATATGAAACTGTTAAACCTCTCACATCGAAAATAAAAAATCTGCAATCATTTTCCTTGTTCTCAAAAAAAGCCCTTAACTTCGTTTGGCACAAAGATCTCCTATATAAATATCTCTACTTTAACATCGCTTGTCGCCTTCTGCATCTTATATATAATTTCCTTAAAACCAAATCCCTAAAACTGCACATCCTTTTCTCAACCCGTCACACCCCAACATGACCTTCCTCTAGGTTTCCCCCCTCTCCACACCTCTAAAATATCTACGTACATGACATATACAACCCCGACCCTCAATACGTAAACCCTTTCGCCTATTTCCTTCAATTCGACGACGACGTTATTGGTGAACTCTCCTTAAAGCCCTTTACACTCTACAAGAACTCATTGACTCCTTATCCCTGTGCTTGGCAAAATGGAAGATCTCCATCAATCTCAATCTCTTATTCCCTTGTGGTAAGGAAACACAGTTACCCATTTAAAATTAATATAAACAACACCCCATCTTCGAAATGTTAATTTTCTCGGTATTACATTTGACCCCTTATTTTGCATGCGATCCTTACGTACCCTTGAACCATTTTCCCCGTTTTCCCTTAATAGATCCTATTTTGTTTGTACCCCAAACTCCCCGAGCATCATCATACCATTTAAATTAAAAGAAAGGTTCAGAATAGGGCACGACATTTTAGATCTCTCACATAACAAATAAGGGCATCTCCACTAAAATTGCATATTTATTAAATTATCTGCAGTCCCCTTCTGGACTACGGTGCAATCCTCTTCCCAACCTTTAATTAATCCATTCGCACCTTAACTAAAATCCGTCATCGAAACAATCCCATTCATAACTCTTCCAACATACTTCTTTACGACGAAACAGGTAAAAAAATAAGACCCAACCAAATTATCCCATACATTTGCCACAAATCCCGTAACCCAAGACCTATTAAATCGACTATGTCGTAAGGCTGCGATTTTACGCCTAATAAACGGTGCGATTAACAACAGAGCATGCAGTGGCTTTTACAAAATATGTGTGTTTATTTTATTCTAACTTTGATTTTTCAACCTAGCGGCAAATATCTGAACTACTAGATACTGTTACACAATAGCGTGAAACTAAATTTGTTCTCATTGACTATTTTATAGGATTAAGGAGTATACAAAAAATAATATTATGATTGTATTAAATATGGATATTAATAGGAAGACTTTCCACGTATAATCAGATATATTTAATAGAGATTAAATGTATTTTTGTATATTAAATTAATTTTTGAAAAAATATTTTTTCACTTTTTTTGTTTTTAAAAAATAAAAATTATCTGATGTCGTTCATCTATAAATAAGCTATCTGCTTGTATTTAATGTTTATTTCTTATGATTGTATACAATTGTTAATCCCTTAATTCGGAAACGTATTAGAGATCGCAGCTTTAAACGTAATCCCATCCAAATTCATCACATCAACGACTAATACACTGACATGACTAAACGACAAGGACTCCTAGCTGAAAGGCCGATGATCGAAAGCCATTAAGGAAACATATTTTAAAAAGTCTATTGTATTATATCTAATGTAAAGTGCGAAACAATTGTCGCAGTGTCGATCAATAAAAGTGAAATCTCTACACAAACATTTTTTTTTTCTTTAACACATAATAATTATGAATTCCATATTATCCTATACAAATAAAAGGAAACAACAGATAATCTTATTTAATATGTGTCATTTTTTTGTGAAATATTTATTATATATTTAAATATGTTTTACGTCCTTTAAAAATATATTAAATACGGCAGACTTAAATAAAAAATATTTAGGTAAATGGGTGCGTTTTGATCTATTGTGCTGTGCATAAATTACAAAATTTATGTGTATGTAATGTAAACTGTATAAACATTTTCATTGCATAATTATCTCTGGCCAGTAGTGGTGATTCATTGCCGGTGTAATTCTAAACACGGTTCTATTTCGGCCTTTGCTGATTTTAATTGCTCACTTGTTGTGATAAGGATTCGATTACATTCTAATGACTAAATAGCGTGCCAATATTTACATAATTCAATGCTACCTATAATTGTAAATCGAAGCTTTATATTTATAGCTTATAAACAAATACTGAAAACAATATTTTTATACGGGTACATATTTTGAAATTGCTTTATGTTAACACAGTTTAATGTCCATCAATTTTGAATTACTTTATCACGATACAAAAGTTCTAAACATACATGTTCGATATATTGGATAGTTGAAGCCATTACTTTGTGATACATGTTTTAAATCAATAATGTAATTTTGAAATTAAACACGTACACGTGAAACCAGCAAAGTGTTAAATTTAAAAAATACATGTTTGAGATGTGTTTAAGCTCAATAACATAGCTGTATGAGTAATAATATTAAAAAATATATTTATATCGTTGAATAATTCTTAGTATTAATTTTCTGCTATGTTAAAAGTTAAATAAAATACGCATTTCATTAGTTGTGGATTACATTTGGCTATCTACAGAATTCTTTCAGAATTCTTTACGTTCTGCTCACTGATATATTTACGTTTATCAGAAAGATTTAATTTTATATAATTTTTGATTTTTTACATTATATTGGCAATTCAACTGTTTAGATTTTGGTGAAATAAATCTCTGTACATTATATATTTAAAAAATATATTTAAGCTCAATAACATAGCTGCATCAATAACAAACCATATACATATGGTTCTACATTTATGTAGCACCAAACATGCTAGTATGTACTCAATGTAAATTTTCTTATATTCGATTTTTTCAGGAACGCATCAAAGCATTGAGTGCGATGTGATTGGCTACTATTTCAAAAAATAATATAGTCAACCCAAAATACACCCTTCTCCGTCAAAAATGAATTACACTTGTCTGTTATCGCAAGCGATATTTGCTGTTCTGGCGCTTAAAGCAGACCTAGACGAAGAGTAGGACTGGTTAAGAATATCACGTATGTTGAGATGCCTTGCGGTTAAGTAAAATATCCATTATAAAACATGTTGCACTTGACATAATAGTTGACAAATATAATTTATTTCTGATGGGAAGAGTGTAAATTGGGTTGACTATATTACCATTAGAAATCATAGCCAATCACATCGTATCCAATGCTTTGATGCGTCCCAGTACATATCGAACATAGAAAAATGTACATTGAGTACATTCTAGTTACATGAAACTCTCTGTATATTTATAAACAGTAAGAAAATTTCTATTTAATGATGTCACCAAATTGACAATAAGATGACAATTTCTATATAACATAAACCTATTTAGATATTTTCTTATTTTATTCGTTTTTTTTTTATTAGCTATGCGTATAGTTGTGATGGATATTCGAGTGCAAGAAAGTGCCTCCTATACGAATTGAATAAAAAATCGATATGGTATCATTTAGAAAAAAAAAGTTGACTTTCGCTACTTCGACACTTGTCATAGTATTATCAATTTGGCGACATCATTAAATAGAGAATTTCTTTCGCCGTTTGCCGTTTGCAAATATATATGGTTTGCTATAGTTTACTGTCAAAATAAATAAGTTAGAAGGGGGTGGAACACCAAACTGAATCACCCTGTATATATATATATATATATAAATATATATATATATATATATATATATATAAATATATATATATATATATATATATATATATATATATATTAATTTATATATATATAAATATATATATATATATATATATTTATATATATGTATATTCCTATTCGATTATTTTAAATAACTGAAAAAACAATATTTAATATTGTTATTGATGCAGCTATGTTATTGAGCTTAAATATATTTATTGAAAAAAAAAAACAATGTGCAGAGATTTATTTTACCAAAAACTAAATTAAGTGCTTACCATGAACAGTTGAATTGCCAATATAATGTAAAAATCAAAATTTATATATATATATATATATAATAATAATCTTTATTAACAATTAAGTTTGCAATAACGTAATCAACATTGGTTATGTATATCACAAAAAATAATTGTTGAATGGCGATCGACTGTCTAGGAAAATATTTATAAAAATTAGTATTTTTCATTAATTAGTTTAAAAAAATCCTATTTAATTGTAACTCTATTAGATAATAAAAGTTAGTAATTCTTTTTGTTAATTTTCATTGTAATTAATAATAACATCAGTTTAATTACATTGTATCCATTATAATTTAATTAAAGTTATTATTTTATTAAGGGCCGTCGCCCACTAACGACAATTTATCCGTTTGGTCGCGATCGTCTCCAGTAGGCGTTATCCCTGAATTATCTAAACATTTACTACTTTGGTGAATTTATAGACCGTCCGCTTTGAACGTCCCACTTTAGAATCAATATTTTCATTCTGCAATAGTTTAAGAATTATTCGAAAATATGTAATTTTCTTCTGGTGAAAATTATTGATCGACAAAGTCGATTATTTCTATAATCAAATACGAAATAATCGATTATTTTTGGTAATGAAATGACAATTAATTCAATTCTATAAAATGTGTCATTGAAAACTTAAATGTGGTAGTTATAATTACTATTTCCAAAGGTATCAACGGAATTAATACTTTTGTTATGACCAATTTAAAATATTAGTATTATTCACTGTCAATTTATAATTATATTTCAGTTTGATTATCATTTACATACATTTATATATTTGGTTGTAATATTGATTTTTGTTGCATATGTTTTGTAAAAAGGAGATACCGTAAATAAATATATTATTAACAAAAAAACTAATTGAGACATTATCAAATTGAACTTTCTTTGTATTTTTGAAAAGATTATTTAAATAATCGATGCCCATCTCTAGTAAAAAACACTGTGTATATTTCAACATACACTCCGCGACAAGCCTCAGGAAATAATATGCAATTAAAATAGTTATTTCAGCTATAAAGGCAACTATAGTATTTTTTATAATAATGTAGGCTTACATAACATGCACATATGAAATAATAGTCAGTTTCGACGGAAATATAATTTGAGTTGCAAGTTCTTCTGTTACAAAGCAACATCAGACTGCGACATCGAATTAAACTCACAAATAAAAGAAATACTTTATCGTTAAAGAGTTAAGGTAACTTAAAATAAAAAAAGTTATATGCAGTTAATTTACATTCATTTTAGAACCTAGTGAATTACGATGGGTTGCGGATAAAGATTAAGTGCGGAAGAAATAGGAAGAATTAAAGCATTGCACGAAGAAGGTTACACGAATAGAAAAATTTCGTACAGGATCAATAGCAACTCGCGAGTTGTGAATAGTTTTATAAAAAATATGGAAAACTACGGCAAAAAAATACAGAGGTAGCATCCAATCTGCGACTACCGAGAAAGAACGTAGAAATATCCTCGAATTCGTCCTGTACTGCTAGAAAAATTAAGGAAGCCGTGCAATCTACTGCCAGTTTGAGGACTGTACAAAAATAATTAAAAAGTGTGTACTTCTGAAGAGACGTAGATTACAGAAAAAGGCAATTTTAACGCAAAGGCATAAAGAAAATAAACTAAACTTTGCGAGAAACCACATGAATTAGGTTGACCAGTGTCAAAGGCTTATTTTTACGGACGAGAAACGATTCTGTCTCGATGGTCCTGATGGATATCTGTACTATTTCCACGGTGTGCGAAAAGAAGAAGTTTGCTGCTCGTCATCATAAAAGAGAAGCCGGATTCTAAGGGTGTCGTACACTTAAAAATTTTAAATGGAATTCAAAACGCACAAAGGTAACAAGTGTGAAACCTATCATAAGTAGAACCATAGAAGGTTTACTATGGATTTTTCAACATGATCACGCTGCGATTCACACGGCACGGGTTATTGGTATTTGGTTTGAAGACCAAAACATCGAAGTCCTATGCTGGCCCAGCGTATCGCCCGATTTAATTATTATAGAAAATGTGTGGGGATGGCTCATGAGACCAGTATATGGTGATGGTCAACTGTATCAAAACAGTGTAAAATTACAGAACGCAATAGAGGCCGCTTGGAATGCCAGATCCCAACAATATTGAAACTATTTGTTTAATTTGTTACCAAATCGACTGTTTGAAGTTTTTCGCAACAACGGAGGCCACATTCACTATTTATGTTAAAAAGTTTTCTGTTATCAATTATTTTCAATTATTTGTTACAATAAAACTGTTCGAATGCACAGAATATCCATATTTTTTGTTTTTGTTATTGTGAGGCTATAAAGATGACGCGGCAGCTGCACTAGAATTTTGATAGAAATGCAATAATTCAATTAAAACGCATTAATAAACTTATGACATGATAATAATTGCCCATTTTAATGATAGTTTTATGCAGCAGTGCAATAAAGTTAGGATACTTGCCCTTTATATCCTAAATATTTGTGTATTATCATATCTTTCTTTCTGAAGCTAATCAGTTGTCGCGGAGTGTATAAGTGAAACATACAAACTACACTACAAACGCATAGAACTAGGAGTCCTTGTAGTAAAACATATTTCATCAAGTGCTTTATTAAAAAAAATAATTCAAAATTTTAAAGAAAAATATGTTGTACTCATTAATAACAATTGACAACTATAAGATATTTTTTAAATTACTTTTTATTACGGCACACAAAAAACATTTCATCAATGTTTTTTGTGGAAAAATTACTTCGTATTTTTCACTTATATGTTTTTTTTCTAACGAGTACAACAATAATTTTAATTAAAAATACTTCAGAGATAAATTTTATTACGTCTTAGTGAGTTATAAATATATAAAAACAAACAAAATAATTTATTAATCAATTCTTTAATTTTGTCTTCGTTAACTCAGTGATACATATTCAGTATAGTATATAATGAAAACAAAATTGCTTATTTATACCACTTGGTATATATATATGGACTTTTATACCACTTGGTATAAAAAAGTATTTTTTTTTTCTTTATATAATTTATTAATTAGTTTAAAATTATTTTTATTTAATTTCTTTAAATAAGACAATGTAAAGAGTTAAACGAACTGTTGTATAACACTACATCATTTTGGAATTATTTCAATGTGTGTAGAAAATCTACTGGGTTTCCTAAAGAAATATTGTTTTTAATAATTATATTACCTAAATAATTATTAATGCAGCAGCAGAATATGCATATTTGTTTACTTCCCATTTTTTTGAGTGTTACAATGATATAAAATCCTTAGTATAATTTTAATTTGGCTTCAATTTTACATACAAATCGACTCTTGAAAATGTTTTCAACAATTTATGAATATTCCCGGGTCCTATAATTCAGACCCCGATTAGATTCCACCGTACTTTTTAAGATAAAGAATTTACTCACTAAGTATAACAATCCATAAAATATTTGAGTCATCATTCTCTTACCGTATATTCCCTGCAGTTTGGAATCATAGTTTTGTTTTTTCAATTTTTAAAAATTCTGTCGGCACTAACCAAACTACTGGATAAATTAATATCGGTACAATTGACTTCACGGTTTATACAATATATTGTAGAAGAACAACATGGTTTCCTTTCAAGAAAATATAACCACTACAAATTTAATTCTGCATCATTCATGTATATCGAATGCTTTGGAGGAAGGATTCTATTTACATTTATTTCTCCAAAACTTTCGACTGAGTTCAACATGATTTATTAATTTATAAACTCAAATTTATGGGCTTTACTGGGATTTTGATTAACTGGTTATGAAGTAGATCACTGTGCGTTCATTTTTGGAAATATCTGTTAAAAAATGGTAATGTGTCCATCATGGCATTTTCCCCAGTGAATACGGTCAAATAAGTATCTGATTGAAAATTTAATAGGAAAGCAAAATGATTAATAGAAAAAAAATGATCGTTGTCTTTTAAAGTTAAATCCGAGTATTTAGAAGAATATTATAATTAAATGTGTTATTTCTTACCTTACAATGAGTTAAAATCATTTCTCCACACTATTCTTCATTTTTTCAAACTGGAGGCGTTTGCGAATGATGTGTCGAATATGACGGCACTTTGAAGTTTTATTTGTCATTAAAATAATTATTTCAATAATTAAAATCTCTAAGGGAATTTATCAGGTAAACAAAATTCTTCCGCTTATAAAATGAAAACCGAAATTTTATAACAGAAATTATTTATTTTCCAAGATCTAAAACTTTTATTTGAAACATTTTTCTATCCGAATTAAAAAATGAAAATTGCTAAGAGTAAAGTTGCTCTTAATGAGTTTTGATTCTAACCAAAAGCTTTTCAGATCATTCCACTGTTATATAAACCTTAAATATAAAGTTTGGGCATAATCCATTTAGCCGTTTATGCGCTATCGCGGAAATACACAGACATTTTTCAAAACTCGATGGAATGGACTCGGGGGACCTCAAAACGTGCATATTTGTTGAAATTGGCGGTTCGAAAATTTTCACGATCACAATACTTTCCCTTGGACAGGGGTCCGGAGAAAGTAAAAACATATCAGTGTCGTCCGGTATTCCACAGGGCTCGCACTGCGGACCTCTTCTCTTTTTACTCTTTTTTTAATAATTTAATTGCTGAGGCTGTTAATTTTTGAAAGTCCATACTTGTTAACATTTTAAGTTTTTTTTTTAATTAAACACACTTTCAAAATATAAATTTGTCCTTTATTCGCGACAATTGTTATTGTTTCGCACGCTTTGCGGCTTCTTCATGCGAATAACTCTTTACTCTTTATTAACGATATTGGATCAGAAAATAATAGTAGAAAGGTTCTTCATTTCGCTGATGGTTTAAAGATTTATAAATTCGTAACATCTCACACGAACAGCTACTTCAAGATAACTTAAATAGCATAGGATTATGGTGCAGAAAATAATAATCTTCATTTAAATTTTAATAAATGTTATGACATATTTTATTGCCGTAGTGAAAGGCAGTATTTCGATTACGCAATGTATGATAAAGCTTTGACTCGGGTTACGAAAACTAAGGATTTGAGTGTCATATCACAAACAAAATATATGTTTGTCTGTGGTCATATGTAACCAGAAGCACAATTTTAAAGAGCACACTTTAAAGCATTAAACGTGTTGGGTTTTGTTAATCGCTTCAGCAAACATTATAAGCACACGACTTGTCGCTTTTCATTATTTTTTTATATTTCTTTTTTTTTAATTTCATTTTTACATTCTGTTAAATTTTGATGAGCTCATTTGCGGTTAAAAATATTAAAAATATCTTGACCAGTCGCTGTCACTGCAATTGTGTCTTATTTTTTAATTAATGGATTTCTGTGTTTCGTGATTAATTAGGATATCCCCCCTAATTGATTATGCTCCCATTCTATTTTTCACAATGCAGAAACGTACCCTACACCACATCCAGGTTAGTGAGCGAGCTTCCCTTAGAACCCTTACTAAACTCCGACATCCTTCAGACCAATTCCTCCCAACCAATTCCTCTACGACGCTACCTTTGTTATTCCCATAGAAGAACGCCTTCAATTCGTCTCAGAAAAATTCTCCAAAAATTCTTTTAATTACAGTGTCATATCCCTATTTTCTTTGCATAGAAACCCTGAAATTCCTGCAGAATACAAAACCCTACCAAACACAATTTTCGAATAGACGCTAGACTGAAATGACAAACCCTGGCAGAAAGACCTCTGATCTATAGCCATTTGACAGTAACAGTTATATTACCTTATTTCATGTATTCCTTTTTTTAAGTTTAAATATTATAATAACAACAAGTACATATGTATGTATCTGTGTGTTAATAAAGATGTTGAATATATTAGGATATCTCATATAAAATTTATTACATTTAAATGATATCTACAATATTTGTTAGCTACTTCCTTGTTACCAAATAATCTTATTAAATAATTCTTCTCTGTCTTTGTTAAGTTTTTCTGTTTTAATTTATATTTATAATTATCTTTATTCAGACTACATAGATAATTTTAACAATATAACAATATAAATAATTACAATACATGTAGGTGTTAGCCTGTCTGGGCTATCGACCAGATGTCTTTCTGCCCTGTCGTGAATTTATGATGAAGTTAAACAATTAATATTTATTGTAAAAAAGATGAAATTCCGTAAATAAAGAAATTGAATTATATTTGTAAAAGAGTCTTTCCCGTTAATAAATTATATTACATATTAAACCTCAACACTATTGATGATGATTTTTTTGTTTCAAAATATATTTAGTTAAAGATTTATTAGGTGAACAGAAATTAAAAAAAATCTTCACACGCAACTTATAGAAGATTTATAGATACCGTATGCAATTATTTGTATCCATTAATTCTTATATATTGAAAATCTTTATTTCTGAGTATTACATTATATAATTTTATAATACATATAAATACAATCATTTACACATTGTTGGACCTTAGAAAATCGATCGTCCATTAATTCTTATTTACATAGACAATTATGTATTTTAATATACGGTAAATTTAACAAAAATGATTTGAAAGTAATTAATAAATTATTTCCACATTTAAAAAATAAAATATTTAAATAAATGTGACCAAGTGAATAAATACTTTCTTTTCTATTTATATTAATATACAGTTTATATTAAATAACAGACGACAGAGCTCCTATGCCTTTTTTTTTGTTTATATGCTGAAATTGTTATTTTTACATGATTGCTTAGGACTTCAACGAGCATAAATATATGGGTATCTTTTCGCGCCTGTGATCACGCCTTTACATCTCAGAGGGCGGCCAATTTTCAAGGTATTCTCTTTTTTCTGCGTCAATAAGAAATCGTCTAGGCCTACACTCCTTAAAAAATATATATATTTTTTTACTTCCGGTGAAATTTGCGGATATCTCGTTTAGTGAAGCAAAAACGGTCTTGGGTTTATTATACAAACTATTACACCCGCTTCTCATGTAAATAATGTAAGTCTATATTGTTCAGTAAAAGTTATATTACTATCTGAAATTTTATTGGTATATTTTGTGTAATTAAAAAAACATATGAAAAAGAAACATAAAAATGGTGATGTGTCCATCATGGTACTTTCCCCGGTGAATACGGTCAAATAAGTTTCTAATTGAAAATTTAATAGGAAAGCAAAATGATTAATAGAAAAAATTGATTGTTGTCTTTCAAAGTTAAAACCGAGTATTGAGATGAATATTATAATTATGTGTGTTAGTTCTTACCTTACAATGTGTTGAAATCATTGATCCGCACTCTTCTTCGTTTTTTTCAAACTTTGCGAATGTGCTGAATACGACGGCACTTTGACGTTTTAATTGTCATTAAAATAATTATTTTAATAATTAAAATCTCTAAGGGAATTTATCAGGTAAACGCTTATAAAATGAAAACCGGAGGTCCTACAATAAAAGTTTTATAGCAGAAATTATTTATTTTCCAAGATCTACAACTTTTATTTGAAACATTTTTCTATCCGAATTAAAAAATGAAAAATTGCTAAGAGTAAAGTTGCACTTAATGAGTTTTGATTCTAACCAAAAGCTTTTCAGATCATTCCACTGTTATAAAAAGCTTAGATATAATGTTTGGGCTTAATCCATTTAGCCGTTTATGCGCTATCGCGGAAACACACAGACACACAGACACACACACAGACATTTTTCAAAACTCGATGGAATGGACTCAGGGGACCTCAAAACGTGCATATTTGTTGAAATTGGCGGTTCGAAAATTTTCACGATCACAATACTTTCCCTTGGACAGGGGGTCCGGGGAAAGTAAAAATACTGATGTTTTAAAAACTTGAGAATGAAATATTTTCAGAACGACTAAACAGGTTTCAAATGAAAAAAACTTGTTTGCACTATTTGGTTATCATATTTAGAAACCAAAAATCTTGCTTAAAATTTTAACCAATAAAGACATTTATTAATATTAGTTAGTTAATAACCATCTTTATTCAAATGTGTATATGTATGTAAAATAATATATAAAATTAGAATTATATTCTGTAAATGAATCGGCTATCGACTGGAAGTCTTTCAGCCTAATATTAATATTTGCTCAGGATTATTAAAAAACAATGGATGTTTACATTTAAATTTTAAACATGGGGTATATGTTTAAAAATTTAGTGAAAACATCCATCGTTTTTAAAATAAGGAAAAAAAATATTAATATTAGGCTATCCGGTCGATAGCCGATTCATCTAAAGAATATAATTCTAATTTTTGTATATTATTGTACATACATATACACATTTGAATAAAGATGGTTAGTTAGTTAGTTTATTAATATTAATAAATACCTTTAATAGCAAGAAAACGAAGTAAATACAAAAAATATACATGAAATAAAATGAATAAATATAATCAGTTAAAAATAATTGACTACTGACTGCTCTGTTCGTTAACAATGATGGCATAATCGATATAATTAATCGCAAGTGAAATACAAACATGGACTAAAAAAAAGCATAGGTATTTTACCCACATATAACACTTGAGGAAACAAACCAAATGCTTCTATAAAACTAAATTAAAAAACAGTTTCTATAAATAATGACTACACGTTTTGCGTACAACTGAGGACTGTCAGTTTAATAATAACGCATTAATAACGTCCTATTGATTCGATATCACTATTATAAATAAATTTTAATTTTAAAAATTTTACAATGTGTTATAAAAAGTATTTTTTTATATTAATTATAATATGTAACGAACTAAAAACAGTAAGAATTAATAAGTAGTGTTGATTTTATATGTTCATTGAATTGATAATATATTGCAAACAGTATTGTTTAAATAGTATAAATGGACTATATGTGACATTACCTTAAAATCAAACGTTGCAATTGAAACCACGAATAAAAACACGTTATTATTAAGTTTATCTGAAAAAAAGGATTTTAGAACATGGTCATAGTTATTTAAATAAATTAAATAAAAAGAATTTAGCTACTGTGGCAAATGTCATAGTCGCCAAAGAAGAAATAATTTATTAGTTATTTTCAAATTATATAGGGTGTCCCATTTTACATTATTATCTTGAAAATAAAACATTTTACTGAAAAGTATGTCGAATCATAATCGTCATGGTTTTGAGGGAGAAATCGAATTTTGACAAAATGGTCCCCCTAGCCCAACATGGGTGGGCGGGAGGTGAATACAACTTGAAAATTTTAAATGGCAACCCCTATTTATTATTGCTGATTCTGAAAGACCGTTAAAAAATATGTAGGGTTTATTCGGATACTTTTTTTAATTTCCAGCAAGTAGTCGTGAAAGTATGAATTTTCTGTAAAATTTTCGTTGAATTAATATTGTCTCAATAACTTTGTAAAAAATAAAGGGGTTCCCATTTAAAATTTCCAAGTTGACCCCTCTCCAGAACTCCCCTCCCCCTCAAAACCATAACGATTATGATTCGGCATACTTTTCGGTGAAATGCTTTATTTTCAAGATATTCATGAAAATAATGTAAAATGGGACAACTTGTATATACAAATATGTATTCAGACAATTACATTTTTACAAACATTCAGTATATACATTAAAATAAAGGTTTGTCTGTCCTAGACTATCGACCGGAGGTGTTTCTGCCGTTTTTAAAATATGTTTTCGATAATTCGTCATATGTTCGTGATATACTCTTCACGAACATATAACGAATTATCGAGTTGATCTAAATGTAAATTAAATAAAAATATTTTAAAACTGCAGAAAGACATCCGGTCGATAGTAAGTCGTGAATAAATTGACACTGATGTATCCCTTCTTCACACTTTATTTTGTAATGGTTAGATATATATTTCTAGTGTTAAGCACTCATTATCAATAACAACCCATGTTATTGTTATTGGCAACGAGTGCTTATCCTTAAATAATATATATCTAATCATTAAAAAATAAAGTATGAAGAAAGAATATAACAGCGTTAATTTATTCGTTTCAAATTCTTCGATCGTCAAATCCATCTATGGACGGCGCTTTTTTATTCGTGGTTTCAATTGCTGCGTTTAAATTTCAGGTCTGTTGCATTGATATGAAATTAGGAAAATGATGGCGCTTGCGTCGTCTTCCATTTATTCTGTTTCATTATCTGAAAATTAAATGCAACAATTAAAACCACAAATAAAAACACTTCGCCCATACATACATTTGACGATAAAAGTATTTATACCCAAACCACTTAAAATTGAAAACGGTTAAAAAAACAATTATCAGAATATACAAAACTTTACAAAAAAAAGCAAGCAGTTGAATTAGGCCATACGAATTTTAGTTTGCGTCAACAATTGAATATAGATAAGTTCAACTAAATCATATTTTGATACGAGGAACTTGAGTTTAAACTATTTTCTCACTTTAACGAAACATTCTGTATTTAAGATATACGGTGCTATTCTGTAAGGGGACATTTTAAGTTTAACATATACGTTATTTTGTATTATCACAGTCTAAACCGTGTTTATAATAGATAATGTCCCGTTAATGTTGGGAAATGGCGTAACTTCAGGTACCTGAGACCAAAATATGACGATTCAACCGAACTTATCTATATACCATTAAGCCGGAATTCATCTTCAAACTTAAACAAAATATTATTTGTTTTATTAATAAGAAATGAATGCTTTATTCGATTTGAATGAAATTTACTATGCTTTTATATGATAATATAACACATCATCTGAGTTAATATGAGTACCATCACTTGATGGTAAGTGTGAAATATAACATAACCTATAAATAAATACTTAAATATCTTTTTATTACGACGAGTAATAATATCTTTAAGAATATTATTCGAATGAATGTTCAATTTGGAGTGATTTTTTATCTATTTATAAATTTAGATAATTTGCACAGTTTAGTCGCAAAAAATAAAATTAAAATTAATCCATTCTATTTATTTCGTAAAATGCGAAACGGAAAACGTAAAAAAATATGAGTTATTAGTAATTAATGTAATTATTAAATTAAATATTTGCTGTAAATTCAGTTATTGAATCATTACTTATTTACCCAAGGCATTCTCGACACATTTATTTTCTAAGAAAATAAAATTAAAAATTAACAATTTTAATAAATATGTAATGATTTGAAAACTAAATTTATAGCAAATAATAATTACATTATTAACTAATAAATCACATTTATTTGCATTTTCGGGGTAACTATATTTGCATTTTACCAAATAAATAGAAGGAATTGTTTCGCATTTTATTTTTTTCCGACCAAACTGTGCAAATTATCGAAATTTGTAAAGAGACAAAAAATACTCCAAATCGAACATTCATTCAAGTAATAATTTTTAAAATATTATTGCTTCTGTAACTATAGAGATATTTAGGTATTTATTTATAGGTTATGTTATATTTCACACTTACAATCAAGTGATGGTACTCATATTAACTCAGATGATGTGTTATATAATTATATAAAAGCATAGTAAATTTCATTCAAATCGTATAACGCATTCAATTGTTATCAATAAAATAAATGTTATTTTGTTTAAGTTTGAAGATGAATTTCGGCTGAGGTTGTATACAAGATGTACACAAAATGAGTGAAAAACTTTAGGTAGCGTGACTCATTGACTAATTTTTAGATAAAAATATTAACGAAAATAAGTCACACGATCCTTCCTTAAGCCTCACGGGCCACTTAAAAGAACTATACATTTGGCAACGCTGGATCAAACAAGTGTGCATTTATCCTGTTTATAACTACTACATCATCCGCTGGAGGTGTTGCATACACCTTTTCTTTTACAAACGAGCGTGCGTCGTTGCCAGATCTATTTTCATTAAAAGAATGCTTCTGATGAAGTTATAAAATTGTAAAAATATCCGATTTATTAATCATTTACATCAATGGAATTATACAAATGTCTAATTGATTATTAATTCTATTGATTTTTTACAAAATATTTAAAAAACAATACTAATTTATAGTCACATATTTAAAATTCCGAAGACCTCGTGAGCCTCAATGAAGAACCATACAACATTTTTTTATTTGGATTTTCTATTAAAAATTAATTAATGTATTGAGTTACCTGAAGGTTTTCACTTATTTTATGTACACCTTGTATAGATAGGTTCGGTTTAATCATCATATTTTGGTTCCAGGAATCTGAGGTTAAGTTATTTCCCAACATTAACGGGATATAGAATGTGAAGTTAATTAATAACAACATTTCCGTACGGAATAACCCCGATAATTTAGTGTTCTGTTTCTATAATAGTAATTGTGCATAATTATTGTACAATTATAAATTTTACAAACATTTCTAGAAGCTAATGCGTTTACCGAATTATATCTTTCCCATAGATAATTTACGCAAATTATGTATTAATGCTAAAAACAATTGCATGCAATTGTGATACGCAAATAGCTAAATTGAAATTAAGTTTATTCCTTCCTTGTCATTATACTGCCTCTACAATTTATTATGCCGTTAAATTGACATTTTCATTTAAAATAAACCACCAATTTATATAATGGACATTTTACCGATTTCAGTACTTATAATAATAATCATGTTTTATCGACGGACGACCTTTTCACACGTTTAAAATATAATATACATTTTTTTACTCAAATTGCTTCAATAATACATAGTGATAATAAAACTAACGTTCCCATTCATTTAATACTTTCCCCGGACCCCTAACCAAGGGAAAGTATTGTGATTGTAAAAAAAATCGATTCGCCATTTTCAACCGATATCCATTCTATCGAGTTTTGAAAAATGTCTATGTGTGTGTCTGTGCATCTATGTGTTTCCGCGATAGCGCATAAACGGCTAAATAGATTGAACCCAAACGGTATATCCAAGCTTTTAATAACAGTGGAAAGATCTAAAAAGTTATTTATCAATATAAAAAGTCATTAAGTACTACTTTACTCTAAGAAATTATTCATTTTTTTAATTTGGATAAAGAAATGTTTCTAATAAAAGTTGTAGATCTTGAAAGAATCAATATTTTTTGTTATAAAAGTTTTCATTGTAGGACCTTCAGTTTTCATTTATTTCGTCCACCTGATTCCCTTTGAAAGAAAAAATTATTTGTATATGTCAAATAAAACATCAAAATGCCGTCATATTTCATACATCATTTGCAAAGGCCACCAGAATTTTCAATAAATCAATAATATTGTGAGAAATTTTGTGAGGGTCAGAATTAACAAACTAAATTGTAATAAGCGTTTGTTGTGATGAAATCACTTGGTTTTGTTTTACTAAAACATAACCATTTAGTAAAAAAATCAAGTGATTTCCATTATAACAAACGCTTATTATACAGGGTGTCTCAGCGTGCGCGCCGAGTAGCTTTACGGCTAAATGGTTTATTTTTTTTCAAAATCGGCTTTCTCAGGCTTATGTAGGTCTATTAGGAGCACATTTTAAAATTAGTCTCAAATATACAGGGTGTCCCATAAAAGCATGACGTATCATAGTTATATTTTTTCTAATGGAATAAGCCATATTTTATATATTTTTTAGATTCTACATCAAAAATAAAGTTAACTTTCATAATATATTCATATGCCTAAACCTAATAATTTTTGAAATATTTAAATATTTTTTGGAAAAATTGACGTTTCGAAAAAAAAAATCATAACTCTCAAATGGATGAATAAAAACAGATGAAATTTTGTACCAGTATATTAGACTAATGGGTAAATATTTTAGGCTATTTACAGATATTAAAAATCTTAAGATGTTTTGATAATTTAACGTAACTCCAGAAACACATTCAAGGTCAAATTTCGTGCTTATTTTAAATAGCACACCCTATATCTAATCGTCCTATCTTGTAGGAAATAAAAAAATTAACAATCTATTTTTTCATTTACTATTAAATGTTCATTCAAAAATGGACAAATCATTTTTTTTTTTAATTTAAAGGAAATGGTTATTCTAAAATCAATGTTATTAACAACACCAAATAAATAATTTAAATAAATAGAAAATAAATAAATGATTTAGATAAGAAAAGAAACACAACATATTTGCCCTTTCAATCCTTTATTATAAATAGAAAAAATAGTTTATTTCGTCATGTTTTTCCCAAGGCACCTTAAATTATTTTTCAAATATGGTGTATGCGCCGGGAAACTGTTAAAATAATCAAGTTTTCTCTACTTTAATAATACATATACAGGCTTAATTAAAATTATCGGAACACCTAAATAATTCTCCAAATATAATGCTTTTCAGAAAATCAAATTAAAGCTTCTTGGGCATAAACAAGCCATCATTTAAATACAGGGTGCTCAATTTAAGTGAAGACATTGAAATATCTCGAAAACTACACATCGAATAGAAACAATTATGATTAAAATTTTCGTCTCGAAGGGGGGCATGATACGAAACTCAACCCACTACCCTTAATCCCGTAGAGGGTAGGGGGTGAGAAATAGAAAATTACGATTTGAATAATCCGAGAAAAATAAGAAAGTTTTGTCGGGGGTAATACCATGAAAGGTTAGAATTTGGCCGGATACATTATATTTTGCACGAGTCACTGAATCGATACAAATTTTGGGAATGAATTGGGATGGAAAAATTTACGCATACGCTCGTAAATTTTTCCATCCCAATGGAATGGTTTTTGCCTAATCGCAATTCATTCGAGAAATTTGCGATGAAATGAGGAGTAATCAAATTAAATTTATTCTGAAATATTTTTTGTATTCGTTATAGACAACGCTATAATCGACAAAATTCAGAATTGGCAAAAATCGTTGAAAAATGGGGATTTTCTGAGAAATACATATGAAATCAAAGAAATAAAACACGTAATAGTTTTCTAATTAAAGCAAGTGTTAAAAAAAATCCACCTTCAAGTTCAATACACTTATCTATCCTTCTTTCGAATGATTTTATACACGATAGGAGAATATCCGCTTAACATACAACGAAGTAGAATTATTGAATAAAAAGCATTACTTATTTATGGAATTAAAACAAGTAGTATTCATTTTTTGTTTTGTTTTATTTGCAGGTTTGAATTGTACACCTCCTGCAATAGACGATTTCCCTAGAGACTGCTTCACGGAGAAGGAGCGGCAGGATGGAGCGGTAGTCATTCACATTTTAGTCTCCCTATATTTATTCGTAGCTTTAGCTGTAGTTTGTGATAAATTTTTCGTACCCGCCGTAGAAAAAATATGCCATGGTAAGTGACGAATATTTCCTAAGCTACCTCTAGAACCGAATTCTCTATTCAGCGCTGAATATGTCGAGCGACGTGGCGGGGGCGACGTTCATGGCGGCGGCAACATCCGCACCGGAACTCTTCGTGAACGTGATAGGTACGTTTATCACGGAAGGTGATATCGGAGTAGGTACCATCGTTGGATCGGCGGTTTTTAATATCTTAGCGGTTGCTGCGTGTTGTGGTATCGGTGCTGGGATGGTAGGTAAAAGTAGAAAAACATTTAGCAAATTTTACTAGCATATAACACAAATATACATATTTATAATAATAAACTTTATTAACAGAAATTCACTACTTAACAAAATAATTTATAAATTAACCGTTTTAATATTTAAAGATAATGTAATAATAAATATAAATAGATTATTAAAAAACTACCAATAAAATAAATAAAACTAATAATATATTAAACTTGTAAATTGTCAATGTCCTTATTACCCAATAAAATATTCCATATATGTAAAAATAATAATATCGTAATACTTATAAATCATATATATATATATATATATATATATATATATATATAATTCAGATATCTATTTGTACATCATCCCTTATAATGTCATTAAACCGGAACTAGTTGAAGTTAAAATAAACATAAATAAAACTAAACCAAGTGAATTCAATTTTCAAGTTTAATTTAATATTAATAATGTTTTACCAAGTGATTCTGCAACTATTCGGTATTCGGTATATTCGGCACGTTTTTCACTATTCGGCCGAATACCGAATAGTTGGCGTTACTATTCGGCATTTGCCGAATAGTGATGCGTTATTTTTTTCTAATTATACAATTTAAAAGGTAAAAATGAATCATTTTGCAAAAGAAAACAAACTCGTGTATAATTATTAATAATAATGAAATATATAAACTTATTATCTATTATAAATCAAATATTATATTCAAAATTTATTAGTGGTAAATTGTGGTGCAGAAATACTAGTTTTTCTGCATTTGATGGCAATAGTCGGTTTCTTTTATATTCATATACGTTCCCAGCTTCTGAGAAAAGTATTTCACTATAAACACTGCTCGCAGGAGCAGACAGATAAATGGCAGCAAATTGTGTTAAATGTAGGTATTGATTTCGATTGGGTGCCCACCAAGTATAAGGATTGTCATTTCTTGCTATGCGTGCAGTTTCCAAATAACTGTCAAGTTCAGTTGCAATATTGTTTCTCTTTTTAGGAGATTCACTATTATTTTGCTTGCTGCGATCTTCTCCACTTCATTATAGCAGTCCCAAAAACTTAAATGAGTGTCAGACTCAAGGCTAGATTTGTTATCAGTCCTAATATTATTTTTATTCGCAGGTATCACAGCGTCAATATCAGTATCGCTGTCAGTACTTGATTCGTCACAACTGTTTTTTTTTAAGTTTCTAGCATTATTAACTGCCGAGCCTTTTTAGCTTGATTCTGGCCCATGAAAAAACTCGTCTTAAACCTTGGATCGAGTAGAGTAGACAGCAAGTACAACTTTTCTGTTTTGAGCTTGGCGAAGCGGTTTTCCAGCTCCGCTTTAATAGCAAGTCTTGTACTCTGCAATTTGTTGGTGGCCCGTGCAGTTTCTTTTTTATTTACATAGCACATAAGCGTTTCTACATATGGTATGGTCTCTGACATACAGGATAAGCCTAAACTTATGATTTTTGTGATCTCCTCAAACGGTTGTAACAGTCTCAATATCTGTTGTAGAAGTTCCCATTGCGATGAAGACAAATTGGGAATATTTGAATTATCCGTTAGATACAATGAAATAGGACGCTTTTGCTCGAGCAGTCTTGCTAACATATAACAGCTTGAGTTCCAGCGCGTGATAACATCTTGAACTTATGTTGCGGAAGGCTTAACTCTCGTTGAATAGTTTGCAGTTTTTCTTGCGCTGAATTCGAGTGATTAAAATGGGTTACGATTCTTCTTCCTGCACTAATCGTTTCAGTAACTTCAGTCTGGATTTTTAAT
Source organism: Philonthus spinipes (assembly GCA_963082785.1). NCBI lineage: Eukaryota > Metazoa > Arthropoda > Insecta > Coleoptera > Staphylinidae > Philonthus > Philonthus spinipes. The sequence goes on from OY720312.1 coordinate 9,010,246, forward strand.
GAGTTGACGATAACTAGTTGGAGTGTGTGTATGAAGCAGGTTATAGATCCATACCCGGTATTTCTCACACCTTTAACCATATTGGCACCATTATCATGTATAACAGCATAAATTTTGGATCGTGGAATATCCCACATAGATGAAATTTCCATCAAAGCAGAGGAAAAATTTTCTCCAGTATGTGGTCCTGCGAAATGCTTCATGTTGAGAACTGCATGGTTTAATTCAAACTGATCATTGAGCCAATGGCCCGTAAAACTCAAAAAACTGGCGCCAGTATGGGTACACGTCCACATGTCAGATGTAATCGATATTGCATAATTTCTTGTTATGTTATTTTTAATTTTATCAACAGTTTTTTTATATATATCAGGTATTATGTTTTCAATAAAGTATGTTCTGCTAGGTATGTTATACCGAGGTAGAGCCTTCTTCATCAATCTCATAAATCCTAGTCTCTCAACCATAGCTATAGCTTCGTTATCTACTGCTATCATTTCCCCTATTAAGTAGTGGTATTCTTTGGCCCTCACATCATTTATGTCCCACAATTTGGACTTCTCTAGGTATTCTGATAAACATGGTTGCTTAAACTTTAAAAGTTTCTGATTGGTTGCTACATCAACTGATGAGCATTCTTGTAGTTTTAGAAATTCGTGGTTATGTTTATTTCTTACGTGATTAATCAATCCAGTTGCTGTGGCTTTTCTACCTTCTCCTCCACGCGAAATCTTTACATCGCACAATCTACACTGGACCAGTCTAGTACTCTCCGTGCACTCCACAAAATACTTCCATACAGGCGATTTTTTTACGGAAGACTGACTAAAATGCCGAGCGCAATGCGACAGCTAACGCCACGTGGCCACTTCGCTGATCTGCCGAATGGTTGCCGAATATTCGGTATTCGGCACGTTAAATCGGCCGAATATTAGATATTCGGTTATTCGGCAAAACCGATATTCGGTGCATCTCTAGAAAAAAGTGTCCGATATAAAATAAATAACCCGAAACTAATCGACAATTTAAAGCTATTTAATTTATTTTATTGGTAGATTTTTAATAGTCTATTCATATTTATTATTAATATATAAATATTACTCCAAGAGTAACATGTTAAATAATATTATAATATTAATTCGTGTTGCTTAAGTTGCAAATTTAGAAAAAAACAATATATTCTTGTTTAAACAATTATACGAGATCTAACAACTATACAGCTCTAAACTATGTTTTTCAGCTTCGACATTAACCACATCACACACATTTCCAACACGATTTTTTTCTTGAATTATTTAACAACATAAACTCATTTTTATTTAATGTAATGTTCAGCCAGCATTCATCTAGCGTATGGATAACTAGTGATGGCCATTTTATGTGCAATGCCTTGATGATGGCGGCTGAATGGAAATTGTGTAATCATAATAAATTAAAGACGACGCAAGCGCCATCTTTTTCAAGGTAGACTACCGAGAATTGTTTCGTCTACTTGAAATTACTCAAGAGATGGCGCTTGCGTCGTTTTTAATTTATTATGATTAATGCCGGGTAATAACCACGACACAATTTCCACACACTAGTCTGATAAGGTTCGATAAACCACTAGTTATCCATACGCTAGATGAATGCTGACTAAACATTTCATTAAATGTGAATTTCGTTTTCCTTGTTTTCATAAACAGAACAAGTTTGCCTTCCTTCAGTGGACGAAACAATTATTCTCGGTCGTCTACCTTGTAGACCCAAATCGTTGACGGTGCCACTTGAAATTATGCAAAAGATGGCGCTTGTGTCGTCATAAATTTATTATCATTTTTATTTATTTTTTATAAAACATAACGAATTGTCTAATCATTTTGGCCATCATGTGAGCTATAAAGTTCTTGTAATTTGGGCGAAGTATTTTTTTATAGAGCTTTGGTTTTAACAATACATTTAATATCGCAATGTTGATATGATAATAAATATTTCATGATATTTTGTATTAATCTAACAGGCGGACTATCAAATACAAACATTGATTCACATTGTTTTTATAGCTTTTATTTTAGTGACTATAGTTTCAATAATTTTAACTTATCATTATTAAATTAAGAGTCTCTTATTTTGATAATGCCAAGTTAAAATTGTTGAAATTATATTCACTAAAGTTATATAAAGTGTATCAGTGTATTTATTAAAACTTAAAACAATGTGTAACGAAGTAGAAGCCTCAAATATCAATAATACAAATATAAAATTAGATAAAGTAAAAATAATTTTGAAACTATACACGTATTTTACTTTATCTAAATAAGAATGCAGTCTCAACAAATTAAAGCCCAACAATTCAACGAATACAAATTGTTTTCATATGTACAGTATCGCCTTTATTTTACCTTCAAATCCTAAAACATTAATTGAATCGCGCTTTAAAATATTTAAATCCTAATTTATTCGAATAATAAATATTTAATGTTCAGAATTCCTCGTATATTTTACGATACCATTATAAAACGCAACCTTTATTCATATCTTACAAACTTAATCGTGAAGAATAACTAATAATTAAAATTGGTAGATTGAGGCACGCGACCAAATGATGGTTCAATGCCACAAAGCAATGCAAATGATGTAAAATTCAAAAATAACCGACTATTAATGAAGGCGATATTTATAAAACACAAGATGTTTGAGAATATTACTTATATTTAAGGTTGCGGTTTAGTGAAAGAGATGGGTATATAGTAAAATGGATATAATAGTTTGAAAAAAAGAGCCATTCTTTAAGATTTAATAATATGAATATATATTTACATATTTTATCTACCAAGAATAAAGTATCAGTCTAAATAAAAATAAATCGTTAATTTTCGTACATTACCTCAATTTACTAGTTCAAGCTAGAAAAGTAAATTGTAAGATATAATGAAATTAATAGGTGATGTCTGCTAAGTTATTTGAATGCAGATTTTAGTGAAATCCTTTAAATTTTCATTGCACAAGTTTTTATTAGCAAAAATATAATTTGAAATTTGCTATAAATTTGATGAATTTTCATTGTTTTTCACACAAACTGAACATTAAAATAATTTTTAATTCATCTGATGAAATTCCTGCTTATTTTAAGATTACTTTAATGTATAATACAATATTGTTCATTGGTCACAAAGCAATCTAACTCGAATTAGTGATTGCCAGTATTTATAAAGCTATCTCTTTCATCTAAACCGCACCCTTAAGTGGGTGTAACTATACTCTCCACTGCGACCAGACGGTCTATTATGGTACAATGGCACAAAGTGATGAATTATCAGTGAATCAATTGTTTCATCACACGATGGTTTTACTAGACAGATGAAGCCATACAACTAACCAGAGCTAGTTTTATTTATGGTGTCCTAGCATTATTTTCTCTGTATTTTTCTATAGCCCATATTTTTCTGTTATTGCAACTGATATTTATTTAATTTTACTTATGAAATACTAGTCTTATTGCATACCATGTCTTCTCTGTAAAGTAAGATACTACATTTTCCTGTAGAATACTGACCATATTTTTCTATTATTGTAACTGCTGGTGGAAGGAAGATACTATCTTCCTTCCACCGATTGTGCTTTTCAGTATGATATTCGAACGAGTAATTTCGCTGTTTTTTTTTTACATACAGCCTTTTCTCTTCTAACGATTTTGTCTGCTTCGATTTTACCCGGATATGACAATAACTTAGAATGCAAAACTTTTTTTAATAAATATTTTCATTACTAAATATCTGATATATTTATGTGCATCAAAGCACCAGCTTCACACATCAACGTCGAAATCTATTTAACTACTCATGAATTGATGTGTGAATTAATCAATAAAATATTTTGTGGTGGTAAATTAATAAAAAAAAATAAGCAGAAAGACCTGAAGTCCTTATATATATTTAAAAATTATGAATTAGATAAAAACGTCAAAAATAGTATACTATTATGAAATCAGGTTTAATCAGATTCGGAAATAAGTAACCCAATGTCTATTTATTTATTTACAGTACACTTAACACATTTATTAACAGCACACTGCCCCTATTTATTTACAACGAGATGTTGAACACTCGGACGTTCGTGATGGACTGACGCGGACTGACTACCTGCAGCGCCGCTAGCGCGCGCTTATATAGCGTGCTTGCTTCTCGAACTTTCCGGAACTTTCGATGACGCCGCGTTTACCGTCGCGCGCTCTGTGGAACATTCTAGAGTGATGTTTCCAGTTTATTCTTTCACTTTTGTTACAATACATAAGGTTAATCTGGTCGTTTATAATAATAATAAAGTTTATTACCCAACAGGCAAAAAAAAAACACAATTACAGAGCAATAAGTACAAACTTAATATAATATGCTATTAAATAAGACGTATATAAAAATATAAAGAATGACAATTGTGACACGAACGTTTTAAATAATAATGTATCTAGAATCTTATAAGTTAAATTCAACTACAGAAATTCAGACTAAAGTTAAATATGTCACAATTAAAATAATTATAAGTTTAGCAGATTCGACGCAATTGAAGAATTATTAGCAGAATTCCCAGTCATGAGCTTCGCTTTATGAACTCAAGAAGGTTCATTTTACTATCCTTTTCAGCTAAATGTAAAACCCCTCTTTTAGACGTTTCTGTCTGATTTATAATTTTTAAGTATGTATAAGGACTTCAATACCAATTTTAAATACTTGGTTTGATTATGGCTCACTGACGAGCCGATATTAGTCGCCGTAAAAATACAAAAAATATAACCTACTACACCAAAAAGATAATTAGTATTATTAATTTACACCAATAAAGTGATTGTCAAAATAAAGGTTGTTTTTTAAACCCGATAGAACTTTAAATTGAAAAAATAACACATAATAAAATTTTAATCAAACATGTTTTTATTCGGAAAATCAATTCATGACATTAACATTTGAAAATGATTTCGAGCATATGGCCATCGCGGCCGACGAAGCGCTCTCTGGACGTTCAATTTTTGGAGCACTACATGTCACGAATAACACAAAATGATGTAGGCCTCCAAACCATAAATTATTGCTGGTTTATTGGCACAAATCAGTGACTTCACATAGACCCACAGTAAGTATTCGAGAGGTGTCAAGTGGCACGATTTTGTAGGCAACTAATCGCCATATTTTGATTTCAATAAGTCGATGGTTGCTGTCACCAAAAGACACTTAGCGCCATCATATTGAAACCATATCTCGGTCGACTCAATGTTATCCATAAATGAAATAAAAAGAATTTTAAAATAATTAATTAATCTCTCTTTTGCTACTGTGACATAATGACTTATGTTACTTTAACAAATGTCTAATGATAGACATTTGCTGTTGCATAACAATAACAACTGTATAATGCAACAATTTTTTAATTGAAAATATTTAATGCAAAAAAACAAACTAAAATTAAACAAATAAAAAAGTAACGTATTATAAGGCTATCTGCAGACAGGTGTTTTGGGATTTGATCCCTCGTCAGTAAAGCTGTGCCTTACATAATTGCTAAGTTGTTAATTGTCACCTTTGAGATTCTCGATGTAAGTGAACGCAGAGGTCATATCTGGACAGGCAGGTCGCGCCATAGTCATGCGCGATATCGATAAATTGTTTTGTACAAAAAATCTTTTCGATTCGGATTTTAATAAAGCCTCGCCGGCTATTAATAATAATAGAATTATATTATTAATGTTATACATATTTTCAAACGAAAAATCATTAATAATGATTGTGAACGGGAGAGATTTCTGTCACGATGGTTCGCAAGCGAATAAATTATAAAATGTGGACTGCGAGTAAACTCCAAAATTTCGAACACTCCACTTCAATATTCAGGCCTGTATATTTAGTAGGCTCTAGTTTAATATTTCATCTTAAATTTGAACCTGAAATAATTCTATTAAATTGTATTCAGAGTGATAGATCACGAATTGTTACACAATTTCATTATACTATTTTCAGCAATTTTGTAATGTAACATTTATTTATTTATTTATTTACGGAATCTCCATTATACAATACACTAAATTAAACTTGTAAATTAAATTCACTTGGTTAATATTAACAATGTTTTACCAAGTGATTAATGATAAAGAAGTGTCAGATATACAATATAAATTTAATTTACAATAACTTAATATTCTCTTTTTTCTTTTTTTTTCTTAAAATGTATTGTTTTGACTTTTGGGCATCTTGCTTATGCCTTCCTCTTCTGTGTGTAATTAGAAGTTGTTTCGAGTAATGTACTATGATTGGATAGCAAACAATTTATTATTACGTAAATCTTCAGTCTAATATTTAGAATAATGCAGTTATTTATTTATTATGCTGCAAAAGTAAAATTAAGTGATGTAGAATGCAGCTTCAATGGCAAAAAAGATCGAAGAACATTTGCAATATCGAATGAGAAATAACTAGTACAAACACAAAAACCGAAACTAAACACTTAGAGCAACTAAAAGTGATAAATTAACCTATCGTAACAAATATTGAATTTAAAATTAAAAGTAGTTAGTCATTCTCAAGAACGATAAGTCGAAACTAGATGGTAAATAAAAAATAATTGAAATAAACCAAGGTTTTTAATTTTAAATTTAATATCAGTTAAAATGTTCATCATGTTGTTGATGAGGATCAAATTAAAGTTAACAGTTTGTAATTTTATTAATTTTTAGGTTTGTAAAATCGGCTCCAAAGATATTCTATGACACTCCTGAATGAATAACTCTGATCAGAGTGTGAAAATCAAATACGGTTTCACACTCTGCTCAGAGTTATTCGTTCAGGAGAATCATAGGATATCTTTTGAGCCGATTTTACAAGAATGAATATTGTATTCCATTTATTGATTAATTTCTCACTCTGGCCAGAGTTGAATCAATGAATGTTTTATTCTATTTATTAATTATTTTGAACCCTACACCCATATGGGTCATTGAATATATATATATTAATTATTTTATCACTCTGCTGAGATTTCGAGCTTATAGGAAGTTCCCCCAGCGGACCCCTGTGTCTGACATTGCGCTCGACCTGTTAAGAAAATATTTCAAATATCTAACTCTCTTGAACGATTAAATTGAATTAGCACAATAATCATTTAATTTTATGTATAATAAGTCTGTACTATTCAAACCTTTAATCATAATAAATGAAAGACAACGCAAGCGCCATCTTTCGTCTAATTTCATGTAGCATCGTCGACGATTCGAGTCTACACGGTAAACAAAACAGATAATCGTTGTTTCACCCACTAAAAAAGGCGAAATTATCGTGTTTATGAGAAAATAAAACAAAAAATGGTGGTGAATGGCGGTTGAACATTTTATTAAATTCTAACCTTTGTTACTGTAGTATGATCGAAAACTTTTCTTCTTTAGAGTGCATTGATTATTTTCTTTATTATACATTTTGCAGTCAACTACCATATGATATCTTGGCAAAAAAGTAACCACACGAATAACATAACCTATAGATGTTATTCTAATAAATTAAAGATTTTGATTCAATAAATAACATGTATCATTATTTATTCAATCAAAATCTTTAATTTATTAGAATAACATCTATAGGTTATGTTATTCGTATGGTTACTTTTTTGCCAACGTAATCTTTTTAAAATAAAAAAAATACTCAAAGCATTCTAGAGGAGAAAAGTTCTCAATCATATGGTATTTGACAATGCTAGGAATACTGTCGAAACTGGAGTCATGTCATACAATTAAAAAAATAATGATAAAACATATTAAATATATATTGTGTATAGTTATTAGAACTCGTATATAAATATAAATTTTAATTTAATCAATTTTAACTTAATAAATATATCATTGATTGCTGAAGCACTAAATTTTTGAAAATCCATTATTACTTTTTATTAAAAACACATTTGTCTTTATATATACAGGGTGTTTCAAATTCGAGTCTCACCATGGGGATGTCGCTTATTATAAGAGATAGAGGGTAGGTTTAAATTCGGCACTTTTGCAGAATTTCATGCTGATTAATATCAGCACTGGGCTAAGTTTCTTTGTTTTCAAGAAAAATGAAAAAAACTGAAAAATGCGATTTTCTTTTTTTATTTATATCTTCGTTATTCGAAGCAATATTTCAATACAATGAAGACATTCTTATAGCACTTTTTTATGATCTAATCGATGGCGTACTAATTTTACTACTAGCATGTTTCGTTTCTTCTGGACCATCATCAACTTTCTTATTTCTTATGGGCGCCATATTGGTTTTTTATCAGATTAAAATCCTCTATTTTTTCTGATTATATTGATATAATATATCATACCTTTATTGTAATCAGTTATCTTCTTTTTTGGAATTATCTTTATTGACACTAAAGAAGCATTCATTTTTAGCAACTAGATGGATATCATTCTGTCATTTGATATTACTATTTATTAAATATTTAAATCGTTCAATTTTTATTACCATGAGTCTCTTTTTATAAATATGTACCTAATTTTATAGGGTTTTAAGTGATTGAAAGGCAAAACAAAGCTTGAATATGAGACCCAATGTTCCTTTAGAATAAATGTTTGGCCAAATGTGTATATTCAGAACATAAATTAGGAGATTATAAAATATAATAATTTCGTCTCGAAATTCAATAAAATTCCTAGAGGGAAATTGTATATTACAATAAATAATTTAATGAACACCTTTGAATTTCTGTTACTGCTAAGGCTTTTTATTGAACATAAATTAAAAAAATATTTTTTTGTGTTAATATTTTTATTAATATTAATGTTGATATTTCGCATATTACTATTTTTTTAAATAATTTTTAGTTTGTAAAAAAAATCATTATGTAATTTTTTGTTCCATTGTAAAACTTTTTTTATAAATATTGTATTCACAAAGCTACAAGTTACATTATATTTTCTATTGATTACTTTTAATTTCATGGCATGCGTGATTTATTAGTATAAAAAAATATCATATGTGGTACCATTGTAATCAGAAAAAATAGAAGATTTTACTCTGATAAAAAAACAGAAGAAACGAAACATGCTAATAGTAAAATTAGTACGCCATCGATTAGATCATAAATAAGTGCTATAAGAATATCTTCATTTTATTGAATTATTGCTTCAAATAACGAAGATATAAATAAAAAAAGAAAATCGCATTTTTCAGTTTTTTACATTTTTGTTGAAAACAAAGAAATTTAGCCCAGTTTTCTCAACGGAATATTAATCAGCATAAAATTCTGCAAAAGTGCCGAATTTAAACCTACCCTCTATCTCTTATAATAAGCGAGATCCCCATGGTGAGACTCGAATTTGAAACACCCTGTATAATCGTAACTCGCGTAGACTGAACAATTCTGTCTGTCTGTTTTTATAGACATCCATGGGTTACAATTATTTTCATTTTTTTTAACTGCCCGAGTATAGTACTTTTTTTATTATTGATTATTAGGGACACGTCACATTCTAGTGTCGCGATTTGACAACGCTAAGTATTAAAAAAATTGAAATTTCTTTGGTAAATGATAACCGGCTGCTAGTTCATGATATAAATAGAAAAGAGTATTCATTCATTTCGTCACAGTTATATAAATAAATTAAATAAAAATGATTTGAAAATAATTAATAAATTATTCTCACATTTAGCTCTGCGACTTTTGACTTACGTTTAAGTACGTTAAACAAATGCACATTAAAACAACTACTTCCCGGGCAAATATCCACGCCCGACATTGAATTAAATAATGTACACTTGCTGCTGCATATCAATAAAATATTGCATATTGAAACAAATTTTTGATCCGAGAAAAATGTAATGCAAAAAACAACAAAAATAACGTTACTTAATATAACGCCATCTGCAGACACGTATTTCGGGAAAACACGTACAGCTCTGTAAGGCAGATCTGTACTGACGAGGTATAGATCCCGAAACCCGTGTCTGTAGATAGCCTTATATTAAGTAACGTTCTTTATGTTGTTTTTGCATTATTTTTTGCTCGAATCAAAAATTTGTTGCATTATGCAATATTTTATTGATATGCAACAGCAGATGTACATTATGTAATTCAATGTCCGGCGAGGTATTTGCCTGGGAAGTAGTTGTTTTAATGTGCATTTCTTTAACGTAATTACATAACGTAAGTCAAAAGTCACAGAGCTAAATGTCAGAATAATTTATTATTTTCAAATAATTTTTATTTAATTTGTTTATAATTTTCAATATTTTTATTAATTTCACTACAATTGTTTTGCAACAGTGTAGCTTCTTTAAGTGAAGAATTGAAATACATTTCTTTTTACAAAAACATCTACTTGTGTAAAAGTTTTATTACATTTTATGGAAGGGATACGCGGCTATCTTGTTTCAGTTTCAGGAGTTCCCCAGGAGTAAATACTCGAACTCCCCGTTCGAGTATTTACCTGCTCCATAAGTAAATGGCCTGATGAGTGTTTTTTTTTTTATTTATATCTAGATTTTCTAATAAATTTAATTTTCTTCCTTTTTTGGCAATAGGAGCGCTTTATTTTCTTCGTTGGATTTGAGGTTTTCTTTCTGCAGGTGGCTGACGTGGCGTGACTTATGAAGGACACTTCATTATACGCCAGCAGTTGAATGAAGAAAACCACAAATTCAGCGAAGAATATAAAGTGCTCTATATTGCCAATAAAGGGAGAACATTATTGAAAATCTAGAAATAAATTTAAAAAAAAAAACATCAAACGAGTAGGTCTAATTCTCCAAATCCCCACTTCTGTAACTGAAACAAGATAGTCGCGTTATTTTCTCACAAAATCTAATAAAACTTGTATATTCTCCAACTTCCCACTTCTGTAACTGAAATAAGATAGTGGCGCCAATCTCCCATAAAATCTAATAAAACTTGTACATAAGTAGATGTTTTTGTAAAAATGTTTGTATTTAAATTCTTCACGTGAAGAAGCTACAAATTAATAAAAAAATGAAAATTTTAAACAAATTTGTTTTTAATAAAAACTTAATAAATATAATTTACTTAAAACATAAATGATATAAATCTCGGATTTTTTTTTTATCTAAAGTAAATATACATCCTAATTTCATTAACTTTGAGAGTGATTAATATTGAAACAGCTAATCTTATTTTAAGTGCGGAGTACAAGTGGTGCCTCTGGACTGGTGGCCTTTGACTAGGGACTGTCTGGCGTACGGCATAACGGTCTCGATTTTAATCTGCATCATCCACGACGAACGGGTGGAATGGTACGAAGCCCTGTGTTTGGTCATGCTGTACACGGTATACATCCTCATTATGTACTTCGACAAGTCCATACAGAAATTCGCGAGAGGTCAGTCGAAAACGTCGAGGAAGATGATACGCTTCTACTCGCATTTCCAGAAATCCCTGCCTGCATGTTTCCGAAGTAATTTTTAACATTCTTATTTATATAATCTTATGATACTAATTTATTACTAAAAACAAAAAAATAATTTTAGTGACTTGAAAGACTATTTTGTTGTATTAATTAAAGTGCCGTAAAATATGATAATTTTGCAGTACTCTACTTTTTTTCAAAACGCTTAATTTTTAAAAGTATAATTATTATTTATTTTTTTTTTCGTTTTATTGGGCATAGAGAAATTTAAATATTACTTTAGTAACATAATTATACTTAATATTTAATTAGATATATTAAATATTAAACATCTATATTATTATTTTATGATAGATGAGTATCCTTTCTTCACAAAATTTATTAAAAACATATATACATTTCGGTCACATCGTAAATCTTGTGAAGAAAGGATAATCAATCTTTTATTAAATAATATATTTCATCTTCAGCGTAACTCAATAATCATTAAAATATCTATATTACTCTTTGTATGCAATATTTATACCATAATACAGTGTTAATATAAATAATGAACCCATTTTTTAAAAATTCGTATTTATTAAACTACGAATCAAAATTAACAATCTTTGTAGCCACGAAAACAGGGAAGTTTTTTTTAAGTGTCAGTTTTGAGTGAGACACTGTGGAGCGCAAAGTTTTCTGCGTGCTTGAGTTCGCATGAAGTGAGTCGCAAAGTGTAGTGCAGCGGGCATTTCGTACCAATTTCGGTATTGAATCACCAACTGGAAAATTCATTAGCACAGGCCGACCGCGTGTGCCTGAGGATGTTATCAGACGTATTGAAGAACGTTTTGTTTGCAGTCCAAGTAAGTTTACCAATAGACTTGGTAGAAAATTTTGAATAACCCAATCAACTGCATGGAAAGCCCCTCGCTGTACAAGGCTTTTTGAATGAATTATTTCCTCGGCGCAGGAAAAGTGAAGACCTAGCTCTACACTTCTGGCCACCGAGATCTCCTGATTTCACCCATTTTATTTGTGGGGTTATGTTAAGGAAGCGGTTTACGTTCCGCCTCTATCAAAAACTCTGAACGTTTTGTGAAACCAGATCACTGCTTTCGTGCATCAAACGGTGGACACATTTATAATGTATTAAGAAAACTTTAAAACTTCCCCTTTTCACGGCTACAAAGTTTGTTAATATTTGATTTGTACTTTAATAAACACGAATTTTTAAAAATGGGTCCACAATTTACATTAACCCTGTATATAACAAGTTTTGAATTTTTAAACGAAATAAAATGATAATTGGCTAACGACCTTTCTGCCATATTTAATTATTATATATTAAAAAAAATAATTGCATCAATGATTCAACAATCTAGATTCCAATTTTTCTCTTGCAAATCTTTTACTTATAATTTCGATGCAATCATATAATTCGGAATCATGATTTAATGTAATATTAGAGCCAAATTAAAATTGAATCAGTTGCAATCAATTTGTTTAATGCTGCCTTCTCACTAAAGAAAACGTTCACAAATAGCATTGCATTAACATTAAAAAGAACATTAAACGTTAAGGTTGCGGTTTAGTAGAAAGAGATAGCTATATAATAAAATCGAAATAATCGTTTGAAAAAAGAGCCTTTTTGATTTAATAATATGAATATGTATTTACATTTTTTATCTTTCTTTCTTTCTTTCTTTCTTTCTTTCTTTTTTTTCTTAATCGTATCCTCTTTTACCCGTATTGGGTGTCGAGGACATTTTTTATCTATCAAGTAATAAAGTATCAATCTAAATCGTTAATTTTCGTGAATTACGTCAATTTACTAGTTCAAGTTAGAAAAGAAAATTGTAAGATATAATAAAGTTAATAGGTCATGTATGCTAAGTTATTTGAATGCAGAATTTAGTAAAATCTTTCAAATTTTCATTGCACAAGTTTTTATTAGCAAAAATATAATTTGAAATTTGCTATAAATTTGATCAATTTTCATTGTTTTTCATTATTGCTTTTCACACAAAATAAACACTAAAATCATTTTTAATTCATCTGAGGAAAATTCTGCAAATTTAAAATTACTTTAATGTATAATACAATATTGTTTGAAATAAATATGTATAAATTATTAAAAATCAACCAATAAAACACAAATTAGATTGAATAACTTTAAATTCTCGACTAGTTTCGGGTTATTAGCCCATTTTCAAGAAAATCGATAATTTAAAGTTATTCAATCTAATCTGAGTTTTATTGGTTGATTTTTAATAATTTACTCATATTTATTTCATACAATATGAACAACCAATGGCTAAATATTAAAACCATTAATAATACAATATTGTTCATTGATCACAACAGCAATCTAACTCGAATTAGTGATTGCCAATATTTATATAGCTATCTCTTTCGTCTAAACCGCACCCATAATGTAATATTGTTGCAACATTATTATGACCGTTTTGCTCAGTAAATTGAATGTTAAAGAATTAACGCAAGGTTTGAATTAAATAGAAAACACAGTGTCTAGTCTTGAGATTGTTATTTTTCATTGAATCACAAAGTACATAGGATTTTTTATGGAACAACACATCGGCAAAGCCATGGAGACTACGCTTTGCTGATATATACGCGCTCTTTCGTTCATTTTTTTTTTTTTTTTCATAATTTTTCTGAATAAATGTAACTGAATTTCGTTGATACCGCAGTTTAATTTTCTCTTGCAATGCACGAGCGTTTGTGGTCTTGTTAGCGTAGACATTTGACTTCAGGTAACCCTATATAAGTAAACATTAATGTAACATTCTCTCAACACCATTATGTCCTTTTTTTCTCAGTGAGTATCTCAAAATTAAACGCAAGGTTTTTTTAAACGTTTGTTAAAATCTTTCATGACCTTTCTGGATAATTGTGGCTTAATTACGTTCATACAGCGTTTAATTCTCTCTTGTAATATACAGGTTGTTATGGTCTTGTTGACTTAGATCTTTGACTTCAAGTAACCCTATAAGTATAAGTAAATATTAATGTAACATTCTCTCAACACCATTATGTCCTTTTTTTCTTAGTCAAAATTAACGCAAGGTTTTTTGAAACGTTTGATAAAATCTTTCATGACCTTTCTTGATAATTGTGGCTGAATTACGTTCATATAGCGTTTAATTCTCTCTTGTAATATACGGGTGGTTATGGTCTTGTTGAGTTAGATCTGTGACTTCAAATAACCCTATAAAAGAATACTAATGGTGTTAAATTATATGATTTGGCCCTGTAGCCAATTTTGATCACGAGAGAGCTAACGACCAGAAAATGTCAAATGCAGTAATTGAATTGTTTAATTGGCGGTATTACATGTGGCACCGTCTTATTGAAACCACATATTGGCAACATCAATAGCATCCAATTTCAGCAGAAAGAACTGTATTATCATGTCGTGATTTTTAAATCGTTCTACTGTTAAAAATGATACATAGACAATTATTTTATGATACCATTATTCATGACTATATTCAAGAAATATTATGTTTAACGTGTAAGTTTCATTCATCTTGTCTTCTATGTTTATTCTGGTAGTCTTTAAAGTACTTACTTTTTTTGTTTGGTTAGCTTGCAGTTTTTCTTCTTCCATATTCCACCTCCATTATATTATGTCTATAATGAGTTTGTTATATCCTATTTTCACTAGTTAAAAAAAAAATTTGCCGGAATATTTTTTATTTTTTTTATCTTGTCATTTAAAGTTATTAATTAATAATAATATTCTATATGAGTGAATACAGTCCGCCCCTTAACCGCGACTAAACTGTCTATTATGGCTCAAGTTATTAATTAGCTTCACAATCTGTGATGTGATGATAAAAAGTAATGTGCACGTTAAATTTAATATTTCCCCTACAGAATAGCTCCGAATATCTCACTGGAAGTGGTAGACTGTTAGTTTGATAATTTATTTATTTATTTATTTACGTAAGTCCATTTACAACAATATAATGCAGATTCGACTTATCGCTAGTTAATCTAAAACTAAAGTAAAAGTAAATTACATATAATAAATAAAAAACGCAACACAATTTACATAAAAAGCACTAACAATCGTTAAAATTTAGATGTTGACTGCCCTGACGCAGTAACTTCCTCAAACCAGTGCGGCTAATATTACCAAAATTAGCGTTGAACTTATTACAGTTATTGGCGATTCTGGCCAAACTATAGTTCCTACATTACTCGGTTCTACAATATGGAACATGAAAGAGATCGAAGGAGCGCAAAACTTTAGTAGGGACGTTCAATTGAATTTGATTAAGTAAATAAAAACTATTGATTTTCCCGTTAATCAAATCATAGCCTAGTAGTACATCAGCATTTCTCCGTCTCTGTTCCAATGTGTCCATATTTAGAACTTGTAGTACTTGTAGTAATGATAATAGAATGGTGACTATCATTCTATTATCATTATCAAACTAATTCAATATAATTCTCTTTATGTAAATAAAATATTATTATATCATACCAGTCACAGTTAATGCTTGGCCAGCTTCATTTTCAAAATAATATGGTCTAGTGATGGCTCCAGCCTAAAATCCGCACCAAACAGTGAATCTTTGTGGATGGATTTGTTCTTCGACAATCACGTGTGGCTTCTTCAAACCCCAAACACGGAAATTTTGGCGATCAATGTGAAAATGCGCTTCATCGCTTAGTATGATTTTGTTCAAAAAATCAGCATCCACTTTTTGATATTCAATAATCCATTCCACAAACACTCTTCACTGTTCGTGGTCATTAGCTTTCAGTTGTTGTGTTAATTGAATTTTGTAATTATGGAGACGCAGATATTTTGTGAGTATACGCTGAAGAGAGCTTCTTGAAATTTGCAATTTTTTTGCACGAATTAATATTCCGGGGGTCTCGAAGAACACTCTCACGCATTGCTTCGATATTGACTATTGAACGGCTTGCTTTTGAACGATAAGTGTATTTAGCGTCTCCAACTGATGCAGTCTCCCTGAATTGATCAATTAATCTTTTCACGTTTGACGAAATTAAAACACTATTTTGACCATATCGATTGGTTTTTGACAAAACATCGTAAGCAAAAAAGTCAAATTTTACAGGAACCGTATTTTTTGTATACCAGCTCTATTTTCAACTGAAGAAATGTTAACATAGGACACAATGCTATTTCTCGAAAAATGCTTAATGAAAAGAGAAATGACACATTTTATATTATTTTATATATTCATTGTTGCATACGATAGTTTGTCAAAACTATTACAAATTTTCACGTAACTACGATACATCTACGATATACATACGATGTTTTATGGGTATCAGGTATTTGAACAAAAACTGAGGTTGACCCGCTTTATTTGAAACGAAACCACGAGTATTCTTATTTATTGGACTGCAGCTAAATCGTTATGAAAGTCTTCCATATGCGACTCAGCTAATGTATGCAGAATGTAATAGTTTATATGGGGTCATTGTGAGGTATGTTAGCCTCTCTTGAACTACAACATATAAGATCTGTTCTGCCCTTACTCACTCACTCCCCAAGCAGTTCCACGTCCTCTATGAACCTGGTAACTTTTTTGGGGGTAACGTTGCTCACCTCTTCGTAGGACAAACGGTCCCTGAAGAAGTCTGAAAGACGCTTGCATCACAAGCACGGAGTATATGCTTCGTCGTTTTATTTTAAGAGTCACATAGCCTGCAGTTTCCACTTTTTTCCATTTTCCACAAATGGTACCAGATAGCACAATGCCCTATCATGAGTCCCGCGAATGTTCTCAGCTTGTTCCTTGTGAGTTCAAGCACCTTATGGCTGTGATCTAGTCCGATTAGCCATTTTGGTTGGCGTAGACCTGGGATGTTGTTTCAGAACTTACGTCTTCTTTCCTCTTCCCATTTTTGCACCACCTCTTTTTGGTGCACCATGGAGAGTCCGCAAAATGTTTCTGATCCAATGGGAGTGGCATCTGCAGCGAATGTTCTCAGCACATGCCTTCTGAGGACAAGCACCTTATGACTATAATCTAGTCCAATCAGCCTTTTTGATTGACGTAGAACTGGGATGTTGTTTCAGTACTTACGTCTTCTTTCCTCTTCCGATTTTTACACCAACTCTTTTCGGTGCATCATGGGGAGTCCGCAAAACGGTGCTGATCCAATGGGAATGGCATCTACACCTCTTTTGGCGAGTTCATCTGCCACTTCGTTGCCTACGATATATCTAGAATGTTACTATTCCCTTCTAATTTTCTGTATTCATTAATAGCTTGTTCCGGTATGACATATTTATTATATAGTTCCATAATAATAAAATTAATAAATTTATTACCCAACAGTAACCCAATTACAGGGTAATACAAAATAATTTTACATTACATAAGATTGGAACATTTTAAAGAGAAATGTTTAATAGGCATGGATATAAAATTTTCTCATATCCATCACTAGTTCAATAGCCATCACTAGTTATTCATACGCTAGATGAATGGTGGCTGAACATTTCATTAAAAAAGATTTCCTGCTTCCTTCTAACAATAGTTTACGATCTTCTACGTACAACCAAAAGAATTAGGTATAGTTAGATAATTATCCTTAATAAGCAGGTTTCGAAAATGCTGTTCACAAAACTTTCGCCAATCCACAAGACGTGGGCAACTCCAATTCTTCTGCTGCATCGGAATAAAAATATTTGAATTTTATATCTTCGTCTTTAAAAAAATTCTTTTCAGTTGACTTATTAGAAATGTTCTTTCTGTGTCATAAAATATGGCAATATTTCGATTTGATGGAGTTAAAACTGGCGCTTACTATGATAATTTCTACCACTTAGAACAAAGATGAGTGTAAAAATTTAATTTTCGGCAGACAATTTTTTTTGTTGTTGAAAAACCCATTGATATTTTGTATAAAATTTGCGAACTGCGACCTCCAACTTTCATTATTTTTGAAATATTATCCAATAATGAAAACACCTTGTTGTATTGTATAAAGCTCCATTTTTACTAACCCTAAACTATCGGCTATTAAATTGTTCTTTTTTCAGCGTTGCCAACAATTTAATGCAAAAATGGCGGCAAATTAAAACCTTGCGTTAATTTTAGGACATTATATTATTTTTGTAACGCATATTTCAAATGTCTTCTTAATATACAACTGCATAGATTATAATTCTTGTATCGGCTCTGAGTAATTTTTCAAGTAGATAGTACTTTTCCAAAGCTAAAAAAAAAAACTAAATACATTATATGATAATATGTTATTTTTATCACATTAAGATTGTTTTTGATAGGCAGCGTGGAGCATCTAAGGCGAGACTCGAGTAATTCGGAAAAGTCCGGCGATTCGAAGAAGCCACCAGGTGGGTCTGTTCCAAATTTGCTCCTTACATTCCTTGATTTGTGAGTTTGCTCCCAGAGACAGCTGAGGGCGGGGTGAACGATAAGGCGCTTAGCGATAAAAGCAACAACTCGCTGCAGATCGAGAGCATCACCTTGGAGTACATAGACAGCGACAAGGTTTTGGAAGTGGTGAATGACGTGCAAAGTATGGAACCGGAACTGGTGATAGCGCCGCACATCAACGGATCGGTCAAGTTGTCGAAGCAGGAGATCGAAGAGCAACCGCCGAAGCTTAATAATAATATCGAGGAGCCTAGGCATAGTCTGTGGTTGTGGCCAACTGGTAGAGGAAAATTTACACAGGTAAAAAAAATCACGTTTTTTAAGGAGAGGTTCCGAACCTGATGCCTCAAAATTAGGTAAACTTTGCGATTATGTTTTTTTCTCGAAATCGAATAAATATTTTAAAATACAGTTTTGTCATTTTTACTGGTCATACAATGAACTACAAATTTCCAGTTAAAAAAAAACATATACAAAATGGCAGATATAGTCTCCAACCGGACATATGCGCACCTTGTTTAATTCTGCGCGAGTCGTTCCTCAGTATTCTCATTTCGTACATCACTTCTCCTTGACTTACACTCACCCAATTTCGTACACACTTTCACCCTCTCTCCATTCTTACTCATGCCCACTTCCTATGATATTCCTTTTTCGTTCTCTTCTAGATTTCGATTCACTACTTCATTCTCAATCATTCTCACATTCCAAGATATTCATTTTCTAAATTTCCATTTACCATTCTAGATTCATTCAACCTGTGGCCTCACTCATCCTTTCCTTCCTTACAAAACTCACATTTTCCATAGTCTTCTCCCATCCATATCTTATTCATCTTTCCCTCACTTCCACATGTAAAGCCATTAATCATATTTTCTTTCCAATCAACTTTTTTATAGAGACTCATATTTTAGTATATTAAATACATGAGAAATAGTAAACGTTTTTTTTTTTTCTATTGTGGAGGCTTTTACTAAATATTTAAATGAAAAAAAAATAAGTAAGAACTGAATAAGCAGCAACAAAACGAAATTCTCCTTTCGTCGCTGTTCATCCAGTAATTTTGAAAATAAACATTCAAATTTAATTTAATTACACAAGAATAAACCTTGCTATTAAAGCTTGAATTTTCATCGTTTTAAATGTTGTTATAACTTTATAGGTAACTTGGATATTAACATGGCCTATCCATCTCGTATTTCTTTTTACGATACCGGATTGCGAAAGGCCGCGTTTTAAGAAATGGTTTCCTTTGACCTTCATCATGTGTATCGTTTGGATTGGATCATTATCGTATGTAGTTGCATGGATGATAACAATAATAGGTAAGTGTACTAACTACTGTAGTCATTATTATAACATAATAGCACTAATATGTCACATGGCGCCGTTGTAAGGATATGTATTAACTGTATAAAATTATTATACTTTTAAATTACGTAAGTAAACTTAATTTGCACTTAAATCAATAATTAATTAACCCACTTTACAACCCATATAATACCCTACTCTATAACCGAACTGAAGTTATCTCTATCAATAAATTCTCCAGAAAACTATCTAATTTCACAATTCTCTCCCAACTTTGCATCCCCAGAGACGATAATATAATTCCTATATTCAAAAATCCTTCAAAAACCCTATTCCAATTCATCACTACCCTTAACCAGCAATAAGATAGCCCCATAAATGCGCGAACTTTGACAGAAAGGCTGTTGGTCGATAGCCGATTGTCGGTAAATAAAATAATAATATTTATTGTTAATTCCTTTCACATTTATATGTATAATGTACTGACAATAAATATTCTTTATATATCAATAATTAATTTATATTATCAAATTATTGATAAATTTGTTAATACTAATTGCACATTTGAATTAAGATTAACAAGAAAAGATCAGTAAAGTTTATAACAATATCTTTTTTTTATTATTTTTTTTTACTCTAATGATCCCTAAAAATATTCAGTGTACTCTAAGAATATTTCGTACGAACATTTCAATTTAAAAACCCAAGTTTATCCAATTAACCCTGTAAATTGAACACCCAGTATATTCAAAATATATTTAAATGATAGCTTGTTTTTATCCAAGCAACTTTTGAAAAAAAAACATTTTTTGATTTTTTTACTCTTTGAGAATTCCGGTAATTTTAACTAACCCTGTGTACACACATCTTTATTCAGACTATACAAAAAATACGAAACAATATAACATAAATAATTACAATACATGTAGTTGTTAGTCTACCTGGGCTATCGACTAGAGATTTTTCTGCCCTATCGTAAATTTATCATCATCTCAAAGAAAAAAAAAATATAAATTTTAGCTGTCTCTACTTTATCCAATTATCTCTGTAAATTGAACACCTTGTATATTCAAAATATATTTTAATGATAGCTTGTTCATATCCAGGCAACTTAAAAAAAAACATTTTTTGATTTTTTTACTGTTTGAGAATTCTGGTAATTTTAACTAACCCTGTATACACACATCTTTATTCAGACTATACAGAAAATACGAAACAATATAACATAAACAATTACAATAAATGTAGTTGTTAGTTTACCTGGGCTATCGACTGGAGATTTTTCTGCCCTGTCGTAAATTTATGATGATCTCAAAGAAAAAAAAATATAAATGTTAGCTGGCTGAAATGTTCGCACAAACGAATTGATAAATGGCGATGAAGAATGTTTAATAAATTTTAATAACTTGAACGGCAAACATAAATAATGTATATATTTTTTTTAATTTTCAAATATATTACAATATATTATTCATTCTCATTTTGTTTGTTGTCCCAATCAAGTTGATTGTTTCCACATTTGTCTGATTGGGACAACAAACAAAATGAGAATACCTTTCGGCGTAGGAGTACATATTCATTCTTCGTAAAGTTAACTTATCGAAATTTTAACCGCAGTGGCAAATGCACTTTATTTGTA
The DNA here is from genome assembly GCA_963082785.1 of Philonthus spinipes. Taxonomy (NCBI): domain Eukaryota; kingdom Metazoa; phylum Arthropoda; class Insecta; order Coleoptera; family Staphylinidae; genus Philonthus; species Philonthus spinipes. The sequence continues at coordinate 9,031,961 of OY720312.1, forward strand.
TTAAGTGTCCCATCAAATAGGAAACTACGCATACGCAGTCAATTATTTTGAAACTGCCACAATGTCGCCAGTGTTATGTCTTTTCTTACAACTTTAGACGTCGTAACTGAAATTACTGAGGGGAGACCTAAATATGAGCCGTCTATTTTTATGTTTAAATTGAGATATTTAAGGGTTTGCATTTTCATTAATATTATATTATCCGACGTATAGGATAGCAATGTTCCACATTGCTTAAATTTATTTAAGAGATTTAAATTTACAATTCCTATTAAATTAATACCAAAAATGAAGTGAATAATATTTGTTTTCTTACCATAAATGGATTTAAGCCACTTTCAAAATTAACACCTATATATGTTATAAAATTTAAAGGAGCTTAAGTCCATTCGACACATTTTAAATTGCTTCAAATTGAAAAACAATACTCAATTTATTTTATGTATCTTCACAATACTTTAAAAAGACAATTTATACTATTCAAGAAATGTTCTAACTATATAAGTTACATAAAAATTTACTGTTCATTTACATTATGTGTATGCGGGAGGAATTTAAAGAATTCATGATGTTCTGGTGGTATATATCGAAGTAAGTCCATCATGTCCTTGTACTTCGATGTCGTAATTGGTCTTACATTTTTATAAAGTGGTGTCAATATAATATTTTCAAATTTTCTTGGTCTACCCCGAATCTTAACCGGTTACATTACCGGTCACTGTGGCTTTCGGATGCACCTCCTAAAAATGGGAATTGAAGGGGATGACCTATGCAGAGGATGCTACGAAGAAACAGAGACAGAAGAGCATATACTTCACGAATGCCCAGCGCTGTCTAGCATAAGGGATCCCACGGGCAGGGAGAAGCCTCGTAACCAAGTGGGGTCTAACCCATGATCAGATGCTTGTAATAGCTAGGCAGGCTGACTGGGTTTAGCCGCTTGGTTGGGAGGTACTACAATGGGTCAGAGGGTATGGCCTAAGTGCACGCGGTGTTTGCTGCCCTCCCTCTCCTAAATCCTCAATCCTTAACCCCGATGTGGTAATAAATCCAGGATTTTAAACTCTGCATTCTCATCCATTGATATCTTATAGAAAATTTTATATGTTTCATTTCTCAAAAAAACGCATCCAGACTATTTGTAACCAATTTATTGCTTCTCCGTTAGAATTCTTCTACCTTTTAAAAACTGCGTCCTCCAATAATCTTGTTGATTTGAAATCCTCTTGTTTCATTTCATTTAGAAGAAAGTTATTACCTTTCCGGCACTTTTTGATAACATAATAATAATCTTGAGGAACAAACATTAAATTATTTTTCTTTAATGACATTTCTACGACGCCAAAATCTATTTAATTCGGTAAAAACGAATGTCCTGATATTAGGAATTTATGATCTATTATTTCTACATTATGTTCAACAGTTTGGACAAGTTTTAGCCATGTTGAAGCTACTTTAATGATCCTATTTTGTCCTGCACACATGTCACTGTAAGCTATAATATGTTTTTGACTTCTTAAATTTTGAAGATGTTTCAAGATGCATGAAGCTATTTCTTGTGAACCTCTGGATGCAAACGTACATGTGAACATTATCATCATGAAAATTGTGAATTCCCAAATTTAGAACGTACATATTGCGTTTATAGTATGCTACTGAAGTGGTCAACTTTAGGTAAGGTAATGCTTTTTGCAAGTCGAAAAAAAATGCGAAATAGTGATCTAGATTACGTAATATTAGTTCTTGATCTTGCTTTAATGATTTCCTTGCTGATTCTGCTAGTCTTAAATGGACATCATGTTCTTTCATGTTCAAGTTTATTCTTTTCATCATAATCATCCGATGCTTTAATTTTAATGTTTAATAGGTCGCATTTTTGGCATGTATCTTTGCGGGGTTGATGGAAATGCAAATTAAAATCCTTTTTAAATATCTTTCTGTAAGTCCACTCTTTAACTGCTTTTCTATTATTTTCCTTGCAATAAAGCTCGTAGAAATTAAACATTTTTTTAGAGTTAGATTAGGATGTAAATATTTTCTATTAGGGTTATGAGATCTAGTATAATGGGATTCAAATTTGGAAAAACTTTTAGTATGGTTATGAACATCCTTTTTCTCTTCGTTAGAAATCCTTCTCGATGATCCAGCCATATGTCCACGTAAATCATACCCTATATTTGCCGAGTTTAATACACGTTTTAATCGTCCTTCAGATATATTAAAGGAATCCAAAAAGATTTTATTACAGACGGAAACTTTCCCGTCTTTAGAATTTAAAAAATACACAGCATAACGTTCGATAGCTTCGTATAGCAATACATTTTGCTTATTAAAATCTCCCAAATTCCAAAACTTCTCAGAAGTATTCTTTCTTTCTGTTTCTTCATAATTTTTTATACAGACTTTTCGACAAAGGCAATTTTTGTTTTGAAACACTTTTGCAGGTATAATGTTTCCAGTTTGAGTATAGTATTTTTTCCCGGTATTTCGTTTAATTTTTCGCAATTTTTGAATGTAGGTGTCAGCATTCTTTTCTCTAAATCTTGCTCCAGAGGTATTGCATCTTCATCTTCAAATGATGAATATTGTTCTAAAATTCTCCTTTTCTTGCAATTCTGGTTAAAATCAATATTTTCCAACTCGTCTTCACTCTCTCAATTAAATAGTGTTGTACTTTTATTCATACCCAAAGGTGTAATAATTTCTATAAATTTAATATTTTATCTTAAAATTCAATTGTAAGTGTATATTAAGTGAATATTTTCACTGAAATAATTAAACATAATTAATACTGATTAATGATTAAATAAAATTACTTTCATCACTGCCTTCGTAAATTTGAAGATCCGCACTTTCGGACATTATTACTAATTAAGTGGACTTAGGTCACTTTCAAAATAATGTTTTTTTAATAAATAATTGTTTGTGAAAACGTATGTGTTAATAATTATCATATAATTTAAATATTCTTAATCGCAAATTGTTATTTATGACAGATAACGTCAAATAATAACCGTTTCTACCGTCATCAGAAAAAAATTCAAAAATGGATTTAGGCCACATTCAAAATAAACGGCTCATATATTGATTGGCACAATAATTTTATGGATGGATTTCGGGCCAACAACATTAATTTATGAATGAAATAACTCTAATCCATTTAAATAATGTTTTTTAAATGACCATTATAATTATTTTAAATTATTTTTACTCATATAAACGTATATTCGAAACTATTCTTTGCGTGAAATGTTAAATTTAACTTGTATTTTAGTTTTTAACCTCACAATCTAAGAATACAAATTAATTTTAAAACTCGCTTAGACTGTAACTATAACAAATAACGTATACGTTATGTTTAATATTTCGCGTATAAAATAGCCGCGAATGTACACGGAAATTGCATTTTCTGGTATTTTAAAGTAATAAAATATTATGCAATAATAATTATAATAATATCATTTAAGTTATTTATCTCAATTGGCTTGTTTCAAATAAATACTAAAGTTTGAATTTTATTAATGACCCTAACAATCCATTACACAATCCATCCAATACGACTTTATATAACCTCAGTAATAGCCCTACCACCTCCGAACGCCTTAAAAAATGGCATCCAATCCATATAAAACCGAAATCCTAAATCACATATGTTTAAACCGTATTCTTAACATCATCCCAAAATGAAAATCAGACAATGACGTTGAATATGAACGAGACATTGACTAGACAAGGACAGACAGAAAGATCTTAACGGTCTATAGCCGATGATTCCAGCCTAGTGAATTTTGTTTTTGTAATATATATATATATTTTTTTTGGTATTACATTTAAAATGATTATATGTTGGAAAGAATAAAGATGTTAATATATTCTAATTTACAATTGATTAATTCAAATATATATGTTATTATTATCATTATTAAATTGTAGTTTCTAAAATATAAAACACAAAATCTCACTACAAAATAATGTTTTCTCAAATGCATAATTTAAATCAAAAATTCAATTTATATATACACATTTTTATTCAGGGCCTACAGATTATGGAAAACAATTAATATAAATAATTACAGGGCACACACGGCTATCGACCAATTTGTATTTTTTGAACTTTAATTTATTAATCTAATTTTGATGCTAAATCTTCTAAAATAAATGCAATATTTTATAAAATACTACTGAAGCTGGTATGAATTAGTAATTGTCATACAAAAATTAATAATAATTATATAATTAAATTATTGATAATGGAGGCTTTTATTCCGTTATAAAGTATTTTAAGTTTTAATAAAAACAATTTTTGAATGTAGGTGTCAGCATTCTTTTCTCTAAATCTTGCTCCAGAGGTATTACTTTGTTTATATATTGGTTTGTAAATTAAATTCACTTGGTTTTGTTTCACTTATTCAAATTTTATTTTCAACTAGTTTCGGCTTAATGCCATTATCAAGAATGATGTACAAATGGGTTTGGTTTGAAATATATACAGAGTTTTACGTTTTATTAGGTAATAAGGGCTTTTAATATCGGGGAATTCCAAAGGTCTTCATTGTCGTTGACCACATTTTTGCCCGCCTTTAAAGCTTTAGTAATTTCTAAACCCTCCCGATAGTTAAGCGCTAATCCCTTATTACCTATGTGTAAAATGTTTACATCGTTTGAAGAAAAGTGGTGATTATATTCAATGCAGTGTTTGGAAAAACCGGTGGTTTGTTTTTTATTTTCGATGTCTTTTTTATGTTCTTTTAACCTAATATCAAAAGACCTACCGGTTTGTCCTATGTATAATGCGTCACAATCATCGCATTTTAATTCATAAATACCACTTTTCTTCAATTTACAATTTTCCGTTTTTATTTTATTATTGACCATTAATTTACCTAAATTATTTGTGTTTGTCAAAATTATATTATTATTCTTTCCTTTTAGAATATTTTTGATATGTAAGGACAGTGGGTTAATGTATTCTAATCTATTCCATGTTATTGCATCTGAATTTGTCACACTATAAAAGTATTTTCGTAATTCTTTTTGTTGTTTCTTTTTGAGCATATTGTTTATTAGATCTTCCGTGTAACCATTGTTAATTGCAATTGTTTTTATTATATTTAATTCATTTTCAAAATCTATTTTATTTAATGGGATATTGATTAGTCTGTGTAAAAGGGCGTGAAAAGTACTGTATTTAATTTGACTATGGGTATTTGAACATTCCGGAATAATAACATCTGTGCAGGTATCTTTCCTATATATCTTATATGACAGTGTATTGTTAACTGTTTTCGTGATTGTTATATCCAAGAAATTCAAGCTGTTATTTGTTTCTTTTTCAACTGTAAATTGGATTTTTTTGTTAATTTTATTCATGAAATTTGTAAATGTTTCTAGTTGTCTGTTTGTACCTGTCTTTTGATATTAGGTTAAAAGAACATAAAAAAGACATCGAAAATAAAAAACAAACCACCGGTTTTTCCAAACACTGCATTGAATATAATCACCACTTTTCTTCAAACGATGTAAACATTTTACACATAGGTAATAAGGGATTAGCGCTTAACTATCGGGAGGGTTTAGAAATTACTAAAGCTTTAAAGGCGGGCAAAAATGTGGTCAACGACAATGAAGACCTTTGGAATTCCCCGATATTAAAAGCCCTTATTACCTAATAAAACGTAAAACTCTGTATATATTTCAAACCAAACCCATTTGTACATCATTCTTGATAATGGCATTAAGCCGAAACTAGTTGAAAATAAAATTTGAATAAGTGAAACAAAACCAAGTGAATTTAATTTACAAACCAATATATTTAGAAAATGTTTTACCAAGTGATTAATGAGAAAAAAGTGTCCGAAATAGTGAATGCCAGTACAGCAAATCTCATTACTATGTATAAATGGAATCTAGAGAAATTTGAACGAGCAAATAACCACATTATATTCAACAAAATTTGCCTTAAAGAAAAATTAATACCCAAATACATGAAAGTGCAGTGCAACCACCAATCAATAGAGTCAAAAAGAGCAGTGGAAGCAACGTATCAGTTATGGATCACATTGGAAATGAAGAAATGGTACAGACAACGGGACATCCTATCAGAACTAAGGAAATTAATCCACACAAGGCTCATCATTCATCTACATCCAATGGAATTTGACTGTATCGATACCGAATTTAGAGAGGAAGCCAAGATTTCATCGTATGAACATTCAAACAAACAAAAAGTGAAAATAGCTAAATTACGCAGGAAAAAACTGAACAAAATTAAAAACAATAGAGATAAAATTAGTGTCAATAGTTGTGGTAAGCAAAATTATGTTAAATTCTTTCCTAGAATCACGAATCTCACTAACACTCAATTCGATAACGTAGAGACAGAATTGCTTGAAAAGGGATTAAAATATAACCCACACATGTATAATAAAACTAATTTAGAGACATTAGGAATAAATGCGGAAACTATTTGTAATAAAGTTTTCAGAGACGAAGAACGATTGATTATAAAAAATAAAACTTCAAACTTAATTAAAAAATACAAATCACACTGTAAAAGTAAAGCACGTAATAGAGACAGCAAAGCAATAAAAAGCATTAGAAATAAACTAAAAAATAATAATCTAATATTATGCAAAGCAGACAAAGGTAACACCATAACAATCATGAACAAAATAGATTACATCAGAAAAACAGAGGAGCTATTACAAACAGATACCTTTTGTAATAAAAAAATTGATCCAACAAACAAATTTCAAAATGAACTTAAAAAAGTATTAAAAAATAGTAATCATTTAATTTCAGATCGAGATAGATTCAAACTAACATTGATGAATCCAAAAGCCCCAACTCTTTATGGATTACCAAAAATACATAAAGAGAATATTCCAATACGTCCGGTGGTTTCGTACTTATACGCCCCGACGTATAAATTATGTAAATTTTTAAATCATTTAATCCCCAGATTCATAGATTTTAAACCAAAATATTCAATAAAAAATACATTACAACTAATAAACAATTTAAAAAATCTACCAATTCCCCACAACGCAAAATTAATTTCATTTGATGTCAAGAGTTTATTTACATCAGTCCCGCTTAACGAACTAAAAACAATTATGGCAAATGAAATAAATAAATCGAACGAATCATGTTTTAAAAAAATAGAACTAAAATCTTTAATAGATATTTGCATTGATCAATGTTACTTCGAATTTAATAATAAATTTTATGCTCAATCTGATGGCTTACCCATGGGATCACCTTTGTCGCCTTTATTATCAGATATATATATGGATCATTTTGAAAATAATTTATTAATTAAACCAGAAAGCAAAGATATTTATTTCTGGGCAAGATACGTTGACGATGTATTTTGTATATGGACAGGTACAAACAGACAACTAGAAACATTTACAAATTTCATGAATAAAATTAACAAAAAAATCCAATTTACAGTTGAAAAAGAAACAAATAACAGCTTGAATTTCTTGGATATAACAATCACGAAAACAGTTAACAATACACTGTCATATAAGATATATAGGAAAGATACCTGCACAGATGTTATTATTCCGGAATGTTCAAATACCCATAGTCAAATTAAATACAGTACTTTTCACGCCCTTTTACACAGACTAATCAATATCCCATTAAATAAAATAGATTTTGAAAATGAATTAAATATAATAAAAACAATTGCAATTAACAATGGTTACACGGAAGATCTAATAAACAATATGCTCAAAAAGAAACAACAAAAAGAATTACGAAAATACTTTTATAAAAGGAAAGAATAATAATATAATTTTGACAAACACAAATAATTTAGGTAAATTAATGGTCAATAATAAAATAAAAACGGAAAATTGTAAATTGAAGAAAAGTGGTATTTATGAATTAAAATGCGATGATTGTGACGCATTATACATAGGACAAACCGGTAGGTCTTTTGATATTAGGTTAAAAGAACATAAAAAAGACATCGAAAATAAAAAACAAACCACCGGTTTTTCCAAACACTGCATTGAATATAATCACCACTTTTCTTCAAACGATGTAAACATTTTACACATAGGTAATAAGGGATTAGCGCTTAACTATCGGGAGGGTTTAGAAATTACTAAAGCTTTAAAGGCGGGCAAAAATGTGGTCAACGACAATGAAGACCTTTGGAATTCCCCGATATTAAAAGCCCTTATTACCTAATAAAACGTAAAACTCTGTATATATTTCAAACCAAACCCATTTGTACATCATTCTTGATAATGGCATTAAGCCGAAACTAGTTGAAAATAAAATTTGAATAAGTGAAACAAAACCAAGTGAATTTAATTTACAAACCAATATATTTAGAAAATGTTTTACCAAGTGATTAATGAGAAAAAAGTGTCCGAAAAATTACTTTGTTTGTAATTTTATTTTAGTGGCTACAGTTTTTAACTTGTCATTATTAAACTAAGACTCTTAGAAAGTGAATCAGTGGTTTTATTTAAAAAAATATGTAATTTCATTTATCATTTATTTTCAGGCGATACATTGAAAATTCCCGATTCAGTGATGGGCATAACCTTTCTGGCAGCCGGCACCAGTGTACCTGAAGCAGTTTCAAGTGTAATAGTCTCGAAACAAGGTAAATTGGCCAATAAACGCAATACGTATGTCTAAAAACAAACTTGTTTACATCTGCAGGTCATGGTTCAATGGGAATAAGTAATTCAATTGGTTCGAACACCTTTGACATCTTGCTGTGTCTGGGTCTGCCTTGGTTCATCAAAGCTACATTCATACCCACGGTACCTGGCAATCGATGGGTAAGTTTATGCGATATAAAATATTAGATTTTTAATTTCTGTAGATACAAACTATTTCGATTATGAAAAAAAAAATGAAAAAATACTGAACAACCGTATACACCCTTCTATAAAATTATTAAGAGATTTATTTTCTAATGCCCTAACTCCTATTTCACTGCTTTGTGTGTAGTACAAATAATAATAATAATTGACGGAATCTCTATTATAAATAATTTACTTTAGAATTAAATAAAATGAAATGGACGTATCAGAGTACATCAGTATATATAAACATAAATGTGAAAGTATACTAATTCTATTAATTAAATAACGTCGTGCTGTGTTATTAATTAATATAAATAATTTCTAAAATCCCGACTTCATATAGTAAAAGAGATTACTGATTATATATACAGAGAGGTTTTTTTAACAGTATACATATCCCCTATGTATACATGTAAAATACCCAAGTTAAACGCATTGATGTGTGTGTTTAGTTGCCTATAATACGCAACCCGAACGATCGATTCCTTCAACTAAGATAATTCAAAAAACAATTAAACAATTTTCTATTTCTGTTTATGACAATATCGAAATGCACAATGTGGACATTTTCCATCAAATATTTCACACAATTTGAAGTTTAGCGTTTGACTTTTAGTTGTGTGTTATAGGCAACTAAACATACACACATTAATAGGTTCAATGCGTTTGACTTGGTTTTTTTTTTGCAGGTATATAGTTAGCCTAATGTATACTGATAAAAAACCTCTCTGTATATATAAATATAGACAGGGTCGCTACAACGTATGGAAACACGGCTCTCACGTGAAAACGGCTAAAAACATAACCACCAAAATTGGGATTTCTAAATGGCATATTTTCTTGAACAATTTGGCGTGAAAAAATCAAAAATTATTCTCAGAATTTTCACATACGGACGCCATCTTGAATTTTTTTAAATGGAATTCGATTTTTTTTATTTTACAACTTTTATAGACCTTATAATTCTGATTACAACCATATACCTTTTTTTAAAAATACTTGTCTTTTCATCGATAAACCGGACTTTGAAAAGTATGGAAACGGCGAAATATTTTGAGAACGGTTTATCGGAATGTTCTGAAATTTTGCAAAGGTTTAGAGTACGTTAAGGCCTTCAACTTGCATTTTTTATTTTTTTATATTCATTTGTTTTGTAAATATTCTATTTTTGGTCGAAACTTAAATATAAAAATTAACAATGTCAACTTAAAAAAATAATTGCCTTTGAAAACAGTTTTCATTAGCCTGTCAAACTTGTAAAAAACATTAGTAAGTAACTGGTTGTTGCAAAAAATGCCACATTTGAGTGAAATGGATCGCATAGAGATTCTCATGATGATTCAACGTAAATCATCCAGATCGAGCACCTATTTCCAGGTCAGTTGCATTTAAAACATGGAATAGGTTTAATGAAACTGGAAGTGTTAAAAATCGTCCAAAAATTGGACGACCAAAAACTGTTACAAATGAAGAAAGTTCATTTAATCTTATGATAGATGTAGTTGAAAATCCAAAAACTTCGGTGCAGCAATTGGCTTTCAATAACAACATGAGCAGGAGATCAGTTCAAAAAATAATGAAAATTGAAAAGTATCATCCCTACAAAATTCAGCTGCTACAAAAATTGAATGAAGATGACTTTGATCGCAGAATTGAATTTTGCGAAACAATGATGAATAGGATAAACGAGGACGCCAATTTTATTAACCGTGTGCTCTTTTCCGATGAATCAACTTTTTGCTTAAATGGACAAGTTAACCGCCATAACTGTCAAACAAAAATCCACATTGTATGGAGCAGATTCATACGCAGCGTCCACAAAAAAATAATGTTTGGTGTGGTATAATTGGGCAGCATATTATCGGCCATTTTGTTATTAATGGCAATATAACATCTGAAATATATTTACAGCTTTTGCAAGAACAGGTTGTTCCCAGACTTAGACGAATATTCCCAAATTATGAAACTCAGGCTAATCCAGCTGAAAACATATGGTTTCAGCAAGACGGAGCACCAGCTCATTTCGGACTAATAGTACGTGAATATTTAGACGTAACTTTTCCCGGCAAATGGATAGGCAGGAGAGGTACAATTGAATGGCCTGCTAGGTCGCCCGATTTAACTCCACTTGATTTTTTTCTGTGGGGACATTTGAAAAATCGAGTTTATAACAACAGGCCATACAATATACAAGAATTAGAAGAACGCATAAGAACCGAAATTGCAAATATTCGTCCTAATATTTTAACTAGTTCATTACAACACTTTGTCCAGCGTATTCATTACTGCCAAGAAGTTAATGGAGAGCACTTTTAACATATATTGTAAAATAAAAAATCATTTATTGTTTAATATTTTATTTTTTCATTTGACTGTTTAATATTTTTTTAAGTTTTGATCAACAATAGAACATGCATTTGTGGTATTGCAGCATTTAGAAAAAGTACTCGTTTGCCTGTTTCCATACTTTTCAAAGTCCGGTTTGTCGATGAAAAGACAAGTATTTTTAAAAAAAGGTATATGGTTGTAATCAGAATTATAAGGTCTATAAAAGTTGTAAAATAAAAAAAATCGAATTCCATTTAAAAAAATTCGCCATGTCCGAATGTGAAAATTCTGAGAATAATTTTTGATTTTTTCACGCCAAATTGTTCAAGAAAATATCCCACTTAGAAATCCCAATTTTGATGGTTATGTTTTTAGCCGTTTTCACGTGAGAGCCGTGTTTCTATACTTTGTAGCGACCCTGTATATATATAAATCATTTGTATATGGTTAAAAAAATAGCGGCAATATTGGCTGAGCTTGATGACAACATATTACAGCCGCATACAATTATAGATTAATGATATTAGAAAATAACCTAATTAAATGTGAGTTTCGTAAAGATTTTAGAGATATATGAAAACACTTTGTACACATTTCTTCACTTATTTTATTTATAAACAGATGTACATTTCGATCACCATGTGATCGTTAACAAAGTTTTACAAAGATTCTTTGTTAAACAAAGTGTTTTCGCATATCTTAGAAAATGTTAATAAAAAATGTAAACATAAATAACATTAATAATTATAACATATTTTAAGTCGAGTCGCAAATTTTAAAGAACGTTATAAAAATAATTACTTACAGAAAACTCGTTTGCAAAAGTCTGTTATTCATAATGTCCACATAGTGAACGTGTAAGTGAAAACAGGAATAAACCAAGATTTAATTTATTATATGGGATTTTGTGATATGAAAATACCAACTAGTTTATCTTCATGAAAATGTACTAAATTAAAGAATTTGTATTACTAACTAATTTATTTTCTGATTAATTCAAGTGATATCACTATTTGAGTGATATTTGGACCATAACTTTGATTCTTCTAAGTCTTAAAAGCAAATATTTTTAGAAGAGACAAAAAACCTACACCCGCCACTATTTTCGAAGCCTGTTTTTAAATTTATTTTTAACACGAAGGAGCCCCTTTAAACAGGCTTTAAAGGATCACATTATTTTGGAATGAATTTAATACAACTATTTCCGTAAAAAAAGTAAAATAAAAAAACTTAAACTCTCGCGGTATTATAGTTAAGACGATAATAAATAACTGCTTAAAATTCTGTTAAATCATATATTTAGGTCATGGATTGGATTTCATTAAAATTGTTCCAATCAATAGCAGCAATATTACAAACGTGTATATGATACATACATAAATACTGACAATTTTGATTTAAAATTCTCTTTGCATCACAACAGTGTAAAATCGATGTGTTATTTGTAATTTACTGCGAATTGTGTTCAAAACAGTTATTAAAATCAGATGAAAGTACGGATATAAAACACAAAATGTCAATGCACATTATCTTTTTCATAAATGCAAAATTTAAATTTAAAATTCAATTCAATCTTCTGAAATTCTGGAATGAACTCTCTACAGCAACAACTACAGATGATACATTTTAAATTATAAATAATTCTTACTGTACTAAATACTTGTAATTGTAATATTGTTATATGATTAATCTTCTGAAATTAATGCAAATTCTAAAATACTACTGAAGCTGCTAATTAAACTTTGAATACAATAAAATGAAATATAAGACTATTATATTCAATGGAATACTTACATCAATTTCAGATATTTTTGATGAAAATAGTTCTTCAAGAAAATAAGAACTATTTTCTTCAAAAATATCTGAAATTCAAGTAAGTATTCCATTGAATATTTATGTTATATTTTATTTTATGGTATAAAACTAATATACATTAAAACAACTACTTTTATTGTATAAAATAAAATATAAAATAAATATTCAATGGAATACTTACATGAATTTCAGATTTTTTTGAAGAAAATAATTTTTCTTCAAGAAAATAAAAACTATTTTCTTCAAAAAAATCTGAAATTCATGTAAGTATTCCATTGAATATTTATTTTATATTTTATTTTATACAATAAAAGTAGTTGTTTTAATGTATATTAGTTTTATACCATAAAATAAAATATAATTGAATATTTATTTAATATTTTATTTTATTGTATCCAAAGTTTAATTAGCAGCTTCAGTAGTATTTTAGAATTTGCATTAATTTCAGAAGATTGAATTATATAACAAAATTAAAATTACAAGTATTTAGTACAGTAAGAAATATTTGTATTTTAAAATGTATCATCTGCAGTTGTTGCTGTAGAGAGTTCGTTCCTTCTGTCCCTGGCAACAACATCGATATTAATATCAGCTGATGAAATCCCAAAACGCATTATTTTAAATGGAATATAATTTTAAATATTCATTTATTTTATTAAATTATCTTAACAATAATGTAGCACAAGCATTTTAAAGTATACAAAATTATTCGAAAATCAGTAACAATTTTAAACATAATGAGAATGCTAATAGATGGATTGTGCACAATGAACCCATACTGTGGACTAGTGATGGGCAAAATCGATTATTTCAGTAATCGAATGCGAAATAATCGATTATTTTCAATAATAAAATGCTGATTTAATTAATCCTATGAAATGTATGAATCAAGATTTCAAATTATCTGTTATCAGAAAATTTTAATTCCGCTTACAAGTTTTTTCATAAAAAAATATTTTAGGCAGCAATGGGCTGAAACTTTCTACAGAGATAGTTTGAAGTCTGCTGAACTCGAATCCACTATCAGAAAGTTTTTATTCTGCTTACAAATATATATATATATATTTAGTTTTAAAGAAAAATGAAAAAGTTCAAAGGGGTGCCTTTTACAACTTTTTTCACAAAAAAATAATTTTAGGCTGCAATTGGCTGAAACTTTGTACAGAGATAGTTTAAAGTCTGCTGAACTCGAGTCTACTATCAGAAAATTTGTATTCTACGTAGACATATTTTTTATTATTATTATTTTTAAAGAAAAGTTCAAAGGGGTATCCCTTACAACTTTTTTCATAAAAAAATAATTTTAGGCTGCAATGGACTTAAACTTTCTACAGAGATAGTTTAAAGTCTGCTGAATTCGAATCCGCTATCAGATATTTTTTATTCCGCTTACAAATATATATTTTTTAATTTTTAAAGAAAAATGAAAAAGTTCAAAGGGGTACCCCTTAAAACTTTTTTCATAAGAAAATATTTTTAGTCTGCAATGAGCTGAAACTTTCTACAGAGATAGTTTAAAGTCTGCTGAACTCGAAGTTTTTATTCCGCGTAGAATTTTTTTTTTTTTAATTTTCAAAGTAAATAAGGATTTTATCACATGGTCACAGTTATTTAAAATAAAATAAATAGGGGCTTTGTGATGGCTTTACTTCGAACTGATATGAAAATGATTAAAAAAAAATATTATTTTTAATTAAATAAAATAATTTGAAAATAACTAATAAATTATTTCCTCTTCGGCTACTGCGATATTTTCACTTACGTTACGTAAGTACTTCAAAACTAATATACATTAAAACAACTACTTCTCGGGCATATACCCCGCCAGACATTGAATTACATAGTGGGCACTTGCTGTTGCATACAATAACATATTGCAAAATTTTTATTCGAGAATATTTGACGTTAGGTAATATTAGGCCATCTGCAGGCACGTGTTTCGGGATTTATCCCTCGTCAGTACAGCTCTGCTTTACACGGTTTAAAGATGCTAAATTAAATTAAACTAAACTATTTAAATTAAATAAATTAAGAGTACCAATCGTGGTTGCGATTTCGGATGCAATGACCGAGCTGGGGAAAGGACGCGAACAATGCGCGCGTTTAATCTCAAATCCAACAAAAAATAACTAACTTCAAATTTTTATTTAAATAACTGTGACCAAGTGAATGAATCAGTACTATTTTCTATTGAAATTATTTTCAAATTTTCTTTATTTAATAAAAATAATCTTTATTAACAGATATATATATACGGCAAAAAATATTAAACAAATATTAAAAAATTACAAAATTTAATTATTTAATATAACTTAATATTTTCGTGCAAAACCTCGACCTGTCTGTAGTCTAAAAGTCTGCCAGCCATAAGCTTTATGCAACATGTTATTTTAATTAACGTACATTATAAACAAACTAAAAATAAATTCCAGAAAGTAGATATCGCGGTTGTAAATATTTTCTACGCTAAATTAATTTTCATTAACCCATTCAATTTCGTTTATTCGAGTCAATATTATGGTCACATTTGTATTCACATTCGCTAAATACATAGATTTGGATAATGACACCTATTCGTAGAATGCACATGTGTTTTACCCCGAAGCAAATCCCAGTGTAAATAAATAATTCGTTTCGCCAATGTAATGAATCAATTAATTTGAAGCATAATCGTTTAGTATACATATATACCGAGTTTCTGGGATAAGGAGCGAACATAGGATGTTAATTTCCTATGTTCGTAAAATTAAATATGTGTAAAAAAATTGCTCCCCTATTAATTTTAGAGAAAAATCCTTAAGGGTGCGGTTTAGACGAAAGAGATAGCTATATAAATATTGGCAATCACTAATTCGAGTTAGATTGCTGTTGTGATTAATGAACAATATTATATTATACATTAAAGTAATCTTAAAATAAGCAGGAATTTCTTCAGATGAATTAAAAATTATTTTAATGTTTAGTTTGTGTGAAAAACAATTATAAAAAACCTTGGAAATTGATCAAATTTATAGCAAATTTCAAATTATATTTTTGCTAAAAAAACTTGTGCAATGAAAATTTAAAGGATTTCACTAAATTATGCATTCAAATAACTTAGCAGACATGACCTATTAATTTCATTATATCGTACAATTTTCTTTTCTAACTTGAACTAGTAAATTGACGTAATGCACGAAAATTAACGATTTATTTTTTATTTAGACTGATACTTTATACTTGGCAGATAAAAAAGGTAAATATATATTCATATTATTAAATTCAAAGGAATGGCTCCTTTTTTCAGGCGATTATTTCCATTTTACTATATAGCTATCTCTTTCTACTAAACCGCAACCTTAAGGAATATTTTTAGAGTATTAAAAGCTGTATCATATGTATCCATTTAATTTACGTTTGTACCTGAATCCACCTCGAAAATAATAAAAATAAGTTGAACAATGTACCATTTAATAAAAACCCTTGCCATGAGTTTGACAAATGTCATCAATCCAGTTTTCACAAAAAATAAACATTTAGGCTGGTATTTCTAAGAATAATATTATTGGGCCATTTGAAATTTATGGAAAACCACTATAAATTATTTTGATAATAAATAAATGATTTGTATTCGACTAATTACGTATTATTATTATAATTTATTCGAAACGACAAGCATGCATTATAATTATTTTTATCAATTAAATTTCTTCGGTAGCATTTCGATAATATTGATTCTGGTACAAACGTAAATTAAATAGGTACCTTTAATACAGTTTTTAACACTCTAAAAAATATTCCTTTATTATTTTTCTCTGAAATTAATAGAGGAGCTAATAATTACACATATTTAATTTTATATGTTAAATTCCTATATTTACCCCTTATCCCAGACATTCAGTATAATTTCAAAGTAAATAATAATTTAACAAAGAATATTACTTATAAATAATATCTAATTTCAATAACTAAATTGTAGCTCATAAAAAAGCATTTTGTTTAATTTTTCGAAGCATTTCATGAAACTATTGTTTGTATTTACATATTTGCTTTAACCCTTTGTGTTCTAGTGTGCTCGCTGTATGCACATTTTAAATATTTTTTATTTAGGCATAAATATATTCAATTTTGACGTTTTCTATTGCCTAGTCACCTAGTGGACCAAGAACACTTCCTGAAGCCTGAAGTATACTGCTAGAAAATATATTACATGCATATTCATTTGTGAATTATATATTAATGAATTTCTACATTTTTTTAAGGTAAAGTATATTAATTCCCGCTTCAAAGGGTTAATACATGCAGGCGATTTATCATGAAATCTAAAGGATGAAAAATTGACGAAAGTATCCCTATTTACTTAACAATAAGCCAAATCTTAGATTAAACAAATACAATTTATATCAAATAAAAAGAATTTGAAAATAATTAATTTTCTTGAGGGGAGGTTCTGGACAAAAAAATATAGAAATTAGACATTGATAGTTCATATTGTATGAAATAAATATGAATAAAATATTAAAAATCAACCAATAAAACACAGATTAGATTGAATAACTTTAAATTCTCGACTAGTTTCAAGAGAATTTAAAATCCATAGAAATTTTAATAAAACAAATTATAAATTCTCTTGAAAATGGGCTAATAACCCGAAACTAGTCCATTAATTTAAAGTTATTCAATCTAATCTGTGTTTTATTGGTTGATTTTTAATATTTTATTCATATTTATTTCATACAATGTAAAACCTTTAGTTTTTATTTTATAAGATGAAGAATTTCGTCTACGTGATAAATTCCCTTAGAAATAAATAATTCATTTTTGAAATTTTTTATGTTGGCTGTGGAGCCTTTAATTATTTAAAAAAAAAATATAATGACAAATAAAACGTCAAGATCATTTCGTATTCCAACAACACTGAATGTGTTACACCAACGAATATAAATAGTAAAGAAATTATATACAGTATATGGAAATTTTATCAAGCTCTTATAAGGTAAGAAATAACAAACACAATCCATTTTTGTCAATTAATAATTATCATTTACTATTAAATGTTCATTTAAAAACGTATTTCACCGAATTCGCCGGGGAAAGTACCATGATGGACACATCTTTTTTTTTTCTATAAACCGTAAATTTCTAGCTCGTTGTATAGCCCATACAACTAAAAACCCCATTTCAAAATATACATCCCACTTTGATAAAAAAATCCCAAAGTTGATCCATTTTCCAGACGTCAGGTCCAGAACATCCGCTTAAGGGTGCGGTTTAGACGAAAGAGATAGCTATATAAATATGGGCAATCACTAATTCGAGTTGGATTGCTGTTGTGATCAATGAACAATATTGTATTATACATTAATCTTAAAATAAGCAGGAATTTCATCAGATGAATTGAAAATTATTTTAATGTTTAGTTTGTGTGAAAAACAATTATGAAAAACAATGAAAATTGATCAAATTCATAGCAAATTTCAAATTATATTTTTGCTAATAAAAATTTGTGAAATGAAAATATAAAGGATTTCGCTAAATTATGCATTTAAATAACTTAGCAGACATGACCTATTAATTTCATTATATCTTACAATTTTCTTTTCTAACTTAAACTAGTAAATTGACGTAATACACGAAAATTAACGATTTATTTTTTATTTAGACTGATACTTTATAGTTGGTAGATAAAAAATGTAAAGACATATTCATATTATTAAATCCAATTGAATAGCTCTTTTTTTAACGATTATTTCCATTTTACTATATAGCTATCTCTTTCTACTAAACCGCAACCTTAATGGCAGGATTTAGCCTCCAATAAATACTACATCTAGTTTGAACTATCGAACAAGTTGCATACGTTAAATTGGCAATTGTAAAAATTAATATGTGGAGCGGAGAAGCAAACTAACCCCTCTTAGCGCGTTTCACAACCAAGTCGCTTTTTGCTTAGGCGAGAATATAACAATATATTTTCAACATATTTAATAATATATTTAAGGATGCAGATCTTCCACGCGCATCCTACATATATACAAACATCTTTATTCAGACAACATTACATAAGCTTATACATACATGTATATTTACTTAACAAGAATAAATATTGTGTTAGTCTGTCCGGGCTATCGACTTGGGGTCTTTCTGAACTCTCTGAATTTATTACAATAAAAGTATCTGTGCTAGCTAGCTGAATTGCCTTGCGTTGTTCTAATGATTTCATGAATGGTGAGGAACGGATGGTTGTATTTAGGACGGATATTTAAATTTCGTTGTATACAGAATTTTGTCAGGAGGGATTGATTATAGGGATTCTTTACAAATTTTTGGGATAGGTTTATTAAGCGCGGGAGTGATTTGAGTTGTTTCATAGAGGTATTCGTTGGAAGTGTTGTGAAAAAGGTTGTTGGGATGCCTGAGTTTTGAGAGGATTCTTAGAGAGGATCTTTCAGCAACTTGGATATGGTATAGGGATGATGGTTTGATCTGGAAAAGAGGATTGCACCGTAGTCCAATAAGGGCCGGCAAATTGATTTATATATTTTAGTTGCGGTTTTTAAGCTTATGCCTTGTTGCTTATAGGTAAGAGACCTAAAATGCCGAGCCCTTACTTGTATTTTGGTTTTGTTGGAAAGGATATGGGGTTTCGCGCAGCCTACTTTAAAAAATATATAAACATGATTTTCTGAATTAAATTAATTATTGAAAAACATTTTTTTTAATTTCTTTTCTTTTTTTTTTTCAAAAAATTAATAGTTGAGGCAGAAAAACCTTTGGTCGATAGCCATTTAACAATTAATTAATTTAAATAGAAAAGAGTATTTATTCACTTGGTCACAGTTATTTAAATGTATTAAATAAAAATGATTTGAAAATAATTAATAAATTATTTTCACATTTAGCTCTGTGACTTTTGACTTACGTTACGTAAGTACGTTAAACAAATGCACATTAAAACAACTACTTCCCGGGCAAATACCCACGCCGGACATTGAATTACATAATGTACATCAATAAAATATTGCATAATGCAAGAAATTTTGATCCGAGAAAAATTTAATGTAAAAACAACAATAGGAACATTACCCAATATAAGGCCATCTACAGACACGTGTTTCAAGATCCTTCCCTCGTCAGTACAGCTATGTCTTGATTAATTAATTTATGTGTGATATACATAATCAATGTTTGTTACGTTATTATGAACTTAATTGTTAATAAAAATTGTTATATATATAAATAGTTTATATTATTCGAAATAAAATAAGAACAACATCGATGTTTGTTGTTTATTTTTTAATAATCTATTGAAGCGTGTAAGTAAAAAAAAGGCAGCACTTTAGCAGGATCCTGGCCTTAATTAAATAATTAATGAATTATTTTCTCTTTAGCTGCTGCAACTTTTTGAAATACGTAAGTACTTTGAAAACAAACGAAATAATTAATTCTCGGACAAATACAATTTATTACACATCTAAATTACATAGTTTTTGTATGTATCTGAAACTCTGCGGTTGTAAAAAAAAAACGTTTGTATTCTGATATAGAGGTACATTTATTTATTTGATAAAGAAATTATTATAAAGTTCACTATAAATATAATCCGAATTTATGAGGTTTGCATCATTTTCTCTTGCTATAGTTTCTTCATTTTTGTTTGTTTCTTTTGGTGATCTTCAATTTTTATATGGAATTTACCAATGGATGTGATTTACGCGTGCTCGATTATAAATCATTAATAAATGGAAAGACAGCGCAAGTGCCATCTATTGCCCAATTTCAAGTAGCATCGTTAACAATTTGGGTCTAGAAGGTAAACGACCGAGAATCGCTCTTTTATTAAATAGATCATTAAAATTAATTAGTAACATTTATACATATAATTATCTTTATTCAGAGAATTACATGCATTTTTATGAACATTAACATTAAATATGCACAATAAAACTAAAAATATGTGTCTGCCCTGGGCTATCGACTATTCTATTTCTATCGGTTGAGAAAACTGGGCTAAGTTTTTTTGATTAAATGAAAATGATTTGAAAATTATTAATAAATTATTCTCACTTTCAGCTCTGTGACTTTTGACTTACTTTACGTAATTACGTTAAACAAATGCACATTAAAACTACTACCTCCTGGACAAATACCCACGCGGACATTGAATTACATAATGTACACCTGCTATTGCATATCAATAAAATATTGCATAATGCAACAAATTTTAATACGAGAAAAATTTAATGCAAAAACAACAAAAAGAACGTTACTTAATATAAGGCCACTTAACTGCGACCAAGTAAATGAATACTCTTTACTATTTAAGTTTCTTTGTTTTCAAGAAATATTAAATTAACTGGAAAATGCGTTTTTTTATTGAAATCTTCGTTATTTGAAGCAATATTTCAATACAATGAAGATATTAGCACTTTTTTATGATCTAATCGAGGGCACACTCATTTTACTAATAACATGTTTCGTTTCTTCTGGACCACCTTCAACTTTCTTATTTCTAATTGACGCCATATTCGTTTTTTATTATATTAAATTCCTACATTTCTTCTGATTACAATGGGCTATAGACTATTCTACCTGCTCTAATATTTATATTATTTATATTTTTTATGAAAGGAATTTATTATAAATATTAATAATCAAGAAATTTCCACGTACTCAGAAATAAATATTTTCCATTAAAATTGAAGTTGGAATTTCGTTTTTAGGTATATCTGGGTAAAATAAATGATTTAATAAAAATTAAACGAAATTTATTATAATATTTATTATATCAATTTACAATAATTTTCCAAATGTTTTCACATTTCCTATTTTTTATAAAATTATTAAATATAATCAATACTAACAAAATATAAAAGTACAATAATTTGAAACAAAATTATACGATAGATTTCTTACAATCAATTTAAATTTTATATGGTGTTAAAAATACATAAATTAAGATGAAATTACAAAAAAATCGATTTTCTATTTTCTTGTACGAAATCATCAAACTATTTTAATTGGTGTTTAGTCTCATTATACCGGGACATCATGTATAATGACACTAAACAACAATTGCAATATTTTAATTAATGTTGGAATATGGCTTAACCTCAAGTTCTTTGGAGCAAAATATGATGATTTAACCGAAATTATTCAAATACAAAAATCCGTAAAGCCAGAAATTATCTTCAAACGTAAACAAAATATTATTATTAATAATAGTTATTATTTGTTTTATTAATAACTATTATTAATAAAACAAATAATATTTTGTTTACGTTTGAAGATAATTTCTGGATGCTTCATTTTTATACAATTTATCTTGTATATAAAAATTATATAAATAATTTGCAAAAAAATGAAAATTTTAAGTATACAATAAATTACAATTTTAAATTAATTGAAACTGCAATAAAATTATTATCATTAGTATACATAATTAATATTTATATTATTTAAATGGAAGACCAGTATAATTTATGGTTAAATTGAATCCCGCATTATGAATTGTAATTAGTTTATAATCCATATATTTTCTATTAGTATTATTTAACATTAATTACAAATAAAGTTTGTTCTTACAATAATATAAACTAGAGATGAGCAAAGTCGATATCACAATTTTATTAATGCGACATATTCTATTTATATCTGTAAACATTCTCTATTTATTGAAAAAACATCAATTTATTATTATTGATTTAATGAAATGTTCAGCCAGCAATCATCTAGGGTATGGATAACTAGTGATGGCCATTTAGGTTTTTCGAACCTCATCAGACTAGTGTGTTCCATGTGCAATGGCTTGATGAAGGCGGCTGAACAGAAATTGTATTGTGGTTATATACCTGACTTTAATCATAATAAATTAAAGATGACGCAAGCGCCATCTTTTGCCTAATTTCAAGTGGCATCTTCAATCCAATTTGGGTCCAAATCGTTGACGATGCCACTTGAAATTAGGCAAAAGATGACGCTTGCGTCGACTTTAATTTATTATAATTATTATTATTATTATTGACATTATTTATTTAAAATCGCTCATTTAGAAACACAGTGACTGAAAGACCGATGGTCGATAGCCACTTAGTAAGAAGATTATATAAAATGTATTGTATTATACTTAATGTAAATTCTACAATAAAGATGCTATATATATACAGGAACACTCGATTACTAAAATTACTCGATTTTCCCCAACACTAATATAAACATTGCAACTGTATGAATAAAAAGCTAATAAAATACAAATAAAAAATATATTAAATTGAATAACGTTAAAGTTATTTTTTTAATTGGCAGATTTTTAATAATTAATATAAATTTATTATTAAATTATACAATTCGTTGCATTTCGCTATTATCGTTTGATATTTTTTGCGGCGCTTTCCTGCATTTAAAATAAATTAAAATAGCCATAAATAACCCTAGGAATACAATAGTCACCACCCCAATAATAGCTAGCATTCGTAGATTATTATTAATTTGTACCAATGCGTCGATTGGAAAATCATTTTGCGTGCTTTTCATCGCATGAATGAACATTTTTTCATCGGATTTTTTAGTCTGATTCAGTAAGTCAACAACTTTCTCTAATTGAAATTGACGTTTTTCATACAGCCTTGCTTTCATATTTATGTTATCCAAAATTTGTTGGTTGATTGATTCAAGCGAGTTGAATTTATTCATTATTATTTCCCATCCAGATTTAACAGCAGCATTAATTTCCAAAGTGGCATTTATAAGGTTTCTGAAAAGACCACTCATTTCTGCAATTGTCCGATTATTTTCGGAATCCGTTCGGAGGCGATTTTCGAAATAATTGACGAAGTACGAATTTCTGAATCCGTGTTCAAAATAATCTTCCAGAGAATTGCTGGTTTTAATATTTCCATCAACATCCTCGCATGATATTCCTCTAATGCTGTTTCCTTCATAGCTGTTTCCACGCACTAAAGTCGCATTGGTTGATTTCAATTTGCTTATAATTTCGTTCAAAGTTGGACATGTGAAATTGTTATTTTCTATTGAGAGAATTTTTAAATTTGTTAATTCCGAAATGTCGATTTGTTTCAATTCGTTCCTGCTGGCATCGAGATACTCAATTTTTGGTGTGTTGTGAAACGGAAATCCTTTGATAGTCTTGATTTGGTTTCGGCTAATGTTAAGGTATTATAGTGAATGTAATCCGGAAAACGTGCCGGTGTTGATTGTTGTAATCATATTTTCGGAAAGATCCAATTTGTTTAGTTGTTTCATATATTCAAAACAACCCTCTTTTATTACTTGAATTTTATTGCTGGTGAGTAAAAGCGTGCTTAAATTTTCCATTTTCATTTTCTCGATTTCCGTTATGGAATTATTTTGAAGAATCAGCATTTTTAGTGTAGGGATGTTTTGTATAAAAGAAATATTTTTTAAATTGGTGTTGCTTATATTCAAAGTCTCTATTATTTGTATCGAATGAAAACTATCTCTTTCGATTGAATTAATGTAATTATTGGATAAATTAATATTTTTCAATTGTTCTAAATTTGTAAGAGCTCTAGTTTCCACTGATGTGATTTCATTACTCGACAATAAAATCACCTCGAGAAAATCCATACTTTTAAACAAATAAGATTCCAATTTGTAAATATTATTGTGCTCTAAATTAATATACTCCAAATGTGTAAGGAATATCAATGAATTATTAAGAGTAGTAATTTTATTGAACGAAAGATCTAAGTGAAGTAACTTATACAAATTTTCAAAAGCATACGCGTCGAGTTTGTTGATTCCATTATGTTGCAACTCCAATCTTTCCAGTAGATTTTTTTCTGGAAACAAACCACTTCCCAGCGCTGTTAAATTATTATCAAGCAATCTCAGGACTTTCAAATTGGTGAAGTCTTTAAACGCACCAGGATCCATTTCCAAAACTTGCGATTTCTCAATTGCGAACTCGTTTATGTCTGCGACGTTTTCAAAAGTGTCTCGTTGAATTTTCATAATTAAACTGGAGTTAATTTGTATTTTAATATCTTTGATAATATCATCACTTATGTCGTCGTAGTTTGGCCACAATTTAAATGAATGTGGATTATATATCATTTTATACGTGCATATTGAAGTCATTTTAACATCATATTCGTCATCATAGTCGCCATAATACTCCCTTACGAATTCTCGATGACAATTATTAGTATTCATTAAAATGGGATGTAATAATAAAAGTAGAATGAATAAATTTGTGTATCTGAAATAATAAACAAAAAACACGAATGAATATATTAATATACATGCATTCAGACAATAAAAACATTGAGTATAAACACTAAAATGTAGATTTCTCTATCCTGGGCTATCTATCGAAAGTCATTCTGCCCTGAATGAATGTTTTTTTTAAATAATTCAATATCATCTAATATTATCACTAACAAAAAAAAAACTTTTGTGTTCCTTTCTACAGACAAATTATATACCGTGCCCAAGATATGGATTCAAACCATGCTGATTTTGAAAATGGTATAAGATAAGGGTGGTTTAAGAGGGATCGGTACAATCATTTGAATTTCTCAGGGGCATTAGCGAAGGCGGAACCGTACCGCGAATTTACAGCCAATAAAAACGCATTTAGGAAAATTTAATATTACGATTAGCTCAAAAAAGTTCTAATAAAGGCATCATAAAACTACACTTTTTGAAATCATGATGAGTTCATGAAAAATATATATATATATATTACAGACTTGTCTTACGCTTGAAATAAATGTTGGGGGAAGATCCATATTTGTAACGAGCAAACAAGTATGGTTAAATACAAGTATTATATATTATATACATACTTGAAGATCTTACAAAAAAATGCAATTATTTGAAGTTGGCTGTAACTATGATTGGCATTTGAAAAAATATAACTTTATATTATATCACAGAAATTCGAAACTTAAGACAAAATCTAAGAACATCAGCGTGTCTTATGAATGTTTTTTTTATACCAAGTAACTATCTTCTCAAATAAAGACGTTATATTAATATTTCTAAATTGACAAAATTTGACTCAAAACAATTGAAGATAGACAAATTTTGATAAGGTACATAACATTAGCGCTAACAATTAAAAAAAACAATATGTGCTTCCAACATATTGTTTTTCTCTATCTTTAATATTAATAGTACTTAACTTGAATAAACCATCGAAAATAGGACACCCTGTACATACACATATCAAATAAGGAATAATTAACTTGTTAATTGTTGAGGCTTCTACTTTGTTATACATTGTAATTCAATTTTAATAAATGAAACACTTTTTTTACTTTGTATAACTCGGATTGATTTTATTGTTGACTATTTGTTTTGATAATGACACGTTAAGGTTGTCGAAACTACAGTCAACAAAGAAATCAATCCGAGTTATACAAACAAAGTAAAAAAGTGTTTCATTTATTAAAAAAAGGAATAATTAGTTTTATGTTAAAATATAATGTAAAACATGTATAATTATCATAATTATATCTATTCGAATCGTCATGATCCGAATACTTATTCGATATGAAAACTTCTATGATTTTTATAATAGAGAAATATAATAATTTTCATTAGAATATTACATTACTACCTGTAAGAATATTTTTCTATATTTGTTTCTATTCACTGAAGTTTGTTTAATTTCACGTAACTAGTTTGATATCAATTTTATCTGCCAGGTTATTTCAAAGTTTAGCTATGTAGAATTTTTCAATCTAAAATTTCACGTAATGGCAAACACAGTTTAGTCCATAATTTCTGTCCTCATATATTTTATTACATTGTTTTGTGATTTCAATGTCAATGTTTCAATTTCACTTGAAAGGAAAATAGGCCGCATAGGAAAAAAAGTCGACACTCTAAATCGAGCTAGGCATTTTTTTCTGGACGTTTATTTCAGTCTGAAGGTTTCTATTTCTCAAAAACTAATTTAAAAATAAAAATTCCTCGTCATATATTTATCTTTGGTTTAGTATAGAATAAAAGCTATAAGCAATTAAATTTGCTATTTGTTGTTTAATAATTAGTGTAAAATAATAATAATAACAGAATTGTTATTATACTGTTTGTTTCTCTCAGTGTTTTTTTTTTTTAATTAATTTATTAAATTTGATTATCATTCATTAATGACATTCGCAATAAAAACGATTTTTTTTAATCAGCAAACTTATATAATTGTTATGTCGCATTCTAGCCGAAAAAATGCAGTAATTATGAAATACAATTTGTAGAAATTTGTAATAATTTATGTTTTATTAATAAATAAATAAACAAACCGCCGTTTTAAAAACAACACCGCATGGGTTTCGCAGCTGCTAGGCGATAGAGTTTCAGATCACAGATCCGCGATCAAATCCAGCCGAAAAGATCGATCAGACCAGAGAAGGCTTTTACAAGATGGAACGGTTCGACCTTTTTAATCAATTTTTCCTATAACTAATTTTATAATAAGATAAGTTTATAATTAGATAACAGCTCCTACAACATTTTAATAATAAGACCGCGCTTTTGAATTTATATATTTACGTAAATGACCAATCTTGTCGAAGCGCCCTAAAAACTTCATTTATACAGTTAACAACGACATCGCATAGTTTTATAATTAATCAACCATATTTTTCACTACATTATAGAGTATCGAAATTATATGTTCTTTTGTGATTAGATGTTTCCTGTAAATATCACACTATTCATATTCTCCCACCAGAATAACGTTTACTTTCTCTCTTATGTCCTCTCATTCCCTCCTGGGCGGAGCTTATTGTCTTATTTTGCGAGCGCTCCAGAGTGGCAGCACTTTACAGGCGATTTCTGCGTGCCAAGATATCTATATTAGTTACTAACCGAAATTCAATAATTTTACATATTTGTATTCAGAATAATGATTACTAAAAAACGCTGGATTTATTTTTTTATAACATTAAAAATACAATTTTCGAAATAGATATTGAGGTTATGTTAATAGTTAAAAATAATCTAAATCCAGGGAAAATTTCTAAATTACACCTATAATGATTTCCCGAAAATATAATTTAATTATTTTAAACCGTATTTGAGATATTTTGTCACAACTTTACCATGTATTTTCTTATAGCGCATTTATCGATCTTTATAACTATTCTGACCATTGCTTAATCTCGTGCAATATCGACATTGAAAAACTAAAAACTAAACCAGCTACAATTAAGTACAGACCTTTCAAAAATATTAATTTACCCAATTTCATTAAATATGTTTCTTACTGCAACTTTGATTTCATTTACTCTTTAGCCAATATTGATGACAAAACTTATTATTTCTCTTCGATGCTCCTGGACTTATTTGACCTGCATGCGCCTTTGAAAACGTCTATTTTTACTAAAAAAAATATTGTCCGTGTCTAACTGATAACATTAAAAAACTGATTGATCTTAGAAATAAGGCCCTTAATCGTTTTAAAAATACGAAGAATCCGACTCATTTGATATACTATAAAACATTATGTAATTTCTTATATTAAATAACACTATTTAGTCTTTCAAAGTCTATTGTAATACACTGTGGCCACAGTGTGGTGAAACAATTGTAGCGATATTACAATAGACTTTGAAAGACTAAATAGTGTTATTTAATATAAGTAATTATGAACGTTCAACAATTATCAGCCTCATCAATCAATTATTATGTAATTTGACGACATTGAGTATTAACAGAGAAAAAAGGCCTACTTTGAGTTTAAACTAAAATCTAATAATTCAAGTGAGATGTGGAAAGTAAACTTAACATTGGCTCTAGAGCTACTTCCCTAGGGGAACTAATGTTAACACTATTAATAACTACTTTGTAAATAACATTCCCTCTACATCATCCAATATTTTGGACATCAATGAATTTTATAAGTCTGACTTTCTCTTACCATATTGCCCTTAAACTTTGTTTCTTTTTAACCAACGAGTCGGAAATTAATATTATAATTAATATCAGAGGGATCACCAGGATCCGATGGCTAAAATGCTTAAATTATGCTGTCCCTTTATTACACCTTACACCTTATTACACCTTATGCTGTTACGTTATTACAACGTAACCCATATTATTAACCACTGTCTCATACATGGACAATTTCCATCTTTATGGAAAAAATCACACTTTATTCCTATTCTCAAAAAGGTTCCAGTTTCAGAACTCAAAGATCTACGGCTGATTAGCTTATTATCTGCCCTTTCGAATATTTTGGAAAATGTCTCAAATTCGATTGTACTTATCTCAGCACTCCATTCTTCCTGCTACTCAATCAGGCTTTCATACAAAATATAGCTGCGCTACAACCCTAACTGACATTGTTGACAAAATAATTACTTCTCAAGATCAAGGGCTTCTTTCTATACTCATACTATTGGATTTTTCTAAAGCCTTTGATACCCTCAATCATAGCACACTACTTACAATTTTGTCTTACATTGGCTTCGATGAAATTGCTATTTTTTTTTTCAAAACTATTAAGTTAAAAACTATTCGTAAACTTAAACAATGAAAAATCAGACGAGATGGAAACATTCAGAGGTATACCTCAAGGTTCCATCTTGGGACCACTATTATATTTAATTTACGCTAAATAGAAAAGAGTATTCATTATCTTGGTCACACTTATTTAGATAAATTAAATAAAAATATTTTGAAAATAATTAATAAATTATTTCCACATTTAGCTCTGTGACTTTTTACTTACGTTACGTAAGTATGTTAAACAAATGCACATTAAAACAAGTACTTCCCGGGTAAATACCCCACCGGACATTGAGCTAAATGTGGAAATAATTCATTATTTTCAAATCATTTTTATTTAATTTTGTATATACTCAATGTTGGTAAAAATGTAATTGTCTAAATAATGACATTTTTATATATATTAATTCAAGCACACTTTTATTTTGTATAACAGAATTTTATATTAATGTAATAAAACATGTTTAAAGTGTAAATTTACAGTCCATAATAGTGTTTTATTATTTATTTATGTCAAATATTTATTTATTTTTATTTATTTATTTGTTCAAACGGTACACCATTATACAAAATGAAAACATAATATATAAAAGAAAAAGAAAAATTAATTACAAATTAATTTTGTCGGGGCGTTAACTTGGTGGTACATTTTCAATATAATATATAACGAAAACAAAATTACGTTTTTATACCAATTGAATTTTTTATTAATCGTGACTAGTTTCGATTACACAGTAATCATTCTCAAACAATAGTATAAATAATAATAATTCACGTATAAATATTTGTTAAACAGTTAATTGTATTTACTATTGTTTGAGAATGATTACCGTGTAATCGAAACTAGTCACGATTAATAAAAAATCCAAGTGGTATAAAAAAGTAATTTTGTGTTTGATTACAAATTATAATACATTAATTTAAAACAATGTATAACGAAATGGAAGTCTCAACCATTAAATAAAGAATTTTATATTTATTGACTAAAGTTTCAGCAATTTACACTTATCTATGGGCATAGCCGGAGGGTATGCCTCAAGGTTCTATCTTGGGACCACTATTATATTTAATTTACACTTCTCAAATATTTCCTGGTATCAACCTAACAATTTCCTCCTATTTGCAGATGATACGCAATTAATGTATAATTTTTCAGAAACCGAAATTATATCTACATGCACGAAAATTAATTCTGATCCAAGCAAAATTATCAAAACATGCAATGAGCACTCCCTCTTATTATATACTGGCAAAACAGAGGCTATATTTTTTGGGCCGAACAAAATGCTAAAATTTTCGATTAGGGTTCATAATAATATTTTAGAAATCAAACAATATTTGAGGAGCCTAGGATTGTACATTGATTCAGACATAAAATTTCAGATTCATATTTCCCGCTCTATTCAAAAGGCATTTATTAATCTTAGATTTATTTATTTATTTAAATAGGCACTGTCTCTCTCAGAAACTAAAAGCAATTCTGTGTGAGTCCTTAGTCTTGTCGCATTTTAATTACTGCGATGTAGTCTAGATAAAAAAACAATTGACAAAATTCCGCGTATTTAAAATTCCTGCCTTAGATTAATTTTATCTAGATAATTTAGTCTATATAAAAAAACAATTGACAAAATTCAGCGTATTTAAAATTCCTGTCTTAGATTAATTTTTGGTATTAGGAAATTCCAGCACATTAGTCATAAGCTAGTGGACATTGGATAGCTCAAAATGAGTGATCGTCCTCTACTACACTTTGCTACATTCTGTCATAAGATCATAATAGACAAAACCACACCCTATCTCTACCAAAAAATCAAGTTTCACTCAGACGTCCACGCCATTATTATACGCTTTAGGGGATTGCTAAGCTCAACTCAGCACCGCTCAGCTTTTGCAGAAAAGTCTATCTCTGTTCAAATACCTAAGGTGTATAACAACATCCCTCGAGCGTATAAAGAAAAATCGGTCACATCTTTTATAAAATCCTTCACAAATTATTTTAGAAATGATAGTCATGTATGAGCATGGACATTATTATTTAGGTATATAATTTGAGTTTTTATTTTTATCAACAGATGATTAAAGTTGTACATTTTCGAGGAACGTTGAGCAAACTGATTTGTTAGTGTGACTAAACTTAATTTCATTTTGTTTCTGTGATGATTTAAACTATGTATAGAATGGTCTAGTTGTAAATCAGTTGCGGCACTTAACCAAGACTGAACTGCCCCATTGGATTTCTAATACTATTTACTGTATACGAATAATCTCTTATTACAATTGTATCTCTCGTTTTGTTGTATTAAAAATAAAGATTATTATTATTAAATCTTTGAAAGCGCGATACATACGATAATATAACAAATACATAACTATATGATATGAGTGGTTGTGAGTTGTGTGAAGATTTGAATGATTAATATCGAAAAACACTTGTAAAAACTTTTCTTCACAAATATTTATTTTTACTAAATACGTATTTCGACTAGGTCGTAGTCATCTTTAATAGTTTCATAATTAATTACAGTACGTATTTAGTAAAAATAAATATTTGTGAAGAAAAGTTTTTACAAGTGTTTTACGACATTAAACATAACTATATGTATCGGTACCGCATGCTTATGTATTTTTACTTTCACCGGATCCCTACCCAAAGGAAGGTATTGTGATCGTAAAAATTTTCGAATCGCAAATTTCAACGAATATGCACGTTTTGAGTTCCCTTGAGTCCATTCCATAGAGTTTTGAAAAATATCTGTGTGTTTCTGCGATAGCACATAAACGGCTAAATGGATTGAAACCAAACGTTATATCTAAGCTTTTTATAACAGTGGAATGATCTGAAAAGCTTTTATTCACAATCAAAACTCATTAAGTGCAGCTTTAGCGATTATTCATGTTTTTAATTTGGATAGATTTAATTCAAATTAAAGTTGTAGATTTTGAAAAAATAAATTTTGTTAATAACTTTTTTTATTGAATAGGGTTTTCCAATAAGGGCGGGTCGGTGTTGACAGGCTGTGGCGGTCATGTTGTTTTGCCGGCGTCTGTCAAATCTATTGCTTATTAAATAAAAATGATTTGAAAATAATTATTAAATTATTTAAACATTTAGTTCTGTGACTTATGACTTACGTTACGTAAGTACGTTAAACAACTGCACATTAAAACAACTACTTCCCGGGCAAATACCCACGCCGGACATTGAATTACATAATGTACACCTGCTGCTGCATATCAATAAAATATTGCATAATGCAACTTTTTTTTATCCGAGAAAAATTTTAATGCAAAAACAACAAAAAGAAAGTTACGTAATATAAAGCCATCTATTGCTTATTATTCAATCGCTGATGCCAAATCACCATGGCAAGTTACACGACTGAGCAGCAAGTCCAGAAGATACAAAGATTGTTCATTTGTACAAACGTTACAATGCGCCCATTTTACGGCAAACGCGGTGACTCTTCAACGTTTGGTGGCCAAATTTGAGACCGATACGTCAAAATAATGCTAGGTCGGCCAAGAACATCGCCGTTTTCACGGACAGCGGCGATGTTCTTGGCCGACATAGCATTATTTTGACGTAGAACCCGAAACAGTCAATTCCTAGCTGTGCACAAGAACTCGGCCTTTCGTAGACTTCAACTTGGCGAATTTTGCATCGGGACTTGGGCCTGCACCCGTACAAGATCCAACTGATCCAGAAGATAAAGATAATGACTATAGACAACGCGGTTTGTTCTCTGACTGGGCTTTGAAGCGTTTGGAAGAGGATCCTAATTTTGTGCAAAAAATAATCTTTAGCGATGATGCACATTTGTGGATGAATGACTTTGTTAACAAATAAAATTGCCATGTATGGGACAACGCCAAGCCACACGAGTTTCGCCAGATGGTAATGCATCAACAAAATATGACGGTTTGGTGCGAATTTTGAACCGGCAGCATCTTTGTTCCGTATTTTTGTCGAAAACGACGTTGGTGTGGAAATAAGAATTAAGGGAGATCGCTAGGATATTATCGATTATAATCTTTTTTTTTTTTGCTCGAATTATTAAATGTTCATTCAAAAACGTATTTGACTGAATTAACCGGGGAAAGTACCATGATGGATACATCACCATTTTTTATTAAAAATGTAGTTTAAATATAACGTCGGTTTAACAAACTTTTTTTACTATTACACGATTTTAATAAATTTCCTAATAACTAAGATAATGACGTTTTTAATTTGTAATTAAAATTTTGAAAAATTTTCATACTTATTTGGCAAATTATGATTTGTACGTCAATCTAACAATTCACCGCCAACTAAACACTCGGTGATTAAAATCGAACATATTGCTTTTTGCGCGGTGTGATCATTCTTTACACCAGTGGGTCTCAATCTTTTTCTTATGACTGACAACCACGATTGTATTAGTGGTAATAAAAAGTAGTATTTTCATTATTAACAAATTAAACCTTGGTTTACAACAAAACACGTAAATGTTCTAGCACTAATCTAAAATACACAGAATAAATTCTTGAAATATCAAGTTTGAAAAATTATATTAAAAAAAACAGACTGTACTAGTTTTTAGTATAATTAACCAAATTTAGGTTTTATTATTTACTATAAACCGTTGGAATCTACTTACAAAATAGCTTTAAATAATAAAATATATGGCAGAAAGACCCCAGGTCGATAGCCCGGACAGACTAGCACAATATTTATTCTTGTTAAGTAAATATTAATGTGTGTATAAGCTTATATAATGTTGTCTGAATTATGTTTGTATATAATAATATATTTTAGGAAATTAAAAAAATGTTAGTTGAAGTTAAAATATGACTATTATAATTAAAATAATAATGATCACACTTACATTGCAAACATCTTCTCCAAATAATCGCTTTCAACTGAACTGTATTACGCTAAACTGATATGTTATGAGGATGTTGGTTGATACAGATTATTTTATCATCACCATAGGAACGATATTTTTTAATTGCCAGTGTTATTAAAAAATAAAATAGATAAAGCTAAAACTAATAAACTAACACAAATAATCACCAATATTTTGTAGTAAAAATAAGAAAATAAATTTAATTTAATTCGCTCAAAGAAGCAGCATATACAGGCTGGAAAATTCGTTGTCCAGCTTATTTCTTCGAAAATATTAAAAATAAGTTTAACTTAAGTATACGTAAGGGGTGATGCTTATGTAACGTGACTTCTGGTTTCATCAATTTAACCTTTGATGACAGAAGTCAGTTGATTCCTTTTTTATTCCCTTGACTGGGTTGTGAACAACTTAAGTCAACTTTACACGATTTTTACGACTGTTGTTTATTAAATAATGATGAATACACT
Organism: Philonthus spinipes; assembly: GCA_963082785.1. Lineage (NCBI taxonomy): Eukaryota > Metazoa > Arthropoda > Insecta > Coleoptera > Staphylinidae > Philonthus > Philonthus spinipes. The sequence continues at coordinate 9,066,776 of OY720312.1, forward strand.
TTTTAGGCTTTAGCGCTGATATTTAGAACTGTATAGTTTGAATGCCCGAGAATTTCTCTTCCAAAAAAGGTGAAGTTGGTCTCCTCGACACCAGAACAACCCCTCCCTTTTTTGGGCGATAATAATATATTAAAATCTAATTAAGCACGCATAACATTGGGAAGCAAGATGTAAATAACAAAATCAAAAATATTTATATAAGGATAAAGATTTCGCGGACAGGTATTAATGGTATTTATTTATGATATGATTTGAAAATGAACAATATTTGAATTTAGAGTTAATGACTTATTTGCTGTTCCAATGTTATCTGTGCGAATGAGATAACGAGTTCCTTAATTTACAACAGCTAATATTATTTAATAAATAGATTACAATAATCGAATAATATATAAAATATATACATGAAATATTTATAATAATAATATTAATAAAAATAATGTATATTATTATTATAAAATGTACTGGGGTACATTACACTTACCTGCAAAACCGAAAGAAAAGCGGTTTTTTTTGCTTGAAAACGAAACAAAATAGATAAAAATCCAATTACACCAGTAACTTTACCAATTTAAAATTTGATCGGCTTCGTTGAAAGTCCTGAAAAGTGCTGAGGTTCCATGATACAGCTCCCTGTAGAAGACCTTTTTAAAAAGGTTTTTGCGGTGACGGCTCCTGCAGATGCGGAAATCATCTAATATCAAAATCTACAAATGCGTTGCATTAATAGTACTGCTGTTGATCGTTCGGTTTTGAGAAAAAAAAATAACAAAATGTATCAAGGTTTTCGAATCTAAATCATATAATTTTGTGATTTTTTTATATTTTCTTATTTCGTTTATTAATAGGCAATCATACATATTCTAAATTATAAATTAAGTAAAAATGTTTGTCCTTAAAAACTTAGAAGTTGCAGAAAGATCTGCCCTGTGAGTGCTTACCAAACTTAGATACCCGAACAATCCCCTACACAATCCATCTAACACTCTCATGTATGACACTTATAAAATCCCACCCATTAAAGAACGTATTGAAATCCTTTCCCTAAAATTTTCTGAATAACTGAAAGACATTCTTATTAATAAGTGAATATTAAAATTAAATTTTGACAAACGATGTCAGTATTCCTTCGGTATAGCGATAAATAAGAAGTTTTTTTGTAGCATAAAAGAGATTAAAAAAAAGAATGATTTATAAAAGAAAATATATGTTATGTTATATCATTGTAATCAGAAAAAATAGAGGATTTGAATCTGATAAAAAATCAATATGGCGTCCATAAGAAATAAGAAAGTTGATGATGGTCCAGATGAACCGAAACATGCTATTAATAAAATAAAATGAGTACGCCATCGATTAGATTATAAAAAAGTGCTATAAGAATGTCTTCACTGCATTAAAATATTGCTTCAAATAACGAAGATATAAATAAAAAAAGAAAATCGATTTTTTCGGTTTTTTTGAAAACTTAGCCCAGTTTTCTCAGCGGGATATTAATCAGCATGAAATTCTGCAAAAGTGCCGAATTTAAACCTACCCTCTATCTCTTATAATAAGCGAGATCCCCATGGTGAGACTCGAATTTGAAACACCCTGTATATAAAAATGTTTTGAAAATAATTAATAAATTATTATGTAATTCAATGTCCGGCGTGGGTATTTGCCCGGGAAGTAGTTGTTTTAATGTGAGTCACTGAGCTAAATGTGGAAATAATTTATTAATTATTTTCAAAACATTTTTATTTAATTTATTTAAATAACTGTAACCAAGAGAATGAATACTCTTTTCTATTTATATTCTAAATTAAAAATTAAATAAGAATAATTATTAATCAATCATTTTCTGCGACCATGTGAATAAATCCTTTTTTTTCAACTACTACTAAATATTTATTTTCTGAGAAAAAATATAATACATTCTATATAATCTAACTTGATTTAAAATAAATATTTGCATAAATTTTTAAATAAGGACTATCGACCTTATTAGGTTTTTCTGTCCGGCGTTTGATGTGGAACCAGGTCGAGGACCGGTTAACACCCCCCACCGCCGTTTTTACACCATCGGCCGTAGTTGTTAATATTTCATGCATCGCTTTAGCACAGTATATACCATAGAAAACCTATATACGTATACTGTGGTTTTAGAATGAAGAGAGAACCGCGTGAATGAGTGAATCCTCGCAACGTAAATAAACATTCAGACACTTCACTCGGTTTTAATGTTGATTTGCATTTTTCTACATTTATTCAGCAATTTTTTCCATCGGCAGAGCCTAACCGTTGAAAGATTCCGTTGAATTTTCGATATTTTCATATCAGAAAATTTATCCTTTTTTTTATTTCTAAAGAACAGGAAAAATGCTACCTGATCTACTTCTTGATGTTCAATAAGCTAAACATATTTTTAATAATACAGGGTATACAATTTTCTCGATTCATTTTAAATCACCTTTACAATGATATCACATTATTAGTAAAATTGTAAAACAAACCAAGTGATTTTTATTTTTGAAACATTTATTACATTATTAGTACTTGCAATTAAATGTTTATATACAGGGCGAGTCACCGAAGTGCCCGTCTTCGATAATTCCCTTGACGTTAGAAATTCAGCATTAATTTATTAATAAAACTTGCTTGACTCCTGAAGACACATAATTTAAAATTATTTTCATATATACAGGATGATCCATTTTCACGGAATTGGTATCAACTTTGTTAGTTTAAACGGAACGCCGTATATATTATATTTTTATTCGATTCCTCTTTAAATTTTCTTTACAGCAATATAACGTAGTTAGTAGTTTTGACCAGCCGTTAATGTAAAAAAAATATTTTCTAAAAATTTTGACAGGTGCGGAAGTGTACTAAAAAAATCATTATTTTTGTGTTTTTTGAGATAAAGAAATGAAAATTTGTATGCATACTAAGATACTATGCAGTGATAATTTTAAATGTGAAATATTTTTATAGTGTTTTTAAAAATATGTTAAAAGTGTGATTTTTCAAACCGATGTATTTTTTTTTTTTTTTTTTCAAATGGCACCCTACAATTTTCATTTTTTTAACTTGTCATAAAAAGAGGAACATTTTTTGTATACCATGCTATATGCTTATCTTTCGTAGTTCAAAATATTTCATATTTTATGTTGTTTTAAGACGTTTTAAGAATTAATTAAATATAAATAATAATGTTTTATATAATTAAAATTTCGCATGATTTGGCCTCATTTATAAGATCAACCATTATTTCGTACTCACATATAGATTTTCCACAACGTTAATTTAAATAGAAAATGTTATTTATTTTGAATTTGGTTTTCAATTTTCTTTATTTTTGATGCTTGATTACTGTCATTTCTATTGTTTTTCATGTCCAACTATTAAATTCATTGTGAAAATGTCATATAAATACTATAAAATGTGAAATATTTCAATAAATACAGAAGATATGTATATAGTATGGTTTAATGAAATATTTGTATCTTTTTATTACAATTCAAGAAAAAAATATAAAAGTATAGAGTGGCATTAAAAAAAAATACGTCCGTTGGAAAAGTCAAATATTTAAAATTATTTTTCGAGCACCCTGTATAAAAATATTTCACATTTAAAGTTATTATTGAATAGAATTGTATTATCGTGGTATGTATAAAAAAATCATTTCTCCATCTCAAAGCACGTTATTTTTCGAGCACCCAATATAAAACTATTTCACATTTAAAGTTATTATTGCATAGAATGGTATTATCGTGTATGTATAAAAAAATTCATTTCTCCATCTCAAAACACAAAAAAGTAATGATTTTTTTAGTATACAACTGCAACTGTCCAAAATTTTAGAAAATATTTTATTCTGCAGTAATGGCTAGTCAAAACTACTGACTATGTTATATTGATGTAAAGGTAATTTAAAGGGAAATTGAACAGAAAAATAATATATAGGGTGTTCCATTTGAAATCATAAAGTTGATATGAATTCCGGGATAATGGGTCACTTTAAACAAAACAAAATAGATAATGTACAAAAACAAATAGATAAAATAATAATTATCCGTTTTAGGCAATATAGGAAGTACATTAATTCAAAACACATTTTTAAAAATACACCAAATACATGAGACATGTCTGACTAAAAAAATTATACTAGAAATAAAATTTAATTCAATTACAAATTCAATTTCTATTTTATATAATATATTTTCTAAAAGTTCTAAAGCTGAAGAAAATTCAAAATGTTATTACTCTACATAATTTTAAATATGTAGGAGTATATAAGACTTTTATTATGATATATCTTTTATATCTTCTTATTTCAATTTCTATTGTTAAGACTAATTTTTCTATATAATGTTATGGTAAAACCATATCATTATATAAAAATTAAAAATTCATATATATTTTTATATAAATATTATGTTTTATATTTGTTTTATAATTTTTAACCTTCTAATTTAAGTTAATAACATAAAACATTTTATATATATATACATATATATTCCTTGTTAATTTTGATATAATAATAATAATCTTTATTGTCCAAACGGAAAATCCCAATACAGGACAAAATCAAAAACAATGTAATAACATAACACTAATAATACAATACAAATTATATATAATTGAAAATAAATGCACTTAATGATATTAAAACAAACAAACAAAAACAATATTAGTGGCAAGAGAAGTAAAGCGCAGCAATGAACCAAAAATAAGATTAAAAATGATAATTAAGATTTCTTCACATTATAAAAAATATCGTCAAAATATTTATTAGAATTGATACTAATATGAGTGATCGGTGCTTTTAATAAGATGTTAGTTCTGGCTGTAGAAGTATAAATTGTAATATCTTGACGTGATGACAAGCGCGGAACATTAGGGCGAGTATAACACGTATATGAAATGTGGTGTTCATTTCATTTGAAAACTATGAGTCCTAGAGAGTTGAAATGTTGACAGCTTATATTAGTCATAATTTTAATTAAAAATATGGGACCACTTTTTTTTTCAAAAAAATGTTGTTTCGTAGATATATAAAAAAATATTGCTTAAATTTTTGAAAATCAAAAAAGTACTCCCATATTTTTCAAGACAATTCCATTCTAGATATAACCTGTAAGTTTCATCAATATATGACAACGCATGTCGAAATGGGATTGAAATTAGTTTTAAAAATTTTAGTCCAGTAAAATGCTACCACCTTACGAATCTAGCCTTCGTTCAAGCTTTTGTACACTCAATGCCAAATTAACTCGACGCGGCGGTTTTCAGCTGAGCGGGCGATCATTATACGGCGCGGTATGCGTTCATTTTTGTTTTCTTTTGTCAATAAAAGAAAACAAAACCGTATTTTATTTCGCTTAAAATAATATTTTTGAACTATAATCCATAATTTAAATAAATTGCCAGTTTTATATAAATGGAAATTCGGATCCCAAATTAAACTTTCAGAAAATAAATAAAATTAATTATTTTTTACAAAATTTTAAAAGCGTAAAATATTAAAAATTTCGAATAATTTTAACACAAATTTTAATAATTTCGCATTTTTTATACCCTAAAAGATGAAAACATATTATAATAGCCAAAAAGTCGATAGTCATTTAACAAAATATAGATATATGTTTCATGACCAATTAGTTATGCAAAATCACTATGCATATACAGGATGTATATGAATAAAAGGGAAGAAATAATTTTCAGTGTTAATTTCTTTGTATTGAATACAAAGAAGTTAACACTGAAAATTATTTAATTTGTTATTTTTTAGTCATTCTAGGCATTGTGTAGAGGAAAAAAAGCTGCTTATAGTCGTTAGTCATTTTTTGTGCGTATGAAAACCCATAAAATTAATAAAAAAAATGAAGATGTCACGAAAGTAGTGGTTACGATGAAATGAAAAATGTCACGAAAACTGTTAAAACGACGTTATAAATTTAAATTTGCACTTAACTTTGTTAAAAACTTGTGAATAGCTACCAGATATTTAATACATACATACATAATATCACTATTATACAGTCAAAATTACCGGAAAATCTAAATAATTCACAAACAGTTAATAATTTTTAAAAAAGTCCACTTCGGATTTATTTCATCAAAAAATAAAGATTACAAAATTACAGAATTAAATTAAATGATAAAGCATATGTAATCTTATTTATGAATTGCTTACAACTTAAAAACAATGCATTTTATTTTAAAGCAATTCCCACAAAAAGGTCTTAGAATTAATATTACATCAACATGAAAAAACGCAAGTTTGCTTTATGATTTTACCAAATTGAACATAGTGTATATTAAAAATGTATTTAAATGATGGCTTATTTTCATCCACTAAGCTTTTATTTAAACTTTTTTTTAATTCTTACGCCTAGAGAATAATTTAGGTGTTCTGCTAATTTTAATTAACCATGTATATAAATTTTCATTGCAATGAATATTTTCGTGAATAGATCATTACTTTTATTTTTGTGGGTTGTTGTAAATACAAAAAAATATATAGTGCTATATTTTTTTGTATTCACAACAACCCATAAAAATGAAAGTAGTTCAAGCAATAACTTTTAGTCTATAAAAAGTTAATATAGTTATTTTTACAAACTACGGCCATTTTCAATGTGTAAATGTTAGGATTAATCATTTAACACTATTTTTTTATAAATATGAATAAAATATGTGGTCTCATTATGTTTTTTAAACACGAATAAGTCTTATTCGAAATAATACTTACCGGCATATTTTTTAATCGTTTATTTCTACAAAAGAATTAAATAGAAATTTCTTCCATTTTAAATATAATTTAAAATTATATTTTGAATATTCCAACGAAATATAATTGAAAATAGGTTATTGCAACAACTTGTAATAGCAGGTGAAGAGGAAGCAGAAGTTGCCATAGAAAAAGGAAATATTGATGCTATCCACACATAACGATAATTGCAAAAAATCTGCACAACGGAGCCAAAAACAAATTTTGTATATTTTGTACCACCTGCAAAACACTTAGCAAACCGATACTAAACACGCTTTTGAAAAAAAATGGATTGGAACTTCAACAAGTATGGAATCTGTCATAATTGCAAAAGGATTTTAAAAAAGTGTACAAATGTTTTGTGTAAAATATACAAAAAGTAGTGTTACAAAAGAACTATTATATGAAAAACCGTACGGATAAGTTACTGCAATTTTTAACAAATTAAAAGAATTAGTTAAAAAATCAAGAGGTTCCTCAAAGCAAATAGTTCCAATAAAATTATGAAAAAATCTAGATACCAATATAATTAAATTTCGTGTGGCTGAAAAAAAAATTATGAAGTACCTCAATTCATCCAATACAAGTGACCCTTACAAAATGTTAAGCCTGAGAAAAGATAAAAAATACAGTAAATCATATTTTTGGATCGCATCAAAATTGTGCATCATATTTTTGCACAGGGCTTACATAAACAAGATATTTAAATATATTGGATGTGAAACTGTGAATTACACCAAAAAAAAAATATTTTAAATTGTCAACGCAAACGGGAAAGTCGTACGAAAAATAGAAAGGACAATAAAATAATATGTACAAATAGATGTGATCCCGATGGTGATTATGGAAATATTTCCTAAAAATGGAATTAAGTAAGGAGGATTTTGATAATAAATTAAGTCAACTTGAAAATACACTACGAAAATCTCGGGAGGAAATTTTAATCATTGAAAGAAATACAAGACGACAACATTCAAATCACATTTTGGACGAGTTTATCATCCCAGACTAAAAACCAACCTGGAAAAAAAAACGAAAAGAATATTTATTAAAATACATTCAGAGGAAATAGTGCAACAAATTACAGATTGATGCATGAAGATGTTGCAAAAAGTAAATTTGAAGAAATAACTGGATTTAAATTAGAACCTTGTGGTATATTTATAGGAGAAAATGAACTCTTGTTATGTGTGATTGTCTAGAAATAGCTAAAAATATAGAACTTCGATTAAAAAATACACATAATTAATTCTTTCAAATACGAGGACAATTATATCTGTCTAAAAGGAATATTTGTTATTTTATAGTATGGACACCTAATGAAATACACATTGAAAACATCTTGAAAAATAATTCATTTTGGGAAGAGAAAATGTTACCCAAATTAAAAAAAAATCTATTATTTTTCTGTTGTAATGGAAATATTTAAACATGATAATTAATATCGGTTTACTGTTTTGTTTTCTGTTACTGTTGTTGACTAATTATGATTATAAAGTTGTGTTTTTTTTTTGAATATTGATGAGCAAAATTGATTATTTTAATAATACGAAATAATCAATTATTTTTGTTTTCTGTTACTGTTGTTGACTAATTATGATTATAAAGTTGTGTTTTTTTTGAATATTGATGAGCAAAATTGATTATTTTAATAATACGAAATAATCAATTATTTTTGGTAATAAAATGACATTTTTTACCCTGTATATCAAAAGTGTAACATAACATAATTTATATTACTAATGATTTTAATAATTTATTTACCCAATATATTAATTTTAATAAGACAATTAAAATAAATCACGCAGAATTAAATATTAAACAGTTAAAATAAAAATATATATAATATAAAATAAGAAAGTATCCTATGGTTTTCAAAGGAAATTAAACATTGCTTTCAGCTCAGCATTTTAAAGTAATTTTTAAGTTATATTTTTTATGAAACATTTTTTTATGTAACATATGAATTTCAGAAATCATTTTTTGTACACTTTCCAACATTAACGACTGATTAGTGTAATGGGGATAAAAAATTATAGAGGCATATTCTAAGCGACTTTTGACGAACGCATAATATAAAACCTTAAGTAACTCCACATCATAAAAATACTTAGATGTACGCATTAAATAACAGGTGAATATAGGAATATAACATGTAAAATTAAATAAGTGTAATTATCAGCTCGCCTATTTTTTTCAGAGAAAAATAGTAAAGGAATATTTTTTTTATTTACGTTTGTACCAGATTCCAAATAATCGAAATACTACCAAAGAAATTTAAATGATGAACAATAATTATAATGCACGTTTGTCGTTTCTGATAAATCATAATAATAATAATACGTAATTAATGGAATAGAAGTTATGTTGGGGTTTCTAGGGATGCACATTTTTAATATGTGCGTATGTTTTTAATATGTTCGTAATTCGAAATCGTTCTGCGAGAAATCGAAGTCTATTTTTGATAGGAGTAATATGGGTTATTTGGTAGAGGAGAGCATTTGAACGATTATGAAGAGGATTTTGGGGTTGTCGAAGTTTAGCTACTTCGAGGTTGTTAATGGTGGCGGTACATGTTTTTTTTTTTCCTCTATTATTGTACATATTTTATTTTTTTGTTTATTGTTAAGGCTTTCACTTGGTTATACATTTTGAGTTTATTAAATAAAACACTTATCTTCGTATAACTTGTTATATTTAATATTATATTTTGTTTTTCAGGTTGGAATAAACAGCGCTGGAATAGAATACAGCGCAATATCCCTCCTCTCATCACTACTGATGCTGTACGTTGTATTCTGGCTGAACAAATTCAAACTGGACCGCAAAGTGGGCAGAATCTGCCTGCTGATGTACGCAGTCTTCCTCATCTTGGCGAGCCTGATCGAGCTGAACGCGTTCTTCAGAGTGAACTTACCAACGTGCGGACGGTGAACGACAATTCCGAAATAAAGTCAAAAAATCAGTCACACAAACCCATCACCAACCATCCATCACAACTATTTTATCTCATTTCTACAATGCTGAATTTTTATTGAGACCAGTGTGACAAAAACAGTAGGTATGTCGGAAAAAGGAAACAAACGTGTGCCATCGCCAGATCTCAAATTGTTGAACAGAAAGATCCCTGATTTTATAATTATAGAGTCATCTCGCATTTATCATTATCATAGGTAGTAGTTATTATTTTTAGGAGATAAGAAATCGAGGAAACTTGTACATAGTAGACCTATGGATTTTATTTAATGTTTTGTTATTCTTATGTTTTGTCCTAATGGTATTTTATGAATGTATGGTTTAAGCACTTTGTTATATTCTAGTAATTGTACGATGATTAATTATTTTAGTTAGCATGGGAGGCAAAGTTTACGTGGAATAATAAATAGATGTATAATTTTATTTGTTGTTTTTTTTTTTTTCGCTTCATCAAAATTTCACGCGCTATTTATTCTTCTCTGATAACTTTATCACCTAGACAATTTTTATTTAATTTTATAAGATACCAACAAAAACTTTTAGCGAAGATGCTAGCTTCTTTGAAACCGGCTGACTTATTGGTGAAGAAGACCGCGAAAGTATACAAGGTACTAAAGTCGGGAGAAAAACGGGAAAGTTGCAGTAGACTCGTGAACAAGCAATACATAATTGGTTGGAACCGACGGAAAGAGAAAAAGTTAAATCGAATTTAATGTTATTTTGTCCCGTGTTAAAAATCTACAAATAATCGTAGACTCTCCAAGAATTTAGTCGAAACAAGTAATCACGACTTCGATAGCAATATTCACGGAAAGGGTCATGCGAAGGAAGAATGAAGACTCCAGGAGAGTAGTGGCAGAAAGGGGGAACCCTAGAGAACAACCCCCGATAATATGTTGTTCTCTAGGGGTTCCCCCTTTCTGCCACTACTCTCCTGGAGTCTTCATTCTACCTTCGCATGACCCTTTCCGCTTTCTCAAGAAGCAACACCCCGAAAGGGTATCATATTTGGCATTTCGTTATAGAAAAAGTAATACAATAAAGTGGTTTTGATTTTTCCTTAATTATTGTACATTCAATTCAAATTTTGTATGCTTAAAAAAATAAACAACCTGGCGGGCCAATTGATCTAATACATAGATGACATGGTTCTACTGTATCAAATCTACGACCGCTTGAAGGTGTCTGAAAAAAATAAATTAAAAAAAATTAAATCCTCGATTCAAATTTATCCAAATTTCCCAAAATAGCATTTAAAGTCAAATGTCCGTTGTTTCAACATTTTTTAGTTTTTGACTCGCCATATTCAGACTTTGTATCGATTGATTTCGAATTTTAAATTCTGAATTCTAAACTAAATTTATTGGATTCTATACCTACTTCCAATGCAAAAAAAGTAAGAAAAAATATTTTTTTTTTACTTTTTTGCCTACTTCTAATTCAAAAAAGTAAAAAATACTATTTTATGTTTTACTTTTTTTGAATTAGAATTAGGCAAAAAAGTAAAAAAAAATATATGTTTTTTTTTACTTTTTTGTATTGGAAGTAGGTATAGAATCCAATAAATTTAGTTTAGAATTCAGAATTTCAAAAAAAAAAAATCAAATTCGTGCTTCCTTGTTCATTTTATAGAAAAACTGAAAGAATTAAAAATTGGGTTAGTATTTAAAATTTGTTTATTTATATTTACTCATAACAAATTCCATTTAAATACACACGTTTTGATTGTTTATTCGGCGTTAAGTTGAAATGAGGACAATAATTGACGTCACCCATAAATTATACATTACTATCAGGTCATGTAACAAACATACCTATATTCATATAATATAATATTTTATTCCTTTCTTCACTTGTATCTTTAACACTAAATGTACATTTCGAGCACAATGTGTAAATCAATAGTTATTAATTTAGCAATAGTTATATAAAAATATTGATAACGAGCACATTGTGTTCGAAATGTACATTTAATTTTTACAAAAGTGAAGAAATGAATAAAATATTATTATATTATATCAAGAAACTTCACAAATATCTTCGATACCTATCTTCATATTAGATTAATTTGAATATTTTTATTTAAACAGATAATCGGACTTATTCCCTATCGCAAATGTTACGTTTAACGTGTACTATTTATTAAATTCACATTCTATGAAAAATGTCTATTACGAAAGTCATGATAAAAATAACCTACACGTTAAACTTAACATGTCCCTTACAGAATAGCACGAAACATGTATAACTGAAACTTGTTTCTTATTAAATCTGTTTTATAAAACTATAAATAATTTTAACTTAAACAAATAATACAAACAATACTTAAAATTCTAGGCAGCCACCTAGGATTAATAACAAACTAAAAATGTCCTTCTAAGTAATACATATATGTAAATTGAACACAACACTAAGGTAAGAATACTGCAATTTCGTTGAACTTATCTCCAAATGTAATATATTTCAATTCCAACGAGTCTTCTTCGGTAATCAATTCCACATATTGGGCTGCTTTTAACACTGAAATGAAATGAAGATTTGTTTTATTAAAAATGATAATAATTTATTTATTTCACAACAGATAAAACCAATTAAAGGGAAAGCATACATTAACAATATCTACCTTAAAAATAAAGTAAAAAATGGCAGAAAGACCTCTGGTCGATAGCTATTTAACAATTAATTATTTTTTGTGTGATATACATAATCAATGTTTGTTACCTTATTGTAAACTTAATTGTTAATAAAGATTGTTATATATATATATAAAGTAAAAATATCAATTGCACAATAATTATAGGAATAGTACAAAAATAATAAAACAAAATTAAAAATAAAGCATGCTTTAACTACAGATTAACTTTATAATATATCGTGCTATAATAATAATAATACAAAATAATTACAAAAATGATATATGGGAAACAAAACTTACCTAATAACTTTGAAAACGCGCAAGCGATTTTTTTCCTGGTAACAGGAATCACGACCACTTGATCTATGGTCAGTCGCACACTTGATGGACGTTGATCGACAATTGCTGCCTCCAAACGTCGCAAGATATTTAGCAGTCTAAAATAAAATTTATGCGAAAAACATAAACAATACAAATCGTTTTATTAACCAAGAAAAAAATGAATTAAAAAATATTTCGAGCATCGCTTTATAATCTAATTAATAGTATTATTACAATTTAACAATATTTATTTAGTCTTATATAACATCGTTAGATGTTCCTCTCTAATTCTCAGTGTGAGGTGTCAATTTAACAATATTATAAATTAAAATTACACCTAACGGTAGAAAGGAAAAAAGATTAAAAAAAAATAAATTAAAATACAAATGCATGCTCTAAATATTTTTAAATTGTAACAATAGTAATAATTATAGTAAGATTATATATAGTTATTTATAATCAATCTTCATTTTCAAGAAGGAAGCAGTTAAAATAATCAAACCCGGCTGCGTGATAGTCGCGTGCGTACTTCAATACTCTTGCAAATTGGTCGTTTGGTTTGAATTTTGGGCCCTTCGTCGATTATCGTGTTTGAAAAGTGTATTTGGAAAGTGTTTAAAATGTCTTCTAGTGAGTCAGGCGACGAAGTGCCGGCAAATGTGTCGATAAGTCACACACAAAAGTGTAAAAAAAGGGACATTTAAGTGTTAAGATGAAAAACACAACTTTAAAATATATTTGTGGGCGCGAGGGCATGGAGCCTCCAACCGTGAGTATTCTTGACGTTCACGTGACTGTTTACACGCGCTGCCTCTTGAATGTGAAGATTTTAAATACAAATGTATGATCGAATTATTTTTTTACTTCACTTTTTTCTTGGTTAATAAAACCTAAATTACACAAAAATAAAAAAGTAACGTTGGTTACTGAGATACTTATTTTTTGAAAATCCATGCTTACTTTATAAATTAATAAATAAAATAGTTTTAATTTTCAACTATTTTGTATTTACTTTCACTACAATTGTTTCGCATACTGTAGCTTCATCAAGTGAAGAATTTTAAAATTCTGCACCTAAAATGAAAGTAAATACAAAATATTTGAATTAATTTCTCACTTAACCCGTGGTGAAACATATCTAATTAATAGACTTTGATTAAAACACTTGGTTTGTTTTACTGATTTTTTATTTTTACTCCGACTAGTTTCGACCTTAGGTCATTCTCAGGGATATATCAAGTGTTTTAATCAAACTGTATTAAATACAAAATAGTTGAAAATCAAAACTATTTTATTTATTCATTTAAAAAAGTAAACCAAGATGTGAACTGTTTCGATTTTAAATTAATTTAAGAAATAAGAAAATATCAACAATAAAACAGCTATCTATTCTTAATAAATGGAAGACGATGCAAGCGCCATCTATTGCCTAATTTCATCTGGCATCGTCAACGATTCGAGCCTGCAAGGTTGACAACTGAGATTCGATGCTTCGTCCACCAAATGAAGGCGAACTTGTCCTGTTTATGAGAACAGGAAACGAAATTCATTTAATAAGATGTTCAACTACTATTCATCTAGCGTACTACTAGTTATCAATACGATAGATGAATGTTCTCATCAATGATTATAAGTTTCCTGTTCTCATAAACAGAACATATTTACTTCTTGATAATAAATCACACATAACGTGGAAAAAGTTTAGTTTCACTTGATTTTATCTATTTAATGTAAGACGTTATATAACTTTACTTACTCTGTGCTACTTTCTAGCAGTTTCTTCACTCTGAAAAAGAAAAGTTTGAGTTTAAATCATACAACCCAGATAAATTGACTTAATTTTATATTAATTAAATTAAATGTCTTATGTATTCTTATGATATTATCTCGACAATAAAGATATTGCTGTATTGGTGCAACCTCTTAGCGAGTGAACCATTAAATTAATACACAAATTATAAACATTCCTTTTTATCTCAATGATGACGATTAATTAAAAGATGAGAGATACAATTAAAGATTACAGAAAAAAGAAGTAAGGAAAATCGGGATAGTGGACAAAAAGTGAATATCAAATATGAAATATATATATATATATATATATATATATATATCAGCTTCTATTAGTAATTTGATTTTTACACGATCTAAAAATAAATATATTTGATATTATTGGGCAAAATCAACCTACTTACAACCTTACTTACAAAACCACCCCGTATAATCAAGTTCAAGTTTCGTTATACACATTGATTTAATTCATGAAACTTGATCATTTTTCGAACAACATCCCAGATATTAGTTTACCAAATGAAAAAAAAAGGATATGATATGTCTATTTATATTGAATTAATTATTTTTGTAACAAAACTGATACATAAACATGCCTCATATTTTACTTACTTCAAGTTCTTCATCAACACCTTCTCGAATTTATATTCATTCTGACTCTTATGAGGTGTACTTGTTACTGGCGGTAAGTCTGTAAGCGTTGGCGTTTCATCGCAAATAGTCCGACGAAGTTGACCACTCTGATCAATATCCAACGGCATGACACTGCTAATCCCTGCTTGGCTTTGAATCGTGCGACTAAGGGACCTCATTAATGAAACAGCACTCTCTGTTGTTTGGATCCCATCCACGGGTTGCCTGTAAATTATTTTTCAAATAATATTATTATTCAAGGGGAAATAAAATCTTAATTACAAGACAACTATAATTATAATATTTTGTGAGTCAAATCCTGCCATACAGAAAATTACCTAATAACTAATAAAAATAATTATGACTTACTCAAACAACTATACCTACTACCTAAAACCCAACTACCTATCTTTAGATAAAAAAAGAAGAAAACAAGGACAGAAAGTCGATATTTGAGAATATATTATGAAAATATTATTTTTTTATATTATGTTAGATTATACACAATGTATTTTTTTATCAGATCATAAAGATTTAGTAGTAGTATTTGAAACTGACTTTACCTTGGAGTGCCTGGCTGTTGATCAATTATAGGAACAACCGGCACTTCCAGTTGTATCTCAGGCTGCTCTACCCTCCGGATATTATCTGCTGTCGCTGCTTCCAAATTTTGTTGTTCTTGTTGTTGATCCACTTCCATTAGTTCAGATATATGTTCAATGACTTGGCTAAAGTGGAAAAATTCCTTAACGAGTTCTAGCTGTATATATTTCCTCAATTCTGTTGTGAAGGGATCTACCCGAAAATTCTTGCCATTCTAAAATTATACATTTTTTTAATTGAACATTTGTATCAAACTGTGTAGGCTTTCACGACCAGTGCGAAATGATATTAGTGTTGATTTCTGTGCTCGTGCTCTGTTGGGGTTAAATGAATATGTCCCAAATTCGGATTATTTTTTTTTTCATTTTTGTTCTTATCTAAACGTATAGTTCCAAATTGAACAAAAAATAGATATGGTGTCATTTGAAAAAAAAGTTGTCAAATGACACCATATCTATTTTTTGTTCAATTTGGATAGGGGGCACTTTCCAGCACCACAACTATTATCGGTTCCTTGACAGTTGTCATAGTTAATTTGGTAACACCATTAAATAGAGAATTCCTCAGCGTTTACATATATATAATTTACTGTCAAAATAAAACAGAATGGGGTGGAACACCAAAATCAATCACCCTGTATATATTAATGTGTTTTTTTGGTATTTTTTTTTTTTTTCTATAAAAACCTCAAACTAGATAAGCCGGTTTTAATGTTTGATATAAAAAAAATCACGAAAACAATACTTTCTCTTTATATTACATTTAGGTAAAGTAAAAATATCTTTTTTAGACTGCAATTACTTACTGGTTTGTCAATAGCGACTCTGGTCGACTTTGCAGTGGTAATTAAAAGATGTTGATTCTTTTTGGGCGCACGTTTCCTTCCTTGATCAACCAAAAAAACATTGGGTACAACGGCTGGTTGTTGCCTCTCTCTCTCTGTTTCCTCTAATCTGGTTACATCTGGTACGGGCGGAACAGGAACCTCTTGTATCACTTCTGTGGGAACTTTCTCGGCAATTTCAGTTGCGGGAATTTGCTGATCCCTTTTTATAAAAAAAAAAATGCAAATAATTTTTTATTACATGAAATGTATAATTATCGCTTTATTAAACTAAACTAAATTTAAATGATTCATTAAATTGATATTCTTTTTAAATTATATTTACGACTTGAACTCTACTTCTCAATTATTGATTTAAATACAAATATATCACATTTGTACATTATAATAAACGTTTAATTTAATATCTATAAATTCAATAAATTTTCAATGTACAACATTGAGATATAATTTAAATTAAGTGGAAAAGAAATATTTCCGATGGGATTTGAACCCATGTCCCTCGATTTCTAGCCGAGTGCGATGATATAGTTGGTGTATTAGTGGTACAGTTGGTAACGCACTCGGCTAGAAATCGAGAGACGTGGGTTCAAATCTCATACGAGATGTTTCTTTTCCACTTATATTTAATTAATTTAAATTATATCTCAATGGTGGACATTGAAAATTTCATAGATATAAAAATCAAATGTTTATTGTAATGTACAAATTTGATTTTATAGTAAAGATTATATTTGTGTTTTAATCAATATTTGAGTTCTATAAGAATAAAAGAAACATTAAAAAGAGACTATCCCGTAATTTCAAGTCGAAACGATCAGGAAAAATTATGTAACTTTAAATATTGGTCTTTTCAGCTCGACCTTAAAGGGTCGATCGTTTTTTAAATGGATCGATTTTGCCAATATCTAGATAATAGACTCGAAATGATAAAACGCTTAGTTTGTACCACTTAATATACACTAACCGGAAGAAAGAACAGGCCACCATAACATATTTTTAAAAACCGAGTCTTAAGTCCAATTTTACAATCCGCAAATAAGGTATAAGCAACATATTCGCGGAATAAAAGTTAATGTCTATGATTATCTCCATTTGATTATCAATAAGACAGTGCTGCCAACCGAATTAAAAAATCAAGAGTAACGTTACTTGAGGTTTGTAAAATTGAGCCTTAATGGCATATAAATGCGTTCATATGAAAATCAAAGTTTGTTAAATTGCTTTAATCGTATTTTAAGATGAATAAGACATCTTAAAATACGATTAAAGCAATTCTCACTTTTCTTCCCAAGCAATAAAATCTGTTTTTAAAGAGATTAAGATTGTTCATTTATTTGTGGCAAAATAATATGCATTGTTTGACAGTAGTTATTAAATCCTAGAAAATGATTTTATTTTATTCTATTAATTTCATCTTACTGTAGCTCTCTCTTTTTAATAAATCGCAACTTTATATAAGAAATTAATTATATATATAAGTTGATTTTTTCTCTCTTTTTGATGTTTCAATTAGCAGTTGGCGGAGTATAAAAAAAATTATATGTATAAGTAGACCTCATGTACCACTTCTACATTAAATAAACGTATTATTATTATCATATTGATTTAGCTTACCCTAAGCGTGTCAAATTTTGCTCGAACAATATAAAATCTTCAATTCTCCCAAGATCACCCTATAACAATAAACGAAAATGTCATAATAAAATAAGCACTTATTAGAACACAATTATCTCACAAGTTCAGTTTCTTTTTGACGTTCATCGTGTTCTAATAGAACCCTTTCCTCAAGTTCGGGCATTCTTATGACTTCAGGAGGCGCCTCGTTCGGTGCACGCTGTTCTTCCACTTCATTAGCAGCAGCTTGCTGAATTCTGGCAAAAGCCATCAAGTCATCATCTAACTCGATCTTCTTCCTCCTCTTCACGGTCCTCTTTTTGGACACAGGCACATTGGAAGATTCTTAAAGTATTTGTAAAAATTGTAACACACAACTTTAAATGCTCGAACAAACTCTATACTAATTTAAAAAGAGAAATAAGTACTTTGCTCGTATCACACACTTGTTTTTATTCCATAACTATAGTTTCGACCCAATTTTCTTTTTTTTTCTATAACTATGTAAGTATGTTAATTCTTTTAATTCGACGAATAAAGCACTAATAACCTTTAACAGGTGTTAATCCATTGATAATGGTCACTTTGTGACCGAAATGTACATTTGGTAATCCAAATAGAAGTGTGAAGAAAGGTTATTAGAGCTTTATTCGTCGAATTAATTTGATCTTCACGTAACTCAATCAATCAATTTAGAATTCTTTTACTTAATATTAAGTGAGAAAACTGTATTTTTGTTTCACAATTAATTGTAGTCAGGAACGGGTTAAAAGTACTTGATGAATAAAATGGAATTTTTAAAAAATATATATTTTTATCGGTTAAACCAGAGGAGACTTATTGAGTGATGTGTTATTAATAAACAAAATAATATTTTTATTTATAAATTTTAGTTATTTAAAAGTACTTATTCATACTCTGTTACTAATGTTACACTATTTTGCAAAAACACTACTATAAATAAAGAATATAGAATTATTAAACATTTATATCCAAATAAAATAGAAAATTATTCATCATTCTCTGTCGTATTTCACGATTTTCACCATTGCATGGATGAAATGTAATGAAATTTAAAATATAATTTCTATCGGTTGATAATGCAGAACTTACCTGAATCCTGAAGAGCGAAGCATGTTCTAAAAGGATAAAAAAAAAACATTAAAAAGAGACTATCCCGTAGTAAATCATTTTCTACTTACTTTGGTGTCGTTTGCATCATTTTGACAACTTGGTTATATACATCTCGTACCTGTTGCCTATATATCAAACAAATTCCATGGACGAGTTTTGATGATAAGACAATTGAAAACCTTTTTCTAACATCTGATGTATTAGTCACAACATATCCCATCACTTCATTGCTGAAAAGATTGGTTTTTAATATGATTGTGTATTTAATGGCAACATGCTTATATTTACTTTTAATTTTGTTATTTATTTATCTTTGTTAAATGAGACGGATTATATGCATGTATTTTTTTTAAGTTGAATGGCTTAGCAAATTGGTTTATTTAATTTAAACAAAATATTAGATGTTAAAGCGCACGCACATTCATTGCAATGTGCCGCGAGCATCGGTACTAGCTCCTCGACTACCACATCGAAAAAGTATATACAGGTTTGCAAATAAGTGTTATTATTTACTATTCAGAACTTGAGAATCACCTCATGAGCCCACCATCATGTATAATTAATCCAAATTATTTTAGTGCAGATTTGAAACAATTGCTTGCCGAGAATTCAGCACAAATGCAAAAAGAGCTTGAAGCATTTAATTTGGAATAACATTAATATTGATTATGATGGATGCGCCAGGTAAATCGATAATGAAGCGATCTTTGTAAAAAAGGGTTTGCATAATTAGTTATAACAGATATTTCAGAAAGGTAAAGAATAGCTTGAAGAATAGTTGGGAGAACGTCGCAAACCATCTCCAAACTTTTACATGAAATAGGAATGATCTAGAATGACAGAAAATGGGTTCCGCATGACCTCACCGGTAAAACCAGTAACCAGTAAAACAAACAATGCAGCGTCGAAAGTATTTCTTGAAGAAAACTAGCAATAAGAAATAGATAGTTTGTAATAATTCGAAACGCAAAATGGTATGGGCAAATCTCGATGAATTATCAAAATCGGTCATAAAACCAAACCGCTTCGGAAAAAAAGGTAGCATTTTGCCAATATGGAATTTAATCAGCTATCTGAATGAAAGATGGCTTAAAGTTATAGCAATAATAAATAGTTTCGTTTACTTCCGTCGAAAATAAATCATTAATACTGTTAAAAAATTGACTCTTCTCAGTATTTGGTAGCATATCAAGGGTGTGCTTTATTATGAGTTATAGATTTTGATAGATTTATAAATTTAACAGATTTTGAATTTAACGCAAATGAGGTACAGTTGCTGCACAAAGGATTCAAACACAATATAAAAGAAAATCTTAGTCCTAAACATATTGAACTATCATCAGTTGAGACAGAAGTAGCGTTATCAAAATTCAATAATAATTTGAGTAATAAATTCAAATTTTCTGACATTATCAAAAAAACTAAATTAAGCCATAATCACAAAAACAAGGAATTAACAATAGCGAAAAATATCAAAAAGAAATCTACTACTAATAATATTATATTTACAAAAGCCGATAAAGGCAACAGTATAATAGCAATGAATGAAGATTCTTATTTAGAAAAAATTGAAGACTTTGTACAGAAAAATGAATTTAAGAATTTAAAAACAGATCCAACAAAAAATTTCCAACAAGAAATACACCAAGCAATAAATGATATAAAATATATTTTTTCCGAAAAAGATTAATACTTCATTATAAATATGAATCCGCAACCCCAAAAATTATACGGTTACGTAGTATCGTACACGAACGCCCCGTGCGAGTTACTTACAAAAAAATTAAACACCGTATTAATAGAATATTTAAAGTTTGAACCACAATTTTCAATTAAAAATAGCATCGATTTAGTAGATAAAATAAAAAATATACAAATTCATCATAATGCAAAAATAGTTTCCTTTGATGTTACAAACCTTTTTACAAACGTACCGCCTTTAGAAGTTAAACAAATCATTATGGATAAACTGAACAATAAAAATATAAATCCTATAATAAAACACGAAATTGAAACCCTCTTGGACATTTGAATTTCTCAAAATTACTTGAAATTCAATAAAAAATTCTTCTGCCTAGCAATGGGAAATCCCCTAAGCCATTTATTGGCCGAGTTGTTCATGAATAACTTGGAGGAAAATAAAATAAGCAAACTGCCACTATTCAATAAATGCATTTATTGGTGGAGGTATGTTGATGACATTCTAGTCTTATTTGATGGTACGGATAGGATATTAAATAATTTTCTTAACACCCTAAATTCCCAACATAAAAACATAAAATCCACATTAGAAATAGAAAATAATAAATCTATAAACTTCTTAGACCTCACAATTCAAAATTGCAATAACAGACATAATTTTCCATATACCATAAACCTACTCACACTGACGGTACAATAAACAATTCATCGTTTCACCCTACCCAACACAAAATTGCCGCTACTGTAATATTAATTTTCTTCATCTCTCTATCTAATTTATTACTTAATTGTCCATTGTAAGTCATTGAAGAAAAATTGTTATTTTGATGTCAGGAATGTTTTCCATTGGACTATACAGTGTAATAGGACTACATATTAAGCAGTTTAAGCTATATTTTACTCGTTTTAATGAAAAGTTTTTATTGCCGCGTACAGATCAATGGTTCATAGATTATTTTCTATACCAATGAACGAATCGAATTTCAAAGAAGAATTAGATATCATACACCAAATTGGTAATAGTAATGGGTATGAGAAAATTGTTCTAGATAAAATAGTCAGAAACAAAGAAAAACAAATAACTAAAAATTTAATATACCCTCTAAGTACCAGTCAAAATAACAATTTTTCTTCAATGACTTACAATGGACAATTAAGTAATAAATTAGCTAGAGAGATGAAGAAAATTAATATTACAGTAGCCTTCCGCACTAATAATACACTAGGAAAACACATTAAAAATAATAAAGAAAAAACAGAAAAGTATAAATAATTTGAAGTCTGTATGTTAAACTGTGATGATTGCCCTAAGTATTATATAGGACAAACTGGAAGATCGTTCGAAGAGAGGATAGAAGAACATAAAAAAGCCCACATTAAACAGAAGAGAACGTCAACTTTTGCCAAGAAGTTTTTCTTTTTAATTTTTTAAAAATAAGTAAAGTTATTATGAGTAGTTGAAACCTGGTGTAGTTGAAACAATTACTACGAACTGCTATCAATGTTAATTAATATACGTTGATAACAGTTAATTAATATACTTGCGTCAAGAATTGAAACGAAAACGTCAGTGTAATGACAGAGGAAAACGTCCAAAAAACGTAATGGGTCTTGACTTGAAGTACCTAGCGTGTTCACCAGACATAACACCGCCCAATTACCATTTGTACATTTCGAAGCAATACGTCTTAACTGATATGCATTTATAATCAGTGGATAAGATCTGAAAAAGGATTGCAAATTTAATCATACAACTGCAAGAAAGATGGCTTAAAGTTATATAAAGCAACAGTTGAATTTATTTTCTTTAAAATACACCTCAAAAAAATATTATTTGTACACCTAATTGTAATTACCGATGAGAAGTTAGCCATAACTTTTTCAGCCATAGATGGTGGTAATTGAATTTATAAATTCAATAAAGCGATATTTTACATGTCACGAATGTTTTCCATTGGACTATACTGTGTAATAGGACTACATATTAAGCAGTTTAAGCTATATTTTACTCGTTTTAATGAAAAGTTTTTATTAATATTATATTGCGTGATTTCCACTAATATTTCAAAGTGGAAAATCACCCTGTTAGGCCTACCTTTGGGGATGTTTTCAATATTGGGCTGTTAAGAGGAAAGGTTGAAGAGCATTTTAAAGCAATAAAATTGTAGTGGCATCTTAAAAAAAATGACACTTTGTTGAAAAATCGGTCATGTCATGTCCGATTTCGTCGACCGATTTTTCAACAAAGTGACATTTTTTTGTTTTAAGATGCCAAGTTATGGCTAATTTCTCATCGGTATTGTAATTTACGTAAGAAAAATAATGTTCTTCTGAAAATTGTAAATTATGAATGTGTCCTCTTTTGTTTGTTATCCAGATCCGTATTAATTTTTAATAGTACTCTGTAAATAGTAGAAAAAAAAATCGTTCATAAAGGACGCCCAAGTTATATTTTTCGATTTTTGAAAATTCCGTATATCGGGAGAAAGTATCGAGTATATCGTTATGGAAATAAATTATTTAAACAAAATAGTCTCTGGAAATTGTTTAATTCTATTAATTAGTGTACAAAGAATACATCCTGCACAAAAATAGTTCCTAATGAGCATCTAAATCATTTTTTTCTATTTTTGAAAATTTCGTACAACAGAAGAACCACGTTATAGAAATAATTTATTTAAACAAAATGGCACCCTGGAAATTGTTTCAAAACATCATTTGGGATACAAAGAACACATCCTGTAGAAAAATACGTTCCAAAGTGTGCCCAAGTTATTTTTTTTTTAATCAGCTGTGTTGCCAATTCATATATCTATGGGAAATAAATAGTTTATTATTTTGAAAAGACCAGTACGATATTGCAATCGTTATTTTAACAAGTATTTTGATGCCAAATTGGAAAATCTATTGAAATCTATAAAATAATAATTGGCAGAAAGGCTGTTGGCCGATAGCCGATTGTCGGTAAATAAAATAATAATATTTATTGTTAATTTCTTTCACATTTATATGTATATTGTACTGACAATAAAGATTCTTTATATATATATATATATATATAAATAATAATGTTCCACATGGCGGAGGCGCCGGACTGGAAATTTATTGCCAACTTCTAATAATGATAACCATCAATCTTATATACTTACCAGCAGTTCGGAATGTCTACAGCCATAGCCTCCCTATAGTTTATATGATGTATGCCCCGATTCGTCGCAATCCAAAGTATGCGAAACTTTCCTCCTTTGCACAACAATTTGTATTCGTAAAACATTTTTAACCTGGAAAAGTATGACATATTTAAAATATGAAATATTTTTAAATAGCTGTTTATATTGTAAAGAGTTTACAATCCGTAACTAACATTTTAACCACTCATCATTCTCTGTCGTGTTTCACGATTCTCACCATTCTATGGAAGATTTTCTGGACCACGTCGGACTCCTTATATTGTAATTTAAATTTTATTTTAACTAACTAACCATCTTTATTCAAATGTGTATATGTATGTACAATAATATACAAAACTTAGAATTATATTCTGTAGATGAATCGGCTATCTACCGAAGGTCTTTCAGCCTTTTATTTTATTTTTTTTAATTTTTCAAAATAAATGAAACTCATTACTTGAGTATAAAAACAAGGCGGCGCAAACGGCCATTATTCGTTCATATAATTATGAAACAGAATTATTTAAATAGTACTCACCGGTAAATGAGTGTCAATTATGAATGAATGAACTTTTAAAATACTCTTCTCTCTAATTTGCAATAATCCGTTTATTTGTTTATGGTGGATGCGCCAGGTAAATCTGTAACTGGTTAAATTCGTAACAATCTTTATATATGTGAGCGTTTATGAAGATGTCAATGTAAACTATTAACCCAAAATAAAAATTAGCTATTCCATATTATTTAAAATATTTTTCCCAGAGGAAAGATTTCATAGTTGCAAACGTTATCTATTCATTAATTTTTATTTATTTTGGCAATTGTGGTTTTTGTGATTTAACAAAGTACAAAAAATTACCGAAAATGCTTCATCTAGTTTATACCTAAACAACTTCATAAATAATTCGAATAATGAAAAATAAACGGTCCCATGACATAGCTAAAGAATTGTATTTTGAATTAATTTCTCACTTAACCCGTGGTGAAACATATTTAATTAATACACTTTGATTAAAACACTTGGTTTGTTTCAGTGAAAATCAAAGCCTATTAGCTAAAGAATTGTTGAAAATAAATATGGCCCAAATATTGGTTAATTTCAAGTGTATACATTTAATAATTGGTTTAAAAAAAACAATATTTTTTTAATTATCGTTTTAGAAGGTTCGTGATTGTCCATGCTCGTCGCACCATTTCAGAGAGCGGGCTTTCCCTCCCTTAATGCAGTCGTCTTCTCATAGTACAGAAAGAATTATTGTGGATATTACACCTTTGCGCATTATGCAAAATAAAGCGATTATGAACGATGAAAACAGACAAATTATTACGGAATTTAATACTTCTCCGGACGATATTTCAAAAATCGTCTAACCGTAGCAAGAGTGGCATTGTGCACAATATTGCATGTTTAACTTTACTGGGAGACTGTTTTATATATTTCTTTTTATCACGTTCAATTACATTTTCATAAATTTCTAAAATTTTAACAAGAGATTAAAATGTTGACCTAAGTTCAGTAGGTCACTTGCTGTTAGCTCTATTTCTTTTTATGTTATGTATTTGTCAAGTATTGATAAAAATAACATCGTGACGGAAATATGTGTTTAGTAAATTAGTGGAAAATTATATTTTAAATAAATCTATAAGCGGAAAAGGTTCATTCAAATACTCCAAAGTATTTGTATGAAATAAAACTAAGCAGCGTAATAATGCGCATATCAAAAGGACAAGAATTAAATGTAAAAATAATAAAAATATGCATTCTCATTAATGACTAATAATACTAATAATAATCTTTATTAACAGATATATACAGAAAGTATACAAAATAAGTAATAAACATTAACAAACTTAAATGTATAATTTATATCTGTTAATTGGCTATCGACCAGTGGTCTTTCAGCCTGGTTTTTCGTACTTATGTCCTTCTTATGAAAGAAGTATGATGATATCTAACTGCCTTAGTCAGAAGTTATTGTCGGGTATGTCCGTAATTTAACCGTCATTAATGTTGTGAAGAGATGTAATGAATTCATAAAGTGTTATAGTGGGGAATTTGCGTTTGGGGTTTATATTTTTGTTACGTGGGATACATAGGGAATTGATCAGGTTTAGGTTTGTGGAATTTGAGCCGAATTTGTGAGCCAAAATGGAAAGTCTGAGTTCAATAGGGGTGATATTAGTTAATTCATAAAGAAGTGAATTTGAAGGATTATGTAAGGGGTTTAGGGGATGCCTTATCTTTGTTAGCACTCTAAGAGCTGTTCTTTCGGCGACTTGTATGTTTTTTAGGGTGACTGGGTGGGGATGGTAAGCAAGGATGGCGGCACACCATTTTATAGATATGCACTGCTGTTTCTCTGCTAATTCCCTTTTGTTTAAAAGTAAGGCTTCTGAAATGTGCCGCTCGTTTCTTTACCTTAGCTTTAAGGATACTAGAATGGTCTTTAAAAGTGAGTTTAGGATCTAACAGGATGCCTAGGTATTTGCAGTGGGTTGAGGGATAAATGGTTTGTTTGTTTATTGATGTAAAGAAGTTGATATAAAGAAAGGAGGGTTATGTGACCGGTGGAAAGGAATTGGGATTTGTTGGGATTTATAGATATTCTCCATTTCGCAAATGGTGTCGATAAGGCCCTGTAGAGTGCTTAGTGCTTTGAGTAGGGTGGGGGCATGAGCTATCAGTGCTGTATCATCATTAATGGCTAAATATAAATGAAAATTAAAGTTTTTTTGATGGATTAAATAAAGAATTACATTTATTCCTGTCAACACAATAAATCAGAGTGAAAATATTGTGTACTTTAAATTTGGGATGAATTATAAAATTGCGGAATCTACTGATCGTAATAAAATAGATAAAGAATTTTTATTTTCGGGAAATAAATTTACTACTTATAAAATGGACAATGAGCCTCGAATGCTCGAGGAATTTAAATTAATAATTGCTGTCTTTACATCAATGAAAATGTCCCTACTTAGCTGCTAGATTCGATGGCATTATTGATACCTTAATGGGGATTAAATGCCCATTTTCCGCAAAATTTCTAACATCAATAGAAACAATGACATCCAAGAAAGTAAAGTTTGCACTAAAAATTAATTATAAAATAATAATCTATAAAATAGAAAGACTGTTATTCCTTTATTCCTTACTTTACTTTTTATTTTTGTGTTAGATGTGCATTTCGAGACACATTGTGCTCAATAACAAACTGATCTAATTATATATATATATATATATACATATATATATATATATATTATATATTTCCAAACTGTGTTATAGTTTGAGTAAAATAGTTTGTATTTGTTCCGATCAACTATAAGGCAAATTTATGGCGCGTATGCTTCAGAGAAAGGGACACTATAATTGTAACATAAAATCGCCCAAGATAGGTCGAGTATATATTTATAAAGGTAGGCCCATCGCTCGGCTCGTAATGTTATTCGGTAACCGAGGAGAAAAAGCACCACTGTCGTCATAGCTTCCCGCTCTTTTTCAATTTGTTGGTTATGTTTTGCGTCTGTTTATGGTGTTATTATTTGTATTCTTGAATTTCGTGATCGTTTCTGTGTTTTTTAGTGAGTTTTGGATATTTTATTAAACTAAAAACAATCTTATTATAAAGGTAAGTGAAGTTAATGATGTACAAATATTTTTTTATGAGTTTACAATTAAATTAAATCAGTGTTTCAAGAATTAAAGTAAAATAAAACCAAAAAAAACGCTTTATAATTTAATACTAAAATTATTTACTTTTCACCAATGATTTTTGGTGATGTGTGAAAAACGTTGTATGAATATAAATTAAATAAAAATGGTTTTATTGCATTTCTATCAGAAAATAATATATTTAATAGTGTGCTGTTGCACTTTGCAAAATTAATCATCAATATTCGAAGGTGATGGGTGTTAAAATAGCTTATTTTAATTTTCCCCAGAATGAATAATTGCATAACGTTTGGATTGAACGTTGTAATAGTAATGTTCCGTTTAATCCAAATACATCAATTTAAATTGGAAGCATGTTTCGAGGTTCACTTAAATCAAGTCCGTTGCATTAAATATTATCGGTCTGCGTTTTCCATAGCCTCCAGTTTTTTTTTTTAATCAATTTATGATATAATATATAAAAGCAGTATTATTAATAACGTAAGTTTAAACATTATATTATATATATATATTATGTATTTGTATTTTTACTTAAATGTTGTTATTTATTTATTTTATAATAAAACATAATTTCGTTTCTTTTAAATAAATCACAATAAAACAATCTGCATAACTAGTAATCCCTGAAGTTATCGTTTAATCGGATGACATATCTTTTTGCATAGGGAAATAATAATGAAAAAACATAAAACATGTAATTGATAATTTTACCATTAATGATACACTATTTAATTCTAATTGATTTATACGACTCTAAGCTTCGGAATTTCTTGGCTCATTCAGGAACGATAAAGATTATTTACTACACAAAACACCCCTACACCACCATTATGGTAGATGGGGATTTTATTTTATATATATATATATAAATACTACATAAAAAGTTTAGAGTTAAGTAACAAATAGTTTTCTAAGTGAAAGCAATATATTATTGAATTTTAAATAATTGTTTTTGTAGTAATCTCCCTGAAGAAAGAGATATGAAACTCCGGAAACCTAGAATTAAATGGCATTAACGGTTGAATTTGCTGTTTTCTAGTATAATATTCGTGAAATGTACATTAAAAGTTTACAATTTAAACACACAGCTTCATCTAAGACTCAATTCAAAAAAAAATACACATTAAAGTTCTAATTTCTTAATGTGGATGTGTAATTTATAAAATGTATACATTTTACGAGTATAATGGGATTCGGCTGTGGACACCTGTGACGTCACAAACCGAAACGCGCGTTTTCGTCGATAGGCCTACCTCTATACATATACTCGACCAGCCTTGAAAATCGCCGAGTCTAGAATTTATAAGCGCGTGCGCGGGGCTGAGAGGAGAGACGCGTTCCCGCGATCGATAACACCAGCCCTGTTACGGTGCGCATGAGTCTCATGATATACGCAGATATAAGCAAGAAACAGATTTAAAAATTAATTCGTGTTTTTTTTTTCCACGACGTAATTGATGAAGAAAGGTTCATCATCTCACAATTCAATCCCATACACACAAGACTTAAATCGGAATTCTTTACTTACCAGTTTGATAACAAACACACCTCAGAGCTGGTTAGTTCATGTTAATGCATATAATGAACAGTTTCAATGCAGAAAGTGTAATAAAAATTAATTCGTGTTTTTTTCCACGACGTAATTGACGAAGAAAGATTCATCATTTCTCACAATTCAATCCCACACACACACAAGACTCTTAAATCGGAATTCTTTACTTACCAGTTTGATTGCAAACACACCTCAGCGCTGGTCAGTTCATGTTAATACAGTTTCAATGCAGAAAGTGTAAAAAAAATCAATTCATGTAACCACCGACAAACATATATTTATCTAACGAACAAACCTTATGTTGGACACATCACCATTTTAAAAAAAAGAATCCTACATTTATATTAATATAAATGCAGGATTATTTTTTTAAATTGCGATGTACCCAACCTAAGGTTTGTTCGTTAGATAAATATATGTTTGTCGGTGGTTACATGAATTGATTTTTTTTACACTTTCTGCATTGGTCTAAAAAAAGCGATACATCACTTTTTTTAGACCTGATGGACAGTTTCAATGCAGTAATTGAAACTGTCCATCAGGTATAATTGCAGGATTCTTTTGCAGAGGGTATTGCAAGATTATTTCAGTCAGAATATTTTATTTACTTACTCTTGTATAACATCGTTATATGTTCCTCTCTACTTCTCAGTATGAGATTCAGTCAGAATAATTGAGATAAATAAAATTTACTTAAGTGAATGCGTATCAAGTTTATTCAATAAGGTTAATTAAAACACTTGTTTTTTTATGTTTCTGTGAAACATAAATTAAAACACTTCACAGAAACATAAAAAACCAAGTGTTTCACAGAATCATAAAAACCAAGTGTATTAATTTCCTATCATTATTAATTAAAATTGTTTCACCGCCGGTTAAGTGAGGAATTTATTCAGAATAAACAAACTTTATTTAAATTAAAACAAGTTACTTTAATTGGAAGGAATTCTTTACTTACCCGTTCGATTGTTACTGCACGGTTACAAAACGTCAAATAAACAATATGGAATCGTCCGCCGGGGAGCCGCCGTTTCTTTTTTGTTCTGTCACCGTCGTTTTCCCTCGCAATTCACACCAAATACCAAAAACTGGAAGTTTTCGGTTAACAGTATTAATTAACGCTTGTTATTAATATAACCGGCAATTAAATTAAAGCTTTACGTTAGAAACAACAATGATATTAAAATCAACGTCTATATGACGAAAACAACGTATGTGAAAAAAGTGAACGCCGCCGACACTAGTGAGCCTTGCACTGATCTATTTTTTTTTTAAATCACAAACTAGTCAAGACACGTTTTTATAATTCCGCTCTATTTAATGATTTCAAAGGAATTCACAATAAAAGTTGACTGTACAATATAATGATTTTATTTTAACTTACCGGTCGAGAATACGTCGAGAGCGTTGCGCGAGCTTACTTTTGAAACCACCGAAAGGGGAATGCGCTGTTGCCAAATTGTTCGCACAGTAGTTGCAACCCTTTGAACATAAATTCCTGCTGACGTTTTTGATAAAATTAATCTATTTATATGATCAAATAAAATAAACATGAAAAATATTTAGTAGATATATTTAATATTTCGGACACTTTTTTCTCATTAATCACTTGGTAAAACATTGTTAATATTGAATTAAACTTATAAATTAAATTCACTTGTTTTTTTTTTTGCTTAAGTAAAACAAAACCAAGTGAATTTAATTTACAAGTTTAATTCAAGATATATTTAACTTTAAAAAATATAAATAAAATAGTATTAAATTAAAATCAAATGTATATTTTATTAAAATGTTATTAAATGTAATTTGAAATAATTAACCATATACATAGATTATAATTTAACTCTGTGTAATTAACGAACTTCAAAGAATAATGTTGCCAAGTCTCAATATTGGTAGATATATATATATTTATTTATAAGGTAGGCCCATCTACTGATTACCACTTTATGATTTTGATGACGTCACAGGAGTTCATGTAATGTAATGTTGCCAGATCTACTATCTATTTCAAAATTCAAAAGTAAATTTATTTTTTCAGTGTTTGAAGTTTAATTATAAGAATTATATGTCAAATGCATGAAACTTCTTGCATTCAAAACAAAACAGTATATAATTTGGAATTTTAAACATTATTATTCTTATTTAAATAAAAATACGTGTCCTTTATGTTTATTTTATTTAAATAATTAAAGTCTGCACAACCAACATAAAGAAGATTATTATTATTCTTATTTATTTATATTTTTTACTCTACAAGTAAATTATTCTAATTAATATAAATATGTTTATAACAGGCATAAAACTAACACAAAACTAAGCAAAAACGAATTGAAGTATCCAACACAGTAAATAAGAGATTGAATGAAATTATGGTAATCGCAATAATCTGACACAATGACAACAACGTGCAATTTCAAAATTCAAAATATGTAGAATGTCAAATATGTAAGTGGAAAAGAGAGATGTGATGACGTCACAGGAGGAAATAATGCTTTCTTTGTCACACATTTTAAATAACATTACGAGACGGCCGATAGGCCTACCTGTTATAAATATTTACGAATATTGGCCAAGAGTAATAATAGCATTCAAATATTATACGGGGTGATTCATGTACAAGAACAAACATATAATTTTCGACTACCATAAATTAAGTTGAATTTAAGCAAAATCCCATGTAACATAACACGTCCATATACAATGAATATTCTTTTCGAATATCGGAATATCCGCGAATATCCATGGAGTTGCAATTTTTAAAATGTACGGAATATATATGTATATAAATATTCTATGGATATCCATAGGATATGGTATGGTAGGATATCCATAGTATAGTTTGATGAATATTCATTAGAGAATATACATTGAATATCCATCGTATGTTGCCGAACGTATTTGCACATTTGGAATATATGGTGTATATTCACTGGATATTTTGTGCTATGTGGGATTGAGCATGTGATATACTCAATTGCGATAAAATAAAGAGCCCAAAAGAATTATATTTATATTTCTTTACAGAATCTATATTTATAATTGCATTTAAATATTTTACTTGGTTTTTAATAGCAATAAACAAAATCAAATCATTCGAAATCAGTCATAAATCATAGAGTTAAAAAGTATATTCTTTGTCTATACATACAATACTATTTCTCAATAAATGTTATTTTGTGAAATATAAATATACTGTTGTTTTAACAGTTTATTCTTATTCGATTAACTTCTGTATAAAGTTCTTATCGAGAATTTTATGATAATATTATCGATGGCATTATAATTGCTTTGAGATGATTGTTTTCGTGGGTTTTTTGAGATTAATTAAATGCACAATCCTCCTAAATAACGATTAAGGTTAAGAAAATTTAAAAAAGCTTTAGTGATAGAATTGTAAATTAATAATCTAATTTAAATATAATTGTTGCCATTTTAAATAAATGCGGTATTCGTTAAACTCACTTCTTGAGTTTTATTTTCTATTCACATTACCTTTTCAGAAATAAATACAACACAATAAGTACTGATAATGTGTTTAGCACACAAACAACGGACCTGGCGAATTAATTAATGTGTGCGCGCGCTTTATTTAATAGAATTAATTAATGGTTTACTGTAATAATCAACATAATATAGGTAGGTAAAGTACAAATTTTATCATTTTGTACAATATCGGGTGTCGAACCGTTACACCTCTTTGAAAAACAAATGCCCTATTATCAGAATAATATTTATAATGTAAATGATACTAACTTAACAATCCAGGGTCCAATAAGTTCAACTAGTTAGCCAGTTTATTATTATGTAGAGACCGGCAAATGACCCTGGCAGTCGACGCCGGTAAAGTGGGAGGGGTTTTTAGTCGGTAGTTTCCCGGACAAAATCTGGGAAGAGTCCGACACAACGTCCGTAAATGGATTTCCCCCTTCCACAGTACAAAAAAAAAACTTAACAATCATCCAAACTAAAGTATTGTTTGTTGTAGGACTTAAAGGCATACATCATATTGTTATATTAACATTAGCAGAGGAAATAATCGTAACTATTTATATTTTGACTAATGTTGCAAGTAAAACACTATATTGTCTTAAGTTTCACAGAATTATTGTAGAAAACACTGCTGGAATTGTTTCGATGCACAGTATCATCATCATAACCGGGCAATAAACCGCGTCTATTGAAGGCAATATTCTCTACTCAAAAGGAAGCTACTGGTATATTAAAAGTCGCTAGGGCAACTCATACTGGTAATGTAATTTTTAATAATGATATGACTAAAACTCAACAGGAAGTGATCCTGATGCTGAAATGAAAGGTATATATTTGCATCAACGTATACCTTCAGCTGATTATATATACTACACATGCCCTTGAGGTGGACAAGATTTGCGAAGAACATCAAGACTGTGAATTTATTCTTTGTGGGAACTATAATCTTCCAGATGCTGTGTGGGAAAATCCAATAAAGGTGCGTTAAGTGTTAAAAATATATGCGATTAAGCATATATTTTTTAGCTTTCACCATTTGCATCAGTTGAATAAAATCCTGAATGCTAGAGGTGTGTATTTAAACTTTATTTTATCGAACATGATCACAGGCAAGCTCTGCGCGTCCAGCCATCACCACATTCCGTATTGTTTAAGTGTTTTCCCTATGATTTTGGAACGATCATGTGATTCTTCAGAATGGGTTTTTAATTTAAAGCGGCTGATTATAATGCGATAAATAGTTATCTTGCTAGCATAAACCGGGATAATGTTTTTCTGAATTAATGGAAACGTGTCTTAATTTAATAATATTTTTTGGGATTTCCTTAATAATACGATTCCGATGAAACGATTAGCGTCATCTAAATACCCCAAATTAATTCAATAAAAAAAATAATTAAAAGCAAAGAGATTAAGTCATTCCAGGTGCAAGAGTAGTGGCACACTCTCTGATTCCGATGATTTTAGTAGGTGCAGGCAGCGTTGAAAAATACTTAGGGATAGACAATACGTAGAGTACGTTGCTAATTTAGAATCTGTGATTAACAACAATAACAGCAAGTTATTTTGGGATCATGTGAAAACTTGTCAAAAGACCAATCCAGCGAAAATATATTTGGGTAATACAAGTGGTGAGACCGTCGCTGATTGTGTACATTTTTTCTCTGATCACTTTTCTAGCGTATATGTGAAACCTAAGCATGCTTTGCCAGCATACTACGGGGATGAGTTAATGGCTCTTTCTAACTTTAATGTTGCTTTAACTGAGGTTTTTAATCTAATATTGTCACTGTAATGCGGGGCCGGACGTTATACCCAAATACTTTCTGAAAAGATGTACGTTGACGCTCAGCAAACCTATACACACTATGTTCATGTAATCGATTTCTTCTGGTACTTTTCCAAATAGTTGGAAGTGTAGTTACATTGTGCCAATTTTCAAGAGTGGTTGCAGATCTGATATTTCAAACTACAGGGGGATCTCAATCCAATCAGCTTTACCCAAAATGTTAGATAGCCTCATATCTCAACAACTCATGAAAATAATTGAGTTTCAATTAATGTAATTAGTAGCCAGCAACACGTTTCTTTTTTTTTTGAAATGGGAAATCTTCAGTTACTAACCTGTTGTTGTAACAGTCCTATTTGTCGAATGCCTTAGAAAAGAGATCCTAAGTGGACTCCACTTATATGGACATTCGATAGGGTTCAGCATTCTACATTATTACATAAACTTGAGTTAATAGGAATTGTTACAAATGTAATTACTTGGTGAGTTCTATCCTCTAACAAACTCCTAATTTCTTAGAAGATAGAACTCAGCGTGTCCGAATAGGATCTCATCAATCTAATTCGATTCGGGTCTACCCCAGGGCTCGCATTGTGTGCCAATTTTGTTCTTGTTATTTGTTAATGATATTGGTTCTGCGATAAAATCTAGTAAGTTTCTCCTTTAAGTCATAAAACTGTTTAATACTACAGCTGATGATCAGTTTGCGTTACAACAAGACTTGCAAAATGTTGAATTATGGTGCGAGACAAATAAGCTAGCTATATTTAAACATGAAGATATGTGTTTATATCTCGTTCTGCAGGCGAAACTCCAGGATTGGTGATCATCAGCTAGAGCGTGTAACTGGAATAAGAGATCTTGGTGTGCTTTTTTCATCAAGCCTTTTTTTGCGAAACGCGTTTATTTAATCTGCAGTAAAAGCTTAACAATATTGTGTTTCATAAGAAGAATTACTGGGGACTTTAGACCCTGTACAGTGCTGAGATTGTACTTGGCTCTTGTACGTCCACATTTAGAATATGGATAATCTGTATGGGCTCCATATACTGGTGCTGAAATTAAACAAATTGAAACGGTGTGGAGTAAATTTCTAAAACTAATGCAGTTTAGACTGGAGGATCCTAATACAATCTTTAGCAACAGCCAAATGTTGCTAAAATTAAATATTCAATCGTTGGCAGAAAGGAGAAAGTTTCTTGTAATTAATTTTTATATATACTAGTTAACGGCGTTTTAAATTGCAGTGAGCTTGTGGAGACGTTGAATTTCAATATAACAAGAAATGCCCAATCTAGAAATAAACCTTTATTTAGATTGACACCTCACTAAGGAATGTTCAACCCCATAGATGCGTTACGCAAACCTACTGTCATAACTTGCACCAGTGCATTGTCGTGGAGCAACACACGAAAAGTACAGACTTTTAAAAGCTGCTGCAGCTTGTTGTGGCTTCGAAGAAATTCAACATCCGCCTTATAGTCCAGTTTTGGCACCAAGGGACTATTTCTTGTTTCAGAATCTTAAAAAAATGCTAAGGGGGATAAAATTTAGGAACAATGACGAACTAATAGCAGCTATTGAGAGAAAATTTTGCGGAAAAAAAACAATGAATGACACATTGCATCAGTTTTCCCACATCTCTTCACTTTAATGACATCTCTAAGGTGATGACCTGTTATCGTGCTACCCTTATTCAATGAGCAAAATTCCCCGAGAATCCCATAAAATGGTTGCCATTACTTTTCCTGCAGAAGGGATGACTTTAAAATTCTTAGCTGGAGCCCTTAACATGCCACTGCATCGACTCTTGTTTTGATTTAGGATCATAATGATGAACTCAGGTTTCATCTCCAGTAACAAGTCGATTGATAATTAAATCTGGTTC
The DNA here is from genome assembly GCA_963082785.1 of Philonthus spinipes. Lineage (NCBI taxonomy): Eukaryota > Metazoa > Arthropoda > Insecta > Coleoptera > Staphylinidae > Philonthus > Philonthus spinipes. Next base: position 9,103,358 of record OY720312.1, read on the forward strand.
ATCTCCACAGCACACCAAGAATTATTCACAGGTCTTTACCCGAACAGGCATTTGGAATGGCGAATGCATTCGTGGCACCCATTTTGCACTAACCTTTGTCATCCCAAGCTATTCGTGTAATATTCTGAACTGTGGTTTCTGAAACTCCTAGTGAAGCTGCTAATTGTCGCTTCTTTAGTCTTGCATCCTCCAGTACCAAATACTTGGTTTTTACAACAAAATTTGCAGTAATCATATCAAGAGGGCACCCTGGATGGAGATCATCTTCCAGTGATTCTCGAACATATTTAAACAAATTTTACCACTCGCAAATAGTTGACATCATCCCGGTATACAGTCAAAATCTCTTCACGAATAATTTTTGTGGGTTTTCCCTGTTTTGTTAGGCATTTTATAACAGCCCGGGATTCGATTTTAGTTATTTCGATGCGCAGTTTACAAACTGACTGATAATAAAATTAATAATGTTGCAATTGTTTTGTAAATTGCCATACAAGTTACCAAGGCATATGAGATTGAAAAACAACATAATCGAAAATTGCATCATAAATCAAAATATCCAAGTCTAGGAATATATAAACGACCCCTTGTATATAGGAAATATGTAAATAATAATTCATGCTTATAATCATTTATTTGGAATGTGTGCAAAAACATAAAATTACATATCCACTCCTAGCACTTTCATTTCACGTATATAATAATAATCATAATAATATCCGTTAAGTATAATACGTTATAATAGCTTGACATTTCAGTGGTGCGAAGCAGAAAAAATAACACGTCATGGAAATACCCCTGTAAAAGTCTAAAAACGTACAAATAGGAATGCTCGAGTATCAAGTTAGTTTCTTTTTTTTATCATTAACAAAGCTCCACACTACCATGACTACTACTACACGCATGCATTACTTAAATACTGTTTACTGAGTATTACTCCTTACTGTATCTGGTCTGGTGTTCTGATTCATTTATTTTTTGCATCGAACCCCGCTGCGTAATCAAAGTAAAAAAAAGCGCGCGATTTTTTTGTGCCCCATTCACGTCTCTTGCTTTTAATTTTAAAAATGTAAAATTAAAAAAGAAAATTAATCAATTCGCGAAACGGCGGTGAAGCTCTAGCGGTAGAATTTCACTTCGGTCTCCACGCAATCTTTGAGGAGCTCATCCAGTTCGGAGAGGTCTTCGCCCAGCGATTCGAAGAGGCCGTCCAGTTCCCGGACGCAATCCGCCTCCATGTTCAGTAAGAGGTCCTGGACTTGGTTGCCTTCTTTGGATGTTGCCGCCTTGTGTAGGGAGTATAAGGTGTGTGGTGCTCCCAACTGTAGGAAAAAAATAATTGGTAAATATAGATTTCTTCATAAAATAACTAAAAAATATATATTATTATTATTGTTACTTATTATATAAATGTGAAATTTATGTACTGGAAGGAAAATAAATAAATATTATTATTATTATTTGAAAATCTTCCTTATGTTGGTTGTTGTGACTTTAATTATTCAAATAAAAAATATAAATGTGATGGAGTTACATGAAGTTTTTCAATATAGAAAAAATATAGACTACAAGTAAAGTAAAGTGAATACAACCATCTATATTTTTCTATAAATAAAAACAGTTGCCCTTTCTCCTACTTATTTTTTATTAAAGTAGATATATTTCGGAAACTATTTTGCCATTTTCAGAAGTTGAAGATGAAAACATAAAATAAAAAATAAGTAGGAGAAAGGGCAACTTTTTTTATTTAAATAAATATGAAAATATTGACACAAATATATAAAACAGTGAAACAAACCAAATGTTTTAATTAAATATACCATAATTGGCATTACAGATAATGCTAAATATAATTTATTATAATAATCATTCATTCATTACAATTATATTAACCACTATCTGAAGCTGCGATTAACAAGAAATATCTTACCTCATCTTCGGGACATTTCGTGTGCTTAGAGATAACAACATTCGGTGTAAATACAAATGGTTTAAAAACTGATTTGCTGGGATCAGGTGTTGCCGTGAACCAATGCACACTAGGTCTGCTAGAACTCAATACAGATACCTAAAAACAATTTAAAAAAGTTAAAATAAATCGTTATTATGCTTTCATTCATAATATTATATCAATAGAAAAGAGTATTCATTCACTTGGACACAGTTATTTAAATAAATTAAATAAAATTGATTTGAAAATAATTAGTAAATTATTTCCACATTTAGCTCTGTGACATTTTAACGTACTTTATGTAAGTACTTCAGACAAATGCACATTAAAACAACTACTTCTCGGGTAAATACCCTGCCAGACATTGAATTATATAATGTATGCTGCTGCATTTTAATACCATATTGCATAATATAACAATTTTTGATCCAAGAAAAATTTAATGTAAAGAACAAAAAAGAACTAAACTTAATATAAGGCCAACGCAGACACGTATTTCAGGATCTATTCCTCGACAGAACAGCTCTGCCGTACACAATTTAAAGATGTTAAATTAAATTAATTTTGTGCCAACATATTGCAGAAATTAAATTCTTGAAATATTAAAGTTGAAAGGTCATATTAAAAAAAAGATTTATTAATTGTAAAGATCTCTACTTTGTTATACATTGCATTGTTATGTAATTTTAATAAATGAAATTGCATTGTTAGTAAAGTAAAAAACAGACTTTATACTCTTTTTGACATTTTTGCAACGTACTGTATACGTTTTTATGAGAAATTTAATGGTATTGAAATACTATGAAACTTAAATGGTGGTAAAATATTGGAATTTCGCAGTAACAATGTCAACAATCACTAACTGTGAATTCCAAAGTGTCAACATAAGTTTATTTAAAACAAAATTTATGACGAAAGGATGTAAAGAAGATTTATTTATTGAATTGAGGTGACAGAAACTATATACTGTCAGTTGTAAAAAGAGTACCTTTTTTACAAACCAAAGATCAGGGTTGTAGGAAAAATTGAGTTGTAGGAAAAATTGAGTTGTAGAAAAAATTACTTTTGTAAAGTTGTTCTTGACGATAAACAGTAGAATTAAATTTGTTTTATGTCTATTATCCAATGTATCTAATTGGTAAATTAAATTACATGACAGTTCATGAAATTATGAAAGTTTTTGCAGTGATTGAAATGTGAATAAAATAATAATTTGTTTCTTTAAATACTAAAAAATTGAATCGAGCAAGATGATCACTGCACTGCTGGCAGATGTAGGGGCTATCCCTGAAGCAACAATGCTTATCAGCAGTAAAACACAGGCGACTGGTATAAAAATCCTCATGGACAGTCAAACTGCCTTAAGGGGTGATGCCTACCTGCATAGGTTCAAAAAATCATTATTGTTTTGTTTATCGCAAAATTCGAAAGTGTGTACATTGAAGATTATTTCCTAAAAAGTTTCATATTGATTGGATACAAATTGCCGAAATTATTCTAGTTTATACAAAGTTAGTCGAGACCCCAAATCTTTAAATGTGATTATCTCAAAACCATATTTTCAAAATCGATGACGGCTATAATTTAACGTGTATTCATTCAATATAACCGCGGCCTTTTGTCTCGTATTCTAAACTATTTTTTCTAGACATTGATCGTACAGATTTCGCCTATTATTCATTTACTACTTTTTACTGTCGATCAAAGACAGATTTTTAGACGCGAAAGAGCACTTTTTTACTCAGAAGGCCGCCATTTTGTCAATTTTTTTTTCTCAAAATCAACGACAGCATTTATTCATTCTTAATGCAACACAATCGGAATTTTTAATTACAAATACTTTCTGCATCTCCAGGAGCCGTCAGAGCAAAAGACCTTTTTGAAACATCTTCTATCGGGAGCTGTGCCACGGGCCCAGTCGGGACTTTCGGAGAAGTCGAAAAAATTCTAAATTGACGATAAATGTATGTCAAATAAACTGATGTCGGGAAAAAAATCCCGAATTTTCGTTTTTTTTCGCCTTGCCCAAGTCAAAGTCAAAGCTGCACTTAAGAGGAACTATCAGCTGCAACAATCGCACTAGACACTATGATGTGGACCTCATTTATGGCATAATTTATTTGTTTAATGTCACTGAGATTACCGTTTTTGATATTTCAATTTTTTTTTTCATCTCTAGAGTCGACCACTTGGGTTAATTTTTATTTTGCAGTTTCCGCTACTGATATTAAAATATGTTATATATGCAATATTGTATTATTCTGTTTATATGTGATTTACAGTCATGCTATTTATCTAAACATTTTGAGTATTGTTATTCTTCTGTATAAAGGTGATTTGCCGTAAATAAATGAATTGAATTTGAGTTCCAGCTAAGAGCAATATAGAAGGTAACCTAATAGCCGATGAGTTAGTATGCACAGGAGCAAAACTCCCAACCATCACCATATGGAACCCTACAAAAGCTTTAAGATGGTGCTACATGAATTTATCAAAACACCAGTAAAAAAGAGATGAGAGAAGATACGTGCCTCATAATAAGACAATTATTGTCCAAGCTTGAGGCTGCCAACAGTGAATGATTAATTGCATTAAGCAGAATCAATATTAGGATGACGGTAGGCATTATCACCGACCAATGATACTGACACATTACAATTCAGCCCCTACAGAAATTGTAGGGGCTGCATTGATGATGAAGAAGAAGAAGGAAATAGGATTAATTTCCTGGGATTAGCTCATTTTAATGACTTGACAGATAGAAGTATTTTACATTCAATAAATTCCTCGCATTTCTTTTCTTTTGATAGATATCTTCTTTAGGTGTATCAGTTGTGACCAGAAGCGGAACTACCTTTCGTGGGCCCCCCGCAAAATAATTATTAAGGCCCCAAAGCATTGACTGTCAACTACAGCATTAAGTTTACTTAAAAGAGTTGGGCCCACATGGGTACATTGGTGTTATGAAATTTCAATACTCATGCTTAAAAAAAAACAAACAAATATTTGTTGTTTTTCCAATCCAGATAGGCCCTTTGGCTTTCTATGGCCCACTGCAATGCAAGCTCTAGCGCCATTATAGTTACGCCACTGGTTGATCTTAGGTTGTTTCCACTTGGTGCCCTTATGTAGTTGAAGGGCCTAGTCATTTTGAGTAGTACAATCAAAATGAAGAGCCTAGTCAACAACCTAAGATGATCACAACTGATACACCTAAGGAAGAAAAATTTTTATTACTTTCAGAAAAAAAAAAGGAATGTAAGAATTTTATAGAACGTAAAATATTTCTGTGAAAGTAAGTAAAAGACAAAAATAGATGATATGATTCATCTTCACCTTATACGTCACAAAACAATAATTGTTTTCAAAATTAAACTACCGATGTGAAATTGCCCACAGATTTCCAGCCACGGATTTGTCCGGCTCCTCCACCATAGCGGAGGCTCCGGGTAAATTATTTATTTTAAATAAATAAATAACGAATGAAATCTGTGGCTGAGAATTTACATTATTTTTAAAAAGTTATAGGATTTATACCCCTGATTTTATTGTTTTATATCGGTAATTAAACCTTTAAGAACAATTTAGTAGGAAATATGAGAATCTAGATAGTGATAAATATTGTCTCCTTATACGGAATCCGTGGCAGAGCTTTATTTTTACTTAAGTTACAAAACATATACCCCTAATTTTATTGTTTTAAATGATTATTTGGACCTTTATAAACAATTTAAGAACAAAAACAAGTTTATGAATTGTGACAAACACCTTCGTTCTGGACATTAAATCTGATATATAGTCTTTATTCGAGGCTAATAATTGAAAGTAAAAATTATTTTCAATTAAGGTGGACATATCTTATCACAGTTCTTATATAATTGGGTTATTTTCATTCGTTTATAAGCTGTGAATCACTTTTAAAATAACTATTTTACCCGGCGCCTCCGCCATAGTGGAGGAGGTGGTCAAATCTGTGGCTGGAAATCCGTGGGTAACTTCACATCGGTAATAAAACTTCCCTAAATTTTAGATTTATCAGTTTGACATAATTTAATTGTAAACAAACAATTGTATAGCAATATAATTTAGAAACTCTAATAAAATAAAAAACTGTTCTCTGTATATATCTATAAAACCTCAACACCATTATCATTGCATTTAGGAATGAAATTTTACTCTAACCACTCTTCATTTTATCATAAATTAAATTGTGGACTTAATTTCTACAAGAATGCGAAAAGTTATACAATATTTTGTATATGTAACTTATTTCACACTACAAATGTATTTAAAATTATAGGCAATTAACATTTTAATTGATAAAAATTGTAGCATTATAGGTAATGACACATTAGACACTAAAAAAGTTTTAAAAATGTTATATAGATCTATTTAAAATTTAAGCAAGTTGGTATTAGGAATTTTTTGTTATTCGTTTTGAGTTTGTTTGTTTTTTATCAGTATTTTTCAATCCCTTGTAACATGTTGAGAATTCGTGAATGCCAAATGAAGATTTTTTAGAAGACTATTAGAAACGTAATATTTTATGGCTTATATCTGTAATATTAGCAGATTAAATATGATAATCTGAATTAAATTTAACTATCCAAAATCACAACTTCATTGAGAAGATGGATTTTGAGGCTGAATACTAAGGATTAATAATTTCTGCCAGAAGGGCAGTTATATATTTATATATATATGATTTTGAAGCCTGGATATTAAGGTTTACAGAGTAGGTCCTACCATAAGGGAGGTAACGAAATGGTCCTGAGATTTTGCCTAAGTGGGTGATTTTGAAGCTGAATACTAAGGATTAATAATTTCTGACAGAAGGGCAAACACATTGGTAAAATCTCAGGACCATTTCGTTACCTCCCTTGTAGTCAGACCTACTCTGTAAACCTTAATATCCAGGGTCTCTTCATGTGCAAGTCTCCCCATGGAGCCTTCAAAATTCATTGAACTTTAATGGCTGTTTCTTAGTGTGATCCATAATAGACCTTTGAGACCAAACTTATAATTATTTTGTGGTGGCTTACCTGGCTGCCTTGTGTTGGGAAATCAGAGTCACACGAGCGACAGATGTCACTATCTTTATTCCTTAAAATCGTGAACATGTCCGTCTCCTTGAAATCCTTCGTTTTCGATAGAGTGGCCAATAATTCCTCACCAGATTTTAGCCGACTGCTTCCTAATTTTCCATCGGAGCCAAAAGCAGCAGCAAAATTAAAATCACCCTAAAAATTTATACATTTTGAAAACACAGTCATTTTAAAAAAATGTAAATACGTTTTAAAAATAAGTTGTTGCAAATTCTAAATTTATAACATAAATACTCAAATTGAGTTATGATAATTACAATAAGTTTGCTCTGCACTAAGAGTACAACTTTGTGATAACATCCGTAAGATCTAAATTGCTATCAGTGCGGAGATAAAAAAGTGGTGCACTAGTCCATGTATTGAACAAACCTAAAGTTAAATTATCATCAAAAGAATATTTACAATCATGTTGCATTGCAGATTTTTTTTCTTGTTAATTTTTATAGTTAATTAATAGTGTTTTCTGCTTACACAGAGCACCAGTGCGCACTGAATAAGAGCTGCGATGTATTGTACTGCCCCGGTTTTCAAATACTGTGTGCAATTCAGCACTGACTGCGAAAAGTAAAATGTGCGAAATATGAATTGGGAGCTGATTTTAAAACATAACCCGCATAGAAACTTAATAGATAATGATTACACGTCTACAATTATGCCGGATAACAGGAGTGAAACAGATTTCATTATATTTATTTTATTTAGTCTTATATAACATCGTTATATGTTCCTCTCTACTTCTCAGTGTGAGGGGAAGTTTTCATTATAGATAAGACAAAAACATTACTAAAAAATGGACGAGTATTTGTATTCTTTCATACTAAATATTCCAACAATTCATCACAAACTATTACATGACTCGTTGATTTGTCGGCCACATTGCACTGGAACTAGTGCACTCACTCCCCGAGTCAGTGTCGTTTTCTTGCACTCGATCAGGGCGAGTGTACATTTTTTGCAATCAGAAAATGATGTTGACAGGGTGCGCTACAAAAGTGCATAAGCAGAGAACGCTAAAACCCGAGCAAGTGCGCAGCGGTGTAGTAAGCGGTAAACACTAAAAGTCATTTTATTTGATTATTCGATTTTCTTAATATTTTGCATGTCATATTTAGGAGATAATTATTTTTTTAATCTCCTTTAAGCTCCACAAATTTATTGCAAAAACACTCTTATGAGTATTTCACAGTATAAGGGTAATAATAATATTTAATAAATAATGGCTTAATATAATGTTATAAAAGAATTACCTCTCCATCCCAAAACCCTTTTTCCTTAGCATAATCCTGTAATCCCTCGGAATGTTTATCAATTTTAGTTGTTATTGTCAGTACATTAGAAATATTTCTATGGCCACCTATAAACAAATGTAGTAATTATTAGTATTAAATGATTTATGAATAAATCATAAATTTATTATATTTTGCTATAAAATTTATCTATTTATAATATAAAGGGTCTTTTCTTGTAAATTAAGCATTTATTATTATAAAAAAGTCCAACTTACTGGTAATTTCTTCGGCTGCCCAATGTTTGCCAGATGTCTCCAAAATCCAGGCAGCTGTAGGATCAGCAATTAAGAATGAGTTGTGGTAACATAAACCTTCATCAGAATTAGAACAGGGTCCACCTTGTCCATAAGTTTCTAGTAAATTTGTTATTACGGTTAATGCTTCCGCAGCTGTTGAGCTTCTTTCTAATCCCAATCTGAAAAAATTAAAAGTATCCTCAACTGTCTGCTTACTGTGTGAAAGTTCAATTGCCTATATTAATTTCTCAATGATTTAAATAAATTCTATTTTAAAATATTATTATCCAACATTCAAAGTCGCACGACTATCATACAGTACAGTTGGGCGATAACAGTAAGGCTCAACACTCGCTGTACACTAAACGACCTTGTTATATGTCGCAGGTAATATATGAACTGAGCGTGCACCACAATAATTTTGTCCTCTCTCTGATCTTCAAGCACGGTGAAAGACGTTTTGATCTGTTTCATCAGTTAATTTTAGTAACCTTTAACTATAGAAAGTGTTTAATGAAACACTAGATGAATGGTGGCTGAACGTGTCATTAAATGTGAATTTCGTTTTCCTTGTTTGCTTAAACAGGACAAGTTCACCTTCCTTTAGTGGACGAAACAATGATTCTCGGTTGTCTACCTTGTAGACCCAAATCCTGGACGATGCTACTTGAAATTAGGCAAAAGGTGGCGCTTACGTCGTCTTTAATTTATTATAGAAAGTGTGTTTATAAAAAATTGTTAACATTTTTTAAAAAATATTATTGTTACAAATTTAAAGTGATAAAAAAAATACGCCATTGGATTTAATGAAGAAAAATACGCAAACTTGTTTTTGGGGTTGAGACAATTCTCAACCCAAATGAGCCGGAAATGTCCGATTGAGTTCCATTCCAAATTAAATTTGTTTAGATGTAAGAAAATTTCATCCAAGGTCCATGACTACATTCATGAATGTGTTGTAATATTAAATTTGAATTATGAAAAAATTAAAAAGAAGAAATGTTACTGGGTAAATGGTAAATGAGTGCGTGAAGAAAACTATTTGTTGTGATTTCTATAGTTATTGAGAAAAATACAAAAATTCTACAATTATAATATCTGATATCTTTGACACAGACTGTTAACGATCATTACATTTTATTCGTACATTTTGACAAAGATGAAAATAGAAAAGACTGTTGGTCAGTAGCCAACTTTATCTTATATATTGTGTTTATCAATAAAGATTGTGTATATGCATATCTGATATCTTACAAATTAATCAAGTTGGCCGTTATCTGTTAAGGTCGAGATTGAGGGTAGTCGTATTAGGCATTGTGTTGAATTAACTGATGTGGGGATTGCATACATTAGAATGTAACAGGGGCTATAATGCTCTTCATGAGTAATTTGGCCTTCGTTTATTTTCGTCACGATCCGTATTTATTCGCGCTTAGGCGTAGTGCGGGGTGCAAAAGGGGAACGAATTTAATATTTTCAAGATACATTTTTCCTTTCAAGCCATGCTAGCCGTGCATCTATCTCTTTCTAACGTATTTCGCTCTTCTCTTAATTCTGTATCTGTCAAAATCATATGTTCTGTTATTTCACCTACGAATTCTTCGTTTTGTTGTTTTTAAAATTCTGGTTACGATTTTAAATGAAGTGAAAATGAAAATAAAGAATGCGATTTCAATGTTTCAGAATACATATTTGGTTGAACACATTTACAATGCATTTTTTATTGAAAATAAAATGAATGGGGAGGTTATGTAACATTTATTTTCATTATGATGTTGAATAAAACCTTCTCACACTACCACTTCCTTGAACAGACATTATTTTCTTAACAAATATATAATGATAGAAATTAAAAAAACAGTGATCAAATAAGATAGTGTCTAATAAATGAAATAAAAATGATTTGGAAATCCTTAATAAATCATTTCCACATTTAGCTCTGTGACATTTTGACTTACGTACCGTAAGTACTTTAAACAAATGCACATTAAAACATCTACTTCCCGGGCATTAATTTATTAATTATTTTGAAATCATATTTATTTAATTTATAAAATTACTGTGACCAAGTGAATGAACACTCTTCTATTCATAGTGTCTAATGCTTTGTTAATGAAATTGGATTTCCGAACATTTCATTTATATTTTATTATTATAATATTATGTAGTTATACATGAAAATTATATTCATTTTATTCCTCTTTATAGTTTGCCCCCTCAAAGTATATTATATATATATATATTTATACTCTCAATTACTTAATAATGAACCGGATAAAAATGATGGATTTTGACCATTTGAAAGAATAAAGTGTTATAGAAGAAATTAACATGATTACGAGAGTCAAGCTGTTCAAATAATTCAGGTTGTTCGAATCATTCTAATAATATACTCAGTTCAGAAAATTTAAACAAATTGAGGGCTTAGGGTATTTTAAACAATTTTAAATGCACAAATTAGAAAAATATTTTAACTCCAAAGGGATGTAACACTCTTTATATTATTTTTTATTAGATTCCTCTTTGAATTATCTTCACAGCAATTTAATATAGTTGGTAGTTTTGATTAATTGTTACTGCAAAAAAAAAATTCTAAAAATTTTGATAGTTGTATTGGTGTTTTATTAGTACACATTACATTTTTGGTTTTCAAAATGGAGAAATTAAATTTTGTATACTTACTAAGATTACATCATTCTATTCGATGATCATTTTAAATGTGATATATTCGTATATTTAAATGGCACCCTATAGTTTTCCATCTTTTTTAATTATCACAAAATGATATATAAATATTTCATTAAGCCTATCTTCTGTACTTCCCCAAATATTTCACATTTCATAGTATTTGTAAAGCATTTTAACAATGAATTGATTAGTTTGATATGAAAAACAATTGAAATAACAGTAATCAAGCATATGAAATTAAAGAAATTGAAAACAAATGCCAAATAAACATTATTTTCAATTTAAATTAGTGTTATGGAAAATCTACATGTGAGAATGAAATAATGGTTTATTTTATAAAAAAGAACCAAAATCATCCGAAATTTAAATATATTTCACATTTAAAATAATCATTGAATAGAATGGTATCAACTTGGTATGCATATAAAATTTCATATCACCATGTCGACAAAAAAAGACGGACACTTCGGTGACTCAACCTATAGTAAAAAATAATGTGCTTTTGGGTTAAAAAAGATGAGTAGGTATATTTCACTAAATTATTATTCAAGTTTTTAAATTTTAACCAAAATCTGGAATTAATCTCCTGGAATTATAAAAAAGTTGAATTAATTATACTAACTTAGAGAAACCAAGTGTAAGGTGAAATTATACAAAAAGAAATACAAAAAGATAAATAAATGTCTCTGAAATAAATAAGGGAACCAATATTTGAACACTTTGAAATGTACATGTATTGTATGGAAATTCCTGCTTCCCCATTCATTTTTTAGATAAATTGAGAGAATTAAATTATTTAGAATCTAAAAATCTATTCAAAAGTCAATTTTAGAATTGATGTATAATTAATTATTAATGAATGAAATTAATATAAAATCCCTTTCGTATATAGAAAATTACTACATATTTTTGATCGTATAATTGGTACATATAGATTTAATAAAATTATTATTTATCATCTTGATTTGTGTGATTTATTTAATAAATCAATATTTCTTATATGTACAAAAAATCCCCTTGATGAGTCACGCATTAATTAAATGCTTCACCGACAACGTGTTGATGAAATATGATTTACTACAGCCATCTAGTAATTAGTGCTTGAACTTTTAAACTATTTTAGACGTCAACTATGCTCCTCGAATAAAGCGGTATTTTTAAAAAATCATAGATATATTTCGCTAATGTTTTCTTGAAACATAATCTAAAAAAACTTTTTTTTACATTTCATTCACAATACATCAAAAGAAGAGTATTTAAATGTTAGTTTCTGATAAACAGTACTCCGGCTATTTTGATTACATATATATTTTTATTTATAGATTTATTTTTTATGCTTCAAGTTTACTTACTTACCTATTCATGAATTTCTTTAGGTTCGGTGATTGTATGCTGAATATTATTAAAAACGTGGTTCGGATCTAACTTCACAACACAAATTTTTGACAGTGATTGGACAAAATAGTATAATTGTACTGCTATTATTGCATTTCAATCAAGATTATCTTTAACAAACCAGTCATCAGATAATTTCCCAACAGTAGGCAATAAACTCTCAACTATTATTTTTATTTATACATTAATAATAACCTTATTTATAAGGGATAACATTATATTAACAATATATTATATATACAGAGAGTTTTATGTAACACCGAACATGCTAGAATGTACTCTATGTAAATTTCCATATGTTCGATTTGTTCAGGAACGCATCAAAGCATTGAGTGCGATGTGATTGGCTACTATTTCTAAAAATAGTATAGTCATCCCAAAATACACCCTTCTCTGTCAAAAATGAATTACACTTGTCAGTTATCGCAAACAAGATTTACTGTTCTGGCGCTTAAAGCAGACGTAGACGAAGAGTTGGACATCTTTACGTATCAAAATTGTATATAAAGGATAAGAATTTTATGGTATGCATTGCGGTTAAGTAAAATATCCATAATTAAACATGTTGCACTTGACATAATAATTGATAAATGTAATTTATGGAAAGAGTGTAAATTGGGTTGACTATATTACCATTAGAAATCGTAGCCAATCACATTGCACCCAACCATTGATGTGTTTCAGTACACATCGAACATAGGAAAATTAACATTGAATACATTCTAGCATGTTCGATGTTACATAAAACTCCCTGTATATATAACATTATATTTATAAAGATTATCATTATTATTATTCATCACAGTAAACTGCATGCATGATTGACTAGTGTAACACATGTTTCTAAATGAAATAAAATAAAATATTATCTGTAAAGAACAAGCTCATTCAAGCTCATTATCTAGTCTTGACATGTCAAAAAGATTTTAATATCGCTTATAGGTAGTTTATAGTTAAGATACCCTATGAAAAACAAGCAATTTGTATCACCCTATACAGTTTATCTCATCTTTTGGTTGTCACGTAATTCATCATAGTTATGCAGGAGATTTAGCAATAAATTTTAATTAAAGATAATTACTGTAATTATTCCATTGCATCTGATGTATATAATTAAAACCAAGACAACGCATTAAAATGCTATAAATCAGCTCATATTAGCATTTCCTTGTTGATTAAATTTAAAACTACTTGATTACTGTGAATAATTAAATGTGTCGCACTATCCAAACAGAATAGATATTTTAAAGATTAATAATTATTGATGTATTAATTTGTTTATAAATATTGTTCCGATTAGAGGGATTTTTTTGTAATTGTGAATATTCCCGCCCTAGAGCCGAGAGGGGAGGATAGAAAAGGCATTGTGGTAATTTATTAGGCTCAAATCCATCCAGCCCCCTAATTCATTCCAGAGGAAGTAAAAAGCATCTTCCCTCACTTTTTTGTATATATTTTCAATTGTAACTATTTGTTATTTTTGTATTATTAAGCTCCTACCAATCCAAAAGCCATTACAATGCAACACAATATTTCAATATTCAATAAATAATAATAATAACATCTTTATTTATATACAAAATTACAATATTTACCACTTAACATATATTTATAATGATTAACTAAATTTTGTATATAAATCTTTCTACCTGTCTTTGTCTCAATCTTGTCTTTGTCTATCTAATTGTTACGAATGCTAACATCATTGTCAGAGTCTGAGTTATTAGATGAAATGAAGTGATAAATGGTATAAGAAGGGTACTTATATTTAGCGGGAGTATTAGGAATATGAGGGATGTACAAGTGTTAGAAAATAGTGGATAAGTAGAGATTTGTGGCAAACTTAAGGGAGAGGGTTTCTAGTCGCTCTTGGATTGGTGTAATATTGGTTCTATGATAAAGAAGTATGTTGGGAATTCAGTAAATATTAATATTTAAAACATTTGTCTTTTAAAAAACATGGAATGAGAAAGTAATCATAAATAATCAAAGTTATATCATTGAGAGGAATTTATTTGGAGAATATATTTTGTTGTACTCCCATTTGTGAAATATAAATTAATCCATTTAACACTATTGACAACTTCACAATTATATAAGGCACAGTTGTGTGATGAGGGATGATAGCCTGATATCAAATTGTTGCATTATACAATATGTTATTGTTATGCAATAGCAAATGTCTATTATTGGACATTTGTTAAAGTATTTATGTAACACAAGTCATAATGTCACAATAGCTAAAGGGAAAATAATTTATTATATAATTATTTTCATTTTATTTAATTTGAATAACAATTGTTTTGTAAAAGAACAAAGAATGAAATATCCACACTTACTAATATGATGAATGTACAAAACGAAAACTAAAACTGCACTATAACAATGTATTATGGTTGATGCGAATAATGAACTGAAGTAATATCTCCAAAAAGCGAAAATGAAGTTGTGATAAAGATTGAGAAAAATGAACTCTGTAAAAAACAACAAACTATTTTTACTTTCCGCGGACCCCTGTCCAAGGGAAAGTATTGTGATCGTGAAAATTTTCGAATCGCCAATTTCAACAAATATGCACGTTTTGAGGTCCCCTGAGTCCATTCCATCGAGTTTTGAAAAATGTCTGTGTGTTTCCGCGATAGCGCCTAAACGGCTAAATGGATTAAGCCCAAACTTTATACCTAAGCTTTATATAACAGTGGAATGATCTGAAAAGCTTTTGGTCAAAATCAAAATTCATTAAGTGCAACTTTACTCTTAGCAATTTTTCATTTTTTAATTCGGATATAAAAATGTTTCAAATAAAAGTTTTAGATCTTGGAAAATAAATAATTTCTGTTATAAAACTTTTATTGTAGGACCTCCGGTTTTCATTTTATAAGCATTTATCTGATAAATTCCCTTAGAGATTTTAATTATTGAAATAATTATTTTAATGACAAATAAAACGTCAAAGTGCCGTCGTATTCAGCACATTCGCAAAGTTTTAAAAAATGAAGAAGAGTGTGGATAAAAGATTTCAACACATTGTATGGTAAGAAATAACACACTTAATTATAATATTCTTCTAAATACTCGGCTTTAACTTTAAAAGACAACAATCAATTTTTTCTATTAATCATTTTGCTTTCCTATTAAATTTTCAATCAGAAACTTATTTGACCGTATTCACGGGGAAAAGTACCATGATGGACACATCACCATTTTTTGGAGTTAAATGTATTCAGTATTTAAGGGCATGCTCGCAAACAAGAATTCAGTCAGTGTATTCACAGATGGCTCAAAGACAGGTAACAGAGCTGGAGGAGGTATCTTCTCCGAAGAACTCAGCCTGAAACGATCCATCCAGTTCTCAGACGCATGTAGCAACTGCAGGCAGAGGTAGGGGCTGTCCGCAAAGTGCTAAGACTGCTGGTCCTCACGGATAATCAGGCCGGCCTAAAAGCACTATACAACAGCCAATGGTGCAACTCAAAAGGGACCATTAGCTGCAGAAAAGAGTTAAACGAGCTCGCTATATCACGTGATGTGAGCCTTATGTAAAGAGTAATGAAATGGCAGACAAGTTTGCATATGAAGGTGCAAGACTTCCGGCCATTACACACCAGATGGAACCATCCTATAAAAACTTTAGGATGGTGTTAGATGAATTCATTAAAACCCTAGTAAATAGAAAATGGGAGAATGAAGACAAGTGTCTCATAAAGAGACAACGATAGAGCCAACAGTGAAAGACTGATAGCGTTAAGCTATATAAGGATGACGGTAGGAGAATATTTAATGCAAAGACAAAAAAAAAAATTTTTTTTCACCACTCACACATGGGCATTGGTTTATCTTTAACCATGCAACCAAGTAACCTTTGTAAATTTGTAATTTTAATTTGGGGGACAATCACACCATTGATAAAACGACCAGCCCACTCCCGGAATCGAACCGGGGACCTCTGGCTGACTTTCTCTTGGACAACATACTTTTATGGTCCGATTGATGTCTGTCCAAGAGGATTTCACTGTATACATATTTTTTATACATGCATTCTATTCAATACATCCAAAGCTTAATGAATATTCAGAAATAATATTGGATGATTTCGTTATTTGAAGAGAGCAAAAATATTATCTTACCTTACTAAATCCATTCCCAGTAATCTTTTGACACTAGGATCGTGATCACCATCATTATCCTTGGTCCACACAGCTTCATTACCTATTGCTACGCCGCATTCATTGGCACCCATTTCGGCTCCCCACATCCATCCGGGCTTACTGAGAATAACCGCTTTGGTTGGACCACTCGATTCTACTTCAATGTAGGTACACTGTGGAGTAATTAAACAATAATTGTTATTCTAGAGGCTCTTGTTCTTCAACGAAATATTCAAAATCAAAAACCACCCGTCCCCCATACATTCCAAAATTAATTACATCATTCACAACAAATAATAATAAATAATAATAATTATTTTTCAATAAATAATTAATTTTCATCATTTGTACCTTCCACCATAGAAAATCTTTTTACACCGTTGAATTCCCCACATATTAATTGATCATTTTCCATAAAAACATTTTTAACACCGGACTTCCCCCACCCCCTATAAATTAAAAACCGAAAAATCACATGTTTTGCGATAAATATTTACATAATTAATTTTATATTTTCAGTTTATTTTTATTGAAAATGAACAACTAATGCATGGTGAATTGAATTGTATAAAAAGACTTTCTATGGAGGAAGGTACAAATGGTGAAAATTAATTATTTATCGAAAAACATGTGATTTTTAATTTATAGGTGGTGGGGAAGTCCGTAGTGAAAAATGTTTTTATTGAAAATGATCAATTAATGTATGGGGAATTCAACAGTATAAAAAGATTTTCTATGGAGGAAGGAACAATTGGTAAAAATTAATTATTTATCGAAAAACATGTGATTTTTAGTTTATGGGGGGTGGGGGAAGTCCGGTGTGAAAAATATTTTTATTAAAAATGAACAAATAGTGTATGGAGAATTCTACTGTACAAAAATATTTCGTGTGAAAGAAAGAACAATTACTTAAAATGTTTTATTTGTTGTGAATGATGTTATAATTAATTTTTGGAATGTATGGGTAATGTGATTTTGAATATTTTGTTTTATACTACATGTGGTTTTGCGTAAATTAAAGGAATATTAAGACTTTAAAAAAAAATTGGAGCAAAATTATTATTATATTTTTTAATGGGGGTAGGGGGTGAGGTGTGAAAGTTTTTTTCTTTTTCCAATTATGAATAGGTATATGGGGAGTACATTTAGGTGAAAGTAATGTTTTTTGAGGAGGGAGAAAATTAAGAAATAGAGAGGAAAGGGGGTGGTTAGGGGGTCGAAAGCGGATGAAAATTGTTTTAGTGAAGAAATTAATTCAATACAATGATTTTTAAAGTTTTTATAATTTATTGGCGAAATCTATTGGTAACTTCACACCCGTGATCGAAGTATATTTTTAGGTATAATTTTAGTAGATCTAATTATGGGCAAAACAACCCTATTATTAGAATAATACGAATCGGAAATAAGTTGAATGAAGTCACCAATTTTCCAATTTTCTCTGTTAACCTCTTTCGTATAAAAAAGTGTTTGTTCCACTTGAATGTGTTAAATTTATATGTATATATTGTCCTTATATTATTTATTTTTACATATCATATTTGTACCCGACACCATATGGTAAAAGGAGATACTGATTATATATTTGTATTCAGTTAGGGTTCACATCATATTATTATTATTATTATTGTAATTTATTATATATATATATATATATATATATATAAATATCTTTATTTATGAATTTTGTACAATAAGGTGTGTGTTTACAAATATATGTTATAATACTGTCTGTTACAATAAAGCAAAATTCACAAACTGGCTATCGACCAGAGGTCTTTCAGCCTAAAGATTTATTATTATTTATGACTTCAGTTTTAAACATGAATTTATCAATTTGTTACAAAAAGTGGAGTAACAATTATTAATAAAAAAGTTATACAAAACGGTAAAAGTGTTTTCATTATTAAACAATAATTTGAATCATAATTTTATTGAATAACATACACTGCCTTTTGTAACTCTTTCGAGTTCAATAAATGGATTTATTACTACTACTATACACTGCTTGAAACAATTAGTGGGTCACTCCATAAAATTCAAACAGGAAATTAAATGCAAATAAAATTAAGGTCATCTGAAAGACGCTTGATTTAATTGTTTAACTTTAATGGAGGTCCAAATCATTAACCTGCTAATTGTTTTGAGCAATATTAAATCATTAAAAATGATTCATTAGTTTATATTTTCAATTAATTTCTCAACCTGTGATGAATCTTGTTTATTTATTTATTTATTTTATGGAAATCTCCATTTCAAAACACAATTAACATTAGATACAAAGTAACTGAACTATAAAATACGGAATGAGATACTGAGAAACATTCTTAATAATAATAAAATAAATAAAAATAATTTGAAAATAAATAATTAATAAATTATTTTCGGCAGAAAGATCGATGGTCGATAGCCATTTTCTGAGACTTAACTAGATGTTTATGATTGTAATGTTGTAAATATTGTAATGTATCTCTCAGAAATAAAATTTTTATGTATATATATATAAATTATTTTCCCTTTACCTCCTGTGACATTATGTCACAAGGAAAATTATTTATTAATTAATTGTTTTCAAATTCTTTTTATTTAAATAACTATAACTAAGTGAATAAATCTTTTTTTCCATTATTCTTAATAATAATATTGAAAAATAAACAAATTATGTAATAATTAACAAATAACAGAAAGATTAATGAAGGATAAATGTTGTTTATTCACAATAAATGAATTAAAAAATATATATTAAATAAAAATGATTTGAAAATAATTAATAAATTATTTTCACATTTAGCTCTGTGACTTTTGATTTACGTTACGTAAGTACGTTAAACAAATGCACATTAAAATAACTACTTCCCGGGCAAATACCCACGCCGGACATTGAATTACATAATGTACACCTGCTGTTGCACATCAATAAAATATTGCATAATGCAACAAATTTTGATCCGAGAAAAATTTCTCTAATGCGAAAACAACAAAAGGAACGTTACTTAATTTAAGGCAATCTGCAGACACGTGTTTCGGGATCTATCCCTCGTCAGTACAGCTATGCCTTACATAATTTAAAGATGTTAAAATAAACCAATTAAAATAATTCAAATACAATCAGCAAAATTAAATCAATTATATTAAATCAAATTAAACTAATTGATTTAGTTTAATTTAAACCAAATGGCCTCAAATCATTTTTATTTAATATATTTAAATAACTGTGACCAAGTGAATGAATAATACTCTTTTTTATTTATAAAAAAAATATGTTTATGCATATATTTTTTTAAGATATTATTTGTTTTTATTTCCGAGTATAAATTATTTTAAAATCAAACCCTTGAAATAACAACCTTCCGATATATATATACAAACATCTTTATTCAGATAACATCATGTCCGGGCTATCGATCTGGGGTCTTTCTGCCCTGTCTGAATTTACGGTGATTTGCAATAAAAGTATCTGTGCTAGCTAGCTGAATTGTCTTGCAATGTTCTGATGATTTCATGAATGTTGATGAACGGATGGCTGTATTTAGAAGGGATATTTAAATTTCGATGGATACAGAATTTTGACAGGAAGGTTTGGTTATAGGGATTCTTTGCAAATTTTTGTGATAGGTTTATTAAGCGTTAACCTTCCGATTTAATTAAATATTCGGTCTACAATTGATTGTCTAAATTAATTTTTCAGTAGAGGAATTTCACATATAACTTATTTACATCATACCTGAATAGGTCCTTCGGGCTCAGCAGCTGGATAATAAACCACTTCTTGTACTTCTTCCTGCGGCCTGTCTGAATTCTTGCCGAAGACCACTCCATGGTTAGTCAAGGGTGGTAGGACAACAAAAGTGTCACAGGATTGTGGTGGAGCCATCTGGAAAGTGAACATAATAATTAAATAAAGTCAAGTGCAACTTTTATTTTTGAGGACACTTGAAATGTTTGGTGCACTCATCCGAAATGAATACTACCCAATTCTATAAATGCTTCTGCCAAGTTAATTCAGCATCATGCTGGTTTACACTATGCTTGTGGTGGAGGATGGATTAGACGCACTTAGTTATGCATTAAAAAGGAGAAAATCACTTCGAACTCTTATTGTGATCCTTGTGTTTAAGTTACATAATTAATTTGGTATCTATATTAATAAAAAAAACTTTTATATTCGATGGTTGAAACCATTACTTTGTGATATATGTTTAAATCAATAAGGAATGCTCCTTATTAAAAAAAAAAACTAGTAAAAGTTTTTTCAATAAGGTACATTTTTAAAATTAAAGACTGCTGGATTAGTTAAATAAAAATGATTTGAAAATAATTAATAAATTATTTCCACATTAAGCTTTGTAACAGTTTGTCTTACATTTGCTGGTATCACGTACACAGTTTATCTGTGATCATTTGTTTGAAAATGACTGTATAGGTCGAAACTGTTGACAAATAAACTGTGTACATGATACCAGCCATGATACCAATTTCAAAAATGTACCTTATTGGAAAAACTTTTACTATTTTTTTTTTTAATTTCCCATCACTACATATCACTTCATCCGCCTGATGATGGTACTGTGTACCGAAACAATTATAGCAGTGTTTCTACAATAAAGTTGTGAAACTTAATAAAAATGTATTGTGTTTTACTTCATAAATGTTTAACATATCATGAATTATGTGTATATACGTTAAGATTCACCCTGAATACAATGTAGAATGAAGACTTAATACTAGTAAAAATATCATTTTTCAAGTTACATGAAGTGAAATTTTAAGTTTGTATTATAAAATTGTAAAAAAAATAAAAAGAAATTAGGCTGAAAGACCTCCGGTTCATAGCCGATTCATCTACAGAATATAATTCTAATTTTATATATTATTGTACATACATATACACATTTTAATAAAGATGGTTAGTCAGTTAAAAAGAAATTATAATAACAATAACATGTTTCATTTTGTTGATATTATTTTTTTGATATAAAATGTATGATCATTTTCTGGTAGAATGGTTCATTGATTCATTTCTAATAAAACCAATAAGTATTGTAATTTACAGACACAACATTTAATATTTCAACAGTTTCGAAATAAATGAAAATAATGGAAACAAAAATCCATGGATTTACTCGTAGCCGCTGAAATCCATAAAATAAAAATTAATCCGAGAATTTCCATCCTTAACAACCAGATTAACCTGATGTACACCCCCTCTTCGAAGCACTTTAGATTTAATAATATACCCGTGTAAGCCGTTTTTTAAATACTTAGTTTGATAATGATTACCGTGTAATTGAAATTAGTCACTAAAGTAAAATAAAAGTGGTATAAAAAAGTTTTATTTTACTTTAGTGATTAAAGTGGTATAAAAAAGTTAAGTGTTTTCTTTATATCAAAAATTCCAGGTGTTAATAATTAATTATTAATTATCTTACTAAACTTACAAAATGATTTTTTTAATTATAATTGATTATTACTGAGCAATTGAAAATTATGTTATTGGAATAATTACACTTTCTCTGCTTTACAGATGCTTTATTTGGCCATGCATTGGCGTAAATACATTCCAGCAGTTTGTGACACACTTCACAGTTGAATGGAAACTACCAAACCGTAACCAGGAGGTATGAATCATTGAATTCAATAAAAATATATGGATAATTATATTATTAGTACCTCAAAATAACTTTATACTTTCAAAAATAAAATTAGACATTTACTAAACAATCAAAAACTTTTTATTTATTTGTATTGAGCATTTTTTTTTCTCCCTTTATTTTAAATTATGTAAATATTAGAAAACTTGAATGAATGTGTAATTGTATATAATAAATAAATATGAATATATTATTAAAAATATACATATATTATTAAAAATTAAATTGAATAACTTTAAATTTTAAGTTATTCAATTTAATCTGTGTGTTATTTATTTAATTGGTAGATTTTTAATAATATAATATATTCATATTTACTATATAGAATATGAACTACCAATGTTTATATATTAAAACTATTAATTACATTAAATAATGTGTAAATAGTAGAGATGGACAAAATTAATATTTTATTAAATCAATCAATCTGAGATCATTAAAAAGATTTCATCAATTAATGATCAGATCGAGCTACATAGATTAGAGTGTAATGATCAAACCAAAATGATCAATCCATAAAGATAAAAAAAAGATAGATTTTTAAAAATTGAGCCAAAAGTCAGAATTTTTCTTGACCATTTATTATTAACTGATCGTTTCTGCATTAACTCCACTTCTCAAATATTAATTCATATAAGATTATTTTTTTATATATAAAATTACACTTGTATAATAAAATTATTTTTTTTATTTAGTATAACAAAAACAAGTCTTGAAATAAATACTTTATTTCATCTACTACTTGTAGATTTATATTTGTGTAATTGCTTATTTAACTGTACACTCTTTTTTTATTTTTGTTCATTACATTGATATTTCCATTATAAAGTTTTACCTGTTGGAAATAAATTATAGTCATATCGATGCGCAACTTACAAACTAACAGATAATAAAATTAAAAATGTTGCAATTATATTTGGGAGTTCGTTCATTACATTTAAGCGTCAACTTAAGAAATTACTTTGATTTTGTACTTGAATATACATTGATTGATTGTAACACTGGTATATATATATACATATATATTGTATTGTTTTTGTAAAAAAGTGATTCCGTAATAAAATTATTATTATTATTACTAATTGTTTTGTAAATTGCCATACAAGTTACCAAGGCATATGTGATTAAAAAACAACATAATCGAAAATTTGATCATAATTCAAAATAGCCGAGTCCAGAAATATATAAACGACCCCATATAACCAATGGCAGCTCGTGGCTTCAGTTATTGGGTAGGCGATTGGGTGTAACTAAAAATGTTTATTAAATGCATTGCACCTACTGTGCAGACTGTGCGTTTATACCCCGTCATTCGCACGTACGATTCTCTATATCAATTGCCAACAAAGTACGGCGTAGGCATTCGAATGAGCCACTTAATATGCTGATATTTTTTATGTACATAACACAATCCTCTGCTCGTAGCGCGCTCTACATGCAAGCATTGCGTAAGAAAACATCTAGAACGCAGGCTGCAGAAATCATCGCCTGATACGTTCCGTATCATTTTGCCAAGCACACAATGATGATTTGTTTCAATCTATATGTTATGAATATGTAATGTACTCGTTAAATTTACATGTATTATACTACGATATATAATAATTATTAATATTTTTACAACTACAACTAATTATTGGTAAATAGTTAAAATTTAGAAAAGTAGGCGGCGCCAAACTTGCCTATCCGGGCAAGCTGCCACTGCTCGTAACATTGACTAGAGAAAAAATAATTCAAAGATAGGCTCGTATACTTTCTTGCACAGAGACTAACCCTTACATTGCATCCCACCCGATGATGGATGATGCCCCGATAACCGGATGCTCAAGTTTATGTTCGCAGCACCCATTATAATCAGGAATCACATTTACATACAAATAGTCTTGCACTGATGATCGTCAATGGTTTTAATTTAATAGTATTTTGTATTTGTTATATCTTTTGTTTTTTGTAAAATTTATGCTTTACAATTCTACTACAACCCGAACACCCTACAAATAGAAATTATTACAAAATAATTATAAGAAAATTGTTATAAAGGTTTCTTTCATTCATCCCATAAATTTGATTCCTAATTAGAACATTTGTCATGAATAGAAAGGTTTTTTCTTGAAATAAGTACGCTGAGAGATAATTGCTATCATTACAAATATAAACAGACATATTAAGGAAGGAATATTTTGTAACAATACAATGGTCATAAATTTTATACACCTTCTTGTTACAAATTATAAAAAAATGCAATAAATAATATAAAAATGTAGTTTTTAATAAATACCATTTATAGTAATTTGTAATTGTTTCATTAATGAATAAATAAATAAGTAGTTTTAATAAAAAAAAAATACTGTGTATTAATCAACCAAATTGAAGCACCAAATGAGAACGTTGATTAGATTGAGCCTAAAAGATTGCTTGAAGGATCAGATTGAGTTAAGATAAAAAAAGGTTAATCCTTCTCCGACTCGTTTTTGCAGGCTGAAGATAAGGTGATTGTTCCATTAGCACACTAATCGCTTAAGAAAGAGACGAAACGTGCACTATAAACGAATATTTCTCGCGCCTAATGGATTTAGATATCCAATAAATTAAATAAAAGAATTTGAAAATAATCAATTAATAAATTATTTGCCCTTTTGCTACTGTGACGTTATAACTTATGTTACATAAGTACTTTAACAAATGCCCAATAATAGACATTTCTTTTTATTTAATTTATTTCAATAACTCTGACTAAGTGAATAAATCCTTTTTCTATTAATAGTTTTAATATATATAATTATATTACATATCTAATTTGTGTTTTATTGGTTGCTTTTTAACAATCTATTTATATATATATATATATATATATATAAATATTATGATCCTTTCTACCCATATGGGTGTAGGGTTATTTCAAAGATAAAATGTAAATAAATTCTGGATTACAGTGTTTCAGGCCGTAACAGTGACTTGTGATCAGGTCAAAATGTTGATTAGAAAATATCGATTAAAAAAGATCAATCAGAAAATATTTTAAAAAAGTTTGATAGAACATATCAATCAAAAAAATTTATAAAGTCATTATAAACAGATCGAATGACTTGATCATTTTAATCGAACTTTTCCATTACTAGTATTTACTGTAAGAGTCATTATTTTTGGTTAACACTATGGATTTAGGAATATCAAGATTGACTGTCAAACATGAAGGGAAGAAGAAATTTAGAGAAAAATCATGAAAAATCTAAGTGATTTTTGGGTTTTGAGTTTAACTTTAAATTATTGACATTTACTGTTAATAGTTCAATCAGAAATTTAGAAAAAAAAACATGAAAAATCTAAGTGAGTTTTGGGCTGTAAATGTAGTTCCTTAATAATTCAGATGGTTACACCATGGCCTTCTAAATTATTAAAGAACTACATTTACTGCCCAAAACTCAATTAGATTTTTCATGATTTTTCTATAAATTTCTGATTGAACTATTAAAATTAAATATCAATAATTTAAAGTTTTTATTAGTGTTGGGCAAAATCGAGTAATTTTAGTAGAGTATTTCTAAATGATAAATTTAAAATAAATAAAGTCAATAAGTAACAATAAACTGATTGTTTTTCAATAAATATTCTTATAAATTACTTATCGTAAGAGAATATGTTGAATTAAAAAAATTTACATATAATTAATTTTGCAGTAACAAAAGAGATCGAAAAGATCATCTATAATTTTTATTTAAAATCTGTTATTTTTTAATATGACGCAAATTTAGGATATATTTGCTGTGAATAGCTGTTTTAAATATCAAATATTTCAGAAGTTATAAAAACTTCAAGTCAAATACAATTCAATGAAAATAATTACTATGTTTTTTACCACTTTTTATTAATTATATATACATACAAATTTTAACATAAATATATATATACATAAATACTTTTTACGACTTAAGTTTCAACAGTGTAAGTGTCATTATCAAGTGATAATGACTTGATAATGATGATGATATATACATAAATACTTTTTACGACTTAAGTATTTGATATTTAAAACAACTCATTATCATCATTATCATTATCACTTGATAATGACACTTACACTGTCGAAACTTAAGTCGTAAAAAGTATTTATGTATATATATTTATGTTAAAATTTGCATATATATATAATTAATAAAAAGTGGTAAAAAACATAGTAATTATTTTCATTGAATTGGATATGGATTACCACGTAGTAACGGTCGAAACCATCTTGATGTTCAAATCAAATACTTAATGAATTTTCTGGAATCATTTAAACATCTGGAGTTCACATTTCCTGCAGCTGGTGTGTAACTTCCATATGAGAGTTACATCCCATAAATTAGGGTTGACAAAAAAATACACACTTAGTCATGCTAGTTTTTGATGGAATAAAAAGCGGGAATTTTCAATAATTATTAAATTTTTTTTTTATTATACTTATCTGAAAACACGTTGATTCCATATGCCTCTAGAATGATGGAATCGTCACTTTTTCAGGCGACCGCACAGAAAAAGTTTGTTTGTGCGATCATTCCGTGCACTAACCGATTTCCATAGCAACGATGTATTTTTCACTTCTGTGTTTCACTGACGTTTTATTTTCCGTCTGTGAAATTCGTAAATTTGTTCAAATGTACACAGACTTAGAATATACTGATATTGTATTTTGAAATAAAGTGCTTACCAGATCAAATTCCGAAAAACAGGTATTGCATTTAAATTTCTTTAGAATTAGTGTAATTATCAAATAATTTAAAAATTTAGTTTTATATTGTTGTTTTCA
This sequence comes from Philonthus spinipes, assembly GCA_963082785.1. Lineage (NCBI taxonomy): Eukaryota > Metazoa > Arthropoda > Insecta > Coleoptera > Staphylinidae > Philonthus > Philonthus spinipes. The sequence continues at coordinate 9,130,607 of OY720312.1, forward strand.
GATAAGTATAATAAAAAATAGCGTTCATTACACGTCCAGAAATGGATTTTTCCGTGCTTGCATGACTTCCCGTCAAGAACGGAACGGTCAGCGCGCACGGAAAAATCCTTTTTTCTGAACTCCTAATGAAATATACTATTACTTCCCCCTTGTAAAACATATGAAGAAAATACTGTGATCATTAAAAAAAATCAACTTGCTAATAACTACTTATGTACCATTTCTTTTTAAAATTATGAAACATTTTTATATGAAAATGAATAATCTGTAAGGGAAATGTTAAGTTTAGCCTATATATTAATTTTTATTATCACAATCTAATATATATTTATTTACGGTATCTCCTTTTTACAAAACATAAGCAACAAAAATCAATATTACAACTAAATATATAAATGTATGTAAATGTTAATCAAACTGAAATATAATTATAAACTGACAGTGAATAATACTAATATTTTAAATTGGTCATAACAAAAGTATTAATTCCGTTGATACCTACTTACATAAACGCATCATTTATGACAACTAATAGTTGATTATTTTTTACAATTAAATCACTATTTATTTATTCATTATCTTATCAATAATTTTACAACAGAAACAAAAACTAGAAGTAACATTACATCTATAATAATAATAATAATAATAATAATAATAATAATGTATTAAAAATAAAATTACTAAATTAAAATAATAATGACAAAGTAATATAAATATATATATATATATATATATATATATATAAATATATATATATATATATATAAATATATATATATATATATATAAATATATATATATATATATATATATATATATATATATAAGCAGCTTTTGTAACAGATATATATTCATAAAGTGTGAATTTAATAAATAACATACACATTAAATGTAAGGAATCTCCCCGAATAACTCACTCAATTTGTGAATACCCTTGTGGTTAATGCATTTTTAGATAATGTCATAACAAAACAATTCAATGTTACGCATGTTCTATTATTTCAATGGCAGTGATAAATTTGATTTGAATATAATCTTATCACAGGTAGACCTTAAAAAATGTTTCTAATAGGATAATGATTGTGATCTTATCAATTATTATTATATTATATTTTGATAAAAACAAAATGTTGTAAAATTACAAAATAGTAGTATAGTCCAAGTGTGTTGCACTATTGCAAATATAAATTATCATTAAGTATTTTTAATTTAAAAATTATAATTGCTTCAGTTATAAATACTGAACTAAATGTTATGCAAAATAAATTACGTCTTCATAAATTGGAGACTGCATCGAATTATTATGTACTAGGCAGAAAGGGCGATGGTCGATAGCCATTTTCTGAGGCTTAACTAGATGTATATGATTGTAATGTTGTAAATATTGTAATTTAATTTAATCAGAAATAAAGATTTTCTATATATATTATGTACTAAAATTTGTTAATCACTTATTTACCGTAAGGTAAATTTAAAGCTATTATATAAATATTTTTGATTAAAAAAGAATATTATGGTATTTTAAATGATTTATATATATTGTGATTATCAATATGTAATTGTTTTTATATTTGGTTTTTATTTTATATTAACATTATTTTTTCTGTTTATCTATTAGGATTTCAATTTTTGCATGAAATTGCCTTTTTGTTAATATTATTTACATTTTATAAAGTGTATATGAACAAAACAGAACGTAGAATGATGTTTTGTTTTGTTCATGCACACCCTGTATAATAATTTTGTATTACTTGACTTTTTTAACTGTATATTGTGCAAGAGCAATAAATATTATTATTATTGTTATATGGTCTTTTTTAAGAATAGTAAATATATATTAATGCAAATAAAAAAAATGTAGAAAAAGGTTAAAAAAAGTGATGGGTCAAATTAAATGAAATAATTATTTACAGCAAAATAGTTATTTCATTTAATTTGACCCAGTAATTTTTTAACCTTTTTCTAACCATGGGACACTATACTTATTTTTATTTAAGCCAGAGTCACTAGTTTTATAAAATTTCTCTGTTTAAGCCTATTTCAGTAATTGGAATATTAAGTGCTGTAATATTTTGCAGACCATATACCTAATTGTAGAAAGAAAAAATATTGTAATTTTTATAAAATAAACCGCACATGGTGTCAAGACACTCGAACTCCATTAAAATTTACAAAATTATAAAAGCTTAGGGAACGAGTACATCTTGTAATTCGTACTTTTTTTAATTTGTTGGTTATGTAAACAAATCTCATTAAATAAGAAATACATTAAAATTCTTCACTATCTGCTTATTTTTGTTTTTGTATTTTATGTATGATCTAACATCATATTAACAATCAATTTTGAAAATCTCGAAAATTCAATGATAAATTCCTCTGCTATTAAAACAAACCTACAACTCATTTCAGAAAACACATCTGAAATTTGATGATATTAAAACAACAGATTTTAATTTAAAATATGTAGATGTTAGGCTTGTTCGTTTGTTTGCAAGAATTAAGTTCGACCAAGTCAAATTATACATTTCACAATTTTTTGCTCAAAAAATCACGGTATTAGAAACCAATTTTCATTTATGCTGTGGCTTGTAAATACCTTCAAATGCATGGCCCACTCTTGGTAACTGGGTGGGGATGGGAAGCAAGGATAGCAGTGTAGTCAAATAAAGGGCACACCATTTTATAAATATGAACTGCTGTTCTTGTACATATTCCCTTTTCTTTATAATGCATCATCTGTTTCTTCTTCTAATATACTAGTATGCTGTGACCATTTACACGTTTAAACTTTTGCTCATTTATTTTCAAAATATTAGGTAGCATAAGACTGACTTTCATTAATCTAAGCAAAGCACAGTTTTATCATCTAGCGGCGCCAATTATTTGTTTTGTTGTTGTTATTTTTTCTTTATTTTTCTTCTACAATACACTATACATAAATATTATTCATTATATTGTAGATTTGTAAAAAGGTAAATCCGTTAAAAAATAAATTATAGAAGCTTGGAATGAAATACCACAAGTAGATATTGATTGCCTAATTTCTAATATGTCTCGACGTGTTAATGAGGGCCTAGGAAATCATGGCGGTTCAACACACTATTAATTATAATAAATGAAAGACGACACAAACGCCACCTTTTGTCTAATTTCATGTGGCATCGTCAACGATTCGAGTTGAAAGATGGCGCTTGCGTCGTCTTTCATTTATTATGTTTCATCTCAGGAATATAACCGCAATACAAAATGCATTCTCCCGCCTTCATCAAATGACCATCACTAGTTATCTATACAATATTGTTATTCATTTGTTTTTTATTGGGTTTTTCAAGTTGATTTTTTATCATCAATGTACTTTATTTACATCATAAAATTCTGTAAAATTCATAAAAATTGTCCAATAAATTCTTGGTGTTCTGATTTTTTTGAAAGGCAGTATAATTTTACATACATTAATAATAAATCATAAAGGGTGGAAAGATCATAGGTCGATAGCCTCTTCAAACAAGCAAGAAAGAAACAAATATACCATAATATATTGTAAATATATGTAAAACAAATAACTTTAAATAAAGATATTGTTGTAGTAGTAAAACATAAAGGTAATTAAAATACATGAAAAAATATTTGGAAATTGTAAAATTCAGAATAAAATAAGTAAAGTATTTTCCTTCCACAGACTACAACAGACAGCTAGCTCAATGTATTTTTTTAACACTAAAAGTAGCTCCTTCTCTCTCCAACTGAACTATTTAGTTTGAGAATGACTACTAGATCGTCGAAACTATAGTCACATAATTAAGTGAAGAATATAGTGGTAAAACAAAACTAAAAAGTGTTTTTATTTACAAGTGTATTTAAAATGTACCACAAAGTGAACACCTACAACACCAAACAGTAAACTATTTTCCTTTCACTCAACAAGTTTCCACACTCCAAGTGGCGCTGTGTAAAGTAAAGTAATTTACAGGGATGTGCTTCTCTTTTTTTTTTAATTTATATGGTTAGGGAGATTCTTTCATTAGTGTGAAAATTTATTTTATAGTAACAAAATATCCAACAATGCTATTTATTTTGTTGAAAATTAATTATTTTCATAGAAAATAACTGTTGCAAAATAAATCCATACATTATCTATGCTAAACAATAGAATTAAATTTTAAAAAAGTGAAATATTTTTTGTCATCATTAACAAATTTTAAATTAAATGAGTACTATTATTTAAAAAATGAACATAAAATCTTACCGATATACAATTATTATTTTACTTAAGGTTGCGGTTTAGAAGAAAAAGATAGCTTTATAGTTAATTGGAAATAATCATTTGAAAAAAAGAACCATTCTTTTGGATTTAATAATATGAAAATATATTTATATTTTTTATCTACCAAGTATAAAGTGTCAGCCTAATTAAAAAATAAATCGTTAATTTTCGTGTATTACGTCAATTTACTAGTTTAAGTGAGAAAAGAAAATTGTACGATATAATGAAATTAATAGGTCATGTCTGCTAAGTTATTTGAATGCAGAATTTAGTGAAATCCTTTAAATTTTCATTGCACAAGTTTTTATTAGCAAAAATATAATTTGAAATTTGCTATAAATTTGATCAATTTTCATTGTTTTTCACACAAACTAAACATTAAAATAATTTTTAATTCATCTGATGAAATTCCTGCTTATTTTAAGATTACTTTAACGTATAATACAATATTATTCATTGATCACAACTGAAATCTAACTCGAATTAGTGGTTGCCAATATTTATATAGCTATCTCATTCGTCTAAACCGCACCCTTAATGGATGTAAAAAAGCCACAGACGGTTCCCTCAAATACAGATTTTACCCATTAATCTCGTGGCCATACTTTGACTGTATTTTTTAAAAATACAACTGTTTATTATTATATGTTTATTGTATTGTTTTCTCGCGTTACAAGTTAACTGACAGGACTTCATTTTCACGCATACAATTTTCTATTCTTATTCTTCACCATTGAAACCAAACAAAACCAAAAGGTTAGTCGCGGATTGCTAGTCTTGTTCCAATCTCCCGTGTAATGTATCGAAGTATCGAAGAACGAAAATTCGAATAACTCAATTATATTAAACGCCCATAAATTATTTTACTTGCTGTTTGTTTAAAATGGAAAATTATTGACTCGAAAGTGTACATGCTCTTTGCATGATTTGGAAAAAATGTGCATAAACAAAATTCAATGAAGTTTTTTTTTTAAAAAAAACAAGATATTTTTATTCTTAGATTTTTTCATCTTTTTTGTTACTTAATGAAGTATTTGATAATTTTATTAGTGTTATTTATAATATTAATATTGGGAAGTATCACCTTTTTATTAATAAACTTCAATTCATTATTATTTATTCACTTTTGCTACTTAAAATTGATTATTCAGAAATACTCGATTACTAAATTCACTCGATTTTGCCCAACGCTAAAAATAAAAATATAGAATAAGTATATGGTTGCTCATCCTCTCAATAATTGGCTATCAACTAGAGGTTTCCTCCTGAGAATTGATCATGCCGGCTAATTTTATTTATGTCGCAATATAGGTGTTGATGTGAAATAAAGTTGAATGACATTTACATTTTCTGTGAAATAAGTGTTGAATAAGTATCGTTTTGAATAAAAAAACAGTTTTGATTTTTGTAGTTTATTCGTCAAAATCTCAATGAATACTACAGTCGACAATGTTTATTGTGAAACTCTATATAGTGAAAAACTATTTATACTACAATTATTCAAACCTTTTCCAATGCGTGTGTAATTCAATTTTGCAATTTTTTTCTCTATATAGTAAAATTTGGGTGGGTGCAAAAGATCGTAAGTTGTACCAATCTATCCAATATTTTCATTAAAAAATCAATAATTAAATATGTATGTATTATTTATAACAGTTGGTAAATAATTCTGTATTATTTTTGTATTATATTGTACAAAATACATTCGATTTAGTGTGGCGCCATCTATTTTTGATATAATAAATTAAAATATCTATTATTTACAAATGGATCTAAAATATATATTGATTTTTTTATATAAACGTCAGTAAACGTCATTTTCTGTATAAAATTAAAATCGTGATTTTGGCTGAGTAAACGAAAAAATCACAACAAATTTGTTAATTTTCGTCATAAATTAGAAGATTATTTCATCATGTGTACGATTTATACTCGCAATGTGCTTATTTAGTCAAAAATTGGATCGATTATAACCTCAAAATTGGGACTTTAGATGCGAATTGAGACCAAACGGTAATTTTCCCACAGATTTGGACTTCGGATTCGTTCATTTCACGCACGTTTACCCAAGATTCCGTTTTCAAAATTTTATATATCCCGTGACACCATTCGGAAACACTACCCTTTGTTCTATCTTTCCAATTATATAATTGAAAAATATTGGGATTTTATTAAAAAAAATTACAAGATATACAAGGCTATCCTGTACAGGGTGGCCCAAATTGGATTGATAAAATCAAATTTAAATTAAGAATTAATCGAGATTGACACCCAAAAATCATTAGATTTTTGGGTATAATGTAATAAAAAAAAAGAAACAAGGTTTAGCACATTTTAATTTTTAAAACTGCTATAATAACAATATTTTTTTAATTATTTGAAGCTTTTTCGGCAAAAAAAATGCTAGAATTAAATATTCAAGATATTAGTTGAAACTAATATTTAATCCTATCATTTTTTTTTTTGCTGAAAAGCTTTAACTAATTCAAAAAATATTATTATTATAGCAATTTTAAAAATTGTTTTATGGTAGTTATAAAGGTGGAAAGAACATTGGTCGATAGCTAATTGGCAGACTTTAGAATATACATTGTAATATTTTATGTTAAATGTAGATATATTACGTTTGTCAATAAAGATTATGTCTATATACAGGGTGAGTTTTTTTCGATGTTCTCTATGGGGATCTCGGAAACTATAAGACATAGAAAAACGGTTAAATGGGGAAAGAAGTGTAGTTTTATAAGACGAATAAAATGACACTTTCAAAATATTTGAAAAAGTCAAGGGTAACTAGATATTTTGAAAAAGGTAAAATGTGTCAATTTTTTTAAATCAATATATCTCTATTATTATCATAGATAGAAAAAACTATAAAGGACAAAGTTGTAGAAAATTTTACACAGATTAATAACAAAAAATCAAAAAAAAAAATTTCGCCCTTATTTTGGGAGATATGACACAAACTTATCTTTTTTTAAATGGAAACAATAGTTGGCTATGACTTTATTAAAAGGGCTATTTTTTTCTCTTTAATCTGATATAACATATGTCATAGTTATTTTTAAAATAAAATAAGTTACAGTCGTTTTTAATTTTACCATATACCAAAAAATAGTTAGCCATGAAAAAGACAAAAGTAAAACAATTGCTGTTGTTTATAGCAACGAAATCAATATTTAATTTATTATCTTTCTTTAGATTTGTCAAAAGCAACATAAAGTAAATCTCTTATAGTTTCCGAGATCCCCATAGAGAACATCGAAAAAAACTCACCCTGTATAGTAGTTATAAAAAATTAAAAAAGTGCTTAAAAATGTTTTTGTATTATTATTTTATGTATTATAAAAAAACATATTAGTGGTGTTTAGCAGACTCCACCAATCTCACTAATGGGACTAATTGTTCGGAAAAACTCAGTTACTGATGATTATAAACTTTAGGAGATTAACTGAATGTATAAATAAGTTATTTGCTACTAACTGAGCTGAAATTAGCTGAATTTAAACATTTGATTAATTTGATTGTGTTATATTTTTAATTTTATTCAATTTACAATACTTCATTTAAAATCAATGTATTTAATTTGGTGGAGATAAAATCCTTAATGCTGTATAATACATCTTAGGTATAATTCAAATACCTGTCAAACTTCCCACCCTTAAATCAACCCACCTTGAAGACAAAACACCCCTAAACCTTAAACACCCATTATTATAAATCAACACGAAAAATCCGATCCCAACAATGATTTACCCATCAACAATTATATTTACAATCTCCCTGTGCACACAACACCACCCCGATTTACATAATTGCAGTGAAACCCCTGACGTTTCGCTCGCCTCCATCTGTCCGGCTGGAACGGTACCGAAAGCGGGCCGTTCCTATTGATAACCATCGTTTATGCGAGGGTCGAGCTAATGGAATATGAATGGAATACGAAATTTTTACCTGTAATTCGCCCTTTCCGGTTAGTTTTGTGTCAGGTATCACTGCGGGGATTCTCGATCGCCGATCGACTTCTCACCATCAGCTGGCGGACTGAAGTTGCCCAAGAAGTGACTCATCCTACCAACTTTCATTATCCGGAATTCCCCCAGATCACACGAGGATAATTATTCGTGATTGAAATTTATTTTCACGCTCGTTTTAATTTAATAACCGCAATTAATACAAAATTAAATATAATAAATGATTATTTATATAAATTCAAATAAATTTACGAAAATAAAGATTTAAATGCGTGAAATTAATGAAAAAATATTATAGTGTAAGTTCGACTTGAAATGTTAGGGTTACCAGAAGTTTATATAAATCAATCAATTTATTGCTTGAATAATAAATATCGGGTACAATGCATTATCCCATGAAAATAATATGGTAACAACATTATTAAAATTAAAATCATATTTTTTTTTGTAATTTATTGATATTTTAAAATAATTGTAATTCGAATTATTTTCAAGGTATAATAAATATCTTTATATTTATGCCACTTCTTTTTATACCATAAGTAAAATTGAACTTTCTTGTTTCAAATGGAATACTTTCTTTTCTACAGCGAACCTATATTAAAATATGTAGGAATAACATCATAATTTAACCTCTAAATTACATTTTTTAATCATTAATCTGGTACTCATTAATCACTTGATGAAACATGATTACAATATTAATAAGTTGAAAAATTCACTTGATTTGTTTCACTACTTAATTTATATCCTCCAGTTACTTTCGCCTTTCGTCATTATCAAGGAGTGTACAGAAAATTATTTTTAGATGAATATATATAAACAGTTTATTATTATTATTATTATTATTATTATTATTATTATTATTATTATTATTATTATTCAAGTAATACGGGATTTAAGAATTGGGAAGGTTTTTAAATTTATTATTTCTTTTTCTAAATCTTTTTCATTTTCAACAGTATCAAAAATCTGATTAATTTTAGACCGTGTAAGATAAAAATTACATTAGTAAATTAAAATTAAAAAAGTATGAATTGCATTTCAAGTTTATATTTGGAGCTATTCCGTACGGGAAATGCTAAGTTTAACCTGTACGTTATATTTTATCATTACATTCTATCTACCGGGTGTCCAGATAAGAAAGGTCACCGGTTATATCTCAGGAACTAAGACTCCTAGCTTTTAAATAAAAAATATATTAGTAAAAGTGACCATGAGAAAATGTTCGTATCTCTTCCAGTAGGGAGCGCAATGGAGAGTCGAAAAATAATTCTGCGATTATCTCAAAAAAAGTTCAAATAAAGGCATCATAAAACTAAACTTTTTGAAATCATGATGAGTTTATAAAGCAAAAATGTTACAGAAATTTTTCTCTTACTCTTAAAATAAAGGGTGGGGAAGGTCAGAATTTATGAAGAGCGAATGTGAAATAACTCTTATGTCTTCTAACCGATCTTAATGATTTTAATTTCATACGAAATAACTTATCATTCTGATTAACACAATTGACAACAATCATAAAAATAAGTAATTCAGTCGCCGCTATGTGGCGCCAAGTTAAAAAGAATATAATTTTCCTATTTTTCGTACAAGTTTCAAATGGAATGATATATTTTTCTTAGTATCAATAGAAAGTGCGTGAAATTTGGTGAAAACAGCATCTCAATACCTTTATTCTATAACAAGTTATATATAAAAGAAAATTTCAAATTAAAATTTTCAAATGTCATTGGAAAACTTTTTGAGGTTAATAAAATTATTAACAAAAACAACAAAATTGAATTAGTTTATCACCACCAGGGGGCATTTTCTAAAGCGCACTAAATTATTTGTATATATTCTTTCTTGAGAGGTGAATAGATAGGGATGCTTATTTTTTGGTCACCAGGAATTGCCGAATGTTCAGATTTTCAAATTTGGGGCAAATTAAAAAATATTTTTTATCAATCCAGGCCCAGAACGAGGAAAGATATAATTTTTTGGATCTGAAATGCAAAAACTTCAGCAATAGATATACTGTTATTGCTAGAGTGGATGTCTCTGCTTATTTAATTGTATAAAATTATGTGATTGTATTAAATATGACGGTGGAGTCATTTGAAAATTTGAAAGACAAAATTTTGATATAAATTTGGCATTGAAAATGTTTTTCCATTTGATTTTAGTACTCTTTTCACCTGTATTATAAGAAATATTTATTTATTTAAAAAAATGAGAAAATTATTATTAAAATTAAGAAGCGCCCCCTAACGGTGACAAAATAATTTAATTTTGTTATTTTAGTTATAATTTCATTTATTTTAAATTAACACATAAAATTCTTAAAATTTACATTAATAATTTTTAATTCTAAAAATTCTTTTAATTATAACTTGTGATAGGTAAAGTGTTTCATATTATTTCAATAATCCAAGAAATGTAAATTTCTCAACATGGACTCTGCAGTTTATTCTACAAAGAGAAAAATAAGCTTCAAAATAAAGCATTTTTATAAATATTCATAAAATATGTTTTTGCTATGCAACAGCAAATATCCAATATGTAATTCAAAGTTTGGATGAGTATATGCCCGAGAAGTGGTTGTTTTAAAGTACTTACGTAACGTAAGTCTAAAAAGTCGCAATAGCTAAATTATTTATTTTCAAATTCTTTTTATTTTTTTATATTTATTATTATTATTATTATTATTATATTTATTATTATTTTCCGGCATTCAACTGTGCAGTTGAACGAAAGTAGTGACAAAAACATTAGGTTAAATTAATTAGTATTATTAATTAATAATTCTGTATAAATAAACGAATTTGTAATTATATTTTCTCCAAGTATTATTAAACTCAAATTTGTAACACTCTGACTTTATTAAATTTGAATATGCACTAATTTCATGCTTAATTTATTCGTGGTGACTGGGAGGAAAACAAAACATTTGTAGCCGTTGAAGGATCGACTATATGACCATAAAATGGATAAATAAGGAAATGGCGAGGAGAATGGAAGTAGAGGAAGTATTGGGGTCAGATCACCTACCGCTATGAGCATAAGTGCGGATAGGAAGAGGTGGATCACAAACACAGTACAGTATACAGAACGTATAAGGAAAAGATTAGAATGAAATAAGAACTATGGAGCAAATGGAAGAGGTGCTGGTAAGTTGTGTAACCAAAGTGAAAGGAGCAGCAGAATGACCTGTGAATGGTTCGACGATGAATGTCGGATGGCGAAAAGGGTAGTAAGGTGGAGAAAGGAGTGGACGTAAAAACAACAGCAAGAACGAGGTAGAACGAGATATGTGGGAAGAAGCAGAAAATGTTAGGACAAGGGGCAGAAGAAATGAGAAGATGCACAAATAAAAAATAGATGTGAGAAAACTGGAAAGATAAACCGAAAAATGTAGACGGAGCAGCAGGTGCAATGGGAGAGAGGACGGAATTGATTGGAGTAGAGTAGTTTACGGAGGAAGAGGTGGGAAGAGGTTTTGAGGAGATAAAAAGTGTTTCCACTTGAGTTGGTTGACTTGAAAGCAGAAATGTGGAAGAGGATTAGGTTGGAAAGAAAACAGAAATTCGGGGAGTTATTTAACGACATGTGGAGAGGGGAAGCTAAAATGCCAAGCACTTGACGAGTGGGAGTTATGTGCCCGATACACAAAAGAGGTGATAAAGAGGAAGATGACAACTATAGAGGGACTTCTATTATGTATGTAGGATATAAAATAGCTATGAAATTGGTTAAAAACAGGCTAGAGAAGTAGAAGAGAAGTGAATGCTTCCGGGGTTCCAGGGAGGTTTTAGAAGAGGAAGGGGAACAAGCGAACAAATTTTTACGCTGGCGATGATTGTTGAGAAGGTACTGGAAGAGAAAGGCGCTATTTCCTGACTTAAAAGCAGAGTATGATACGGTACCGAGAGAAAGATTAATTGAATGTTTGGAAAGGAGAAGAGTGAGTGTGACGAAAGCGAAAGTGGGAGAAAATATATCGGAGAAATGTATATTGTGGAGGTGAGTAAGACAAGGCTCCCAGTGAATCCGTTGCTCTTTAACTTCTATATGAGTGAAATAGAAGGAGAGTTGAGGGACAGGCAAATGGATCGGGTGGTAATTGGAAGAAAAAAAGTATGGATGTTGGCGTATGCGGATGATGTGGTAATTGTGGCGAGAGAATGGGAAGAGGTGAAAGAAATGTTGAAGAGATTGAAAAGGTATATGGACAAAAGAGGGTTATGTGTGAGTGTGAAGAAAACAAAGTGGATGAGGTTTAGGAACAGAGGTAGGGAGGGTAAAGTGGGTGAACTGGAATGGAAGGGGGAGGTGATTGAGACAGTGAATGGATTTGAATATTTAGGGTTAATTTTTAAGAGCACTGGGGGATTTCAACACCATGCTAGATGGGTTCAGGGAAAGGCAAGGAGAGCTTTGGGGCAAGTGGGGAAGATGATTTGAGGGAAATATACAGTCCCTGGTTATATTATTAGACTCACTCATAATATTTATATTTTTCCGTTATTAATAAATATAGCGCCTACTAGTACAAGTAAACTATATGTAGCTTGTTTAATTAGGATTTCCTAAGGGTATGTAGGTAAAAATGACGGTCGATAAAACAGGTTTCTTACCAAACGTCAAATTACTTGACATTATTTTTAATTCCAAGTTATTTGTAATTCCAAGTGTAGTAGTTTTAAGAGTTCGTTTTATCGAGTTCAGAAGTTTTTTTTTTGTAAAGGTAAGTGATGAATGACGAAAAAATAGTTTTTGTAAATCTTATTTTATATTATTAAATCATTTTGTAATCAATTACTTACAAGAAAAATTAAAAACCATAGGTTTGATATTTGATGCTATTATTTAAGATGGGAAAGTGTAAAGATCTTTCTGTAGAGCAAACTTCTTCTGTGAGAACATTATTACTTAATACTAGCTTTAGTCAACGGCAAATAGCGACAAGATGTGGAGTATCGCAGTCCTCAGTACGTCAGATAAGCAAATAATTAAATCTCACCAGCCTTCCGACGCAGCTAGGAAAGGTCGGTGTGAAAGAAAACCACTTGTAACTCCCCGGAGTAAGCGGTAACTTCGAAATATCACTTTAGAATTTCGAAAGGCTAGTCATGCACAAATAAGAACAAAATTTGAAGAAGCAGGATGCCGGGTGTCTGTCCGTACAGTGAGGCGAAACATTTACGATCTTCGTTTCAAATGTTGTAGACCAATAAGAAAGCTAAGATTAACATCAAGGATGGTATAGAAGAGGCTAAATTGGGCCATGGTTCATAAATAGTTAACTGTTGATGACTGGCGGATAGTACGTTGATTGAAACCTCTTAATTATGTGTTTTATTTACTGTTTTTGATTTATTACAGACTTGCTTCAGTGACGAGTCAACCTTCCAAATTCTGGATGATAAGTCACAGTTTGTCAGGCGACGACCACATGAAAAATATAGCCCTGACTGCGTTATAAAGATCATTAAGCATCCTGTGTCGGTCACGGTATGGTCTGTCATCTGTAGAAAGGGTCTGGGGTCTTAGTACGTGATCGGTAAGACCAATACAAAAAGATATTGGAAACAAAACTGCTTCCACGGATGAAGGAATGGTTTGGTGATGGCAAAAAAGTATTTATGCAGGATGGGGCACCATGCCATACTGCAAAATCTATGAAAACATTTTTGGAAGAGGAAAATATTCCATAGCCGAAAACTCTCCGGATATGAATCCTATCGAGAATGTTTGGGAATGTTTGAAGAGAGAGCTGGCCAAAGAAACGATAACAACGAAGGTTCAACTGATAGAACGCATTATATATCATTGGAACCACAACGAAAAATTAAAGCAAATTGCTTTAAATTGTATTGACAGCATGCCAATAAGTATTGCTGCACCAGCCGCAGCGAGGGGTGGCTTAACAAAATATTAATATCCTATTATTTGTGTGTGTATTTATTAAATATTTTGATTATAAATATTCTACAACATAACATATATTTATTATTATCACTTACTTACAGATATGGCCAGGGACTGTAGTGTTAGCATGTAAGTTGTGGGACGCATGTATAAAACCTTTATGGCGTGGAAGTATGGGATGTGAGTGAGTATGAATGTTTAGAGAGAGAGAGCAGATGTATATCCTGAAGCAGATTCTGGGAGTAGAAAAATCAATTCTGCTGCGAATAGACGGAGTATGCATATGGATGCAATGAAAAAGCTGGCGAAGTACGAAAGGAGGTTGAGTGAGTTGGAGAGATATGACACAAACTTACCTTTTTTTAAATGGAAACAATAGTTGGCTATGACTTTATTAAAAGGGCTATTTTTTTCCCTTTAATCCGATATAACATATGCCATAGTTATTTTTAAAATAAAATAAGTTACAGTCGTTTTTAATTTTACCATACACCAAAAAATAGTTAGCCATGAAAAAGACAAAAGTAAAACAATTGCGGTTGTTTATAGCAACGAAATCAATATTTAATTTATTATCTTTCTTTAGATTTATCAAAAGCAACATAAAGTAAAATAATTCCGAAATTATCAAAATAATAACTTACAACACCAAAAAAATACAAAACAAACTTATCGAAACAAACCAAATATGGAAATGAATTAATGTGTGTTTAGAATAAACAAGTGCAATTGTTTTACTTTAATCTTTTTCATGGCTAACTATTTTTTGGTGTATGGTAAAATTAAAAACGACTGTAACTTATTTTATTTTAAAAATAACTATGGCATATGTTATATCGGATTAAAGGGAAAAAAATAGCCCTTTTAATAAAGTTATAGCCAACTATTGTTTCCATTTAAAAAAAGGTAAGTTTGTGCCATATCTCCCAAAATATGGGCGAAAATTTTTTTTTGATTTTTTGTTATTAATCTGTGTAAAATTTTCTACAACTTTGTCCTTTACAGTTTTTTTCTATCTATGATAATAATAGAGATATATTGATTTCAAAAAATTGACACATTTTACTTTTTTCAAAATATCTAGTTACCCTTGACTTTTTCAAATATTTTGAAAGTGTCATTTTATTCGTCTTATAAAACTACACTTCTTTCCCCATTTAACCGTTTTTCTATCTCTTATAGTTTCCGAGATCCCCATAGAGAACATCGAAAAAAACTCACCCTGTATATCGATTGTCTTGTCTACCATATCAGTGTAAGGCTTAGTAAATATATATTATAATTAACTAATTACAGAGTACATTTTTTTAGGTCGTTCTTTCTTGTTTTTATGGTTTTATCCCAATAAAGCTCTCTTTTAAAGTTTATTTAAAATTAATTGTGTTTAAAGACCAATTTGAAAAGCAAATAATTTTATTAAAAAAGTAATTTTCATGTTTCCTTTCTACTTGAAATATTAATAAATAAAATTATTTGAATTTAAAAATTATGTTTAAACACAATTGTATTATGAAAATGTGTTTTTTGAAAATAATAATTTTATTTAAAATTAATTTATAAAAAAGTGAATCTGGATTTTCAACAACTGATTGAAACACAACACATTTTAACCATAATCTTAAATCACACAATTATTATCTGGATATTATGTTTATAATAAAGTGGGAAATTTAAAATTACATATGAGTTTGCATCAGCTGATAAATCACGTGGAAACATATGTTTATTCCGAAAGGTGTTCTAAATTTTGCCACCAGGTAGAGTATCGTTTATGTCATATCTCCAGTCATAAATGCAGCCTTGCTATCGACGATCCTGTATGGAATTTGTTTTCAAATAAAATTCTTAATATATACAAACATCTTTATTCAGACAGCAGAATTACAATTCCTTACAAATATTTATATTTACAATACATATTGATGGGTCAGTAGTCTGTCATGGGCTATCGACCGGAGGTCTTTCTGCCCATAAAATTCTTAATTTTATCAAAATTGTAATTATTTTTCTTTGAATAAATTAATACAAAATTATATGATAATTAATAGTGTTAGACTAAAATAGAATTACACCTTAAAGTGCGAATTTTGATTTTAGCATTCGGGTTCAAGATACCCTTGTGGCATATGGCTATAAAGGGGAAGGACGCCGGAGGCAATCCCAGACACACGCTCGCCGAACCCGTCTCATTCCATCGCAAAAAGCTAGCAAGAGGGGATACAACTATCTTTGGAAACGGGCGCATGCGTCAGTTAGTAAACCGTAAGCCCCGTTTTACACTGGAATAGTCTCATTTAGATCCGGCACTGGACCGCGCCGCGCTTGCACGTTGCTCGTTCGCTTGTTTATAAAAGCCGAATTCGATTCCGAGTTTGCCTCTCCGTAAAAAAGATTTTTCAAATAAAATAAAAGGATGGCGCTGTTTAGGGTAACCACCAGTAAATTACCAGAAGTGCAGGTTAGTAAAGCGGTGTGGAAGTTTGCGGTGTGAGCGTGCGTATGTGGGGTTTCATTCATGGAAAAGACGTGGAGGGAAAAAATCCATACTCGGATTCTCCCTAAACTTTGGGGTTTGAGTCGAGTGCGGTGGAATGATTGGCTAATTCTGAGGCTCGGAATTAATTACGTGAATGTCTTGCGAGGGCTATAATTAAAACCCGATGTGTTAAAACCCAGTTACATAACCGGGAGCGCATCTTATAATTCAAACAAGGGATTTACTTTAATTCAATTAAAATTCGCAAAAGCAAATAAAAACCCCGCGCGATTAAATAAAAAAAAAATTCCAAAGAAATTCACGCGTTTTTCTCTTCTACCTTTAATTTAACCTAAAACGCTCCGTCATCACACGTATAAATTTGAATAAACACATGCTGAATTATTTAAACTGAAGATTATTTTGGAATAGTGGAAATGTAGATGCACGCGGCTTGGAAACCGCTCCGACTGACATTGACCAACATAATTTTATCATTTCGTGGAAATTACGGCGCTTATATTTTAATGGGTAATTTTTTTTTGAAATTGTGGATTCCAAGGTTCGATCCGCGTGCGCTTTCCGCTTTATTGTCGAATTTGGATTCGGTGATCTGTAATTAATCCATCACCATTGCCAATGCCGTCGGATTACATAACGCGGGCTTTACCTTGGCCCGTTGAATTATTGTTTTAATTTTTTTTAAGTAATCGAATAAAGTTTTATTCAATACGAATTCATCAGGATATTAACTTCATAAGATGTTTCTGATTTTATTTTATTTATTGATTTTTTCCCGGGGAGATAAGCAATGTGGCGGTTTATAGTTAAAGTAAATTAAATAAAAGTTAAATCTAATTACATTATTATTAGTAATTTATAACAATAATAATAATCTGTATATCCAACTGTTTAACCAATTACAGGAAAATAATACAAAAAGGCAGAAAGACCGATGGTCGATAGCCATTTTCTGAGGCTTAACTAGATGTTTATGATTGTAATGTAATTTAATGTATCTCTTAGAAATAAAGATTTTCTATATATATAATACAAAAAAAACATATCAAAACAATTTTCAAATTTTTATTTATAAGTAATATTTAAAAAAATAATAAAATTTAAGGTAACGTTTCCGAATGGTGTCACGGGATATAGAAAATTTTGAAAACGGAATTATGGATAAACGTGCGTGAAATGAACGAATCCGAAGTCAGAATCTGTAGGAAGCTTACCGTTTGGTCACAATTCGCATTGAAAATCCCAATTTTGAGGTTATAATTGATCCGATTTCCGACTAAATAAGCACATTACGAGAATAAATCGTACACATGATGAAATAATCTTCTAATTTGTGACGAAATTTAACAAATTTGTTGCAATTTTTTCATTTATTCGGCCAAAATCACGATTTTAATTTTATACAGAAAATTACGTTTCTATGAAAAAATCAATATGTATTTTAGATCCATTTGTAAATAGTAGATATTTTAATTTATGATGGCAAAAATAGATGGCGTCACCGCTCCACTAAACAATTTTGTACAATATAATAAAAAATAATAGAGAATTATTCATCCACTATTATAAATAATACATACATATTTAATTAATGATCTTTTTTATGAAAATATTGGATAGATTGGTACAACTTACGATCTTTTGCACGTTTTGTCAGAATACTTTACAAACATGTTTGCACACTAACCTAACCTAAACTAACCTAACCCAAACTAAACTAACCTAAACTAACCTAATATAACCTAAATTAACCCAAACTAACCTAACCTAAACTAACCTGACACAAACTAAACTAACCTAACCGAAGCCGACAAAACGTGCAAAAGATCGTAAGTTGTACCAATCTATCCAATATTTTCATTAAAAAATCATTAATTAAATATGTATGTATTATTTATAATAGTCGACGAATAATTCTCTATTATTTTTTATTATATTGTACAAAATACATTCGGTTTAGTGGAACGGTGACGCCATCTATTTTTGCCATCATAAATTAAAATATCTACTATTTACAAATGGATCTAAAATACATATTGATTTTTTCATAAAAACGTAATTTTCTGTATAAAATTAAAATCGTGATTTTGGCCGAATAAATGAAAAAATCACAACAAATTTGTTAAATTTCGTCATAAATTAGAAGATTATTTGATCATGTGTACGATTTATACTCGCAATGTGCTTATTTAGTCACAAATCGGATCAATTATAACCTCAAAATTGGTACTTTCAATGCGAATTGTGACCAAACGGTAAGTTTCCTATAGATTCTGACTTCGGATTCGTTCATTTCACGCATGTTTACCCATAATTCCGTTTTTAAAATTTTAAAAAGCCCGTGACACGATTCGGAAACCTTTCCAAATTTAATTCAAAATGTGTTCAACTTTTTTTTTTAATATTTGAGTAAAGTTTAATTTAATACGAATCTATTAGGACATTACGTTGTTCAAAACTTGATAAGTTATTTCTATTTTTTTTTGATTTAAGTAAAAAAAGTTGTGAAAATAATTAATTAATTTTAATTCAATTTTTCTTCTTGTAAAAATTAATTTTGGATTATTAAAATTAACTAATCAATTTTTTTAATATATAGGTATAACTAATAAACAACATCTTTATTCAAATGTGTATATGTGTGTACAATAATATATAAAATTAGAATTATATTCTCTATATGAATCAGCCTATGGGTAAAATTTAATTGAATACGAATTAATTTGAAGTTGTTAAAATCTTGATAATTTGTTTTTGATTTTTTTATTCACTGATTTCCTCCAAGGAAGATGAGAGATGTGTCGGTTTACTATTAAAGTAAATAAAAATAATTGTGAAAATAATTATTTAATAAAAATTAAACAATTATTTTCTCATTAGCTCATTCATAAATAATTTAAAATTAATTTTTAGGAAATACAAAAACAAAATTGAATCCAAGATTTTTATGAATATTTTGTTTTTACAAAAAAAAGTAATGTAATTTATTATTTCCAACACCCAATGGTTTACAAACGTCATCTTAAAATAGTATAATATAATATGTAATAAACATAAGTACAAACAAATATAAATTAAAAGATGTGTATGAAACAGTAATAAAAATAAAATAAAACAAACATGTAATGAGGACAAACTATAAAAGACAAATACTACATCTTGAGGTCAATAAATCCATTCGAAATCAATGGTGTAATATGCTTTATGTAATAAAAATGTTTTTATAATATCTTTGAAGCGTTTGTAAGGTAGTGATTTCTCAGCATGAGGTAAAGCATTAAATAATTTCGTCCCATAATAATTATCGCTATTTCTGCTTTTTAATAATCTTGTTTTCGCGACTTCCTCTTGTATCATATCCGTGTACCTAGTCATGTGTTACATATGAATCAACCCTTTTACGAACGTATAATAAACACTATAAAATGAATAAGCTGCGTATGGTGAGTTATTATTCGGATAGCTCTCCTTTGTAATTTAAAAATTGTAGTTGCTATAGTCGAGTGTCCCCATACCAAAATACCATAACTTGCCCGGCACTGAAAAAGTCCATGGTATGCAGAAATCAATTCATCATCTGGAAGGCATTTTTTAAGATTTATTAACAAATATGTTGTTCTACTCAGTATTCCAGTAAGTTGTTTCTCGTGCTCCCTCCAAGTCAGTTTGGAATCGAAGGAAATTCCAAGAAATGTGCAAAATCCGCTTTCCTCGTTTCCATGTTTTAAAAAAATTTGAGACTTATCATTTTATTTGCATTTAAAGAAAGTCTGTTCGCTATAAACCATTCGTAAACCTGTTTGTTTATATTATTTCTCTCCTGCTCAGCTTTTCCGGGAAAATCTGATTTATTTATTGATACTGTATCATCCGCGTACATTAATATTACTCCATCAAGGGAGTAGGTAGCTAAATCGTTTATGTACAGTAAAAAAAGAAGAGGCCATAAGATAGAACCATGGGAAACACCATGTTATATATTAACAAAATTTTCTGTTTGATCTTTAAAAATAACACGCTGCCTTCTATTCTGTATATAGGAGTTTAATAATCGACAGCTTTTAGGATGAAAATTATAAAAGTATAATTTACGCAGAAAAATGTTACTCGGGACATAGTCGAAGACCTTATTGCATGAATCTTGTAGGATAGTAAGTTCAACTAAATTCTCTCAATTTTTGTATATTTTTCTTCTTCTTTTTAAATCCGACTTTTTTATTTTTTTATAATTCTCTACATTTCTGATTGTTTTCGCCATGACTTTATGAAGACTCGAGTATATTTTAAATATTTCAGATTAATTTATTTCAATGGAAATTTCCTTTGTACAAAATATATAACATATATAAAAGTAACTAAAAATAAACATAATATAAACTAAATGGATAGACTGTGAGATAAATAACAACAAAGAATACTTCAATATTTTGTGGGACATTTTAATTAAAAAAAATATTTGAGAAAAAAAGTTGTTTTTTTTTCTCCAATATTTTCATAGAATTTTGTAAAGAAAAGATAAAACTCTTAAATACTTTAAGGTTAGTTTAGAAATTTATTCAGAATTATTAGAACTTTTCATATAAGTGCTAACTTGGAGGTTATGTCAATTTTAAGTATTCTTTTATAATATAGCATATAACCGAGGACTTTCCTCTTCTAGACTGCTTTGATTTTTTATTGGAACCACTGAATAAAAACAACGTGTCGTTGTATATAATAACATCTTCATTTATATACAAAGTTACAATATTTATCATTTAACATATATTTACAATGATTAACTATATTTTGTATATAAATTGGCTATCGACCAACGTGTAGTTATTTATTAAATCAAATTCTTCAATTTGTTATAATAACATAACCTATAGCGTGTGGTTACTTTTATTATATTGGCAATAAAAGTAACCACACGTTTTAGCGTATGCTATTAAAAAATAGCATAAGCTAAAACATGTTTTAGCTTATGCTTATGCTAATGTTTTTTTTTCAATAATCTAGATGAGAAAAGTGATCGATCATATGGTATTAATGCAAAATTATACGGATGTGAAGTTAGCCATAGATTTGAAACTTTATTTTTTTTTATTAATTTACAAGATAACTCGATTCTGTTTACGCAGGGATGTTACAAATACATCAATTTAACACATTATTTTAATTACACTCCTAACCTATCAACCCATATTTTTTTACGCACCCCCAAAACTTATATATAAATATTTATAATTGTTCGCCTTCTTTGATCTAAAATTAATAAATACCATTGTATTCAGCATATTTTAATGCATTGTTTAAACAAATAAAATTCGGAACACAGGACTTTTATGAAAAAAAAAAAAGAAAACTTTCACCGAACCACAAAATTTCTCTGAAATTCGAAAAAACAAACAAACTACAAAATGCTCCTTTTCTGATCCTAATGAAATTAATACTATTGGATTCTGACTACTTCAATGCATTGTATAAACAAATAAAATTCGGAACACAGGACTTTTATGACTTAGAAAAGAAATGAAAACTTTCACCGAACCACAAAATTTCTCTGAAATTCGAAAAAAAAAAAAAACTACAAAATGCTCCTTCTCTGATCCTAATGAAATTAATACCATTGGATTTTGACTACTTTAATGCATTGTTTAAACAAATAAAATTTGGAACACCGGACTTTTATGACTTAGAAAAAAAAGAAAACTTCCATCGAACCACGAAATTTCTCTGAAATTTGAAAAAAAAAAACGACAAAGTGCTCTTTCTCTGATCCTAAATAAATTAATACCATTGGATTCTGCATACTTTAATGCATTGTTTAAACAAATAAAATTCGGAACACAGGATTTTTATGACTTAGAAAAAAATGAAAACTTCCACCGAACCACAGAATTTCTCTGAAATTTGTTCCGAATTGTATTTATTTAAACAATGCATTAAAGTAAGCAGAATTCAATAGAATTAATTTCTTTTGGATCAGAGAAGGCGCACATTGTTGGTTTTTTTTAAATTTCAGAGAAATTGTGTGGTTCGGTGGAAGTTTTCTAAGTCATAGGAAAAGTCCGGTGTTTCGAATTTTATTTGTTTATACAATACATTAAAGTATGCTGAATAAAATGGTATTATTTTCTTTTGGATCGGAGAAGGCGCACAATTATAAATATCTATATATATATTTTGGGGGTGCGTACAAAAATAAGGGTTGGTAAGTTAGGGGTGTAATTAACAAATTTGTTAAATTGATGTATTTGTAACATCTCTGTGTAAATCTTGTAAATTAAGGAAAATATTAATGTTTGAAATCTATGGCTAACTTCACATCCGTAATATTTTTTTTTTAAATTTTCATATTTTTTACTTTCCCCGGACCCCTGTCCAAGGGAAAGTATTGTGATCGTGAAAATTTTCGAATCGCCAATTTCAACAAATGTGCACGTTTTGAGGTCCCCTGAGTCCATTCCATCGAGTTTTGAAAAATGTCTGTGTGTGTGTGTCTGTGCGTTTCCGCGATAGCGGATAAACTGCTGAATGGATTAAACCCAAACTTTATATCTAAGCTTTTTATAACAGTGAAATGATCTGAAAAGCTTTTGGTTAGAATCAAAACTCACTAAGTGCAACTTTACTCTTAGCGATTTTTCATTTTTAATTCGGATAGAAAAATGTTTCAAATAAAAGTTGTAGATCTTGGAAAATAAATAATTTCTGTTATAAAACGTTTATTGTAGGACGTTCGGTTTTTATTTTATAAGCGGAAGAATTTCGTTTACCTGATTTTTTTTAATAATTTATATGAGAAAAGTTCTCGGTCATATGATATTAGTGCAAAATTATATTGGTTGTTTATTTAAAAAATTATTCACATTAAAATGAAAGAAATGTTACAAGAGAAGAAACAAATATATTTTTTTAATTTTCATATTTTTATAGAGGGTGTTCAGAAAGTATGGAACTTGATAAATATCTTCGGAACTATCTATATTACATCAATGGCTTGTTAAAATTTTGACTTTAGATGCCGCCGTACCCGCGGGCCACGTGTATATTTAATTTTTACAACTTTATCAGTTTTTGGAATTTTTAGTGTAATCCGTTATTTACATTTTAACAATTGTAAAAAGGGATCCAGGCTGCATTTACGATGGGAGTACCCATCGGCACCTTAATAACTGGGCTGTAAAACTCCATTGTTCAAATTTCCCCAAGAATCTTTTGTGCTCGACGAGGACGTGCCCTCGCCGGAGTTGTAAACATTATCGCGTCGCGGAATTTTACATCCAAGCCTGAAGAAATGCAGCTTGGAAATTATCTCAAATATTACATCTGCATAGTACGCTATCTTATCTTTTTCTATAACTGTCTTTTTTTTGCCCACTCACCCCAAGTCACTCTTCTTCATCTCATTACTACTGTCACAATTTTCTATCAAGTGACATTTGCAATATTTATAAGTTCTTTTTATTCACTTTTCATTTCTTATTTTCTACTTTCATTTTGTAATCAATTCTTTGCTTTTTCTCAATTTCTTTCATCATCAATTTAATTCATTTTATATTATTTGTTTTAATTCAATTTATATTTATATGTTTTATTTGTTTATTTATTAAAGATGCACGTTGTTACGAATAAATTTATTTTATTTTAACATTACATGTCTAAATAATTTTTAAAACCAAATCGTCGATAGGCGTAAACAATGCCAAACTTTTAAAGATACAGCGCCACCTTGAATTTTCTTTAAATATGCATGGGTAATTATATTATGCTCATTTGAGAGCTTACATATATAAATGTAATACACGACGTACGGCGGTAATAACGTCTATATGCTTAATCTTAAGATAATTAATAAACCAAAGTATTAAATACTATTAATAAATAAAATTACCACAAAAGGACAAACATACCAGATCAGTTTTTATGCCGAAAAACTATTTAGAATATTTGTTTACATAATCGTCTGGAAAACCGTCTCTCAAATCCATACATAAGCTATTAAAAAAATATTAATAGTAGCTTTTAAAAATGAATACGTAATGTATTTATTTAATTTGGAACAAATAATATAAGAGATTAAAATAAATAGTTTCATTATTGGTAGATATTTTCGGCTCTATGTGATTTTATGACAAACATTTAACCGCAATTATTTTTATTTTTTTATTAATGAAAAGCTGAATTGTATTTTCCAAGTATCGAATAAGCTTGTTTGTAAATATGGTAAAAGTTTCACACGAATAGATTTACTGGAAGTCCATAAACTTTTAACGCACAGTCTACGTGAGACAGCCTGTATATCTAAATATCAATGTCCGGCGTGGGTATTTGCCCGGGAAGTAGTTGTTATAACGTACGTACTTACGTAACGTAAGTCAAAGTCACAGAGCTAAATGTGGAAATAATTTATTAATTATTTTCAAATAATTTTTATTTAATTTATCTAAAACAGTTTTAATCATTTTCTCAGAATATCAGATGTAAGGTATTTACAATATGTATTATACACATTAAACAGGTTTTACATATTTATTTTAATTTTGTGCACGCCATTGATATGTCAAAGTGGAGGCGCCACCGATAATGAGTGATCGATTTGTATAAACAATTTATTATATTGGATTATTGATATAATTAAATACAATTATTTTATCACAAATTTCTGTTTGCAGTGATAACAACATTGTGTCGACGATATGAATCAAGATTGGCGGTTTACGTATTTATATAAAAAGGAATAAACTGATATTCGGGGCTATTCTGTATGAATAACGTCCAACATAACATGATCGTTATTCGAGAAGTATCATATTTCAAATGGATTTTCTATAAATTATAATAAATCCAAATCTGCTTAGACTGTGATTATAAATATAGCAGATACGTTAACATTTACGTTTTCTCTTACATAATAGCTACGATTTATTTTCTTGACTATGAAAGTTAGGGTCTCAATAAAATTTTATTTTTTAATAACAGTAATGGTTTTAATATTTAGACATTTGTAGTTCATATTGTATGAAATAAATATGAATAGATTATTAAAAATCAACGAATAAAACACAGATTAGATTGAATAATCTGTGTTTTACTACAATATTAAACTGTTATTAAAATGAAATAAATATGAATAGATTATTAAAAATCAACCAATAAAATATAGATTATTCAATCTAATCTGTGTTTTATTTGTTGATCTTTTAATAATCTATTCATTGGTCGATAGATAATTATATTAATTCAATAGTAAATATTAGTCAATAGAGTCGATTAATATTATTAAAAAAATAGGAACTACAATATTAAACTGTTATTAAAATGAAATAAATATGAATAGATTATTAAAAGATCAACCAATAAAACACAGATTAGATTGAATAATCTATAGATTATTAAAAGATTATTAAAAGATCAACCAATAAAACACAGATTAGATTGAATAATCTGTGTTTTATTGGTTGATTTTTAATAATCTATTCATATTTATTTCATTTTAATAACAGTTTAATATTGTAGTTCTTATTTTTTTTAATAATAATAATCGACTCTATTGACTAATATTTACTATTGAATTAATATAATTATCTATCGACCGAACAATTATAATGAATCATACGTTAATGCAATGTCGTTTTCCAAAATATCTTTTAAAGTATTTGGTAGGTTTTAGTCGCATTCTCTGATTTCTAAACTGTGCACATTCAATAAGGATATGCTGTACTATTACTGGTACATTACACGTATTACACAAAGGCACTTCGGTTCGTTTTAACAGATATTCATGTGACATTCGACAATGTCTAATCCAAAGTTTTTATTTTGAATATATAAATAGATTTGCTCGATATATTCAAAACAAATGGTCAAATATTGTATTTTGTTATTTACTTAACAACATACCGAACCCGACACCATATGGTAAAAGGGGATACTGATTATATATATATATATATATATATATACAGGGTGTCTCAGCGTGCGCGCCGAGTAGCTTTACGGCTAAATGGTTTATTTTTTCAAAATCGGCTTTCGCAGGCGTATGTAGGTCTATTAGGACCACATTTTAAAATTAGTATCAAATATACAGCGGGTCCCATAAAAGCATGGCGTATCATAGTTATATTTTTTCTAATGGAATGACCCATATTTTATATTTTTTTCAGATTCTACATCAAAAATAAAGTTAACTTTCATAATATATTTATATGCCTAAACCTAATAACTTTTGAAATATTTAAATATTTTTGGAAAAATTGACGTTTCGAAAAAAAATCATAACTTTGAAATGGATGAATGAAAATAAATGAAATTTTGTGTCGCTATATCTGACTAATGGGTGAATATTTCAGACTATTAAGAGGGATTTAAAATCTTAAGATGTTTTGATAATTCAACATATCTCCAGAAGCACATTCAAGGTTAAATTTCGTGCTTATTTTAAATGGCACACCCTATATCTAATAGGCCTATCTTGTATGAAATTGTATTGTCTTTCAGAAAGTATAAAGGTATTCTACACCTAAACCTAACAGTTTTCAAGATATATCCATTTTTGTTAATTTTCGTCATTATCATTATTATTTTAATCGATAATGTAACATAAAGCGCCATCTATTGCTTAATTTAATAATTATTATTTCCAGTTATTCTAATAGGCTTTTGTTTATAAGCAAATTTAATTGACACATTCGTATTATTACTAACAATTGAAAAAATAATGTTCCTTTAAATGAAAGAATTAACATGATTCTAATAAAAATGTAATGTTATTAAGATTGTCTCTTAGTGTACAAAATGTTCTCTGATGGAAGACATCCTAATAAGAAGACTGTAGAGGAAGTTTTAAATACATTCAAAACTGTGGGCAGTATGAAGTATTTGAAAAAAAAAAAAACTACCTTGAATACAGTAACTAATAATGAGGAGACACAATTACAAGTTTAATTCCATTGAATATTCGTCAAAAAAGGTGGTTTAATAAGCAATAAATTGGAAGAACACATGGAAAGCAGAATTAATAATACATTTAGATCAATTATACCTAATATGCTGAGAAATGTTAAAATATCATTTAAAATAAAATTGAATTATGTATTCGATGGTAGTATTTTTGAAAATTTATTATAAATTACTTTTAATACTATTTTGTCAATTTATTTGATGTATTTCGTTATATTTGTTTTACAATTCTAACAAGTTTTTATGAAATAATTTACACATGTGTAAATAAATAATGCAATTAGTATATTCACAATTAATAAAATTAGTGTATTAATTTAGGAAATATCTCGAAAATCATTTGTTGGGTCAACTGACTTTATTTATAAACAATAACTAAACTCTTGCCTTTATGGAATAATAATAATAAATTTTATATTGAACAATAGATGGCGCTTTGTATCGACTTTCCATGTTATGAATAATAAATATTATGTTAAAAGTTAACGAAAATGCATATATTTTGAAAACTATTAGATTTAGGTAAAAAATATCTTTATACTTTTTGAAAGAAAATATAATTTCCTACAAGATAGGGCTATTAGATATAGGGTGTGCCATTTAAAATAAGCATGAAATTTGACCTTGTATGTGTTTCTGGAGTTAAATTAGATTATCAAAACATCTTAAGATTTTAAATTCCTGTAAATAGCCTAAAATATTTACCCATTAGTCTAATATACTGGTACAAACTTTCATCTGTTTTCATTCATCCATTTGAAAGTTATGATTTTTTTCGAAACGTCAATTTTTCCAAAAATATTTAAATATTTCAAAAATTGTTAGGTTTAGGCATATGAATATATTATAAAAGTTAAGTTTATTTTTGATGCAGAATCTGAAAAAAATATAAAATATAGGTCATTCCATTAGAAAAAATATAACTATGATACGCCATGCTTTTATGGGACACCCTGTATATTTGAAACTAATTTTAAAATGTGGTCCTAATAGACCTACATACGCCTGTGAAAGCCGATTTTGAAAAAAATAAACCATTTAGCCGTAAAGCTACTCGGCGCGCACGCTGAGACACCCTGTATATATACTTTACATACCGTATACTGTAATGTAAATTACATTAACTTAAGGTTTTCCCACTAAAATTATGCCGAAGAGGCTGCATGATATATTGGCCGCAAATAAGGTTTTATTTGCGGCCAATGTATTAAAACGACGAACTAAATGTAAACATTTAGTTCGTCATTTTAATACAAGGGCTAAATTATCGTAATTTTATTATTAATATATATCTAAAATTCATGTGAGTGAATTTAATTTATGAAAGAACACAAATTATTTATTTATTTTTTGCAATAACTGTACATTTCTTAAAACACTGAATGGACTTTTACACGTTGTTTATATAAACAACCGCTGAGAAGAAAGTGCTCCCAAATAGGGCGGCGGGAGAATTGCAAATTTCTCCCAAAAACAAGTTCAACGAGTGCTAGAGGACGTTTACCTGTCTGCTATCTGCACGTGATATTTCGAAACATTTAATGCTATAAGTGACAATAATAAACAAAATAACGTCTTTTGAGCAACTGATACAAATTCGGATGGTTATTATATACAATTTTTTTATAAAAGAAGAAATCATGATAATATAATATTTAAATACCAACAATAAAAAATAATATATATATAAGCATCTTTATTCCCAAAGTATACATACATATTTAATATACAATACATGAAACATTTGAAAACAAATATATATTTTTAAGAGAAACGGCTATCGATCGGAGGTCTTTCGGACTAAAAATAATAAATTATTCGTATTTATTACTTTTGTATTATTTTTAAATTTATTAATAATCTACCAATAAAATCTCGACTAGTCGAGAATTTAAAGTTATTCAATTTAAACGGTATTTTTATTTATTTTATTGGCAGATTTTTTTAATAATTAATTCATATCTATTACTGTAATATGAATTACCAGTGTTCAAAAATTAGAAATATTAAAAAAATATATATATACATTTTCAATTTACCTTAGAGCTTCATTTAATAAAATTTTCAAGTACGATTCATCTAACGACTAGTGATGACCAGGGAAAATAATTTATTAATTAATTATTTTCAATTTCTTTTTATTTAATTTATTTAGTAATGACCATTTCGATTTTTCGAACCGTTGACGAATCCACATGAAATTAGGCAAAAGATGGCGCTTGCGCCGTCTTTCATTTATTATTACCTTAGATAGTTTATAATAATTAATCTTCAATTAATCTTGTAAACAAAGGTTATTTTTATAACTAACTTACTAAAAAACATTTACGGCAACATTAAATGAGGATGGTGTATTATAAAACTTCTTTTAGATATGACATTGATTCCAGAATATTTCTTAAGAAGAAGAGACTTATTTTTTGAGTGAATATAATATTAGACATGATTTTTTTTTATTTCTCAATTTAATGTTAATTTCTCACCGATGTGAAGTTACCCACGGATTTGTCCGGCGTCTCCGCCATGGTATAAATCATTTATTTTAAAAGTGATTCACAGCTTATAAACGACTGAAAATAACCAAATTATACAAGAACTTTGATAAGATATGTCCAACTTAATTTAAAATAATTTTTACTTTCAATTATTAGCCTCGAATAAAGACTTATACATATCAGATTCAAGGTCCAAAACGAAAGTGTTTATCACAATTCAGAAACTTGTTTGTAGTCTTAGATTGTTGATAAATGTCTAAATAATCATTTAAAACACTAAAAGCAGAGGTATGTATTTCGTAACTTTTTTTTATGAATTTTTAAACTTCAGCTACGGATTCTCTATAAAGAGACGAACTTTTCTAAGTCAAAAACGAAGTTGTTTGTCACAATTCAGGAACTTGTTTTTCTTCTTAGATTGTTGCTAAAGGTCTAATTAATCATTTAAAACAATAAAATTAGGGGTATATATTTCGTAACTTTTTTTTATAAATTTTTAAACTTCAGCTACGGATTCTCTATAAAGAGACGAACTTTTCTATGTCCAAAACGAAGCTGTTTGTCATAATTCAGGAATTTATATTTGTTCTTAGATTGTTGATAAAGGTCCAAACTCGATTATACAGTTATTTATTTGCTTAAAATATACAAACAATGAATTAAACATATCAAAAAATACATTAAATGAAATTAAATACAAGAAAAGATTGAGTGTCAATGAAAAATGTAATAAAATAAATTTCCCCTCACTGGATTATGATCTATGATATTTTAGTGTAACAAAGCACTATTTGAGCAGTGCTGTGTTGCACTAAAATATCGTAAATTTATATAATTTAATCACAAAGTTTTTTTTTTCAATTAAATGAAATACAAATAAATCTGAAAACAATTGAATAATTAAATGCTTAGACTTTAGCTACTGCAACTTTTCAACTTACTATGAATATGGCAAGCGAATCTATAGTTTTAGAAATATAATAAGAACACTGTAAACTTTTTCTCACTAATTTAAATTTATTGAAGAAAAGTTTATAGTGTTCTTATTATATTCATTAATCTTCACGTAAATCACACCAGTATATAGTTTTAGAACTATTAAAAAAATGATAAACTTAACCTGTTCTTGCAGTTTTTTTATAACAAAATTTAAAAAAAAAACACACAAAATGGAAATCTGCAAAAACATTTAAATTATTAGGACAGCATAAAATTAACATGCATATACAAAATTAGAAAATAACGAAAACTTTACGTAATATATAGCTACCTGCAGACACGTGTTTCGGGATTTAATCCTCGTCAATACAAAAACAATTTGTGGTCCTTGGTCTAAGATGTTTAATTTCGTGTTTGGAGATACACTTTCTTTAAAATTGATAAATTAAGTGGGGTTTCTATGTCAACTACCCTACATCCTTGGATATGCAACCTATAAAAAATAAAAGGAAATTAAAATTAATAGTAAAAGAAAGAAAAAAGATTTTATATGAAATGATTGTCTTGTATTCGCAATTTAAAATTAAATCTTTTCAAAATTTAGTGCATTTTAATATCCGGCACCCAACTTCATAAATAGTTGAATATCATAATTTGATACTCAAGAGATAAATCATCCGCGTAATTATTGCGCAGCGTATTAGTGTCACATTATATCTCGTTTATTCCAGATCTGCGTTATTCCAGGTACATTCGAGGCCACGCGCCTTTTTTTCCCATGGATCTTCTTTAATTCCTTTCATTTTAAACATTTTACGCGTTTGGAATGGTTTCTAGTAACAACTAAAACTAATAATTTATTTTTTATTATAGTGTTTATTGTGTACAAATTAATCATTTCATGAACAGTCAAAACAAATATCATTTAATTGATTGTATAAAGTTAAATAAACAAATCGACAAGTGCATACATGAACCTGAAAGATGACGCTTGCGTCGTCTTTCATTTATTATGATTAAAACCTGAATTTGTTCACGAACTATATACCCCTTGTGTTTTATTGCTGTCATAATGCTCCTCTTGAAAGTCATATATCTAGAAGTACATACAGGGTGCTCGTTTTTTTGGAGCTCAAGCATGAGGATCTCGGTTATTTAAAGATTTACAAGGTCGGCTAAATTAGGGCAAAGTTACCCAATCTGGATCATAACTAGTAATGGGCAAAATCGATCTTTTATTACTGCTAAATTAAGTATATTATAATTTTATAAATGTTACTTATTATAAAAATATCAAGAATGATAAACATAAATTTGAAATCACTTTTTCGTTTTAAATACTTAAAATGACACGTTTAGTAATACTCGATTACTAATATTATTCGATTTTGCCCAACATAATGCCGTTTTGAAACATAAAATATTTCGACTACTTCCGAAGATATCCGAAAAAAAAATGTTTTTATTTTTTTGCGAGACTATTTAAGGAGAGACTTCAAAACAATTGATAATTTATCATTGCCACTTTGTACGCTCTACAACGTAGTGATATAATAATAAAAAATTGAAGTTTAGATTTTCGACAAACATCATCAACTTTGTGTTTTCTTATGGGCGCCATTTTGGATTTTTACATTTTCAAATAAAGATAAATTTAACTTCTGAATATATTGCTTTCGTCCACTTGTTAATAATTCTAATTTAATATTTTTTAATTATTAATTTGGGGGACTGAAACATTTACTTACTTTTCTGTATTACAACTCCTTCAATATAAAAATATCCATTGCTTGGCTATTCAAACATGTTATTTTTTTTTCAAAATTACGGAAAAAAAAACAATTAATTATTGTCATTACGGACCTCTCGTGTCTAATCTTATCACGAGTGTCTCCTTTATCTTATCAGTATTTGCGATTTAATCGAGGACACGGTCGCCGGAGCATATGCCATTATTACGAAAAATTGAATGTCGCTGATTGTGTATCACCAATTTATTTATCAGATACGATTGTTCGGTGAATTGCGGTTATTGAAAATGTATTTCAATATACATAAAAAAATAAATCGACAAAATAAATAAATAAACAACTTTGGTTCAAGTATTATGTAATTTTAATTTTTGTTTTCAGAATTGCGAAGGACTACAAAAATAGAATTGTAGCTCGGTCTAAAAATGATTATATTTAAAAAAAATCAATAAATTTGAATAGATTCTTAAAAATCAACCAATAAAACAATTAAAACACAGATTAGATGGAATATCTTTAAAATCTCGACTAGTTAACTAGGCCATTAAAAAAACAGGCTAATAATCTGAAATTAGCCTATATATACAAACATCTTTATTCCCAAAGAATACATACATATTTAATTTAATATACAATACATGAAACAATTTAAAACAAATATATATTCTTAAGAGAAACGGCTATCGACCGGAGGTCTTTCGGCCGAAATTAGCCTATTTTTAAGAAAAGAAAAAAATAATAATCAAAATTAATCTAATTCAATTCGTTTCGTTTAATTTTATTCGGTTTTGATTTAGATTAAATTAATTTGGTTTAATTTCATTTAAATCGATTTAGTTTAATTTGATTTAATATAATTGATTTAATGTGACTGATATAGTTGGATTAATTTAATTGATTTATTTCAACATATTTAAGTTATGTAAGACAGAGCTGTACTGACGAGAGATAGATCCCGAAACACGCGTCTGATGTCCTTATATTAAGTAACGTTTTTTTGATTATTTTTGCATTGAATTTTTCTCGGATCAAAATTTGTTGCATTTTGCAATATTTTATTGATATGCAACAGCAGGTGTACATTATGTAATTCAATGTCTGGCGGGGTATTTTCGCCGGAAGTGGTTGTTTTAATGTGTTTAACGTACTTACGTAACGTAAGCCAAAATGTCATAGAGCTAAATGTGGAAATAATTTATTATATATATTTTAAATATTATAACCACATTTTTGATTTATTATTGATTTATATCCCCAGTAATTTTTATATGGTAAAATATTTATTTTATTTTTTTAAGTACTACAATTGTAATTTACAAATTTGAATTTAAAGGATATATTCTGTAAAAATTACAATGAATAATGAAAATAAAATAATTTAAATGTTTCAATAAGTGTTTATAATAGCCTTGAAACATTATTAATTAGAACACATAATAAAAGGACAAACACTATGGTGGAAAAATCAGTGGATAACTTCATTACGGTACCACTTTGAAATGCACTGTTAATAACACTTAATTAACCATGTTTGAAATCTACATTTACTGTCAAAATAAACAAGGAGTAAATCATTGAAAAATATTCAATTAATAACCTATTTTAGAATCTAGGTTTCCAGTTTCTAAAAGTACGGCATTTTCAAATTCAATGAACTTTTCAAGCCAAGGCATTGTGAGTACTAGTTTCAACGTTTCAAAAGTGATGGTTTTGGTTCAATCGATACGGAGCATAAAGGAATTTCACCAATATGAATTGGAGGCAATTTTCAAAGCCAAGAAGAACTTCTGGCAATATTAGGCGTGACTTATCAAGACATTTCATTTGAAAGAATCCTCAAGATGGTAGAAATCTGGATGCTCCACAAACTTAAATGTAGTTGAATGATGTTTCACTGGTTCAGAAATAATCCTCTAACGGTATAATGTACAAAAGGAAGTCGTTATTACATCTTATTATCACCATAAATGATTAATGGATTAATGCGACAATCCAAAGTGCTAGAAGGTATATATTAAGCGCGGCGAATCTGGACTCTGACCAAAGCCAAATATCCATAGTACTACTATTGATATTCCATAGTACTACTATGGATATTCCATAGTACTACTATGGATATTTGGCTACCATGAGCTTCTTGAAAATGGTCAGATAATCGACAGGGTTCTCTACAAACAAAGACGAATGCGATTGAACAAGCAATTGTATAAAAATTGCCAGAATGAACGACTACATCTTCCATCATAACAATACTTGCACAAGAGGTCAAAATATATTTCCATGGTCTTGTAGTACATACTTTATAACGTCAGATTATCATTTGTTCCGGTAGATGCAGAACGCTGTTGCAAGAGTATCTTTTACATCGATTGAAGGATGGCCTAATATTTTATTGGCATTCAAGGAAGGAAATTTTCATTAACTTGTTAATGCTTCCACTTAGTTGTAATGGTCTATTATAAATTAATAAAACACTTTTAACTTTGTTTGTACAACTTAAATTTTACTTAGTGACTATAATTTCAATAATATTAGCGTGTCACTATCAAACAAAAAGGAACTTAAAAACCATAGTTTGATAATGTTACGCTAATGAGTATGAGCTACATATGTTTATGTATAGCTAATTGTTTTCTTACATTTGTAAAATAGTTGAATTCCGTAAATAAAGATAATAATAATAATATCGATAGCTGATTCATCTACAGAATTTAATTCTAATTTTTGTATATTATTGTACATACATATAAACATTTGAATAAAGATTGATAGTTAGTTAATAATAATAATGTTGTGGAAACTGTAGTCACTAAATAAAATTTAAGTTGTACAAACAAAATTAAAAATGTTTTAATAATTTATAATTTTCATTAATACGGAATCGAATCCTTGCATTTTCAGAATAGTAAAAAAAGTCATAAATAACGATGCGTACGAAAGAGTACAATTCGCAAACTAACCTCAAAAAACATTTTATTGACTGCAAAAAATAAAAATTATTTTACTTAATGTATTAGTAAAATACAGTGTACAATTTTTCAACAATAAAATTGCTTTCATTAAATTCAAGTTTTTTGAGGTTAGGTAGCGAATTGTACTCTTTTTGCAATGAAAACGCCAAACTAAATATTAGATTAGATGGCACCAAAGTAACTCGAATTGCCATCTGTGAAAACACCTCTAATTAAGTTTTAAATTGTCAGCGCGATTTGCAGTACCAACCGTATGTTTAATTACATTAAATTGGTACTGGGAACGACCAACTAAAAATTTAGTTCAAAGTGGCATCCATGGATGGCGCTAATGTTAGTCGAGCGACGTCTATGAATGTAACCTTGAACTAAATTTTAGGTTGGTAGCTCGTTCCGTACTGCCAACCTAATATTTAGTTCGGTGTTTTCAATACAAAGGGAACGCAATTCGCAACATAACTTCAAACGAATTAAAAAAATAGTTTTTAAAATGGATTTTGATTTCAAATTTTTTACTACTACAATATCTTTATTCAAAGTTATTTGTTTACGTGTATTTACAATAAATAATGGTATCTTTATTTCTTGCTTGCTTGAAGAGGCTGTCGATCTAAGGTTTTTCCACCTAACATTTTTATTTTGACTTATTCCACACTTTTGTTTCGCACTGTTGATATTTTGTTAATAAATAATCGAACAAATTTATAACCAAATGTTCTATAGAAGGACGTTCCTGACATATATTTTTCTTTCAACTTTCGTTCGAGTGTACGTGTGTTTACTGTGATATTGCGTGACAGTCGAAAAAACCTTGGGAAGTTATTTAAAACGATAATGAGCCTACGACAATTGTTCCAAATATATATAAACCATAAACACGGTGTAAATATATTGCATGTGTGTCTTTTGGAAGTACTACAAAAAGCGAAGACGTGTGTATCCATTCTAATTATCTGATTATGTTTTAGACCGGTGTTCTATTGTTTAAAATTAACAAATCGTGTTGTTCATGTTAAACAAATATGCATAATTGATATTTACTGTAATCCGTAAGTTATTCAAAACGTGATTGTATTTGCCATTATGGCAAATATACAGAAAGTTACAAAGTCGGGAAACACTTATAGCAAATAATAATTATTCGAAATTTTTTTCTCGGGTAGAAAAATCTTTAATCCAAAACAAACTTTCTTTTTATTATCTATACTTAATGTTTGTTTTTATCTGAATAAAGATATTTGTGCATATATTAACTTATCGTTGTATAGTTTACATAATTTTCTCCTTTAATACTGTTAAAATACAAAAAAATAATTCTGTGTAATCCAAGTAATCGGAATTAAATTTATATTTTTTTTTATATTTATCAAATTTTATTATTATTTATCAAATCAAATTTTCAATTTGTTAGAATAACATTAATAACATTTAATAACATGTTTAGTCATTATTCATCTAGCGTGTGGACAACTAGTGATGGCCATTTCGGTTTTTCGAACCTCATCAGATTAGTGTGTTCCATGTGCAATGCCTCGATGAAGGCGGTTGAACAGATTTGTGATTATATACCTGATATTATTCATCTTAAATGAAAGACGACGCAAGCGCCATCCTTCACCTAATTTAATGTGGCATCGTCAATTGAGGTTCGAAAAACCGAAATGGCCATCACTAGTTATCCATATGCTAGATGAATGCTGGCTCAACACTTTATTAAATGCATTTCGTTTCCTGTTCTCATAAACAGGACAAGTTCTCGCCTTCCTTTAGTGGACGAAACAATGATTCTCGGTTGTCTACTTTGTAGACCCAAATCGTTGACGATGCCACATGAAACCAGGCGAAAGATGGTGCTTGCGTCGTGGTTCATTTATTATGATAAATTTATAATGGTTTCGATGAGGTCTTCAAGCGAATCAAAAGCATTGAAATGATTCTCTTGAATACTATATCAAAATGAATTTATCTCATTAATAAGTTTTTCCAGTAATTGAATTTATTTTATACACAATAGAATAAATTCTGAGACTCTGAGAATGATGAATAAAAACCCATATTGTTATTTATTATTTAGAAAATAATTGACATTGTATATATATATATATATATATATATATATAATTATTATTATAGATACACAAAACATTAAATATATTTACAATACATATAAAACATATTACATACATATTTTAAATTACATGCGAATATTTAAATTAACTGTTATTATTATATGTATATGGACGTGTCTCATATGTATATTTATTTACATTTTCGACGAATAAATATTATTATTATTATTAAATATACAAAGTTGTTTGACTTCATCAACCGCGTTGTTATTATTTTTAATAAATTAAATACAATTTACAGAATCATTAATAAATTAAATACAATTTACAGAATCAAATAGGCAGTGTGGAAATTAAGTAGTGTATAAATTTGATAAATCCTAAAACTCTTAGATTATCTACATTTTGAAAATATTGGTATCATAACATTTTTTTCGTTAAAAGTCCATATATACACAATATCGATATAATGAAAAATAATGTAAAATGTTTAGCGCTCTAAAAAATAAGGAAGCAAATGTTGCGTTTACAAAATTATTTTCTTTATTACTTATTGTGTCGTGTAGTATTTTATTTAATTTTTAAATCAATAAAACAAAAAAAAATCTGGCTAATGAAAAACTAAAAATATCTACGTAAATATCACTGTCCTAATTCCATATCGATATCATTGCAAATAAATGTACTGTCAAAAACTTATTTAATACACCGCATGCGTAAAGGGTCAATAAATAATAACTCAAATTTTCATTTATTTTTGCTACTGTTTAACTCTTTTAGAATGCTTAAAAATATTGCTTTATATACCACTTATTTCTGACGTGTAAAAGTCAAATATTATTTCATGATAGACGAAGATATATCATTACACACGTCAGATCTTCGCTTTTTCGCCACGTGACTAATGAATATGTTATGAACCTATCACTGGACTCTTAATATCATATGTGGGTGATTTTTTCAAAATTGTTGGTGAAGGGCATAATGTTATTATACCAAAAATATTTACTTTATCAATATCTACAACTTTTATTTGAAATGTTTTCGATAAAATAAATATTTATTATATTTTATACGGGTAAAAGAGGATAAGATTAAGAAAGAAAGAAAAGAAAAAAAAACTTTCGTATGTATTAA